>LS990918.1:27853452-28453452 GCA_900464855.2 Musa schizocarpa
TCGACTTGAAAAAAGATTTCCATCGAAGTTTAAGCATTTACATTATACTTAATGAGTACAACGATAAGTTCTATGGTTAGAACTTATCGGTTTATGCTTAATTCAATGGGATGAAATTCAAGTGTTTTATCTTCTCATAATATGGCATATAGATAGGGGAGTTATGTTTAACTCCGTCATCAGTGATTAATCATCATCAAAAGGGGGAATTGTTGAATCTCAGTTTTGATGATAAAAATCAATTGATGGGTTATTGATCTAATCCATATTATTGAGTTAAGTGTGCAGGACTAACTTCGATAACCAGAAAATACAAAACAAGAATGCGAGTCAAGTTGATGGGCGTTTAAAGAGTCCAAAGAATGTCGGAATGTTGCGAAACCAACGGAAAGAAATCGCGAACACAACCGGGTTTTTAGGAAGTTGGCCAGAAGAGATGGTCGGAGGTTCCGGGGAGATCATCGAGAGCTCGGCTACTCATTAAAGTCATCACAAGTTAGGGACTTGCTAGGAGCGTCGAGGAAAAAGCTCGCCGAGGAACAAGACTTCGGCGTTCGCGGTTGAAACATTGCTTAGGATGTGTTTTGTTAAGTAGTTAACTTGTAATTAGGATTAAGATTAAGAAACAATCCTATATCCTGGTTAGAGGCCACATGGGCCTAAAATTAGGCTGGGTTTGGGCTAAGTTTGTAGCCAACTAGTCAACAGAAAAGTCTTCTTGATGTGCTTTTGCCTTTTAGGCGGTTACCTTGACACCCAGGAAGGCTGGTGGTGCTTCCGTTGCCGAAGACCAGGTGGTGGCACCTTCACATGCCACTCTTTAATCAGCGACCAGTGACGGTGCCTCCTTGATAAGCGGATGGCTTTAACATCGAGAACTCCACGAGAATTCAAATTTGGAGCCCAAATTTGAATCCTCTTGAACCTCTAAATACCCTCAAATCTCAGCTGAGATTACAACTTTTTTGAGCAGCAATTGATTGAGAGAAAAGTGGTAGAAAGTCTTAGCAAGTCTAGTTTTCAATTTGCTAGAAAGTTCTCCTCCTTTCTTGCTGAAAATTTGTAAGAGGTTGAACTGTTTGTAAAAGGTTGTAAAGAGGGTATTTTGCCCTTCCATTTCATGAGATTTTGCTAGTGGAAGGTGGGAGCCTCATTGTCACGCCCTCAAACAATATCGACAATATTTAAAATTTTCATCATAACTAACCGGGGATCAAGCACACATTTGGGGTCACTAAGAAAACATTCAGATCAAAACTTCACCTCTATAGTTTACAAATTCATAATCCTGTGCAATTCATAAACATACCACTCATCACTTTCGATAATTCATACAATCAGAACTCAACTCATCAAAATAATAACCACAATATAAATTCACAAGCGGGGAAGTCTTTGCAGTCACCAAACCAGCGATTACCATAAAGATCATATCATTACACGAATTTAACATACCAAAATCCTATACATGAGGGATCCTTAATCTTACAAAATCCACAAGTTTAGATTCATCGTCACATTTCATAAGATGCAGTATCTTATACAACAAATACACATATGCTAACAAAGATCTGCCCAAAATCTTCTAAACTTTCCACATACTCATCTTATCATTTAAGCAAACAATATGCTATCACGAAAAAATTTATCAACAAGCGGGGTGAGCATAAAAAGCTCAACAAGTGACTAACATATCCATATCAAAATAGTACAAACTTCCAAGAGATACAGTTCAAAATACAAGGCAGAATATACGATTTAGTAGACATAATATCATTAAGAGCAGAATACAATTGTCATTTCAATCTTACATATTTGGTTCTGACAGATTGGGGCATGGAGTAATTGGAGCATATATCGATAACAAAGGAAACATATCGGGCTTATCAATGGCATATAAAATGTTCCGAAGCATATCAACGGCATATGGAACATTTCGAAGCAAAATCATCAATGAATGAACATTTTTAGAGCATATCAAAACAAATATCGTACCAGAAGCTCAAAGCGTCGTCCTTGGCGTTGCAATCATATCATTCTTATCGAGAGCATGAGCGAAACAACTCACCAAAACTCTGGATGTCATGTCAAACATATAGAAGGTGTGGTGGGATCTCGGTCGAATGTGATTCATCCATTTTCTAAATGACCACCTGACAAAAAGTCTCCCACGTTTGGGAGATCCATCCACCACGTCTAGGGTGAAGTCGGAGGGCGGCCCAGAGCATCGCCCGGCTCTAAGCACATACCCCTTTACCATTTCTCGGCAAAGGTCCGAATACCCCACGGAGGACCCAGGGGCGGGTAATAAGCCCCCACAGAGCGGGTATTAAGCATACCCTTTACCATTTCGGCAAAGGTCCAGACAATCCCATACACCGAGAGTACAAGAGGGCAGTTTTAACAATAAGTAGCATATATCGAACACCACAGCGGAACAACGAGCGTGCATGTGCCTTTTTCGAGACAATCTGAAACAAAGAACAAATCTCTCACAAATGTATTCATATTTGGAATGAAATAAAAACAAGAGTGTACAGGAATTTCCAAGCAATTATATTTAGCTCAAATCCAATAAGAAGGTTAAACGAATTCAAATATCCAAAGGAACGAAGACAGAATATCTGAAATCGACCAAAGCTCGATTTCGGACAGAATTCAAGTGGCACATCAAACAAATACTTCAGAATATCAATTATGCTCCAATACCCATAAAAAGAAAACTATGATTGAACCATATATCAATCTATATTCTGATGGAACAAATTTCATACGAAACAGGGTTCCCAACGCGGAGTTACCTTTGATTTGGTAACACAAGGTCAAAAAAACACAATCACTGGTTTGCAGAATTTATAGGGTCGGATTCAACAGACAGTAGGGTAGGCAATTGAAATCCAAAATTTTCAATCTATAAGTCAAAAAGAAAGATTTTCAAGTCTAGTTTCAAATAAAATCAGTTTGGTACAATTCAGAATTTTCAACAGGGGAGTTATAGGCATTTTAGTATCGACAGGTCAGAAATCTTGAACCCTGTTTTTTACAGCATCTATAGGCTCAATTGAATCAGATGTTTGGGTAAGTATTCGGTGTCCAAAATCTACAAAATCAGTGTCCACAGGAAGATATAAGAGTCTAATTTTCAAAACAAAATAGTTCCTGCCCGAATTCACATTTTGTACTAAAACTTATAGCTGAAACAGTGTATAGGGTCAGTTTACCGAAAAAAGACTTCAAAAATCCATGGTTCTATATCAAAGAGACATATCAGTTTCTAAATAAAATCCTTCCTTCAATTTATTTTTGATTCAACATAAAACAGAGACTAAAAATTCTGTAGGATGGGGTTAGAACACTTGCCTTTAAAATTTTTGACCCCAATTGAGAATATTGAGCAAGAAAACTTAAAAGCCCCAATTTCTTCTTCCTCTTCTTCTTCTTCTTCTTCTTCTTCTTTCCTTTTTTTTTTCCCAGATCATCCACGCAGCTGCCTTCTCTGCTTCCTTAAGAACGAAGGCAGAGAGGCTTAAGCAGTGGAGTTTGTATTTTTTGTATATTTTACAGTTTAGTCCTTGGATTTATCATATTTACGATTAGGTCCTTAGGGTTTACATATAGGTCCTCAGATTTTTGTTTTAACAAATCCTCCAACTCTTATGAATAAGTTCTTAGATTCATACTTTGACTTTTTTATCAAATTTAAAATAGATACCTACATTTCAACTAGAAACTTATACAAAAAATTCGAAAATGGGGGTGTTACACTCATCCCGAGAGAGGGCCTCATAAGTGGATGTAGGTCATTTGGCCGAACCACTCTAATATCAGCATGATCTTTGGTTTGCATTTCATTATTGCTATTTACATTACTGTAAACCTTCTTACATGTTTTAGTTTCTTATTACCTTTGCTGCATCATTTAAGAATAATACTTTCAAGTTAAGCTTTTCAAGTTCTGTTCTTATCGTCTAAAGATTTATTAAAACCGGAAGTTTTAATCCGCCACTAATTCACCCCCCCCCCTCTTAGTGCCGCTCCGATCCTAACACCTGGAAGCCCCTAGGTGGAACAGGGGCTGGATGGGGCATTCGTATAGTAGGGAAGGTGCTGCCTCTCGCCATTTCGTTGTCCGCCGGCTCGCCGCTCCTTTCGCTCGATAAAAATGGCAAGTTTTGGCCCCGTTTTTTAGGCTATTTTGGCCAGTTTTTGGGCGTTATTGTGTGCCCGGCAAGCGGCGTGGCCGAACAAAACGTCAACCATCTCAGCACCATGGAACCCCCGGTGGCCTGTCAGGGCCGGATGGGGCATTCGTATAGATTTGGGGCGGTGCTGCCTCTCGGCTTTTTCTGCGCTCGATAATAATGGCTAGTTTGGGCCCGTTTTTGGGCTGTTTTGGCCAGTTTTTGGGCAGTTCTTGCGTGCTCGCGGTGAGTTATGCCGGCGAGCAAAAGCGTCACCCATCTCAACACCACGGAACCCCGGGTGGCACAGGGGCTGGATGGGGCATTCAGATAGCAGGGGCGGTGCTGCCTCACGCTTCGATTAAGCTCAGCCAAAAATTGCCAATTTTTGGGCCGTTTTCAGCCAGTTTTGGGCAGTTCTTGCATGCCGCGACGAGCGGCGTGTCGCGAACAAAGCGTCAGCCATCTCAGCACCACTGGAACCCCGGGTGGTACGGGGCTGGATGGGGCATTCGTATATAGGACGGGCAGTGCTGCCTCTCGCTTATTTCGCTGTCGCCGCTCGCCGCTTCTTTCGTTCAATAAAAAATGGCCAGTCTTGGCGGTTTTTCGGTTGTTTTGGCCAGTTTTTGGAACGTTCTTGAGTGCCCTGGCGAACGACATGAGTGGAGCAAAAAACGCGTCACCATCTCAAAGACCTGGAACACCCCCGAGTGGCATAGGACAGGATAGGGCATTAAAGTACAGCAGGGATTGTGCTGCCTCTCGCCCGCTTCGCTGTCCGCCGCTTGCCGCTCGCTCACTCAGCTAAAAATGGCAAGTTTTTGGTCCATTTTTTAAATGCTTTTGGCCTTTTTTTGGTCAGTTCTTGTGTCTGCCGACGAGCGACATGAAGCGAAGCAAAACGTCAACCATCTCGGCACCCTGGAACCCCGGGTAGCAAGGCTAGATGGGGCATTCGTTATAGCAGGATCGGTGCTGCCTCTGCCCATTTCGCTGTCCGCCTTCATTTCGCTCCGGCAAAATGGCTAGTTTTGGCCCGTTTTGGGCCGTTTTGAAACTGTTTTGGGCAGTTCTTTAGTTACGCGGCGAACAGCGTGGCCGGAGCAAAACGTCAGCCATCTCAACACCCTGAACCCCCCCCGTGGCACAGGGCAAGATGGGGCATTAGTATAGTCGGACGATTGCTGCCTCTCTAAACCAGCTTCGCTGTCCGTCGCTTCGCCTTCGCTTCGCTCAGCCAGAAATGGCAAGTTTTGGCCCGTTGCTAAGCTGTTTTGGCCAGTTTTGGGCCATTATTGTGTCGCCGTGGCGAAACGGCGTGCCGCGACAAAAGCGTCAGCCATCTCAACACCACAGGAAACAACCCGGGTGGCTGAGGCAGGATGGGGCATTCATATAGTAGGGGCGGTGCTGCCTCTCCTCCGCTTCGCTCTCCGCCGTTAAGCTGCTTTCGCTTCATCAGCCAAAAATGGCTCGTTTTGGGCAGTTTGGCCAATTTTGGGCAGTTCTTGCGTCGCCGACGGCGACGTGAGAAGAGCAAAAGTTCACCCAGCTCGTATCCTGGAACCCCGGGTGGCAAAACTAGATAGGGCATTCATTATAGCAGGGGACGGTGCTGCCGCCGCGCGCCTTCGTTGTTCGCCGCTTCGCCCGGCTCTCTTTCAGCCAAAAAATGGCACGTTTTTTTGCCCTTTTGGCACTTTTGGCCAGTTTTGGGTCGTTCTTGTGTGCCGGCGGCGAGCGGCGTGGAGTGGAACAAAGCGTCGGCCATCTACGGCGCCGGGAACCCCACGGTGGCGGGGGTTGGATAGGACATTAAATATAGCAAGGATGGTGCTGCCACTTTCGCTTTGCTCACTGTCCGCCGCTTCGCTTCCCTCGGCAAAAAAAAACCAGTTTGGCCTTTTTGGGCTATTTTTGCCTGGTTTTTGGCAGTTCTTGCGTGCGCGGCCGAACAACGTGGCCGAACAAAACGTCGACCATCTCGGCACCACGGAACCCCTCGGATGGCACAGGGGCTGGATGTTGAATTAAATATAGCTGGGGCGGTGCTGCCTCTCGCCCAACTCGCTGTCCGGCTTCCGCCGCTCGAGCCAAAATGGCCAGTTTTGGCCCGTTTTTGGGCACTTTTGGCCAGTTTTTGGGCGTTACGTGTGTCTTCCGAACGACGTGGTGGAGCAAAAAACGACCATCTCAGCACCCTAGAACCCCGGGTATATCAGGGGCTAGATGGTGCATTAAGATATCTTGAGGGGCCGGTGGCGCCCTCTCGCCGCTTCGTTGTCCGCCCGCTCGCCATCACTTTCGCTCGATAAAAATGGCCAGTTTTGGCCCGTTTTTAGGCACTTTTGGCCTATTTTTGGGCCGTTCTTGTGTGTCATGGCAAACAATGTGAGAGGAGCAAAGCGTCGACCTTCTCGCACCCTGGACCCCGGGTGCCGGGGTGGATGGGGCATTCGTATAGCGGGGGGCGGTGCTGCCTCTAAACCGCTCGTTGTCGCGCTTCGCCTTTTCGCTTCGCTCGACCAAAAATGGCCTGGCGCGTTTTGTGCTGTTTTGGCCAGTTTTGGGCTGTTCTTGTGTGCCACGGCGAAACGGCGTTAAGCGAAAAAGGTCAACCATCTCAGCACCACGGACCCCAGTGGCCGCAGGGGCTGGATGGTGCATTTAATATAGCAGGGGCCGGTCCTGCCTCTAGCCAAGCTCGCTATCCGCCTTCGGCTGCTTTCGCTTTCGGGCAAAAATGGCCAATTTTGTCCCTTTTGTGCTGTTTTGGCTAGGTTTTGGGCGTTCTTGTGTAGTGTCGGCGAGCGATGTGGCCGGAGCAACACGTCAGCCATCTTAGCACCCCGGAAACCCCCCCTGTGGCTGGGGGGCTGGATGGGGTATTCAATTATAGCAGGGACGGTCCTGCCTCTTGTTTCGCTTCGCTTGTCCGCCGCCGCCGCTTCCGGCTCGTTCACCAAAAAAAGCTAGTTTTGGCCCGTTTTTGGGCCGTTTTAGCTGGTTTTTTAGGCAGTTCTTGCGTCTTGTGGCGAAACGCGTGGAGCAAAACGTTAACCATCTCAGCACCTAGAACCCCCCAGAGGCACAGTGTTGGATTGGATGGCGATTCGTTTAGCGGGGGACGGTGCTGCCTATCGCTTCGCTCGCTGTCCGCCGCTCGCTCAGGCTAAAAAAGGCCAGTTTTGGCCCGTTTTTGGGCTGTTTTGGCAAGATTTTGGGCCGTTCTTGCGTGACGCAGCGAACGACCTGTGCGGAGCAAAACATTAGCCATCTCAGCATCCTAGAACCTCTCGGGTGGCATAGGGTTGGATGGGGCATTCGTATAGTAGGGACGGTACTGCCTCTTGCTTCGCTTCGTGTCTGCGCCACACCGCCGCATTTCGCTCGACCAAAATGGCCAGTTTTTGGGCCGTTTTGACCAGTTTTTGGGCAGTTCTTGCGTGCGCAGTGAGCGATGTGAGCTGAACAAAACGTCAACCATCTCAGCACCACCGGAACCCCCGGGTGGCACAGGGCTGGATGGGGCATTTGTATAGCAGGGATGATGCTATCTATCTCTTCTCTGTCTGTCCGCTTCGTCATGCCACTCACTCAGCCAAAAATGGCCAGTTTTGGCCCCTTTTGGGTTGTTTTTGGCCAGATTTTGGGCGTTCTTGCATGCCGAGGCGACGGCAGTGAAAAGCGAACAAAACATCGACCATCTCGGCACCTTGGAACCCCCGTGGTGATGCTGGGCTGGATGGGGCATTCGCGCCTATAGCAGGTGCGGTGCTACCTTTAACCAACTTACTTGTCCGTCGTTAAGCCGCTCGTTCCTCAGCGAAATTGGCCAGTTTTGGCCATTTTTTTGGCTGTTTTGGCGGTTTTTCGGCCGTTCTTGTGTATCAGCGGTGAACGACATGAAGCGAACAAAAACGTCGCCATCTTAGCACCCTGGAACCCCCCGGGTGGCGCAGGGCTGGATGGTGCATTCGTATATCAGGGACGGTGCTGCTTCTCGCTTCGCTAGCTGTCCTTCGTCGCCGCTCGCTCGCTCAACCAAAAATGGCCAGTTTTGGCCCGTTTTTGTGCTGTTTTGGCCTGTTTTTGTGCCGTTCTTGTGTGCCGTGGGGAATGACGTTAGCAGAGCAAAACGTCAGCCATCTCAGCACCCTGGAACCCCACGGGTGTCATAGGACAAGATGGGGCATTCGTATAGCAGGGACGGTGCTGCCTTTAAACCCATTTCGTTGTCCACCGCTCGTCGCCGTCGCTCGCCGCTGACCAAAATGGCCAGTTTTGGCCCGTTTTTTAGGCGTTTTTGGCCATTTTGGGCAGTTCTTGCGTCTTGCCGGCCGAACGACGTGAAGTGGGGCAAAACGTTAGCCATCTCAGCACCTGGAACCCCGGTGGCACTAGGCTGGATGGGGCATTCATATAGCAGGGGCGGTGCTGCCTATCGCTTCTCTCGCCGTCCGCCGTCGCCTTCGCTTCGCTCAGCCAAAATGGCCAGTTTTGGCCCGTTTTTGAGTTGTTTTTGCCTGTTTTTGGGCGTTCTTGTGTGCCAAAGCGACGGCGTTAAGCGGAACAAAGCGTCAAACATCTCGGCACCACTGAACCCCCACGGTGGCCTGCGGGCTGGATGGGGCGTTAAGATAGCATGGACGATGCTGCCTCTCGCTACGCTCACTGTCTGCCGCTCGCTCGCTCTGCCAAAAATGGCAAGTTTTGGCCCGTTTTTAGGCCGTTTTGGTCAGTTTTTGGGCAGTCCTTCCGTGCCGTGGCGAATGACTTTAGGGGAGCAAAACGTCAGCCAGCTCAACACCCTGGAACCCGCTGGGTGGCACTGGCCTAGATGGGGCATTCATATAGCAGGGACGGTGCTGCCTATCACCTCTCTCGCTGTCCGCCGCTCGCCGCTCGCTCACTCAGCCAAAAATGGCCAGTTTTGGCCCTTTTTGGGCTGTTTTGGCCTATTTTTGGGCCGTTCTTATGTGCCGGGGCGAACGACATGAGCAGAGCAAAACGTCGGCCATCTCAGCACCTTGGAACCCCCCGGGTGGCATAGGGCTGGATGGGGCATTCGTATAGCAGGGACGGTGCTGCCTCTCGCTTCGCTCGATGTCCGACACTCGCCGCTCGCTCGCTCAGCCAAAAATGGCCAGTTTTGGCATGTTTTTGGGTTGTTTTGGCCAGTTTTTAGGCAATTCTTTCGTGCCGTGACGAAGGACGTGAGCGGAACAAAATGTCAGCCATCTCAGCAATCTGGACCCCCCGACCAGCATAGGGCTGGATGTGGCATTCACATAGTAGGGACGGTGCTGCCTCTCCCCCGGCTCGTTTTAATTTCCGCCGCCGCTTCTGAGCCCAAAATGGCCTGTTTTGGCCGTTTTGGGCGTTTTGGCCAGGTTTTTTGTAGTTCTTGCGTGCAGCGGCGAACGGCGTGTGCAGAGTAAAGCGTCAGCCATCTCAGCACCCTGGAACCCCCCATTTGTATAGGGCTGGATGGGGCATCCGATATAGCCGGGACAGTGCTGCCTCGCGCTGTGGTCGCTCAGCAAAAAATGGCCTGTTTTTGGGCCATTTTGGCCAGTTTTTGGGCAGTTCTTGCGTGCCGCGGCGAACGACGTGAGCGGAGCAAAATGTCAGCCATCTCAGTACCCTGGAAACCCTCGGGTGGCGCTGGGCTGGATGTGGCATTCGTATAGCAGGGACGGTGCTGCCTCTCGCTTCGCTCGTTGTCTGCCGCCCGCCGCTCGCTCGCTCAGCCAAAAATGGCCAGTTTTGGCCTGTTTTTGGGCTGTTTTAGCCAGTTCTAGTGTGCCACGACGAACCACGTGAGTGGAGCAAAACGTCAGCCATCTCAGCACCCTGGAACCCCTCGGGTGGCTCAGCGTTGGATGGGGCATTAAGTATAGCAGGGGCGGTGCTGCCTCTAAACCTTCGCTATATGCGCTCGGCTTTCGCTCAGCCAAAAGTGGCCAGTTTTGGCGGCGTTTTTGGGCTGTTTTGGCCTGTTTTGGGCAGTTCTTGCGTGCGCTGGCGAACGACCTGTCGCGGAAAAACATCATCCATCTCAGCATCCTAGAACCCCTTGGGGTGCACAGGGGTTGGATGGGGCATTCAGATATAGCAGGGATGGTGCTGCCTCTCCTTCCTCAACTTGCTCTTTTGGCCCGGTTTTTTGGGCCGTTCTTGTGTGTGCCAGCGGCCGAATCGACATGAGAAGGAACAAAGCGTCAGCCTTCTCAGCATCCTGGAACCCCGGGTGGCACAGGGCAGGATGGGGCATTAAATATAGTAGGGGCGGTGCTGCCTCTCGCCCGGCTGTCCGCCACTTTCCCAACCAAAATGGCCAGTTTTGGCTCGTTTTTTGGGCTGTTTTTACCAAATTTTGGGCGTTCTTGTGTGCCATGGCCCGACGACCTGTGCAGAGCAAAACATCAACCATCTTTGCATCCTAGAACCCCCCGATGGCACAGGGCTGGATGTGGCATTAAAGATAGCAGGGGCGGTGCTGCCTCTTTCCTTCATTTCGCTGTCCGCCTTCGCCGCCGTTTCGCTCAACCAAAATGGCCAGTTTTGGCCTGTTTTTGGGCGTTTTAACCAGTTTTTTCGCGCCAGTTCTTGCGTGCCCGCGGCGAACAACGTGGCGAAGCAAAACGTCAGCCATCTCAGCACCCTGGAACCCCCCGGGTGGCACAAGGCTGGATGGGGCATTCGTATAGCAGGGACATTGCTGCCTATCGCTTCTCTCGCTGTCCGCCTCTCGCTGCTCGGTTGCTTAGCAAAAAACGACCAGTTTTGGCCCGTTTTTGGTTTGTTTTTGCCAGATTTTTGGCCGTTCTTGCGTGCCGCGGCGAACGACGTGGGCAGAGCAAAACGTCAGCCATCTCAGCACCCTGGAATCCCCCGGGTGGTACAGGGCTAGATGGGGCATTCGTATAGTAAGGATGGTGCTGCCACTCGCTTCGCTCGCTGTCCGCCGCTCATCGCTAACTCGCTCAGCCAAAAATGGCCAGTTTTGGCCCGTTTTTGGGCTGTTTTGGCCAGTTTTTGGGCCGTTATTGTGTGCGCAGCGAGCGGCGTGCCGCGAACAAAAACGTCAACCATCTCACTTTCTCTCAGCAAAAAATGGCCAGTTTGGCCCTTTTTTGAGCCGTTTTCAGTTAGATTTTGGGCAGTTCTTGCATGCTGCGGCGAATGGCGTGGCGAACAAAGCGTCAGCCATCTCAGCACCGTGGAACCCCGGGTGGTACAAGGCTGGATGGGGCATTCGTATAGCAAGGATGGTGCTGCCACTCGCTTCAACCGCTTCGCTCGCTGTCCGTCGCTCGCTCGTTCAGCAAAAAAAGGCCAGTTTTGGCCCGTATTTGGGCTGTTTTCGCTAGTTTTGGATAGTTCTTGCGTGCCGCGGCAAACGACGTGAGCGGAGCAAAACGTCAGCCATCTCAGCACCCTGGAACCCCCCGGGTGGCACAGCGCTAGATGGGACATTCGTATAGCTGGGACGGTGCTGCCTCTCGCTTCGCTCGCTGTCCGTCGTTCGCCGCTCGCTCGCTCAGCCAAAAATGGCCGGTTTTGGCCCTTTTTAGGCTCTTTTGGCTAGTTTTTGGGTCGTTCTTGTGTGCCGCGGCGAACGACGTGAGTGGAGCAAAACATCAGCCTTCTTAGCATCCTGGAACCCCCCGGGTGCCACAGGGCAGGATGGGGCATTCGTATAGCAGGGACGGTGCTGCCTCTCGCTTTGCTCGCTGTCCGCCGCTTGCCGCTCGCTCGCTCAGCCAAAAATGGCCAGTTTTGGCCCTTTTTGGGTCGTTTTGGCTTGTTTTTGGGCAGTTCTTGCGTGCTGCATCAAACGTTGTGAGCGGAGCAAAACTTCAGCCATCTCAACACCCTGGAAACCCCTGGGTGGCACAGGGCTGGATGGGGCATTCGTATAGCAGGGACAGTACTGCTTCTCTCTTCGCTCGCTGTCCGCCGTTCGTCGCTCGCTCGCTCAGCCAAAAATGGCAAGTTTTGGTCTGTTTTTGGGCAATTTTGGCCAGTTTTTGGGCAGTTCTTAAATGCCGCGGTGAACGACGTGAGCAGAGCAAAACGTCAACCATCTTAGTACCCTGGAACCACCCGGGTGGCATAGGGCTGGATGGAGCATTGGTGTAGTAGTGACGGTGCTGCCTCTCGCTTCGATCGTTGTCCGACACTCGTCGTTCGCTCGCTCTGCGAAAAATGGCTAGTTTTTGGGCCGTTTTGGCCAGTTTTTGGGCAGTTCTTGTATGCCGTTGCGAAAAATGGGCCGAGATGGCTAGTAGGGACGGTGCTGCCTCTCGCTTCGCTCGCTATTCGCCGCTCGCCGCTTGCTCGCTCAGCCAAAAATGGCAAGTTTTGGCCCTTTTTGGGCTGTTTTGGCATGTTTTTCGGCCGTTCATGTGTGCCGTGGCGAACGACGTGAGCGTTGCAAAATGTCAGCCATCTCAGCACCATGGAACACTTCGGTTGGCATAGAACTGGATGGGGCATTCGTATAGCAGGGACGGTGCTGCCTCTCGCTTCGCTCGATGTCCGCCGCTCGCCGCTCGCTCGCTCGGCCAAAAATAGCCAGTTTTGGCCCCTTTTTTGGTTGTTTTGGCCAGTTTTTCGGCCGTTCCTCTGTGCCGCGGCGAACGACGTGAGCGGTGCAAAATGTCAACCATCTCAGCACCCTGGAACCCCCCGGTTGGCACAGGGCTGCATGGGGCATTCGTATAGCAGGGACTGTGCTTCATCTCGCTTCGCTCGCTGTCCGCCGCTCGCTCGTTCAGCCAAAAATGGCCAGTTTTCGCCCTTTTTTGGGTTCTTTTGGCCAGTTTTTGGGCAGTTCTTGCGTGCCGCGGCGAACGACGTGAGCGGAGCAAAACGTCACCCATCTCAGCACCCCAAAACCCCCCGGGTGGCACAAGGCTGGATGGGGCATTCGTATAGCAGGGACGGTGTTGCCTCTCGCTTTACTCGCTGTCTGCCGCTCGCCGCTCTCTCGCTCAGCCAAAATTGTCCAGTTTTGGCCCATTTTTGGGCTATTTTGGCCAGTTTTTGGGCCGTTCTTGTGTGCCTCATCGAACTATTTGAGTGGTGCAAAATGTCAGCCATCTCAGCACCTTGGAACCCCCCGGGTGACACAGGGCTGGATGGGGCATTCGTATAGCAGGGACGGTGCTGCCTCTCGTTTCGCTCGCTGTCCGTCGCTCGCCGCTCGCTCGCTCAGTAAAAAATGACTAGTGTTGGCCCATTTTGGTCTGTTTTGGCTAGTTTTTGGGCTGTTCTTGTGTGCCACGGCGAACGACGTGAGCGGAGCAAAACGTCTGCCATCTCTGCACCCTGGAACCCCCCGGGTGGCATAGGACCGGATGGGGCATTCGTATAGCAGGGCCGGTGCTGTCTCTCGCTTCGCTCGTTGTCCTCTGCTCGTTGCTCGCTCGCTCTGCCAAAAATGACCAGTTTTTGGGCCGTTTTGGCCAGTTTTTGGGCAGTTCTTGTGTGCCGTGGCTAACGACGTGAGCGGAGCAAAACGTCAGCCATCTCAGCACCCTGGAATCCCCCGGGGGGCTCAGGGCTGGATGGGGCATTCGTATCACAAGGACGGTGCTGCCTCTCGCTTCGCTCGCTGTCCGTCGCTCGCCGCTCACTCGTTCAGCCAAAAATGGCCATTTTTGGCCCATTTTTGGGCTGTTTGTGCCCGTTTTTGGGTCGTTCTTGTGTGCCGTGGCAAACGTCGTGAGCGGATCAAAACGTAAGCAATCTCAGCACACTGAAACCCCCCGGGTCGCACAAGGCGGGATGGGGCATTCATATAGCTGGGACGGTGTTGCCTCTCACTTCGCTCGTTGTCTGCCGCTCGCCGCTCGCTCGCTCAGCCAAAAATGGCCTATTTTGGCCAGTTTTTGGGCTATTTTTGTAAGTTTTTAGGCTGTTCTTGTGTGCCGCGGTAAACAACGTGAGCGGAGCAAAACGTCAGCCATCTCAGCACCCTGGAACCCCCTGAGTGGCACAGGGCAGGACGGGGCATTTGTATAGTAGGGACGGTGCTGCCTCTCGCTTCGCTCGCTGTCTGCCGCTCGTCGGTCACTCGCTCAGCCAAAAATGGCAAGTTTTGGCCCATTTTTGGGTCGTTATTGTGTGCCACGGCGAATGTCGTGAGCGGAGCAAAACGTCAGCCATCTCAGCACCCTGGAACCCCCCGGGTGGCATAGGGCTAGATGGGGCATTCGTATAGCAAGGACGGTGCTGCCTCTCGCTTCGCTCGCTCAGCCAAAAATGGCCAGTTTGGGCCCGTTTTTGGGTCATTTTGGCCAGTTTTTGGGCAGTTCTTGCGTGCTGCGGCGAGTGACGTGAGTGCAGCAAAACGTCACCCATCTCAGTACCCTGGAATCCCCCGGGTGGCACAGGGCTGGATGGGGCATTCGAATAGCCGGGATGGTGCTGCCTCGCGCTTCGGTAGCTCAGCCAGAAATGGCCAGTTTTTGGGTCGTTTTGGCCAGTTTTTGGGTCGTTTTGGCCAGTTTTTGGGCAGTTCTTTCGTGTCGCGGTGAACGACGTGTGCGGAGCAAAACATCAGCCATCTCAGCACCCTGGAACCCCGGGTATGCCGGGGCTGGATGGGGGGCATTAAATATAGTAGGGGCGGTGCTGCCCTCAAACCAGCTTCGCTGTCCGCCGCTCGCCCCTTCGCTTCATCAGCCAAAAATGGCCAGTCTTGGCCCATTTTTCGACTGTTTTGGCCAGTTTTTGGAATCGTTCTTGCGTGCCCGGCCCAGCGACATGAGCAGAAACAAAACGTCAGCCATCTCAGCACCCTAGAACCCCACGGGTGGCATAGTACAGTATAGGGCATTCGTTACAACAGGGATGGTGCTGCCTCTCGCTTATTTCGCTGTCGCCCAGCTCACTTTCGACTCGAAAAAAATGGCCAGTTTTGGCCCGTTTTTTTTACTCTTTTGGCCAGTTTTTTGGCCGTTCTGGTGTCTTGCGCGATGAGCAGCGTGAGCATAGCAAAACGTCAGCCATCTCAACACCCTAGAACCCCTGGTAAATACAGGCTGGATGGTGCATTCATATAGCAGGAACAGTCGCGGCCTCGCCATTTCGTTGTCCGCCGCTGTCGCCGCGCTCTCTCAACCAAAAATGGCCAGTTTTGGCCCGTTTTTTTAGCACTTTGGCCGGTTTTGGGCGTTCTTGTGTGTTGTGGCGAACAATGTGAGAGGAGCAAAGCGTCAGCCTTCTCGAAGACCTTGGAACCCCGGATGGTACAGGGTAGGATAGGGCATTAAAGATAGCAGGGGCGGTGCTGCCTCTCGCCGCTCACTGTCCCCGCCGCCGCTTCGCTTCATTCAAAAAAAAATGGCCAGTTTTAGCCCGTTTTGGGCTGTTTTGGCCTGTTTTTGGGCTGTTCTTGCATGCCGCGGCGAACGACGTGAGCGGAGCAAAACTTCAGCCATCTCAGTGCCCTGGAACCCCCCGGGTGGCATAGGGCTCGATGGTGCATTCATATAGCATGGACGGTGCTGCTTCTCGCTTCGCTAGCTGTTCTCCGCTCGCCGCTCGCTCGCTCAGACAAAAATGGCCTGTTTTGGCCCATTTTTCGGTTGTTTTGGCCTATTTTTGGGCCGTTCTTGTGTGCCGTGGCGAACGACGTTAGCGGAGCAAAACGTCAGCCATCTCAACACCCTGGAAACCCGCGGGTGTCACACTATAGGATAGGGCATTCGTATAGCAGGGACGGTGATGCCTCTCGCTTCGCTCGCTCAGCCAAAAATGGGCAGTGTTGGCTCGTCTTTGGGCCATTTTGGTCAATTTTTCGGCAGTTCTTGCGTGTCGTGGCGAACGACGTAAACAGAGCAAAACATCAGCCATCTCAGCACCCTGGAACACCCCGGGTGGTACAGGGCTGGATGGGGCATTTGTATAGCAAGGATGGTGCTGCCACTCGCTTCGCTTGCTGTCCACCGCTCGCCCGCTCAGCAAAAAATGTCCAATTTTGGCCCATTTTTGGGCTGTTTTGGCCAGTTTTTGGGAAGTTCTTGCGTGTCGCGGCGAACGACGTGAGCGGAGCAAAACGTCAGCCATCTCAGCACCCTGGAACCCCTCGGATGGCACAGGGATGGATGGTGCATTCGTATAGCAGGGACGGTGCTGCCTCTCGCTTCGCTCGCTGTCCGCTGCTCGCCGCTCGCTCGCTCAACCAAAAATGGCTGGTTTTGGCCCGTTTTTGGGCTCTTTTGGCCAGTTTTTGGGCGTTCTTTTGTGTGTCCCGCCGGCGAACGACGCGTGAGCGAACAAAACGTCAACCTTCAGCACCCTGGAACACCCACAGGTGGCACAGGGCAGGATGGGGCATTCGAGATAGCAGGGACGGTGCTGCCTCTCGCTTCACTCGCTGTCCGGCCGCCGCCGCTTCCAAGCTCAGCCAAAATGGCCAGTTTTGGCATGTTTTTTTTGGTTGTTTTGGCCAGGTTTTAGGCAGTTCTTGCGTCGTGCGTAACGACGACGTGAAGAAGCGGAACAAACGTCACCATCTCAAAGACCACGGAACCCCGGGCGGTATAGGGCTGGATGGGGCATTCGTATAGTAGGGACGGTGCTGCCTCTCGCTTCGCTCGCTGTCCGCCATTCGCCGCTCTCTCGCTCACCCAAAAATGGCCTATTTTGGTCTGTTTTTGGGCTATTTTTCGAGTTTTTGGGCCGTTCTTTAGTGCCGTGGTAAACGACGTGATCGGAGCAAAACGTCAGCCATCTCAGCACCCTGGAACCACCCGGGTGGCACAGGGTTGGATGGGGCATTCGTATAGTAGGGACGGTGCTGCCTCTCACTTCGCTCGCTCAGCCAAAAATGGCAAGTTTTGGCCCGTTTTTAGGCTGTTTTGGCCAGCTTTTGGGCCGTTATTGTGTTCCGCAGCGAACGATGTGAGCGGAGCAAAACGTCAGCCATCTCAGCACCCTGGAACCCCCCGGGTGGCATAGGGCTGGATGGGGCTTTCGTATAGCAGGGACGGTGCTGCCTCTCGAATCGCTCGCTCGCTCAGCCAAAAATGGCCAGTTTTGGCCCGTTTTTGGGCCGTTTTGGCCAGTTTTTGGGTAGTTCTTGCGTGCCGCGGCGAGCGACGTGAGCGGAGCAAAACGTCACCCATCTCAGCATCTTGGAACCCCCCGGGTGGCACAAGGTTGAATGGGGCATTCGTATAGCAGGGACGGTGTTGCCTCTCACTTTGCTCGCTCTTCGCCGCTCGCCGCTCTCTCGCTCAGCCAAAAATGGCTAGTTTTGGCATGATTTTTGGCTGTTTTGGCTAGTTTTTAGGCAGTTCTTGCGTACCGCGGTGAACGACGTGAGCAGAGCAACATGTCAGCCATCTCAGCACCCTGGAAAACCCCGGGTGGTACAAGGCTGGATGGAGCATTCGTATAGCATGAACGGTGCTGCCTCTCACTACACTCGTTGTCCGCGTCTCCCTGCTCGCTCGCTCAGCCAAAAAAGGCCAAGTTTTGCCCGATTTGGACCATTTTGGCCCTTTTTGGGCAGTTTTGGCCAGTTTTTGGCCGTTCGTGTCTTGCGGGCGAACGACGGCGTGGCGAGAGCAAAATGTCGACCATCTCAAAGACCACGAAACCCCACCGGGTGGCGTAGGGCTGGATGGGGCATTCGTGATAACGGGGGCGGTGCTGCCTCTCGCCATTTCGCTCCTCGACCAAAATGGCTAGTTTTGGCCCTTTTCGGCTTTTTGTTTTGGCTTTTTGGGTAACTCTTGCGTGCCACGATGAACTACGTGGCGAGCAATCGTCGACCATCTCAAAGACCACGAACCCCCTGGATGGCACAGGGTTGGATGGGGCATTCGTATAGTAGGAATGGTGCTGCCTCTCGCTTCGCTCGCTCGCTCAGCCAAAAATGGCCAGTTTTGGTCTGTTTTTTTGTCATTTTGGCCAGTTTTTGGGCAGTTCTTGCGTGCCGCGGTGAACAACGTGAGCGGAGCAAAAAGTCAGTCATCTCAGCACCCTGAACCCCCCCGGGTGGCATTGGGCTGTTTGGTGCATTCAGATAGCGAACGCACGTGCTTGCCTCTCGCCGCTCGCTCTCCATTGCACGCCGCTTGCTAGCTCGACCAAAATGGCCGTTTTGGCCGTTTTTTGGGCCATTTTTTGCCATATTTTGGACCATTCTTGCGTCTTGGCGCGACGAACGTGAAGCGAGGCCGAAAAACGTCGACCATCTCAAAGACCACGGACCCCTCCGGATGGCACAAGGCTGGATGGGGTATTCGTATAGCAGGGACGGTGCTGCCTCTTGCTTCGTTCGCTGTCCGCCAATTGCCGCTCGCTCGCTCAGCCAAAAATGGCTAGTTTTGGCCCATTTTTGGGTTGTTTTGGCCAGTTTTTGGGCCGTTCTTGTGTGCCGCGGCGAACGACGTGAGCGGAGCAAAACGTCAGCCTTCTTAGCACCCTCGAACACCCCGGGTGGCACAGGGTAGGATGGGGTATTCGTATAGCAGGGACGGTGCTGCCTCTCGCTTCGCTCACGTCCGCCACTTGTCGCTCGCTCGCTCAGCCAAAAATGGCCAGTTTTGTCCCGTTTTTAGTCCGTTTTGGCCAGTTTTTGGGCAGTTCTTGCGTGCCGAGGCGAACGACATGAGCGGAGCAAAACGTTAGCCATCTCAGCGCCCTGGAACACCCTGGGTGGCACAGGGCTGGATGGTGCATTCGTATTGCAGGGACGGTGCTCCCTATCACTTCGCTCACTGTCCGCCGCTCGCCGCTCGCTCGCTCAGCCAAAAATGGCCAGTTTTGGCCCTTTTTGGGTTGTTTTGGTTAGCTTTTGGGCCGTTCTTGCGTGTCGTGGCTAACGACGTAAGTAGAGCAAAACGTCAGCCATCTCAGCACCCTGGAACCCCCCGGGTGGTACAGGGCTGGTGTTAGAACCCTTGAAGATTCTAAACTTGGGGTTGATCTCTTTAGGGGATCGGCCTCCTTGGATCTCTATAGGGGTTCCTCCCTCCAAGTTGCTGCTCAAAGGCTGCAGAAAAGATTCATCTATTCCTTATAAAAAGAGAAGGAATACATGGCTATTTATAGGGCTTCTATACCCTAACTCCTAATACGACTCTTACTTAAGACTCTTACTTCTAACCAACTCCTAATATGACTCATACTCAAGACTCCTATTCCCTTACAACTCCTAATTCTTCTCTAAGAAAAAACCTCCTAACAGAATGTCCCTCTCAATTAGGACTCTTCAAATCAGCCTTATCCTCGAGGCTGAGATTCCATGAACTCAGGGAACCGGGTCTTCAGCTCCTCATATGGTTCCCATGTGGCGTCTTCAAGTGGTAGATTATTCCAATGCACTAGTACTTCAGTAGAGGGATGTCGGCGATGCATCACGATCCTGTGATCGAGGATAGCCTGTGGTTGGGCTTGAATAACTCCATCCTCGGGCCAGGTTGGGCGGGGGATCTGGGGTGACTCGTGTTCTCCCCAACTTGGGCTTTAGGCATGATACGTGGAAGACAGGATGAATTTTGGCATCCTCGGGTAATTTAAGTCTGTATGCCACGGCTCCAATACGCTCTGTGATCCGATAGGGCCCATAAAAAACGTGGGGATAGCTTCATGGAGGCTCGAGTGTTGATAGAGAGTTGCTTGTATGGTTGTAGGCGAAGATAAACCCAATCTCCCACTGAAAATTCTCTTTCACTTAAAATGGGTAAGGCTTTTCGCTTCATTCTGGCTTGAGCGGTAGAGAGATTATCTTTTAACAGGTGTAAGAGTTTGTCCCTATCAATCAATTCTTGGTCAACTGGATCTACCTTGGCGAGCCAATTACATACTTTGGAATCACAGTGCTTTGTCGACCATACAATGCTTCATAAGGGGCACATTTTGTAGATGAATGATATGTAGTATTATACCACCATTCGGCCCAGGGAAGCCATTTCGCCCACTCTTTTGGTCGGTCACTAGCGAAACACCGGAGGTACGTCTCTAAGCACCTATTTACCACCTTTGTTTGGCCGTCAGTTTGTGGATGATACGCTATGCTCATCTTGAGTTTGGTGCCTTGTAACTGAAATAACTCAGTCCAAAATTTACTAGTGAAGATCCTGTCACGATCACTTACGATAGACCTTGGCATCCCATGCAGTTTAACAATATTTTCTATGAAAATCTGGGCAATACTAGTAGCAGTGTAGGGATTTCTCACAGCACAAAAATGAGCATATTTCGTAAGTCGATCAACCACCACGAGAATCGTGCTTTTACCTTTGGAAGATGGCAGCCCTTCAATAAAGTCCATGGAGATGTCAGTCCACACCGAGTCTGGTATGGGTAGTGGTTGTAGCTTCCCTGGATTTGCCATAGTTTCACCCTTGTGCTGTTGACATATATCACATTGTGCCACATATTCAGCAATAATTTTTTTCATCCCTCTCCAATAAAAATTTTGCTTTACTCTTTTGTAGGTTCTTAGGAATCCAGAGTGCCCTGCTGAAGGTATAGAGTGCATTTCATGTAAGATGATTGCGATGCAAGGGGAGTCAGGTATAAGCACAATGCGACCTTTGTAGTGTAAATCCGTTGAATCCCAGGTGTAGTGGGCTATTGCACTTGGATCCTCCTCCAATTTTTTTATGATCTTGCTGATCTCTGGATCCTTCTTCCATTCTTCCCTAATGTCCTCGAGGAGATCGGTGGTAGGAAGGGAGATGGCTAAAACCTTAGCTTGTTCAGGTAGCCATGAGAGTGCATCTGCAATAACGTTTTCTTTCCCCTTTTTGTAAATAATTTCATAATCAAATCCAAGAAGTTTGGTTACCCATTTTTGCTGCTCAAGGTATGATATCTTTTGCTCCAAAAAGTACTTGAGGCTTTTATGGTCAGTTTTAATTTGAAATCGCCGGCCGATCAGGTAGGGTCTCCACCTCGTTACTGCATGTACAATGGCAAGCATCTCCTTATCATATACTGACATATTTTGATGGGAGGGAGATAATGCCTTGCTAGTATATGCGAGTGGTCGACCATTTTGCATGAGAACGGCTCCAATTCCGACTCCAGATGCATCGGCCTCAATGATGAAGGGTCTATTGAAATCTGGTAGCGCAAGTACCGGCGTCGTTGTCATGGCTGCTTTAAGTTTGTCGAAGGCAGCAGAGGCTTTGTCCGACCATTGGAAAGCATCTTTTTTTAGTAAAGAAGTGAGTGGTGCACTGATCTTCCCATAGTCCTTAACAAATTTTCGGTAGTAGCCCGTTAGTCC
This sequence comes from Musa schizocarpa, assembly GCA_900464855.2. NCBI lineage: Eukaryota > Viridiplantae > Streptophyta > Magnoliopsida > Zingiberales > Musaceae > Musa > Musa schizocarpa. The sequence goes on from LS990918.1 coordinate 27,874,903, forward strand.
AAGGAACCCCCACAGTAATTTCACGTTTGTAGGTTTCGGCCAGCCTTGCATTGCCTCAATCTTTGTTGGGTCTATCGCCACTCCTTCTTCTGATATTATATGCCCCAGGTACTCTACTTTTTGCTGGAGAAAGCTGCACTTTGGTTGCTTAACAAAAAGAGTATTCTCCCGAAGGATCGTCAAAACAATTCGTAAATGCTGAAAGTGAGTCTCAAGAGAAGGGCTGTAAACGAGAATATCATCGAAAAATACCAGCACAAATTTACAAAGAAAGCTCCGAAATATATCATTCATAAGACTTTGAAAGGTTGAAGGAGCATTAGTGAGTCCAAAAGGCATTACCAAGAATTCATAATGGCCATCATGTGTGCGAAATGCAGTTTTTGGAATGTCATCGTCACATACCTGAATTTGGTAGTAACCGGATTGGAGGTCCAACTTCGTGATGACTCGAGCTCCTTTCAATTCATCAAGAAGTTCATCCACCACTGGTATTGGGTATTTGTCCTTGACGGTGATGCCATTTAAAGCTCGGTAGTCGACGCACATCCGCCAAGTTCCGTCCTTCTTGCGTACAAGTAGCACCGGTGAGGAATACGGGCTGCAACATGGTCGAATCACCACTGTTTCAAGCATCTCCTTTACGATCTTTTCAATTTCATCTTTCTGGAGGTGAGGATATCGGTATGGTCGAGTGTTCGCTGGTGGCTTGCCCGGAAGCATTGGAATTCGATGGTCATGTTGCCGAGAAGGAGGAAGACCGCGCGGTTCAGCAAATATATCGGCAAATTCAGTAAGTAAATGGGCAAGATTTTTATCTTCAAATTCTATTTTCTTCCCCTTTGGTTGCTGCTGGAGGTGCATCAAAAAGGCACCATTTACCTTATGTAAAACTTTCTCCATTCGTTGGGTCGAAACAGTGGTAACGTTGCTTCCGCGCTTCCCGCGTAGGATGATCTGTTTGCCCTTACAGTAGAATTTCATAATTAATTTAGAAAAGTTCCAAGAGACATCACCTAGTGTAGTCAGCCATTCTATACCAAGCACTGCCTCATAGTCATTGATAGGTAGGAGGAAGAAATCGGTGATAATTTCTTGGTCTTGCATTAATAGTTTCACCTGTGGGCATCTTTGGTCGCACTTTAGGATTCTGCCGTCGGCAACCTTTACGTCGAACTTGCTGCAACCTTCAATATGCAGTGACATCTGAGCAGCAACCTTACTATTCAGGAAGTTATTAGTTCTACCCGTGTCAATGAGAACAGCGATCGGCTGTTGTTTGAGAAGGCCTCCAACTTTCATCGTTTGCGGATTTGAGTAGCCGGCTAGTGCGTGTATCGTAATGTCGGTCGGCTGTGGCTCTTTCTTCCATATCTTCTTCTTCATGTTCAAGGCTCTCTTCTAGATGTTCAATGACCTCTTCTTCTACTAGTTCAATCATAAGAAGTCTACCTTTTTTACAGCGATGCTCGCGGCTCCACGGCTCGTCGCAATGCCAACATAACCCCTTCGCAGATCGCTCCCGAAGTTCTTCTCTTGTTAACCTTTTCGGTGCAGGGACTCGGTTGATAGTAGAGGGGCTGAGGGCTTTAGTATTGTAGGTCGTGGAGTGATCCTAGTCCTCCGGGCTTCATGGTTCAATCGCTCCTCTTGAAGTCGTGCGAAAGAGATGGCTGCCATAAGCGTGTATGGTTGTCGCGCCTTAACTTCTCCCCGGATCTCCGGCTTTAGGCCCTCAATAAAAGTCCCCAATAACTGTTTTTCAGACCAATCATGAGTTTGATTAGATAACCTTTTAAACCTGGTTTGGTACTCCTGAATGGTGGAGGTTTGTCGGATCTTTGCTAGTTGTCCGTCAATGTTCTCGTAATAAGTTGGTCCGAAGCGGATCAGTAGTCCTTCTTTGAATTGTTGCCATGAAAGGACTCCATAAGTATGTTCAAACCAGTCAAACCATTGTATGGCATCCCCTTCAAGATGTATAATGCAATTTCCACCATGGATGCATCCGCAGTTTTATGGTACCGAAAATATCGCTCCGCGTGCGAGATCTAACCAATTGGGTCTCCTTCTTCCCATCTAGGGAAGTCCACTCTCATGCGCGAATAGTTGGGGTCGGTGATAGAGCCTCCCCTCTCTTGGAAGTCATCTCTTTGGGCATGATGTGATTGGTTAGAGCTCTCTCCTTGATGTGATTTCTTCGGGCTTGGTGGTCGGCCCAGACTGAATTCGGTAAGGAGAGTCCGAATCTTATCCTCCATTCGTGCCTCAAAGGCTTCAAATTTAGCATTGATTGCCTCCTCAGATGCCATAGTATATGACTCCAAATCTGTGATGTTAAGATCTCTCTTTTGTTGACGAGTTAAAGGCATGTATAGGTTTGATAGAAATCAGTGAAAATTTGCTGCAGAATTGTGTTGTCTTATAAGAGCAGAATTATCGTCGAAGAAACAGCGGTTTCTCGACAAAATCTCCACAAAAAAATTGAGAGATTTGAGGAGAGAGTTGACAGCAATATCTCAGTTTATATGACAGCAAGGATGTCCATCAAGAAAATTTCGGTAGTAACAGCAAGAAAATTGGTGTAAGTTGCGATAGCAAAATTCTCGTCGAAAAATTTCAGCAACTTACGATGAAAATTTGCAGCAATATAGGAACGAATTTTTTTTCTTTTTTTGGATTTTCGGATAGGGATAAATAAATTGCAACAGCAGTAAGGTAGGAAACCAGAACCTGTTGCAATTCACGGGGAGATCAAAGGATGATCTGCGGTGGTGGAGATGATGGCGGAATTCGGCGACGATCTTTTAAGCAATTGTGGGAATTGCTTTGGATGGTTGTGGAGGGTTGATGGATGGCTATGGAAGGGCAGCGAGAAGCCAAGAATGCTGCTCTAATACCAGGTGTTAGAACCCTTGCAGATTCTAAACTTGGGGTTGATCTCTTTAGGGGATCGGCCTCCTTGGAACTCTATAGGGGTTCCTCCCTCCAAGATGCTGCTCAAAGGCTGCAGAAAAGATTCATCTATTCATTATGAAAAGAGAAGGAATACATGGCTATTTATAGGGCTTCTAAACCCTAACTCCTAATAGGACTCCGACTTAAGACTCTTACTTCTAACCAACTCCTAATATGACTCATACTCAAGACTCCTATTCCCTTACAACTACTAATTCTTCTCTAAGAAAAAACCTCCTAACAGAATGTCCCTCTCAATTAGGACTCTCCTAGTTAGAGTCCTAACAGAGTGTCCCTCTCAATTAGGACTCTCCTAGCTAGAGTCCTAACAGCTGGATGGAGCATTCGTATAGTAGGGACGGTGTTGCCTCTCGCTTCGCTCGCTGTCCACCGCTCGCCATTCGCTCGCTCAGCCAAAAATGGCCTATTTTGGCTTGTTTTTGGGCTGTTTTTGCAAGTTTTTGGGCCGTTCTTGTGTGCCGCGGTAAACGACGTGAGCGAAGCAAAACGTCAGCCATCTCAGCACCTTGGAACCCCCCGGTTGGCACAGGGCTGGATGGGGCATTCGTATAGTAGGGACGGTGCTGCCTCTCGCTTCGCTCGCTGTCCGCCGCTCGCCGCTCGCTTGCTCAGCCAAAAATGGCAAGTTTTGGCCCGTTTTTGGTCTGTTTTGGCCAGTTTTTGGGCCGTTATTGTGTGTCGTGGCGAACGACGTGAGCGGAGCAAAACGTCAGCCATCTCAGCACCTTGGAACCCCTCGGGTGGCACAGGGCTGGATGGGGCATTCGTATAGCAGGGATGGTGCTGCCTCTCGCTTCCCTCGCTCGCTCACCCAAAAATGGCCTGTTTTGGTCAGTTTTTGGGCTATTTTTCGAGTTTTTGGGCCGATCTTGTGTGCCGCGGTAAACGACGTGAGCGGAGCAAAACGTCAGCCATCTCAGCACCCTGGACCCCCCCGGGTGGCATAGGGCTGGATGGTGCATTCGTATAGCAGGGACAGTGCTGCCTCTCGCTTCGCTCGTTGTCCGTTGCTTGCCGCTCGCTAGCTCAGCCAAAAATGGCCAGTTTTGGCTCGTTTTTGGTTCGTTTTGGCCAGATTTTGGATCATTCTTGCGTGCCGCGGCGAACGACGTGAGCGGAGCAAAATGTCAGCCATCTCAACACCCTGGAACCCCCCGGGTGGCACAGAGCTGGATGGGACATTCGTATAGAAGGGACGGTGCTACCTCTCGCTTCGCTCGCTGTCCGCCGCTCGCCGCTCGCTCGCTCAGCCAAAAATGGCCAGTTTTGGCCCTTTTTGGGCTCTTTTGGCTAGTTTTTGGGTCGTTCTTGTTTGCCGCGACGAACGACGTGAGCGGAGTAAAACGTTAGCCATCTCAGCACCCTGGACCCCCCGGTGGGATAGGGCTGGCTGGTGCATTCGTATAGCAAAGACGGTGCTGCCTCTCGCTTCGCTCGCTGTCCGCCGCTCGTCGCTCGCTCGCTCAGCCAAAAATGGCCAGTTTTGGCCTGTTTTTGGGCTGTTTTGGCCTGTTTTTGGGCCGGTCTTGTGTGCCGTGGCAGACGACGTGAGCGGAGCAAAACGTTAGCCATCTCAGCACCATAGAACTATTGAATCTCGGATTTTGATGATAAAATAAATTGATGGGTTATTTGATCTAATCCATATTATTGAGTTAAGTGTGCAGGATTAACTACGATAAACAGAAAACACAAAGCAAGTATACCGGAGTCGAGTTCGATGAACGTTTAAGGGTCTGAAGAATCGTCGGAGATGCTGCCGGAACCAACCGAGAAGAAATCGGGAACCTGTTGGAAGTTCGCCGAAGAGATCGTCGGAGGTTCGCAGAGATCACCGAGAAGTCTCAGCTACTCATTAAAGTCATCACAAGTTCGGGAGCGTGCTTGGACCCCGTCGAAGGAAGTTCGTCGGAAAGCTCGCCGAAACATGACTTGACGTTCGCGGTTAATAAATTGCTTAGGATGTGTTTTGTTATGTAGTTCACTTGTAATTAGGATTAGGATTAAGAAGATAATCCTATATCCTGGTTAGGGGCCAACTGGGGCCAAAGTCAGATTTGGTTTGGGCTAAAAGTAAGCCAAACCAAGTGAACCGGAGGGCCAGGCGGTGACACCTCCTGGGCTGGGCGGTGGCATCGCTTGGCTGGGCGGTGGCACCGCCAGCATCGGGAACCCAAAGAGAATTTGAATTTTGGAGCCCAAATTTGAATCCTCTTGAGGCTTATAAATACCCCTTAAATCTCAGCTGAGATCATAACTTTTTGAGAAGCAAGAGTTTGAGAGAAAGGTCTTAGAAAAGTGTTAGCTTGTCTTCTTTTCAATTTGATAGTGTTCACCTCATCTCTTCTCGAAAATCTGTAAGAGAGTGAACCGCTTGTAAAGAGTTGTAAGAGGGGTATTTACCCTTCCATTTCAAGAGACTTGCTAGTGGAAGGTGGGAGCCTCATCGAAGAGGGGCCTCGCAAGTGGAGTAGGTCATTTGACCGAACCACTCTAAAATCGGCGTGATCCTTGGTTTGCATTTCATTATTGCTATTTACATTATTGCAAACCTTCTTATATGCTTTAGTTCCTTATTACTTTTGCTGCGCATATTTAAGAATACGCTTTCAAGATTAAGCTTGTCAAGTTCTGCTCTTATCATACGAAAGATTTTTTAAAAAACTAAAGTTTTAATCCACTGCACTAATTCAACCCCCCTCTTAGTGCTGCTCCGATCCTAACAATTGGTATCAGAGCGAGGTTATCTCTCATATTTGGTTTAATACCCAAGAGAGATGGCTTACTCCGGCATGCAAGAGGGTCATTCTATCACTCGTCCACCTATGTTTAATGGGTCGGATTACACGTATTGGAAGACTCGGATGAGGATCTTCCTCATTTCTATGGATTTCGAGCTTTGGACTATTGTTGAAAACGGATTTTAAAAATCTTCTCTTCCAATGAGCGAATGGAATGAATCGGAGAAGAAGGTTTTTGCTTTAAATGCAAAGGCTATGAATGCCTTATTTTGTGCACTAGACAAAAACGAATTTAATCGTGTTTCAATTTGTGATTCGGCTTTTGATATTTGGAGAACTCTTGAGGTCACTCATGAAGGCACTAGCCGAGTGAAAGAGTCCAAAATCAACATTCTTGTGCACTCTTACGAACTTTTCCGAATGAAACCAAGTGAGTCCATCGGAGACATGTACACCCGGTTTACGGATGTCATCAATGGACTCAAAGCTCTTGGTAAAGATTTTACTAACTTTGAACTAGTAACTAAAATCTTAAGATCCCTCCCTAAAAGTTGGGATCCAAAAGTTACGGCCATTCAAGAGGCCAAAGACCTTAAAACATTCCCTCTTGAAGAATTCATTGGGTCTCTAATGACCTACGAAATGACATGTCAAGCTCATGACGAGCTCAAGAACCCCCTTCCAAAGAACAGGAAGGATATGGCACTTAAATCACAAGAAGACCACTTGAAAGGAACATCAAGTGATGAGGACAGTGACAATGAAGAACAAAGAAATGAGGACCAAGTGATATTTAAGGAAGAACAAATTTAAGGAAGAACAAATTTAAAAATAATACAAAAAATAAATTTGAACAAAAGTAGGACCAAGTGATTTGCTATGAATGCAAAAAACTGGGACACTACAAGAACGATTGCCCTCAAGCCAAAAAGAGAACAACAAAGAAGAAGGCGCTCAAGGCAACATGGGATGACTCAAGCACATCCGAAGAAGAGGAGTCCAACACCGAGCAAGTTGCTCACTACGCCCTAATGGCCTTCGAAGAAGAGGTAACGGATTTAATTAATATAGATTTACCTTATCATGATTTATTAAATGCCTTCCATGAGTTATTTGATGAATGTAAGACAATTAGTAGAAAATACAAATTGCTAAGAAAGGAGCATGATAGTCTTACTTGTGCTTTTGATAAATTAAAAATTGAATATCATGATTGTCTAGCTCCATGTGTTTAATGCCATGATTTAGAAACTCTCCAAAATGAGAACTTAGTACTTAAGGACACCTTGAAGAAATTCGAGGTCGGTAGCAAGTCCTTAAACATGATCCTTACAAATAAGGGTCACGTTCCTAAAAGGAATGGAATTAGATTTGTGAGAAGTACTCACCAAAATCCAACCACCTTCGTTAAAGGTCCTATCTTACATGTTCAACATCAAAGCAATTGCAACTTTTGTTGTAAATATGGACATATAACTTACCAATGTCCATTCAAGAAAATTAGTTCGAACAAATTGATTTGGGTTCCTAAAGGAACCATGATCAAGTCTATGCAACATGATAAACAAGTTAGATTAGTTTTTGAGGCACCCAAAAGTAAATGGGTACCTAAAAATAATTCCTTCTTGTAGAAACATACACCATCACATGCTAGGAGCAAGAGATGGTATCTTGATAGTGGATGCTCAAGGCATATGATCGGAGATCCATCCCAATTCACCAAGCTCACTAGCATGGACGAAGGCTATGTCACCTTCGGAGACAATAACAAAGGCAAAATCATTGGCAAGGGAACCATAGGTAACAAATCAAGTTTTTCCATTGATGATGTGTTACTAGTTGATGGATTAAAACATAATCTATTGAGCATTAGTCAATTATGCGATAAAGGTTATATTGTTAGATTTGAATCAAATATGTGCATTATTGAAAAACCAAATCATAACATGACTATGATTGCTTTAAAACAAAATAATGTCTATACCATCAATCTTGATGAACTAAGTAATGAAATGTGTTTCTCCGCCATAAATGATGATGCTTGGCTTTGGCATAGGAGATTAGGCCATGCAAGCATGAAAACAATATCTAAAATCTCATCTCAAGAATTAGTACGAGGGATTCCGAATATAAAGTTTATTAAAGATAAGGTATGCGATGCATGTCAACTAGGGAAACAAATAAAAACAAGCTTCAAACCAAAAAATTAAATTAGCACCACTAGACCGTTACAATTGATCCATTTGGACTTATTTGGACCAATTGATACAACTAGTCTAGGTGGAAGCAAATATGCTTTTGTGATTGTGAATGACTACTCTAGATACACTTGGACCTATTTCTTAGCTCACAAAAGTGATTGTTTCAAGTGTTTCTCTAAATTTTGTAAACTCACTCAAAACGAAAAAGGGTTCATGATTTCATCAATTCGGAGTGATCATGGTGGCGAATTTCAAAACCATGACTTTCAAAATTTTTGTGAAGTTACTGGATACAACCATAACTTCTCCACTCCGAGAAATCCCCAACAAAATTGAGTAGTTGAAAGAAAAAATAGAAACCTACAAGAAATGGCAAGAACTATGTTAAATGAACATAGTTTACCTAAGTATTTTTTAAATGGGCCAGAAAATGCTTGCTACATCATGAATAGAGTCCTAATAAGACCTTCCTTATCAAAAAACTCCCTATGAATTATGGAATAACAAAAAACCAAATATTTCCTATTTTAAAGTTTTCAGTTGTAAATGCTTTATTTTAAATGAAAGGGATGCCTTAGGAAAATTTGATGCAAAATCCGATGAAGGCATCTTTCTTGGTTACTCTTCCGTTTTAAGCCTTTCGATTTTTAATAAAAGAACCTTAGTAATTGAAGAGTCTATTCATGTAGTTTTTAATGAAGTCTCAAATTTTAAGAAAAATGATTTTGATGATGATCTTGGTTTTGATAATTTGAATTTAAATGAACCCTCTCCTCAAAATAGCAACTTGGATGCACCTTCTTCCGAAATTTCCTTACCTAAGGAATGGAAGTATATAGATGCTCATCCAAAGGAGCTAATTATAGGGGATATATCTAAAGGGGTTCAAACTCGTTCCTCTTTCAAGAATTTTTGTGCTAATGTCGCCTTCCTCTCTCAAATCGAACCTAAGTGCATTGACGAGGCCATAAAAGATGATTTTTGGATTATTGCAACGCAAGAGGAACTGAATCAATTTGAGAGAAACAAGGTGTGGGAGCTTGTTCCTAGACCTAGTGACCATTTAGTCATTGGTACTAAGTGGGTCTTTAGAAACAAGCAAGACGAAAATGGTATCGTGGTTAGAAACAAGGCTAGATTAGTGGCCAAAGGTTTCAACCAAGAAGAAGGTATCGATTACGAAGAAACCTTCGCTCCCGTGGCTCGATTAGAAGCCATAAGGATGCTCCTTACCTATGCTAGTAGTTATAATTTTAAACTATTTCAAATGGATGTCAAAAGTGCCTTCTTGAATGGTTTTATTTCCGAAGAAGTATATGTCGAACAACCTCCCGGATTTGAAAGGCTTGAAACAAGCTCCTAGAGCTTGGTATGAAAGGCTTAGTTCCTTTCTTATTTTAAATAATTTTACCAAAGGCAAGGTTGATACTACATTGTTTATTAAATATTTTAAAAATAATTTTCTTATTGTGCAAATTTATGTTGACGATATTAATTTTGGCTCTTCGAATGAGTCATTATGTGAATTATTTGCCAAATCTATGAGCCATGAATTTGAAATGAGTTTAATGGGGGAATTAACTTTCTTTTTAGGATTACAAATCAAACAACTTAAGGATGGTATATTTATTAACCAATCTAAATACACATTAGAATTGTTAAAACGATTTAACATGGATAATTCAAAAGCAATAAACACCCCTATGAGTACTGCGACTAAGTTAGATATGGATGAAAATAGTGAAAATTTCGATCAAAAAACATATAGGGGAATGATAGGTAGTCTACTCTACTTTACCGCGACTAGACCGGATATTATGTTTAGTGTAGGACTTTGTGCTAGGTTTCAATCAAATCCTAAATTATCTCATCTTAAAAGTGTTAAAAGAATATTTAGGTATCTTAAAGGAACTCCAAATTTAGGATTATGGTATCCAAAATCTGAAAAATTTGATTTAATAGCCTATGCGGATGCTGATTTTGGCGGATGCAGAATAGATAGAAAAAGTACATCTGGAACATGCCAATTTTTAGGACATGCACTTGTTTCTTGGACTTCCAAGAAATAAAATTCAGTTGCACTATCTACGGCGGAAGCCGAATAAATTGCTGCAAGTGCATGCTGTGCACAAGTTGTTTGGATGAAAAATACATTAGAAGACTATGGAATTCACTTTAAAAATATTCCCATAAAATGTGATAATACAAGTGCCATATGTCTTACTAAAAATCCAATTCAGCATTCTAGAACTAAGCACATCGACGTTAGGCATCATTTCATACGCGATCATGTCCTTAACAATAATGTTGTTCTAGAATTCATTGACACAAAGCATCAATTAGCAGATATATTCACAAAAGCCTTGAATGAAGACCAATTTGAATTCATTAGAAGGGAATTAGGTATGTTAAATTGTCCCTAAACAATAAACTTGTTTGATTGGATTTTCCGTAAAGTCTTTCATCTTCTTCCCATCTCTCGGTGAATCTAATCATTCTCCTTCAAATTCCATATGACATGTTGTGAAATCTCGAAATCGAATTCGATGACTTGATTATGAATTTCAAGTTACCGATTTGATTTAAATAAGTTTTATCTAAATCATAATCTTGATCTTGCAAAATTGGAATCACAAATAATATCTTTTGGCATTCATGAATTGATACTTACAAATATGAAAGTATTGGCATTCATGACTTGAAACATTGTATGCTTAAATTAATCATTCTCTATGTTTTAAAATTCTTTAAATGCCTTATATGATGATTGAAAAGTAATGTTGAGATTTTAATGAATTTAACGATTTGAATGAGTTTGTATTCAAATTTTGATCTTGACTTTGTGAAATTACTACTTGAATTTTTTTTATCCCAATCTCTCTCTTGTACATCTACAATTTCTATTATTTATAGAAAGAAGAGATTAGATAATATAAATGCATGCTGAATTTTCTTCTAAAATGAACTCTGCGTAAATATTTTTGCATACTTAATTTTCAATGATAAAATCGTTGTATGACAAAATATGTGCTTCAAGTCTCATTTCCCTTTTTGTTGATGACAAAGGGAGAGAAAAGTGATGACTTATATCATTCTTAATAGCATGACAAAATATGCCTTGCAAAATCCTTGAAAATATCACAAGATTGAATGATCATATTGAAAGCATGCCTTACATCTAAATCATAAAATTTTTATTGAAAATCTTTATCTTCTGTCATAGTAAAATTCGTCCCTTTTCATTTAACTTATGATTTTCATAGAAGTTTTGTACTCACTATTGTTTAATGAGGATCACGATAAGCTCTACGGTTAGAACTTATCGGGTTATGCTTGAATCCAATGGGATGGAATTCAAGTGTTTTTTATCTTCTCATAATATGGCATATAGATAGGGGGAGTTATGTTTAACTCCGTCATCAATTGATTGTCATCATCAAAAAGGGGGAGATTGTTGAATCTCGGATTTTGATGATAAAATCAATAGATGGGTTATTTGATCTAATCCATATTATTGAGTTAAGTGTGCAGGATTAACTACGATAAACAGAAAACACAAAGCAAGTATACCGGAGTCGAGTTCGATGAACGTTTAAGAGTTCGAAGAATCGTCGGAGATGCTACCAGAACCAACCGAGAAGAAATCGGGAACCTGTTGGAAGTTCATCGAAGAGATCGTCGGAGGTTCGCAGAGATCACCGAGAAGTCTCAGCTACTCATTAAAGTCATCACAAGTTCGGGAGCGTGCTTGGACCCCGTCGAAGAAGTTCGTCGGAAAGCTCGTCGGAACAAGACTTGACGTTCGCGGTTAATAAATTGCTTCGGATGTGTTTTGTTATGTAGTTCACTTGTAATTAGGATTAGGATTAAGAAGATAATCCTATATCCTGGTTAGGGGCCAACTGGGGCCAAAGTCAGATTTGGTTTGGGCTAAAAGTAAGCCAAACCAAGTGAACCGGAGGGCCAGGCGGTGGCACCGCCAAGCACCCGAGTGTCTTTGGCGTGACACCTCTGGGTCAAGCGATGGCACCGCTTTGGCGGGGTGGCACCGGCCAAAGATCGGAACCCAAAGAGAATTTGAATTTTGGAGCCCAAATTTTGGAGCCCAAATTTGAATCCTCTTGAGGCCTATAAATACCCCTCAAATCTCAGCTGAGATCACAACTTTTTAAGCAGCAAGAGTTTGAGAGAAAGGTCTTAGAAAAGTGTTAGCTTGTCCTCTTTTCAATTTGCTAGTGTTCACCTCATCTCTTCTCGAAAATCTGTAAGAGAGTGAACCGCTTGTAAAGAGTTGTAAGAGGGGTATTTACCCTTCCATTTCAAGAGACTTGCTAGTGGAAGGTGGGAGCCTCATCGAAGAGGGGCCTCGCAAGTGGAGTAGGTCATTTGACCGAACCACTCTAAAATTGACGTGATCCTTGGTTTGCATTTCATTATTGCTATTTACATTATTGCAAACCTTCTTATATGCTTTCGTTCCTTATTACTTTTGCTGCGCATATTTAAGAATACGCTTTCAAGATTAAGCTTGTCAAGTTCCGCTCTTATCATACGAAAGATTTTTTAAAAAACCGAAGTTTTAATCCGCTGCACTAATTCACCCCCCACTCTTAGTGCTGCTCCGATCCTAACAAGAACCCCCCGGGTGGCACAGGGCTGGATGGGGCATTCATATAGTAGGGACGGTGCTGCCTCTCGCTTCGCTCGCTGTCCGCTGCTCGTCGCTTTCTCGCTCAACCAAAAATGGCAAGTTTTGGCTCGTTTTTGGGCTGTTTTGGCCAGTTTTTGGGCAGTTCTTGTGTGCCACGGTGAACAACGTTAGCGGAGCAAAACGTTAGCCATCTCAGCACCCTCGACCCCCCTGGGTAGCACAGGGCTGGATGGTGCATTCGTATAGCAGGGACGGTCCTGCCTCTCGCTTCGCTCGCTCGCTCAGGCAAAAATGGCCAGTTTTGTCCCTTTTTGTGCTGTTTTGGCCAGTTTTTGAGCCGTTCTTGTGTGCCGCGACGAACGACGTGAGCGGAGCAAAACGTCAGCCATCTCAGCACCCTGGAACCCCCCGGGTGGCACAGGGCTGGATGGGGCATTCGTATAGCAGGGACGGTGCCGCCTCTCACTTCGCTCGCTTGTTCGGCCAAAAATGGCCAGTTTTGGCCCATTTTGGGTCGTTTTGGCCCATTTTTGGGCCGTTTTGGCCTGTTTTTGGGCAGTTCTAGCATGCCGCGGAGAACGACGTGAGCGGAGCAAAACATCAGCCATCTCAGCACCCTGGAACCCCCCGTAAGGCATAGGGCTGGATGGGGCATTCGTATAGCAGGGACGGTGCTGCCTATCGCTTCGCTCGCTGTCTGCCACTCGCTCATCCAGAAATGGCCAGTTTTGGCCCGTTTTTGGGCTGTTTTGGCCCGTTCTTGCGTGCCGCGACGAGCGACCTATGCGGAGCAAAACATCAGCCATCTCTGCATCCTAGAACCCCCCGAGTGGCACAAGACAGGATGGGGCATTCGTATAGCTGGGACAGTGCTGCCTCTCGCTTCGCTCGCTGTCCGCCGCTCGCCGCTCGCTCGCTCAGCCAAAAATGGCTAGTTTTGGCCAGTTTTTGGGCAGTTCTTGCGTGTCGCGGCGAACGATGTTAGCGGAGCAAAACGTCCGCCATCTCAACACCCTAGAACCCCCCTGGAGGCACAAGGCTGGATGGGGCATTCGTTTAGCAGGGACGGTGCTGCCTCTCGCTTCGCTCGCTGTCCGCCGCTCGTCGCTCGCTCGCTCAGCCAAAAATGACCAGTTTTGGCCCGTTTTGGCCCCTCTTTGGGCCGTTTTGGCTAGTTTTTGGGCAGTTCTTGCATGCCGCGGTGAACAACGTGAGCGGAGCAAAACGTCAGCCATCTCAGCACCCTGGAACCCCCCGGGTGGCACAGGGCTGGATGGGGCATTCGTATAGCAGGGACGTTGCTGCCTATCGCTTCTCTCGCTGTCCGCCGCTCGCCGCTCGCTCGCTCAGCCAAAAATGGCCAGTTTTGGCCCGTTTTGGGGTTGTTTTGGCCAGATTTTGGGCCGTTCTTGCGTGCCGCGGCGAACGATGTGAGCGGAGCAAAACGTCAACCATCTCATCACCCTAGAGCCCCCCGGGTGGCACAGGGCTGGAAGGGGCATTCGTATAGTAGGGATGGTGCTACCTCTCGCTTCGCTCGCTGTCCGCCGCTCGCTCGCTCAGCCAAAAATGGCAAGTTTTGGCTCGTTTTTGGGCTGTTTTGGCCAGTTTTTGGGCAGTTCTTGTGTACCACGGCGAACGACGTTAGCGGAGCAAAAGGTCAGCCATCTCAGCACCTTGGACCCCCCCGAGTGGCACAGGGCTGGATGGTGCATTCGTATAGCAGGGACGGTCCTTCCTCTCGCTTCGCTCGCTGTCCGCCGCTCGCCGCTCGCTCGCTCAGGCAAAAATGGCCAATTTTGTCCCTTTTTGCACTGTTTTGGTCAGTTTTTGGGCCGTTCTTGTGTGCCGTGGCGAACGACGTGAGCGGAGCAACACGTCAGCAATCTTAGCACCCAGGAACCCCTCTGGTGTCACAGGGCTGGATGGGGCATTCGTGTAGCAGGGACGGTGCTGCCTCTCGCTTCCCTCACTGTCCGTCGCTCGCTGCTCGCTCGTTCAGCCAAAAATGGCCAGTTTTTGGGTCATTTTGGCCAGTTTTTGGGCAATTCTTGCGTGCCGTGGCGAACGACGTGAGCGGAGCAAAACGTTAGCAATCTCAGCACCCTGGAACCCCCCGGGAGGCACAGGGCTGGATGGGGCATTCGTTTAGCTGGGACGGTGCTGCCTATCGCTTCGCTCGTTGTCCGTCGCTCGCTCAGCTAAAAATGGCCAGTTTTGGCCCGTTTTTGGGCTATTTTGGCCAGATTTTGGGCCGTTCTTGCGTGCCGCGGCAAACGACCTGTGCGGAGCAAAACATCAGCCATCTCAGCATCCTAGAACCCCTCGGGTGGCACAGGGTTGGATGGGGCATTCGTATAGCAGGGACGGTACTGCCTCTCGGTTCGTTCGCTGTCCGCCGCTCACCGCTCGCTCGCTCAGCCAAAAATGGCCAGTTTTTGGGCCGTTTTGCCCAGTTTTTGGGCAGTTCTTGCGTGCAGCAGCGAACGATGTGAGCGGAGCAAAACGTCAGCTATCTCAGCACCCTAGAACCCCCCCGGGTGGCATAGGGCTGGATGGGGCATTCGTATAGCAGGGACAATGCTGTCTATCTCTTCTCTCGCTGTCCGCCGCTCGCCGCTCGCTCGCTCAGCCAAAAATGGCTAGTTTTGGCCTGTTTTTGGGTTGTTTTAGCTAGATTTTGGGCCGTTCTTGCGTGTCGCGGTGAACGACGTGAGCGGAGCAAAACGTCAGCCATCTCAGCACCCTGGAACCCCCCGGGTGGCACAGGGCTGGATGGGGCATTCGTGTAGCAGAGACGGTGCTGCCTCTCGCTTCCCTCACTGTCCGCCGCTCGCCGCTCGCTCGTTCAGCCAAAAATGGCCAGTTTTTGGGTCGTTTTGGCCAGTTTTTGGGCAGTTCTTGCGTGCCGTGGCAAACGACGTGAGCGGAGCAAAACGTTAGCCATCTCAGTACCCTGGAACCCCCCGGGAGGCACAGGGCTGGATGGGGCATTCGTTTAACAGGGACGGTGCTGCCTATCGCTTCGCTCGCTGTCCGTCGCTTGCTCAGCTAAAAATGGCCACTTTTGGCCCGTTTTTGGGTTGTTTTGGCCAGATTTTGGGCCGTTCTTGCGTGCCGCGGCAAACGACCTGTGCGAAGCAAAACATCAGCCATCTCAGCATCCTAGAACCCCTCGGGTGGCACAGGGTTGGATGGGGCATTCGTATAACAGGGACGGTGCTACCTCTCGCTTCTCTCGTTGTTCGTCGCTCGCCGCTCGCCGCTCGCTCGCTCAGCCAAAAATGGCCAGTTTTGGGTTGTTTTGGCCTGTTTTTGGGCCGTTCTTGTGTGTCATGGCGAACGACATTAGCGGAGCAAAAGGTCAGCCATCTCAGCACCCTGGAACCCCCCGGGTGGCACAAGGCTGGATGGGGCATTCGTACAATAGGGACGATGCTGCCTCTCGCTACGCTCGCTCGTCGCCGCTCGCCGCTCGCTCGTTCAGCCAAAAATGGCAAGTTTTGGCCCATTTTTAGGCTATTTTGGTAAGTTTTTGGGCAGTTCTTGCGTGCCACGGCGAATGACGTTTGTGGAGCAAAACGTCAGCCATCTCAGCACCCTGGAACCCGTCTAGTGGCACTGGGCTGGATGGGGCATTCATATAGCAGGGACGGTGCTGCCTATCGCTTCTCTTGCTGTCCGCCGCTCGCCGCTCGCTCGCCCAGCCAAAAATGGCTAGTTTTGGTACGTTTCTGGGCTGTTTTGGCTAGTTTTTGGGTAGTTCTTGCGTGCCGCGATGAACGACGTGAACGAAGCAAAACGTCAGCCATCTCAGCACCCTAGAACCCCCTGGATGGCATAGGGCTGGATGGTGAATTCATATAGCAGGGACGGTGCTGCCTCTCGCTTCGCTTGTTGTCCGTTGCTCGCCGCTCGTTAGCTCAGCCAAAAATGGCCAGTTTTGGCCCGTTTTTGGGCCGTTTTGGCCAGATTTTGGATCAATCTTGCGTGCCACGATGACCGTCGTGAGGGGAGCAAAATGTCAGCCATCTCAGCACCCTGGAACCCCCAGGTGGCATAGAGCTGGATGGGGCATTCGTATAACAGGGATGGTGCTGCCTCTCCCTTCGCTCGCTGTCCGCCGCTCGTCGCTCGCTCGCTCAGCCAAATATGGCCAGTTTTGGCCCTTTTTGGGCTGTTTTGGCCTGTTTTTGGGTCGTTCTTGTGTGCCGTGGCGAACGACCTGAGCGGAGCAAACCGTCAGCCATCCCAGCAACTTGGACCCCCCCGGGTGGCATAGGGCTGGATGGTGCATTCGTATAGTAGGGACGGTGCTGCCTCTCCCTTCGCTCGCTGTCCGCCGCTCACCGCTCGCTCGCTCAGCCAAAAATGGCTAGTTTTGGACCGTTTTTGGGCTGTTTTGGCCAGTTTTTGGGCCGTTCTTGTGTGCCATTGCAGACGACGTGAGCGGAGTAAAACGTCAGCCATCTCAGCACCCTAGAACCCCCTGGGTGGCACAGGGCTGGATGGGGCATTCGTATAGTTGGGACGGCTCTGCCTCTCGCTTCGCTCGCTGTCCACCGCTCGCCGCTCGCTTGCTCAGCCAAAAATGGTGAGTTTTGGCCTGTTTTTGGGTTGTTTTGGCCAGTTTTTGGGCAGTTCTTTTGTGCCACGGTGAACGACGTTAGCGGAGCAAAACGTCAGCCATCTCAGCACCCTGGAACCCCCCGGGAGGCACAGGGCTAGATGGGGCATTCGTATAGCAGGTACGGTACTACCAATCGCTTCGCTCGCTCTCCGCTGCTTGCTTGGCCAAAAATGGCCAGTTTTGGCCCGTTTTTGGGCTGTTTTGGCCAGATTTTGGGCCGTTCTTGCGTGCCGCGGCGAACGACCTGTGCGGAGCAAAACATCAGTGTCCGCCGCTCGCTCGCTCAGCCAAAATTGGCTAGTTTTGGCCCGTTTTTGGGCCGTTTTGGCCAGTTTTTGGGCAGTTCTTGCGTGCCGCGGCGAACGATGTGAGCGGAGCAAAATGTTAGCCATCTCAGCACCCTGGAACCCCCCGGGTGGCATAAGGCTGGATGGGGCATTCGTATAGTAGGGACGTTGCAGCCTATCACTTCTCTCGTTGTCCGCCGCTCGCCGCTCGCTCGCTCAGCCAAAAATGGCCAGTTTTGGCCCGTTTTGGGGTTGTTTTGGCCATATTTTGGGCCGTTCTTGCCTGCCGCGGCGAACGATGTGAGCGGAGCAAAATGTCAGCCATCTCAGCACCCTGGAACCCCCCTGGTGGTACAGAGCTGGATGGGGCATTCGTATAGCAAGGATGGTGCTGCCACTCGCTTCGCTCGCTGTCCGCCGCTCGCCCGCTCAGCAAAAAATGGCCAAGTTTACCGGTTTTTGGGCTGTTTTGGCTAGTTTTTGGGTAGTTCTTGCGTGCCGCGGTGAACGATGTGAGCGGAGCAAAACGTCAGCTATCTCAGCACCCTGGAACCCCTCGGATGGCACATGGCTTGATGGTGCATTCGTATAGCAGGGACGGTGCTGCCTCTCGCTTTGCTCGCTATCCACCGCTCGCCGCTCGCTCGTTCAGCCAAAAATGTCCAGTTTTGGCCCGTTTTTGGGCCGTTTTGGCCAGTTTTTGGGCAGTTCTTGCGTGCCGCGGTGAACAACGTGAGCGGAGCAAAACGTCAGCCATCTCAGCGCCCTGGAACCCCCGGGTGGCACAGGGCTGGATGGTGCATTCGTATAGCAGGGACGGTGCTCCCTATCACTTCGCTCGCTGTCCGTCGCTCGCTTGCTCAGCCAAAAATGGCCAGTTTTGGCCCGTTTTTGGGCTGTTGTGGCTAGTTTTTGGGCATTTCTTACGTGCCGTGGCGAACGACATGGGCGGAGCAAAACATCAGCCATCTCAGCACCCTGGACCCCCCCAGATGGCACATGGCTGGACGGGGCATTCGTATAGTAGGGACGGTGCTGCCTCTCGCTTCGCTCGCTGTCCACCACTAGCCGCTCGCTCGCTCAGCTAAAAAGGCTAGTTTTGGCCCATTTTTGGGCTGTTATGGCCAGTTTTTGGGCAGTTCTTGCATGCCGCGGCGAACGACATGAGCAGAGCAAAACGTCAGCCATCTCAGTACCCTGGAACCCCCCCGGGTGGCACAGGGCTGGATGGGGCATTCGTATAACAGGGATGGTGCTGCCTATCGCTTCACTCGCTGTCCGCCGCTCGCTCAGCCAAAAATGGCTAGTTTTGGCCCCTTTTTGGGCTGTTTTGGCCATATTTTGGGTCGTTCTTGCGTGCCGCGACGAACGACCTGTGCGGAGTAAAACATCAGCCATCTCAGCATCCTAGAACCTCCCGGGTGGCACAAGGCTAGATGGGGCATTTGTATAGCAGTGACGGTGCTGCCTCTCGCTTCGCTCGCAGTCCGCCGCTCTTCGCTCAGACAAAAATGGCAAGTTTTGGCATGTTTTTTGGCTGTTTTGGCTAGTTTTTAGGTAGTTCTTGCATGCCGCGGCGAACGACGTGAGCGGAGCAAAACGTCAGCCATCTCAAAGACCCGTGAACCCCCCCGTGTTACAAGGTTGATGGGGCATTCAGATAGTAGGGACGGTGCTGCCTTTTTGCTACGCCGTTGTCCGCCTCTCCTCCGCCAGTCAGCTCAGCCAAAATGGCCAGCTTTTGCCCGATTTGGGGTGTTTTGGCCCGCCTTTGGGCTGTTTTTTGGCAGTTTTTGGGCGCTCTGTGTCCGTGGCGAACGACGTGAGTGTAGCAAAATGTCGGCCATCTCAAAGACCCCAGAACCCCCGGTGTTACAAGGTCGGATGGGGCATTCAGATAGCAGGGGATCGGTTGCCTCCGCGCCGTTGTCCGCTCTCTCCCCGCCGCTTCATTTCACCAAAAATGGCCAGTTTTTGCCCGATTTGGGGTGTTTTGGCCCATTTTTGGGCTGTTTTGGCTAGTTTTTGGGCCGTTCCTATGTGCCGCGATGAACGACGTGAGCGGAGCAACACGTCAGCCATCTTAGCACCCTGGAACCCCCCGGGTGGTAAAGGACTGGATGTGGCATTCGTATAGAAGGGACGGTGCTGCCTATCGCTTCGCTCGCTGTCTACCGCTCGCTCAGCCAAAAATGGCCAGATTTTGGGCCGTTCTTGCGTGCCGCGGCGAACGACGTGTGTGGTGCAAAATATCAGCCATCTCAGCATCCTGGAACCCCCCGAGTGGCACAAGGCTAGATGGGGCATTCGTATAGCATGGACGGTGCTGCCTCTCGCTTCGCTCGTTGTCCGCCGCTGTCACGCTCCCTCAAAAATATCCATAATATTTAAAACTCAAGAAAACAAATCAATCCAGGATTCAAACACACATTTGAGGTCACTAAGAAAACATACAGAACAAAATTTCACCTCTATAGTCTATAATTTATAAACCCTGTGCAATTCATAAACATACCACGCATCACTCGAAATTTCATACGATCTGAATTCCTCTCATCAAAATAATAACCCCAGTGTAAATACACAAGTGGGGAAATCTAAGCAGTCACCAAACCAATGTTTATCATAAGTCATGTCATTACACAAAGTTAACTTAACTTTCCAAAATCCTAAACATGAGAGATCCTTTAACATACACAAAATCCACAGGTTTGGATTCATCGTCAACATTTGATTAGATACAGAGTGGCTCACACAACAAGTACATATATGCTAATAAAGATCTGCCCAAAATCTTCTACCTTTCTACTGCCTCGGCCCCATCTTAACATACGCTATCCTGAAAAATTTATACAACAACGGGGTGAGCATAAAGAGCTCAGCAAGTGACTAACATATTCATGTCAAAAGAGGACAATTTCCAAAGAGATAAAGTTTCAAAGTGCAAGGCAGAACATACGAATTCATAGACGTAATATCATTAGGTGCAGAATCACAATTGTCATTTCAATCATCTATAATTGGTTCATAACAGAAGGGGCATAGAGTAATTGGCGCATATCAATGACAAATGAAACAAAATCAGAGCTTATCAATGGCATAGGGAATGTCTCGGAGCATATCAATGGCGTATAGAACATTTCGAAGCATATCAACAATGAATGAACCAGTTCGAAGCATATCAATAACAAATACCGAACATAAGCTCAAACGTCGTCTTTGATGTTGCATTCATATCATTGTTATCCAAAGCATGAACAGAAACACATAACCAAAGCTCTAGATATCATATCAAACATACAAAAGGTGTAGTGGGTCCACAGACAGAATGTGATTCATCCATTTATGAATGACCACCAGACATAAGTCTCCCACGTCTGGGAGCTCCATCCACCCACGTCTAGGTGAAGCCAGAGGGGGCCGGCAGAGCATCGCAGGCTCTAAACACATACCCTTTACCATTTCTGGCAAAGGTCCACATAAATCCCACAAACATCAGAGTACAAGAGGGCAGTTTGATCAATAAGTAGCATATATCGGAAGCACACGCGGAACAACAAAACGTACATGTGCCTTTACGAGACAATACGATGCAAGCAACAATTTTCTCACCAATGTATTCAGATTTAGAATGAAATAAAAGCAAGGGTATACCGGGATTCCAAGCAATCATATTTAGCTCAATTCAAATAAGAAGGTTAGATGAATTCAATTTCCAAAGGAATGAAACAGAATACACGAAATCGACCGAAGCTCGATTTCTGACAGAATTCCAGTGGCTCATAGAACAAATACTCCAGACTATCAATTATGCTCCAATACCCTTAAGAAAGCTGTTGTTGAAAGATATATCAATCTGTTTTCTATTGAAAGAAGTTTTGTACGAATCATGGTTTCCAACAAGGAGTTACCTTTGATTTGGTAACGCAAGGTCAAAAACACAATCACTGTTTTGCAGAATACATAGGGTCGGATTCAACAGAGAATAGGGTAGGCATTTGAATTCCAAAATTTTCAAACTATATGTCATAAGAAAGGTTTTAAAGTCTAGTTTCGGACGAAGTCAGTTTGGTATAATTTAGAATTTCCAACTGGAACTTATAAGTATTTTAGTATCGAAAGGTCAGAAATTTTAATCCCTGTTTTGCAGCATCTATTGGCTCATTAGAAACTGATGTTTGGGTAAGTATTCGGTGTTCAAAATCTTCAAAATCTATGTCAAAAGAAAGATATAAGAGTCTGATTTCAAACAAACTAGGTCCTGCCCAAATCTGATTTTCGTACCAAAAATTATAGTGGGAACAGTATATAGGGGTCAGTTTACCGAAAAATTTCAGAATCCTTGGTTCTGTTCAAAGAGAGACATTTCCGGTTCTAAATGGAAATCTTTCAGATCTTTTTGAACCAACATAAGAACAGAAGCTAATATTCTATAGGATGGGGTTAGAACACTTGCCTTTGAGAATTCTTTTGACTCCCAATTGAGAAGATTGAGTAAGAAACCTCAAGCCCCAATTTTTCTTCTTCTTCTCCCTTTCTTTTCTCTACTTCTTTCTTTCTTTCTCTGTTCTTCCACACAGCAGCTGCCTTCTCTGGTTCCTTAAGAACGAAGGCAGAGTGGCTTAAGCGGTGGGATTTGTTATTTTGTGTGTTTTGCAGTTTAGTCCTTGTTTTTATTATATTCGTGATTTGGTCCTCAGGGTTTACACATAGGTCCTCAGATTCTTGTTTGAACAAATCTCCCAAATCTTAAGAATAAGTTATCTTTGATTCATACTCTAGCTCTTTTGTCAAATTTGAAATAGATACTTACATTATCACTAGAAACTTATACGAAAATTCAAAAAATGAGGGATGTTACACTCTCCCCCCCTTAAAAGAAAAATTTAGTCCTCTAAATTTATCATACCTCTATCGATAAAAAGACGGGGCTACACCTTTGTCATTTCCTCCTCTAGCTCCCAAGTTGTTTCCTCTCTAGAATGATGTCTCCAAATTACTTGAACCAGTGGGATGACCCGATTCCTTAGGATTTTTTCTTTCTTGTCAACAATCTGAATAGGCTCTTCCACATAAGATAAATCTTTATCGATCTCCACCAGCTCATACTTAATGATGTGAGAAGGGTCATATATATATTTCCTAATCATCGAGACATGAAATATATCATGAACATGGCACAATAAAGGTGGCAAGGCAATCTTGTAAGCGACAGAACCAACCCTCTCAAGAACCTCAAAAGGTCCAATAAATCTTGGGCTTAACTTTCCTTTCTTCCCAAACCTTATAATGCCTTTGGAAGGGGAGACTTTTAAGAATACCAAATCTCCGATTTCTGTAATATCCCATTAGTCCCACATCGGAAGTGGGGAATGTGGGTGATTAGCTTATAAGGGCCTGATGAGTGTACTACGTAACCTCCCGCTTAAGCATTTTGGTCCGTGGTTGCAAGGACCAAAATGGAGTTATTGGACAATTAGCTCATCAGACCCGGGTCGTGACATTTCAATGTAATATCCCATTAGTCCCACATCGGAAGTGGGGAATGTGTGTGATTAGCTTATAAGGGCCTGATGAGTGTACTACGTTATCTCCCGCTTAAGCATTTTGGTCCGTGGTTGCAAGGACCAAAATGGAGTTATTGGCCAGTTAGCTCATCAGACCCGGGTCGTGACATTTGGTATCAGAGCCGACCTAGCATTTGGGCAGGGTGAGAGGGCTCGAGTAGGAAAGGGCTACCCGTGGATGGAGTTAGAGAACTCATCACTTGCATTGGAGCCACCACCGAAGTTAAACCTCACATGCACAATGCTAGGGTTCGATCTGGGTTATGTCCGCCTTGACGAGGACGCCAAGCTAATTGAGTTGGGGATAATTTAATATCCCATTAGTCCCACATCGGAAGTGGGGAATGTGTGTGATTAGCTTATAAGGGCCCGATGAGTGTACTACGCTACCTCCCTCTTAAGTATTTTGGTCCGTGGTTGCAAGGACCAAAATGGAGTTATTGGCCGCTTAGCTCATCGGACCGGGTCGTGACATTTGGTATCGAGCCCACCTAGCATTTGGGCAGGGTGAGAGGGGCTCGGTAGGAAAGGGCTACCCGTGGATGGAGTCGAGAACTCATCACTGCGGGAGCCACCACCGAAGTTAAACCTCACATGCACTATGCTAGGGTTCGATCTGGTTATGTCTGGCCTTGACGAGGACGTCAAGCTAATTGAGTTGGGGATAATGTAATATCCCATTAGTCCCACATCGGAAGTGGGGAATGTGTGTGATTAGCTTATAAGGGCCTGATGAGTGTACTACGTAACCTCCCGCTTAAGCATTTTGGTCCGAGGAAAGGACTACCCGTGGATGGAGTCACCTCCCGCTTAAGCATTTTGGTCCGAGGAAAGGACTACCCGTGGATGGAGTTAGAGAACTCATCACGGCGTGGAGCCACCACTGAGTTAAACCTCACATGCACTATGCTAGGGTTCGATCTGGGTTATGTCTGGCCTTGACGAGGACGTCAAGTTAATTGAGTTGGGGATAATGTAATATCCCATTAGTCCCACATCGGAAGTGGGGAATGTGTGTGATTAGCTTATAAGGGCCTGATGAGTGTACTACGTTACCTCCCGCTTAAGCATTTTGGTCCGAGGAAAGGACTACCCGTGGATGGAGTCAGCTCCCGCTTAAGCATTTTGGTCCGAGGAAAGGACTACCCGTGGATGGAGTTAGAGACCTCATCACGGCGTGGAGCCACCACTGAGTTAAACCTCACATGCACTATGCTAGGGTTCGATCTGGGTTATGTCTGGCCTTGACGAGGACGTCAAGCTAATTGAGTTGGGGATAATGTAATATCCCATTAGTCCCACATCGGAAGTGGGGAATGTGTGTGATTAGCTTATAAGGGCCTGATGAGTGTACTACGTTACCTCCCGCTTAAGCATTTTGGTCCGTGGTTGCAAGGACCAAAATGGAATTATTGGCCAGTTAGCTCATCAGACCCGGGTCGTGACATTTGGTATCAGAGCCGACCTAGCATTTGGGCAGGGTGAGAGGGCTCGAGTAGGAAAGGGCTACCCGTGGATGGAGTCAGAGAACTCATCACGGCGTGGAGCCACCACTGAGTTAAACCTCACATGCACTATGCTAGGGTTCGATCTGGGTTATGTCTGGCCTTGACGAGGACGTCAAGCTAATTGAGTTGGGGATAATGTAATATCCCATTAGTCCCACATCGGAAGTGGGGAATGTGTGTGATTAGCTTATAAGGGCCTGATGAGTGTACTACGTTACCTCCCGCTTAAGCATTTTGGTCCGAGGAAAGGACTACCCGTGGATGGAGTCAGAGAACTCATCACGGCGTGGAGCCACCACTGAGTTAAACCTCACATGCACTATGCTAGGGTTCGATCTGGGTTATGTCTGGCCTTGACGAGGACGTCAAGCTAATTGAGTTGGGGATAATGTAATATCCCATTAGTCCCACATCGGAAGTGGGGAATGTGTGTGATTAGCTTATAAGGGCCTGATGAGTGTACTACGTTACCTCCCGCTTAAGCATTTTGGTCCGTGGTTGCAAGGACCAAAATGGAGTTATTGGCTAGTTAGCTCATCAGACCCGGGTCGTGACATTTGGTATCGAGCCGACCTAGCATTTGGGCGGGGGAGAGGGGGCGAGTAGGAAAGGGCTACCCGTGGATGGAGTCGAGAACTCATCACGGCGGGGAGCCACCATCGAAGTTAAACCTCACATGCACTATGCTAGGGTTCGATCCGGTTATGTCTGGCCTTGACGAGGACGTCAAGCTAATTGAGTTGGGGATAATGTAATATCCCATTAGTCCCACATCGGAAGTGGGGAATGTGTGTGATTAGCTTATAAGGGCCTGATGAGTGTACTACGTTACCTCCCGCTTAAGCATTTTGGTCCGTGGTTGCAAGGACCAAAATGGAGTTATTGGCCAGTTAGCTCATCAGACCCGGGTCGTGACATTTGGTATCAGAGCCGACCTAGCATTTGGGCAGGGTGAGAGGGCTCGAGTAGGAAAGGGCTACCCGTGGATGGAGTCGAACTCATCACTAGGGAGCCACCACCGAAGTTAAACCTCACATGCACTATGCTAGGGTTCGATCTGGGTTATGTCTGGCCTTGACGAGGACGTCAAGCTAATTGAGTTGGGGATAATGTAATATCCCATTAGTCCCACATCGGAAGTGGGGAATATGTGTGATTAGCTTATAAGGGCCTGATGAGTGTACTACGTAACCTCCCGCTTAAGCATTTTGGTCCGTGGTTGCAAGGACCAAAATGGAGTTATTGGCCAGTTAGCTCATCAGACCCGGGTCGTGACAATTTCATACTCAATGTCTCCTCTTCTATTGTCGGCATAACTCTTTTGACGACTCTGTGCAGTTTTTAACTTTTCCTTATAACTTGAATTTTCTCGGTAGTTTCTTGTACTTTGTCCGGTGCTAACAGCTTTCTGTCACCAACTTTCTCCCAACATATAGGTGTTATGCACTTTCGCCCATATAAAGCTTCGTAAGGAGCCATTTGAATACTTGAATGATAACTATTATTATAAGTGAACTCAATAAGTGAAATATCTTTATCCCATTCACCCTTCCAATCCATAACATAGGCTCTAAGTAGATCCTCAAGTGTTTGAATTGTTCTTTCTGACTGACCATAAGTCTGAGGATGATATGCAGTACTAAACTTAACTTTAGTGCCCATCGACTCCCGCAATCTTCTCTAGAATCTAGAGAGAAATCTGGAGTCTCTATCAGAGATGATCTCCTTTGGAATACCATGAAGTCTTACTATTTCATTGACATATAAATCTGCAAGTCTGTCAAGCGAATAAGTCATATTAATTGGTAGGAAATGCGCATATTTTAAGGAACTGGCAAGCTTCCCTCACTAACCCCCAAAGTTTGTGCAATAAAGACATTATCCTCAACGTAAGGGCTCATATATACTTTACTTTTTGCATGATTTAACTGAAGTTCAGAAACCATACCGAAGTCATTCATAATAGTAGCCAGGTTCTTTACTGAAGTTGGTTCATTTTGAAGAAAGATAAGTAAGTCATCTGCAAATGTTTTTTTTTTTTGGTAAGTAAAAGTAAATTGATTATGTGTAAAGTTTCTACAAATAGCTTTATCTATACAAGTCATAGACAAAGCCATGTAACTCATAGAGTGCGAATGCGATAGTTATGACTACACATGTTGTAGACTATAACTCCTAAGATCTTTAGCTAATAGAAAATGTTTGGCATCATTCCCAAGATCTTTAGCTAATAGCAAAATTAAAATTGATAAAAATATATTTTTCTCTTTGGGTAAAGTGCTCCGTTTTGAGATCTTGCTCCATACAGGATCTTGTGTCTCTAATAATCTCTTTCAATAGCTGAGCATTGTTTGTGTGTTGACATTCAAAGATTCTGTTACATCTCTCCTTCCACATCCACCAAATAGCGATCCGAAAGTAACCTTTGCCAGCCAGTGTGAGAGGCCCTTTTCTTGAGAAACATTGCATGAGGTCGCCTAGTTCTTGGTGCAAGTTTGGTTCTTGGCAGTCTATTGAGTTCAAATCGCTGGAGAATCTCCTTCCATATCCATTTTGTATAAACACAAGCAAAATAGAGGTGGTCAACAGTTTCTTCTTGTTGCATACAAAGGGAGCTTCGGTTAACATGATAGATACCTCTTCTTTTCATATTGTCTATTGTAGGTAGTTTATTGAGAAGGGCCTGCCATGTTCATAAGGAATGTCTTTGTGATCCCTACGATCCCATGTCCAACTGCTTGGGACCCATTTGTTATTTCTTTGCCTAATTTGATTCCATGGGATGTGGCACTAAATTTGCCATTGTCATGAGGCCAAATAAGTATATATGAAGAATTGTTCCTGATTGGAATAGCTATAATGGTCGGCCAAAGTGATAACATTTCGGAGAAATAGGATTAGGGAGACACCAGTACCGTTAGCAATGAACTCAGAAACCTTCCAATCTTTGGGAGCCCCAAGATCTTTTCGTATTCTGTCACCATATAATTGAAATATACTCTTCCCATTCACCCAAGGATCGTACCACATATTAGTACTCGTTCCAGAAGAGATTACATAGGAAATGTGTTTGATTAGCCAATTCCTTGCCTTTAAAATTCCTTTCCAAGCTGCAGAGTGGTATGTTCTTGTTGAAATTTCCCAGATTGATTCCTTTGAAAGATACCTAGCAGAAACCCAATGTGACCATAAGGAACATTTATTTTGCAAAAGATCCCACAATTGCTGCACCAGACATGCTTGATTCCAATCTCTAGTATTCAAGTTTAGCTCCCCTTCATCTTTCGGTTTGCAAATGCTATCCCAATTTACCATATGCATTGCCATATCATTTGTGCCATTCCAGAAGAATAACCGTTCAATATCTTGGAGAAGTCCAGCAGGTAGAAGAAATGCATTACACCAATATATAGAGTAGGAGTGCAATACCGAACGGATGAGTTTGAGTCGTCCTGCTTTTGATAGAAACCTATTTTTCCAAGAAGAAATTCTATTCTTTATTTTTTGCAAGATAGGCTGACAGTGGGTTTTGTGAATGCCTGTGGATATGAGCGGGAGACCCAAATAAGGAACTGGCAAGCTTCCCTCACTAACCCCCAAAGTTTGTGCAATAAAGACATTATCCTCAACGTAAGGGCTCATATATACTTTACTTTTCGCATGATTTAACTAAAGTCCAGAAACCATACCAAAGTCATTCATAATAGTAGCCAGGTTCCTTAACTTCGAAGTTCTAATGGGATCTGGTGCTTTAGTGCTGGTATGATCGCACAGAAAATTAGCATGGCTCAAATCTAGAAATGGTTCAATATTTTTAAAATAAAAATTAAATGTTATATGTGATATATGAACAGAACCAGCAGTGGGTACCTTAATGCTGCCATTTAAGACTGCGTGTTCCAACATACAGCTAAGTCCTTCCATCGCAATAGTAAAAAGATACAGAGAGAGTGGATCACCTTGTCGGATGCCATTCGTGCTCCCAAAAAAACCAATTGGTGAGCCATTAAAGAGTATCGAAAACTTTGGAGTTTCCAAGCAAGATTGAATCCAATTAACCCATTGCTGTGGGAAGTTCATATCGAGGAGCATCTTATAGATAAACTTCCTATTAACTGAATCAAAGGATTTCCGTAAATTAGCTTTAAAACAGATTTTTGTCCCTCTTGCTTTTGAATGCAAATCTTTCACCAAGTCATTAGCAAGCAAAATGTTATGATGTATACTTCTCCCTTTAATGAAAGCAGCTTGATTTGGGCTAATGATCTTGTGTATTACCTTTTGCATTCTATTTGCCAATACTTTAGAGATGATCTTGTAAATAAAGTTGCATAATGATATGGGTCGATAGTTCTCTAGTGAATCAGCCCCGGCATTCTTCGAAATTAAGGAAATAAAAGTGCAATTCATCTCTCTAAGAATATGACATGAAGAGAAAAAATGTTGGCAAGCCTTGATCACATCATTTCCAAT
Source organism: Musa schizocarpa (assembly GCA_900464855.2). Taxonomy (NCBI): domain Eukaryota; kingdom Viridiplantae; phylum Streptophyta; class Magnoliopsida; order Zingiberales; family Musaceae; genus Musa; species Musa schizocarpa. Next base: position 27,903,940 of record LS990918.1, read on the forward strand.
AATAGACCAAGCAGTTTGGTAAAATTCAGCTGGAAATCCATTTGGACCTGGGCTTTTGTGCTTTGGTGACTTAAAGACAACACATACAATTTCGTCATTTGTAATTGGGGCATTGAGGATTGAAATAGCTTCCGAATCAAGTTTTCTAGTCGGCTCCACATGAATGTTATTAGGTTTCTCATCTTGATTGAGTAAGGAATAAAAAAATTGCTCTGTGTGTTCTTTAACCTCATCTAAATTCTCAATAAGATTATCATCTTTGTCTATTTGCTGATACGGTTAATAGCCCTTCGAGTAGCAATTGAAGCATAGAAAAATTTTGTATTGGAATCCCCTAGTGTAAGTCAATGCTGTCGAGACTTCTGCTTTGCAAAACTTTCCTCCTGTTTTAAGGCTTGCATGAAGTTATTTCTGGCTTCTGCCTCTTTGTAGATAATATTTTCATCATTTGGCTGAAGTTGCAGCTCATATTGCAATGACATTAGTTCCTTTCTGCAAAATTGAACTCTGGTGTTAATATTGCCAAAGGTATTTGTATTCCACTCCTTTAGTGCTGCTTTACAGGCTTTGAGCTTTTGACATAAGATGTAAGGGGGGATCCATGCACATTAACATTCCAAGCAGATCTGATAACATCAAGAAATTGAGGATGAGTACTCCACATGTTAAAGAATCTAAACGGTTTCTTGCCTCTTGGTGTCGCTTTTTCTGCGTGTATATACATTAAAGAATGGTCAGAAAACAAAGGAGCACCATACTCAAGAAGTGAATCTGGGTAAACTGTTAACCATTCATGATTAATCAAACACCTATCAAGTCGAGCCATTATTTTTCTGTTAGCAGCACCTTGATTACTCCAGGAGAGCCAATTACCCACAGATTTCATATCAAACAATGCTGCAGTGTCAATGTAATCATTGAAACTTTGAAGCTGGCTTTCTTAAAGTTGTCTACCCCCCTCTTTTTCATTTATGTACCGAACAGTATTAAAGTCTCCAAGAACAATCCAAGGTACATTGAGACAGCCATTTACAATATTAGTCAGGTCAGACCAAAGAGTATTTCTTTCTTGCATACTGTTTGAAGCATATATACCAGTGAAATTGAATTGACAGCCATTCTTTTTATCCTCTACCTTAAGATGAATGAATTGATCAATAGCAGAAATAAACCAAGCATTAATAGAGTTAGGATGCCATAAGACCCATATTCTACCAAAAGTTTCATTTGAGTCATTGGTAAACAGTTCTGCGTCCGGCCATATTAAATTCTTTTGAGCTTGAACGCGCGATTGTTTAATTTTCGTTTCCACTAGAATAACAATATCACATGCGGCAGACTTGATTATTCTGTTGAGCTCCCGACATTTCTCTGGCTTATTAAGTCCGCGAACATTCCAGCATGTTATCTTCATTAGTAAAAGATAGTAAGGTATTCATCCTACGACTTTGGATGGATTGTACCATCCTTTTTCTTATCCTTCGGTTTTGTATTTTCCTCCCACACAATATCCTTACCTTTTATGGATTTATTCCTATATTTATCCACTTCATCTACAGCTTACAAATTTTTAAACTTTAAAATACCTTGAATCATGTGGTCTTGATTGGCAGGGTTTGTTGAAGCTCGATAAGATTGTTGCATCACAATATCCTGGATAGTACTTGTTGGAGCAATCTGGCTAGAGAGGTTTGTTGGGGCATGAGTTTGTTGAGACAGAATATCCTTGTTGGCAATGTTTGTTGTGGCCTGAGTTTGTTGAGGAATAATATCCTTGCTAGCGAGATTTGCTTGGACCTGAGTTCGTTGAGCTAGTGTGGATGGATCCGATGATATTGGAAGAGATGAAGTTCCTGACTTATGTTTCTCCTGTTCACTAGTACCATGGGAAACCTCTGTTGTGGAAGGCTCTGACATTATAGGTAGAGATAAAGTTTTGGAATTGTCCTTCGTCTCATGTGTGCTTTCCTTGCAGTCGGAATGCTCAATAATTTTAAGCCACCATCGGTGCTACCATTATTAGAGAAGAATCACTTTGTTGCTTGAGGCGCTTGACGTGGTCGATAGACCTTTGTGGTTGGATTTGGGGTTTCTTTGACAAGCTCCATTTGCATGACCAAAAGATAAGCAACGACATCGTTGTGGCTTCCGGGAATATGAGACATGTACCTTCCGAGTGTTCCCGTCAAGATCACGATAGAAAACCTCATTAGGAAGATCTTCATCGGAAGAAACCAGCACACATGCTCGTGCAAATGCTAATCTCGCCTAAGCTGCCTGTTGCTTTGTCGATGTAGAGTGGTTGTCCTAGAGTGCTTTGCATAACTTTGCAATAAAATGTCGACTCCAAAGATGTAGAGGCAGTCCTTAAAAGGATACCCATAATGGAATCGTCAGAGGCTATCTAACTCCAAACGGATATCGAGACCAACGTCAGAGAATCATTGGATGACCGCTGAATAGTCCGTAATCCTTCGAGGATTCGCTGCAAATCTTCTTGAGTATAGCTTGCAAACAAAGAATCCGTTCTCCAAAGATATGAAGATCAAATGACGATATTCCCCATCGAAGTTTTGATAAATGAGGATAGTGGGAAATAAGATGTTTTGAGACCTACCACATAGCCAACAATCGCCATAGACCATGTCTCAATAAGCTCTAACGAATCAAGAGTCTCAGATACAGACAATCTTCTTATCGGCCTGAACTTCGGAGTAAAGAATTCCAAGCTTAGATGTGGACTTCCAACCGGAGCCTTGAAGAGGCTAGTCCAAGGCCGAGGATCGAAATGAGAGCAGGCTGCCGCGATCTAGAGCGACCTGCTTCGATGCTCGCTTGGTCGAAGGAGTTTCTCTGGAAAGGATATGTTGGAAGAGCAACTTGGGGGGTAGCGGTAGGGAGCCTTGCCATCGTTTCAACCCTCTCGCCACCATCGCCAGCCCTAGGGGCCATCGCTGCCATGTTTGATCCCTCTGGTCGCCGCTACAGAAACGACGCCATTGGGAAAAGCCACCGCTGCAGTATATTAGATCGCCGCTACGGTACCATCACCCTATGGATTTATGGTTGCTGCTACAGTATCGTCGCCCTTGGGGAGAAGCCGACGCTACGGAGATCTGGTCGCCGCTACAGTGTCGTCGCCCTAGATCTGGTCGCTGCTACAGTGTCGTCGCCGCCGCTACAGTACTACAGTACCATCGCCCTAGATCTGGGGCGACGCTACTTGGGAGATCTGATCACCACTAAAGTGCCATCGCCCTTCGCCCGTGGGAGAAAGCCAAGGATGCAGGAGTCGGATTAACTGCCAAGGATGCAGGAGTCGGATTAACTGCCAGTTCCTTATTTGGGTCTCCCGCTCATATCCACAGGCATTCACAAAACCCACTGTCAGCCTATCTTGCAAAAAATAAAGAATAGAATTTCTTCTTGGAAAAATAGGTTTCTATCAAAAGCAGGACGACTCGAACTCATCCGTTCGGTATTGCACTCCTACTCTATATATTGGTGTAATGCATTTCTTCTGCCTACTGGACTTTTCCAAGATATTGAATGGTTATTAATGAACTTCTTCTGGAATGACACAAATGATAAGGCAATGCATATGGTAAATTGGAATAGCATTTGCAAACTGAAAGATGAAGGAGGGCTAAACTTGAGAAATACTAGAGATTGGAATCAAGCATGTCTGGTGCAGCAATTGTGGGATCTTTTGCAAAACAAATGTTCCTTATGGTCACATTGGGTTTCTGCTAGGTATCTTTCAAAAGAATCAATCTGGGAAATTTCAACAAGAACATACCACTCTGCAGCTTGGAAAGGAATTTTAAAGGCAAGGAATTGGCTAATCAAACACATTTCCTATGCAATCTCTTCCGGAACTAGTACTAATATGTGGTACGATCCTTGGGTGAATGGGAAGAGTATATTTCAATTATATGGTGACAGAATATGAAAAGATCTTGGGGCTCCCAAAGATTGGAAGGTTTCTGAGTTCATTGCTAACGGTACACGGTGTCTCCCTAATCCTATTTCTCCCAAATGTTATCACTTTGGCCGACTATTATAGCTATTCCAATCACGAACAACTCTTGAGATATACTTATTTGGCCTCATGACAATGGCAAATTTAGTGCCACATCCGCATGGAATCAAATTAGGCAAAGAAATAACAAGTGGGTCCCAAGCAGTTGGACATGGGATCGAATCGGGATCACAAAGACATTCCTTATGTACATGGCAGGCCCTTCTCAATAAACTACCTAAAATAGACAATATGAAAAGAAGAGGTATCTATCATGTTAACCGATGCACCCTTTGTATGCAACAAGAAGAAACTGCTGACCACCTCTATTTTGCTTGTGATTATACAAAATGGATATGGAAGGAGATTCTCCAAATATTTGAACTCAATAGACTCACAAGAACCAAACTTGTACCAAGAACTAGGCGACCTCATGCAATGTTTCTCAAGAAAAGAGCCTCTCACACAACTGGCAAAGGTTACTTTTCGGATCGCTATTTGGTGGATGTGGAAGGAGAGATGTAAAAGAATCTTTGAATGTCAACACACAAACAATGCTCAGCTATTGAAAGAGATTATTAGAGACTCAAGATCCTGTATGGAGCAAGATCTCAAAACGGAGCACTTTACCCAAAGAGAAAAATATATTTTTATCAATTTTAATTTTGCTATTAGCTAAAGATCTTGGGAAGCCAAACATTTTCTATTAGCTAAAGATCTTAGGAGTTATAGTCTACAGCATGTGTAGTCATAACTATCGCATTCGCACTCTATGAGTTACATGGCTTTGTCTATGACTTGTATAGATAAAGCTATTTGTAGAAACTTTACACATAATCAATTTACTTTTACTTACCAAAAAAATGCGCATATTTTGTTAACCTATCAATGATAACCCAAATAGCATCATGCTTCCTAGAGGTTCTGGGTAGTCCCGAAACAAAATCCATGGTAATACATTCCCATTTCCATTCAGGAATATCTAAAGGTTGCAACAACCCTCCAGGTCTTTGGTGTTCTACTTTGATTTGCTGACAAGTCAAACATTTTAAAACATACATTGCAATTTCCTTCTTCATTCCCACCAATAATGACTTTGGATTTCCCTATACATCTTATTGCTCCCTGGATGCATGGCGTACTTTGAAGTATGACTCTCCTCTAGGATTTAACTCTTGATATCTGGCTTATTTGGCACACATACCCTTTCCCCAAATCTCAATAGGCCATCGTTTGCAACTTGAAATTTTGGCTTCAATCCCCTTTTTACTTCATTTCTCAAGTAGATTAAACGTGGATCTCGTAATTGTCCTTCCTTAATTTGTTGAATAAGATCAGATTGCACTTGAATGGAGGCCATCAATATCATCGAGTCTTGCTCTTTCCTCAAAGCTTTCACATCAAAATTTTCGTCTAACAACTTCCATTGCTTCACGACCATACTAGCCATAAAACTTGTAGATTTCCTACTAAGTGCATCAGCTACAACATTGGCCTTGCCTGGGTGATAACGGATGGCACAATCATAATCCTTCAGAAGTTCTATCCATCTTCGTTGTCTCATATTTAACTCTTTCTGAGTGAAAATATATTTTAAACTCTTGTGATCAGTAAAGATTTCAAACTGTCGACCATACAAATAATGTCTCCAAATCTTTAGAGCAAAAATAATTGCTGCTAATTCCAAGTCATGAGTTGGATAATTCAATTCATAACCTTTAAGTTGCCTAGAAGCATAAGCAATTACTCTCCCTTCCTGCATCAAAACACATCCTAAGCCCTTCCTTGAAGCATCAGTATAAACTACAAACTCATCACTACCACTTGGAATAGTGAGAATAGGGGCACTCGTCAATCTTCTTTTTAACTCTTGAAAACTTTGCTCACAATCATCACCCCATACAAATTTCATATTCTTCTTAGTGAGTTTGGTGAGAGGTTGAGCGATTCGAGAAAATCCCTCCACAAATCTCCTGTAATAACCTGCCATGCCCAAGAATCTTCTAACTTCTGTTACATTTGTTGGTACTTCCTATTCAACTACAGCTTCTATTTTCCTTGGATCAATAGATATACCCTTCCCTGAAATCACATGGCCTAAGAAAGCAACTTCATTCAAGCAAAATTCACATTTGCTGAACTTTGCATACAACTTCTTTTCTCTTAGTATGGACAATACATTTCTCAAGTGTTCCTCATGCTCCTGATTACTCCTTGAATATACCAACATGTCATCAATAAATATAATTACACAGATATCCAAGAGCGGTTGAAATATCCTATTCATTTGTTCCATAAAAGCTGCAGGGGCGTTTGTCAAACCAAAAGGCATCACCAAGAATTCATAATGACCATATCGAGTTCTGAAAGCTGTTTTTGAAATATCCTCCTCCTTGATCTTCAACTGATAGTAACCTGACCTCAGGTCAATCTTAGAGAATACTTGGGCACCCTGCAGTTGATCAAACAAATCATCAATTCTAGGTATGGGATACTTGTTTTTGATGGTCACCTGATTCAACTGTCTATAATCAATACAAAGCCTCAATGTTCCATCCTTCTTCTTCACTAATAGTACCGGAGCACCCCATGGAGATACACTGGGTCGTATGAAACCCTTATCTAATAATTCTTGTAGTTGCTTCTTTAATTCCTCTAGCTCGAGTGGTGCCATTCTGTAGGGAGGCTTAGGTATTGGGGTTGTACTGGGGACCAGATCAATAGCAAATTCACCCTCTCTATCTAGAGGTAAACCAGGCAAGTCGTCTGGGAATACATCAGGAAATTCTTTGACCACTGAAATTTCATCTAGGTGGATTTCCTGATTTGAATGCTCCTTTACACACACCATATAACAAAAACAACCTTTCTGCATAAGACGATAAGCTTGAAGTGCTAATATCAAGCAAGGAGGCAAATCATGCCTAATGCCCTCAAAGAAAAATATAGGCTGATCTGGTATGCAGAAAGTAATTATTTTTTTGTAACAATCAATACTAGCGTGATGAGAAGATAACCAATCCATGCCAAGTATAACATCAAAACCCTAGATCTCTAGGAGAATCAAATCAGCAAGGAATTCATGTTCTCCAATAGAAATCAAACAAGATGGGTAAACCAAGTTTGTTGCCAATGAATCTCCAATAGCAATTGTTACATATAACATATAATCCAGGGGTCTAGGTAGAATATCCAAGTGACAAGCAAAGTATTGTGAAACAAAAGATAAGTTGGAGCCGGGATCAAACAAAACTTTTGCATTTCTCTTAGAAACATGAAGAATACCTTCAACCACGGATTTAGAAGCTTTTGAATTTTGTTCAGTGATAGCGTACACTCTAGCATGGGCTGAGGGTCTAGGAGACAGTGGCTCTTTCTTCTTCCTCACAGGGCAATCTTTTATTTGATGATCCAACTTTCCACAAACAAAACATGCTCCAGTCACCCAAAAACACTGACTTGTTTCATGATTTAATCCACATCTTGCACATGACTGAGTCCTCCGCAGTGGTTTCCCTTTTTCAAATCTAGATGTCTTAAACCTCTTGTTACTCGCTTCATATTCATTTTCTCTCGTGCTTTTGCTAATGAATTTGTCCCTTTTGTTCTTGCCAATGATTTCTTGAATTTCATCCATGTCTCTTTCAATTTTCAAAGCTCTTTCTACTGTTTCCGCATATGTTTGTAGCTTTAAGGCTGACATTCGACTTCTTATTGCCGGCCGCAATCCCCTTTCAAACCTGTTTGCTTTTCTAGATTCATCATCAGTCATATGGGTGGCAAACCTAGAGAGCTCAGTAAATTTAGATTCATACTTTGCAATCGTCATATTTCTCTGGATAAGATTCAAGAACTCCAATTCTTTTTTATCTCTTATACAATCTGGAAAATATTTATCGTTAAACCTCTCTTTGAATGCCTTCCATGTCATTGGCTCATGTTTGACTTCGAAAATCCTCTTAATCATTCTCCACCAGTGTTCAGCCTCTCCTTCCAGCATAAAGGTAGCAAGAGAAACTTTTTGATCATCAGGGTAATTTAAGACGTTAAATATTTTCTCTATCTGCAGCATCCACCGTTCTGCTGCCATTGGATCAGACTCACCAATAAAGCTGGGAGGACTAAGCTTCTTGAACTGTTCAATTCCTTACCCCAATTGGTTTGATGTCCCTCTTTCATCATTTCTTCCAGGTTGGACATGTTGTTGTTGTTGTTGTTGTTGCATCACTTGTGCCATAGTCTCCAAAGTCCGCATGGTACCACTCAATTGATCAGCAGTAGATGCAACAGGAGAACCAGATGATCTCGTCATCCTTGCTTCCTAAAACATCAAAAAAAATATTTTCTTTGATCAATCTTTAAATGATAGTCAAAAAACCTCAAAAAAAAATATTCTTAGTGATTCTCAAATCAGGCTCTGATACCACCTCTATCACGCTCCCTCAAAAATATCCATAATATTTAAAACTCAAGAAAACAAATCAATCTAGGATCCAAACACACATTTGAGGTCACTAAGAAAACATACAGAACAAAATTTCACCCCTATAGTCTACAATTTATAAACCCTGTGCAGTTCATAAACATACCACGCATCACTCGAAATTTCATACAATTTGAATTCCTCTCATCAAAATAATAACCCCAGTATAAATTCACAAGTGGGGAAATCTAAGCAATCACCAAACCAACGTTTACCATAAGTTATGTCATTACACAAATTTAACTTAACTTTCCAAAATCCTAAACATGAGAGATCCTTTAACATACACAAAATCCACAGGTTTGGATTCATCGTCAACATTTGATTAGATACAGAGTGGCTCACACAACAAGTACATATATGCTAATAAAGATCTGCCCAAAATCTTCTAACTTTCTACTATCTCGGCCCCATCTTAACATTTAAGCAAGCGATACGCTATCTTGAAAAATTTATACAACAACGGGGTGAGCATAAAGAGCTCAGCAAGTGACTAACATATCCATGTCAAAAGAGGACAATTTCCAAAGAGATAAAGTTTCAAAGTGCAAGGCAGAACATACGAATTCATAGACGTAATATCATTAGGTGCAGAATCACAATTGTCATTTCAATCATACATAAATGGTTCATAACAGAAGGGGCATAGAGTAATTGGAGCATATCAATGACAAATGAAACAAAATCGGAGCTTATCAATGGCATATGGAATGTCTCGGAGCATATCAATGGCGTATGGAACATTTCGAAGCATATCAACAATGAATGAACCAGTTCGAAGCATATCAATAACAAATACCGAACAGAAGCTCAAACGTCGTCTTTGACGTTGCATTCATATCATTCTTATCCAAAGCATGAACAGAAACACATAACCAAAGATCTGGATATCATATCAAACATACAGAAGGTGTAGTGGGTCCACAAACAGAATGTGATTCATCCATTTCTGAATGACCACCAGACAGAAGTCTCCCACGTCTGGGAGCTCCATCCACCCACGTCTAGGTGAAGCCAGAGGGGGCCGGCAAAGCATCGCAGGCTCTAAACACATACCCTTTACCATTTCTGGCAAAGGTCCACATAAATCCCACAAACACCAGAGTACAAGAGGGCAGTTTGATCAATAAGTAGCATATATCAGAAGCACACGCGGAACAACAAAACGTACATGTGCCTTTACGAGACAATACGATGCAAGCAACAATTTTCTCACCAATGTATTCAGATTTAGAATGAAATGAAAGCAAGGGTATACCGGGATTCCAAGCAATCATATTTAGCTCAATTCAAATAAGAAGGTTAGATGAATTCAATTTCCAAAGGAATGAAACAGAATACACGAAATCGACCGAAGCTCGATTTCTAACAGAATTCCAGTGGCTCATAGAACAAATACTTCAGACTATCAATTATGCTCCAATACCCTTAAGAAAGCTGTTGTTGAAATATATATCAATCTGTTTTCTGTTGAAACAAGTTTCGTATGAATCATGGTTTCCAACAAGGAGTTACCTTTGATTTGGTAACGCAAGATCAAAAACACAATCACTGTTTTGCAGAATACATAGGGTCGGATTCAACAGATAATAGGGTAGGCATTTGAATTCCAAAATTTTCAAACTATATGTCAAAAGAAAGGTTTTCAAGTCTAGTTTCGGACGAAGTCAGTTTGGTATAATTTAGAATTTCCAACAGGAACTTATAAGTATTTTAGTATCAAAAGGTCAGAAATTTTGATCCCTGTTTTGCAGCATCTATTGGCTCATTAGAAACAGATGTTTGGGTAAGTAGTCGGTGTTCAAAATCTTCAAAATCTGTGTCAAAAGAAAGATATAAGAGTCTGTTTTCAAACAAACTAGGTCCTGCCCAAATCTGCTTTTCGTACCAAAAATTATAGCAGGAACAGTATATAAGGGTCAGTTTACCAAAAAATTTCAGAATCCTTGGTTCTATGTTCAAAGAGAGACATTTCCGGTTCTAAATGGAAATCTTTCAGATCTTTTTGAACCAACATAAGAACAGAAGCTAATATTCTGTAGGATGGGGTTAGAACACTTGCCTTTGAGAATTTGTTTGACCCCCAATTGATAAGATTGAGTAAGAAACCTCAAGCCCCAATTTTTCTTCTTCTTCTTCTCCCTTTCTTTTCTCTCCTTCTTTCTTTCTTTCTCTGTTCTTCCACACAGCAGCTGCCTTCTCTGGTTCCTTAAGAACGAAGGCAGAGTGGCTTAAGCGGTGGGATTTGTATTTTGTGTGTTTTGCAGTTTAGTCCTTGTTTTTATTATATTCGTGATTTGGTCCTCAGGGTTTACACATAGGTCCTCAGATTCTTGTTTGAACAAATCCCCCAAATCTTAAGAATAAGTTATCTATGATTCATACTCTAGCTCTTTTGTCAAATTTGAAATAGATACTTACATTATCACTAGAAACTTATACGAAAATTCAGAAAATGAGGAATGTTACAGCCGCCCGTCGCTCGCCGCTCGCTCGCTCAGCCAAAAATGGCCAGTTTTGGCCCGTTTTTGGGCCGTTTTGGCCAATTTTTAGGCAATTCTTGCGTGCCGCGATGAACGACGTGAGCGGAATAAAACGTCAGCCATCTCAGCAACCTGGACCCCCCGGGAGGCACAGGGCTGGATGGGGCATTCGTATAGTAGGGACGGTGCTACCTATCGCTTCGCTTGTTGTCTGCTGCCCATCGTTCGCTCGCTCAGCCAAAAATGGCCTGTTTTGGCCCGTTTTTGGGCCGTTTTGGCTAGTTTTTGTGTAGTTCTTGCGTGACGTGGCGAACGACGTGTGCAGAGCAAAACGACAGCCATCTCAGAACCCTGGAACCCCCTGGGTGGCACAGGGCTGGATGGGGCATTCGTATAGTAGGGACGGTGCTGCCTCGCGCTTCGGTCGCTCAACCAAAAATTACCAGTTTTTGGGCAGTTCTGGCCAGTTTTTGGGCAGTTCTTGCATGCCGCGGCGAACGATGTGTGCGGAGCAAAATGTCAGCCATCTCAGCACCTTGGAACCCCTCGGGTGGCACAGGGCTGGATGGGGCATTCGTATAGTAGGGACGGTGCTGCCTCTCGCCGCTGCCGTCTGTCGCTTCGCCTTCTTCGCTCAGCCAAAAATGGCCAGTCTTGGCCCGTTTTTCGACTGTTTTGGTCAGTTTTTGGGCCGTTCTTGCGTGCCGCGGCGAACGACAAGAGCGGAGCAAAACGTCAGCCATCTTAGCACCCTGGAACCCCCCGGGTGGCATAGGACACGATAGGGCATTCGTACAGCAGGGATTGTGCTGCTTCTCGCTTCGCTCGCTGTACGTCGCTCGCCGCTCGCTCGCTCAAACAAAAATGGCCAGTTTTGGCCCATTTTTGGGTCGTTTTGGCCTGTTTTTGGGCAACTCTTGCGTTCCGCGGCGAACGACGTGAGCGAAGCAAAACGTCAGCCATCTCGGCACCCTGGAACCCTCCGGGTGGCACAGGGCTAGATGGGGCATTCGTATAGCAGGGACGGTGTTGCCTCTCGCTTCGCTCGCTATCCGCCGCTCGCTCGCTCTGGCAAAAATGGCCAGTTTTGGCCTGTTTTTGGGCCGTTTTGGCCATTTTTGGGCAGTTCTTGCGTGCCGTGGCGAACGACGTGAGCGGAGCAAAACGTTAGCCATCTCAGCACCCTAGAACACCCTAGGTGCCATAGGGCAAGATGAGGCATTCGTATAGTAGGGACGGTGCTGCCTCTCGCTTCACTCGCTATCCGTCGCTCGCTCGCTCAGCCAAAAATGGCCAGTTTTGGGTCGTTTTTGGACTGTTTTGGCCAGTTTTTGGACAGTTCTTGTGTGCCGCGGTGAACGATGTGAGCGGAGCAAAACGTCAGCCATCTCAGCACCCTGGAACCCCCCGGGTGGCACAGGGTTGGATGGGGCATTCGTATAGCAGGGACGGTGCTGCCTCGCGCTTCAGTCGCTCAACCAAAAATTGCCAGTTTTTGGGTCGTTTGGCCAGTTTTTGGGCAGTTCTTGCGTGCCACGGCGAACGATGTGTGCGGAGCAAAATGTCAGCCATCTCAGCACCTTGGAACCCCTCGGGTGGCACAGGGCTGGATGGGGCATTCGTATAGTAGGGACGGTGCTGCCTCTCGCTTCGGTCGCTGTCCGCCGCTTGCCGCTAGCTCGCTCAGCCAAAAATGGCCAGTCTTGGCACGTTTTTCGGCTGTTTTGGTCAGTTTTTGGGCCGTTCTTGCGTGCCACGGCGAACGACAAGAGCGGAGCAAAACGTCAGCCATCTTAGAACCCTGGAACCCCCCGGGTGGCATAGGACACGATAGGGCATTCGTACAGCAGGGATGGTGCTGCTTCTCGCTTCGCTCGCGGTACGCCACTCGCCGCTCGCTCGTTCAACCAAAAATGGCCAGTTTTGGCCCATTTTTGGGTCGTTTTGGCCTGTTTTTGGGCAACTCTTGCGTTCCGCGGCGAACGACGTGAGCGAAGCAAAACGTCAGCCATCTCGGCACCCTGGAACCTCCCGGGTGGCACAAGGCTAGATGGGGCCTTCGTATAGCAGGGACGGTGCTGCCTCTCGCTTCGCTCGCTATCCGCCGCTCGCTCGCTTTGGCAAAAATGGCCAGTTTTGGCCTGTTTTTGGGCCGTTTTGGCCTGTTTTGGGCAGTTCATGTGTGCCGCGGCGAACGACGTGAGCGGAGCAAAACGTCAGCCATCTCAGCACCCTAGAACCCCCTGGGTGCCATAGGGCAAGATGAGGCATTCGTATAGTAGGGACGGTGCTACCTCTCGCTTCGCTCGCTATCCGCCGCTCGCTCGCTCAGCCAAAAATGGCCAGTTCTTGCTCGTTTTTGGATTGTTTTGGCCAGTTTTTGGACAGTTCTTGTGTGCCGCGGTGAACGATGTGAGTGGAGCAAAACGTCAGCCATCTCAGCACCCTGGAACCCCCCGGGTGGCACAGGGTTGGATGGGGCATTCGTATAGCAGGGACGGTGCTGCCTCGCGCTTCAGTCGCTCAACCAAAAATTACCAGTTTTTGGGCCGTTTGGCCAGTTTTTGGGCAGTTCTTGCGCGCCATGGCGAACGATGTGTGCGGAGCAAAATGTCAGCCATCTCAGCACCTTGGAACCCCTCGGGTGGCACGGGGCTGGATGGGGCATTCGTATAGTAGGGACGGTGCTGCCTCTCGCTTCGCTCGCTGTCCGCCGCTCGCCGCTAGCTCGCTCAGTCAAAAATGGCCAGTCTTGGCCCATTTTTCGGCTGTTTTGGCCAGTTTTTGGGCCCTTCTTGCGTGCCGCGGCGAACGACAAGAGCGGAGCAAAACATCAGCCATCTTAGCACCCTGGAACCCCCCGGGTAGCATAGGACACGATAGGGCATTCGTACAGCAGCGATGGTGCTGCTTCTCGCTTCGCTCGCTGTACGCCGCTCGCCGCTCGCTCGCTCAACCAAAAATGGCCAGTTTTGGCCCATTTTTGGGTCGTTTTGGCCTGTTTTTGGGCAACTCTTGCGTTCCGCGGCGAACGACGTGAGCGAAGCAAAACGTCAGCCATCTCGGCACCCTGGAACCCCCCAGGTGGCACAGGGCTAGATGGGGCATTCGTATAGCAGGGATGGTGCTGCCTCTCGCTTCGCTCGCTATCCGCCGCTCGCTCGCTCTGGCAAAAAGGCTAGTTTTGGCTCGTTTTTGGGCTGTTTTGGCTTGTTTTGGGTAGTTCTTTCGTGCCGCGGCGAACGACGTGAGCGGAGCAAAACGTCAGCCATCTCAGCACCCTAGAACCCCCTGGGTGCCATAGGGCAAGATGAGGCATTCGTATAGTAGGGACGGTGCTTCCTCTCGCTTCGCTCCCTATCCGCCGCTCGCTCGCTCAGCCAAAAATGGCCCGTTTTGGCTCGTTTTTGGGCTGATTTGGCCAGTTTTTGGACAGTTCTTGTGTGCTGCGGTGAACGATGTGAGCGGAGCAAAACGTCAGCCATCTCAGCACCCTGGAACCCCCCAGGTGGCACAGGGTTGGATGGGGCATTCATATAGCAGGGACGGTGCTGCCTCGCGCTTCGGTCGCTCAACCAAAAATTGCCAGTTTTTGGGCCGTTTTGGCCAGTTTTTGGGCAGTTCTTGCGTGCCGCGACGAACGATGTGTGCGGAGCAAATTTCAGCCATCTCAGCACCTTGGAACCCCTCGGGTGGCACAGGGCTGGATGGGGCATTCGTATAGTAGGGACGGTGCTGCCTCTCGCTTCGCTCGCTGTCCGCCGCTCGCCGCTAGCTCGCTCAGCCAAAAATGGCCAGTCTTGGCCCATTTTTCGGTTGTTTTGGCCAGTTTTTGGGCCGTTCTTGCGTGCCGCGGCGAACGACAAGAGCGGAGCAAAACGTCAGCCATCTTAGCACCCTGGGAACCCCCGGGTGGCATAGGACACGATAGGGCATTCGTACAGCAGGGATGGTGTTGCTTCTCGCTTCGCTCGCTGTACGCCGCTCGCCGCTCGCTCGCTCAACCAAAAATGGCCAGTTTTGGCCCATTTTTGGGTCGTTTTGGCCTGTTTTTGGGCAACTCTTGCGTTCCGCGGCGAACGACGTGAGCGAAGCAAAACGTCAGCCATCTCGGCACCCTGTAACTCCTCGGGTGGGACAGTGCTTGATGGGGCATTCGTATAGCGGGGACGGTGCTGCCTCTCGCTTCGCTCGCTATCCGCCGCTCGCTCGCTCTGGCAAAAATGGCCAGTTTTAGCCCGTTTTTGGGCCGTTTTGGCCTGTTTTGGGCAGTTCTTGCGTGCCGCGACGAACGACATGAGCGGAGCAAAACGTCAGCCATCTCAGCACCCTAGAACCCCTGGGTGCCATAGGGCAAGATGAGGCATTCGTATAGTAGGGACGGTGCTGCCTCTCGCTTCGCTCGCTATCCGCCGCTCGCTCGCTCAGCCAAAAATGGCCAGTTTTGGCTCTTTTTGGGCTGTTTTGGCCAGTTTTTGGACAGTTCTTGTGTGCCACGGTGAACGATGTGAGCGGAGCTAAACGTCAGCCATCTCAGCACCCTTGAACCCCCCGGGTGGCACAGGGTTGGATGGGGCATTCGTATAGCAGGGACGGTGCTGCCTCGCGCTTCACTCGTTGTCCGCTCCTCGACGCTCGCTCGCTAAGCCAAAAATGGCTAGTTTTTGGGCCGTTTTGGCCAGTTTTTGGGTAGTTTTTGCATGCCGCGGCGAACGACGTGTGCGGTGCAAAACATCAGCCATCTCAGCATCCTGGAACCCCCCGAGTGGCATAGGGCTGGATGGGGCATTCGTAAAGCAAGGACGGTGCTGCCTCTCGCTTCGCTCGCTCAGCCAATAATGGCCAGTTTGGGCCCGTTTTTAGGTCATTTTGGCAAGTTTTTGGGCAGTTCTTGCGTGCTGCGGCGAGCGACGTGAGCGGAGCAAAACGTCACCCATCTCAGCACCCTGGAACCCCCTTGGTGGCACAGAGCTGGATGGGGCATTCGTACAGCAGGGATGGTGCTGCCTCGCGCTTCGCTCGCTTAGCCAAAAATGGCCAGTTTTTGGGCCTTTTTGGCCAGTTTTTGGGCAGTTCTTACGTGTCGCGACGAATGACGTGTGCGTAGCAAAACGTTAGCCATCTCAGCACCCTGGAACCACCCGGGTGGCACAGGGCTAGATGGGGCATTCGTATAGTAGGGATGGTGCTGCCTCTAGCTTCGCTCGCTGTCTGCCGCTCGCTCGTTGTCCGCCGCTCGCCGCTCGCTCGCTCAACCAAAAATGTCCAGTTTTGGCCCGTTTTTGGGCTGTTTTGGCAAGCTTTTGGTTAGTTCTTGCGTGCCACGGCGAACGATGTGTGCAGAGCAAAACGTCAGCCATCTTAGCACCCTGGAACCCCCCTGGTGGCATAGGGCTGGATGGGGCATTCGTATAGCAGGGACGGTGCTGCCTCGCGCTTCGCTCGCTCAACCAAAAATGGCCAGTTTTTGTGCCGTTTTGGCCAGTTTTTGGGCAGTTCTTGCATGCCGTGATGAACGACATGTGCAGAGCAAAACGTCAGCCATCTCAGCACCCTGGAACCCCCCTAGTTGCACAGGGCTGGATGGGGCATTCGTATAGTCGGGACGGTGCTGCCTCTCGCTTCGCTCGCTGTCCGCCGCTCGCCGCTAGCTCGCTTAGCCAAAAATGGCCAGTCTTGGCCCGTTTTTCGGCTGTTTTGGTCAGTTTTTGGGCCGTTCTTGCGTGCCGCGGCGAACGACAAGATCGGAGCCAAACGTCAGCCATCTTAGCACCCTGGAACCCCCCGGGTGGCATAGGACACGATAGGGCATTCGTACAGCAGGGATGGTGCTGCTTCTCGCTTCGCTCGCTGTACACCGCTCGCCGCTCACTCGCTCAACCAAAAATGGCTAGTTTTGGCCCATTTTTGGGTCGTTTTGGCCTGTTTTTGGGCAACTCTTGCGTTCCGTGGCGAACGACGTGAGCGAAGCAAAACGTCAGCCATCTCGGCACCCTGGAACCCCCCGGGTGGCACAGGGCTAGATGGGGCATTCGTATAGCAGGGACGGTGCTGCCTCTCGCTTCGCTCGCTATCCGCCGCTCGCTCGCTCTGGCAAAAATGGCCAGTTTTGGCCTGTTTTTGGGCCGTTTTGGCCTGTTTTTGGCAGTTCTTGCGTGCCGCGGCGAACGACGTGAGCGGAGCAAAACGTCAGCCATCTCAGCACCCTAGAACCCGCTAGGTGCCATAGGGCAAGATGAGGCATTCGTATAGTAGGGACAGTGCTGCCTCTCGCTTCGCTCGCTATCCGTCGCTCGCTCGCTCAGCCAAAAATGGCCAGTTTTGGCTCGTTTTTGGACTGTTTTTGGACAGTTCTTGTGTGCCGCGGTGAACGATGTGAACGGAGCAAAACGTCAGCCATCTCAGCACCCTGGAACCCCCCGGGTGGCATAGGGTTGGATGGGGCATTCGTATAGCAGGGACGGTGCTGCCTCGCGCTTCAGTCGCTCAACCAAAAATTGCCAGTTTTTGGGCCGTTTGGCCAATTTTTGGGCAGTTCTTGCGTGCCACGGCGAACGATGTGTGCGGAGCAAAATGTCCGCCATCTCAGCACCTTGTTTACCATCCCATTAGTCCCACATCGGAAGTGGGGAATGTGTGTGATTAGCTTATAAGAGTCTGATGAGTGTACTACGTAACCTCCCGCTTAAGCATTTTGGTCCGTGGTTGCAAGGACCAAAATGGAGTTATTGGACAGTTAGCTCATCAGACACAGGTCGTGACATTTGGTATCAGAGCCGACCTAGCATTTGGGCAGGGTGAGAGGGCTCGAGTAGGAAAGGGCTACCCATGGATGGAGTCAGAGAACTCATCATGGCGTGGAGCCACCACTGAGTTAAACCTCACATGCACTATGCTAGGGTTCGATCTGGGTTATGTCTGGCCTTGACGAGGACGTCAAGCTAATTGAGTTGGGGATAATGTAACATCCCATTAGTCCCACATCGGAAGTGGGGAATGAGTGTGATTAGCTTATAAGGGCCTGATGAGTGTACTACGTAACCTCCCGCTTAAGCATTTTGGTCCGTGGTTGCAAGGACCAAAATGGAGTTATTGGAAAGTTAGCTCATCAGACCCGGGTCGTGACACCTTGGAACCCCTCGGGTGGCACAGGGCTGGATGGGGCATTCGTATAGTAGGGACGGTGCTGCCTCTCGCTTTGCTCGCTGTCCACCGCTCGTCGCTAGCTCGCTCAGCCAAAAATGGCCAGTCTTTGCCCATTTTTCGGCTTTTTTGGCCAGTTTTTGGGCCGTTCTTGCGTGCCGCGGCGAACGACAAGAGCGGAGCAAAACGTCAGCCATCTTAGCACCCTGGAACCCCCCGGGTGGCATAGGACACGATAGGGCATTCGTACAGCAGGGATGGTGCTGCTTCTCGCTTCGCTCGCTATACGCCGCTCGCCGCTCGCTCGCTCAACCAAAAATGGCCAGTTTTGGCCCATTTTTTGGTCGTTTTGGCCTATTTTTGGGCAACTCTTGCGTTCCGCGGCGAACGACGTGAGCGAAGCAAAACGTCAGCCATCTCGGCACCCTGGAACCCCCCGGGTGGCACAGGGCTAGATGGGGCATTCGTATAGTAGGGACGGTACTGCCTCTCGCTTCGCTCGCTATCCACCGCTCGCTCGCTCAGCCAAAAATGGCCAGTTTTGGGTCGTTTCTGGGCTGTTTTGGCCAGTTTTTGGACAGTTCTTGTGTGCCACGGTGAACGATGTGAGCGGAGCAAAACGTCGGCCATCTCAGCACCCTGGAACCCCCCGGGTGGCACAGGGTTAGATGGGGCATTCGTATAGCAGGGACGGTGCTGCCTCGCACTTCACTCGTTGTCCGCTCCTCGCCGCTCGCTCGCTCAGCCAAAAATGGCTAGTTTTTGGGCCGTTTTGGCCAGTTTTTGGGCAGTTTTTGCATGCCGCAGCGAAACGGCGTGTCGCGGTGCAAAACATCAGCCATCTCAAAGATCCCGGAACCCCCGGTGGCATAGGGCTGGATGGGGCATTCGTAAAGCAGGGATGGTGCTGCCTCTCGCTTCGCTCGCTCAGCCAATAATGGCCAGTTTGGGCCCGTTTTTAGGTCGTTTTGGCCAGTTTTTGGGCAGTTCTTGCGTGCTGCGGCGAGCGACGTGAGCGGAGCAAAACGTCACCCATCTCAGCACCCTGGAACCCCCTGGGTGGCACAGAGCTGGATGGGGCATTCGTACAGCAGGGATGGTGCTGCCTCGCGCTTCGCTCGCGCAGCCAAAAATGGCCAGTTTTTGGGCAGTTCTTACGTGCCGCGGCGAACGACGTGTGCGGAGCAAAACGTTAGCCATCTCAGCACCCTAGAACCACCCGGATGGCACAGGGCTAGATGGGGCATTCATATAGTAGGGATGGTGCTGCCTCTAGCTTCGCTCGCTCGCTGTCCTCCGCTCGCCGCTCGCTCGCTCAGCCAAAAATGGCCAGTTTTGGCCCGTTTTTGGGCCGTTTTGGCAAGCTTTTGGTCAGTTCTTGCGTGCCACGGCGAACGACGTGTGCGGAGCAAAACGTCAGCCATCTTAGCACCCTGGAACCCCCCTGGTGGCACAGGGCTGGATGGGGCATTCGTATAGCAGGGATGGTGCTGCCTCGCGCTTCGCTCACTCAACCAAAAATGGCCAGTTTTTGGGCCGTTTTGGCCAGTTTTTGGGTAGTTCTTGCATGCCGTGATGAACGACATGTGCAGAGCAAAACGTCAGCCATCTCAGCACCCTGGAACCCCCCTGGTTGCACAGGGCTGGATGGGGCATTCGTATAGCAGGGACGGTGCGGCCTCTCGCTTCGCTCGCTGTCCGCCACTCGACGCTCGCTCGCTGTCCGCCGCTCGTCGCTCGCTCGCTCAGCCAAAAATGGCTAGTTTTGGCCCGTTTTTGGGCTATTTTGGCCAGTTTTTGGGCAGTTCTTGCATGTCGTGGCGAATGACATGAGCGGAGCAAAACGTCAGCCATCTCAGTACCCTGGAACCCCCCGGATGGCATAGGTTTGGATGGTGCATTCGTATAGTAGGGACGGTGCTGCCT
Source organism: Musa schizocarpa (assembly GCA_900464855.2). Lineage (NCBI taxonomy): Eukaryota > Viridiplantae > Streptophyta > Magnoliopsida > Zingiberales > Musaceae > Musa > Musa schizocarpa. The sequence goes on from LS990918.1 coordinate 27,923,996, forward strand.
CTCGCTTCGCTTGTTGTCCACCGCTCGCTCGCTCTTCCAAAAATGGCCAGTTTTTGGACCGTTTTGGCAAGTTTTTTGGCAGTTCTTGTGTGCCACGACGAACGACGTGAGCGGAGCAAAACTTCAACCATCTCAACACCTTAGAAACCCCCGGGTGGCACAGGGGTGGATGGGGCATTCGTATAGAAGGGATAGTACTGCCACTCTCTTCGCTCGCTGTCCACCGCTCGCTGCTCGCACGCTCAGCCAAAAATTGCTAGTTTTGGCTCATTTTTGGGCTGTTTTGGCCTGTTTTTCGGCCGTTCCTGTGTGCAGTGGCGAACGACATGAGCGTTGCAAAATGTCAACCATCTCAGCACCACGGAACACTTCGGTTGGCATAGGGCTGGATGGGGCATTCGTATAGCAGGGACGGTGCTGCCTCTCGCTTCGCTCACTGTCCGCCGCTCGCCGCTCGCTCGCTCAACCAAAAATGGCCAGTTTTGGCCCGTTTTTGGGTTGTTTTGGCCAGTTTTTCGGCCGTTCCTGTGTGCCGCGGCGAACGACGTGAGCGGTGCAAAATGTCAGCCATCATAGCACCCTAGAACCCCCCGGTTAGCACAGGGCTGCATGGGGCATTCGTATAGCAGGGACGGTGCTGCATCTCGCTTCGCTCGCTGTCCGCCGCTCGTCGCTCGCTCGTTCAGCCAAAAATGGCCAGTTTTCGCCCTTTTTTGGGCTGATTTGGCCTGTTTTTGGGCCGTTATTGTGTCCCGCAGTGAACGACGTGAGTAGAGCAAAACGTCAGCCATCTCAGCACCCTGGAACCCCCCGGGTTGCACAGGGCGGGATGGGGCATTCGTATAGCAGGGACAGTGCGGCCTCTCGCTTCGCTCTCTGTCTGCCGCTCGCCGCTCGCTCGCTCAGCCAAAAATGGCAAGTTTTGGCCCGTTTTTGGGCTGTTTTGGCCAGTTTTTGGGCAGTTCTTGCATTCCGTGGTGAAGGACGTGAGCGGAGCAAAACATCAGCCATCTCAGCACCCCAGAACCCCCCGGGTGGCACAAGGCTGGATGGGGCATTCGTATAGCAGGGGCGGTGTTGCCTCTCGCTTTGCTCATTGTCCGCCGCTCGTCGCTCTCTCGCTCAGCCAAAATGGCTAGTTTTGGCCCATTTTTGGGCTATTTTGGCCAGTTTTTGGGCCGTTCTTGTGTGCCTCGGCGAATTATTTGAGCGGTGCAAAATGTCAGCCATCTCAGCACCTTGGAACCCCCTGGGTGGCTCAGGGTTGGATGGGGCATTCGTATAGCAGGGACGATGCTGCCTCTCGCTTCGCTCGTTGTTCGTCGCTCGTCGCTCGCTGAGTAAAAAATGGCCAGTGTTGGCCCTTTTTGGTCTATTTTGGCTAGTTTTTGGGCTGTTCATGTGTGCCGCGGCGAACGACGTGAGCGGAGCAAAACGTCAGCCATCTCAGCACCCTGGAACCCCCCGGGTGGCACAGGGCCGGATGGGACATTCGTATCGCAGGGCCGGTGCTGTCTCTCCCTTCGTTCGCTGTCCGACGCTCACCGCTCGCTCGCTCAACCAAAAATGGCCAGTTTTGGCCCGTTTATGGGCCGTTTTAGCCAGTTTTTGGGTAGTTCTTGTGTCCCGCGGCTAACGACGTGAGCGGAGCAAAACGTCGACCATCTCAAAGACCACACGAAATCCCGGGGCAATGGGGCTGGATGGGGCATTAAATATCGCAAGGACGGTGTTTCCTCTTCGCCGCTTTCACTCACTGTCGCCGCCGCCGCTCACTCGGTCGAAAAAAATGACCATTTTGGCCCGTTTTTGGCTGTTTGTGCGCTTTTGGTCGTTTTTTTGTGTCTTTGCGGCAAACGTCATGAGCGGATCAAAACGTCCATAATCTCAAGACCCTAGAACCCCCGGTCGCATTGGCGGGATGGGGCATTCATATAGCAGGGACGGTGTTGCCTCTCACTTCGCTCGTTGTCTGTCGCTCACCGCTCGCTCGCTCAGCCAAAATTGGCCTGTTTTGGCCGCTTTTAGGTCGTTTGCTTAAAGTTTTTAGGCCGTTCTTGTGTGCAGCGGTAAACAATGTGAGCGGAGCAAAGCGTCACCATCTCAAAGACCACGAACCCCCTTGGTGGCACAGGGCTGGATGGGGCATTCGTATAGTAGGGACGGTGCTGCCTCTCGCATCGCTCGCTATTCGCCGCTCGCCGCTCACTCGCTCAGCCAAAAATGGCAAGTTTTGGCCCGTTTTTGGGCTATTTTGGTCAGTTTTTGGGCCGTTATTGTGTGCCACGGCGAACGACGTGAGCGGAGCAAAACGTCAACCATCTCAGCACCCTGGAACCCCCCTGGTGGCACAGGGCTGGATGGGGCATTCCTATAGCAGGGACGGTGCTGCCTCTCGCTTCGCTCGCTCAACCAATAATGGCCAGTTTGGGCCTGTTTTTGGGCCGTTTTGGCCAATTTTTGGGCAGTTCTTGCGTGCTACGGCGAGCGACGTGAGCGGAGCAAAACGTCATCCATCTCAGCACCCTGGAACCCCCGGGTGGCACAAGGCTGGATGGGGTGTTCGTATAGCAGGGACGGCACTGCCTCTCGCTTCGCTTGCTGTCCGCCGCTCGCCGCTCTCTCGCTCAGCCAAAAATGGCCAGTTTTGGCCCCTTTTTTGGATGTTTTGGCTAGTTTTTCCGCAATTCTGTGTGTCGCGGCAAACGACGTGAGCGGAGCAAAACGTCAGCCATCTCAGCACCCTGGAACCCCCCGGGTCGTACAAGGCTGATTGGGCATTCATATAGCAGGGACGGTGTTGCCTATCGCTTCACTCGCTGTCCGCCTCTCGCCGCTCGCTCGCTCAGCCAAAAAAGGCTAGATTTGGCCCGTTTTTGGGCTGATTTGGCCAGTTTTTGGCCCGTTCTTGTGTTCCGCGGCGAACGACGTGAGCGGAGCAAAACGTCAGGCATCTCAGCACCCTGGAACCCCCCAAGTGGCACAGGGCAAGATGGGGCATTCGTATAGCAAGGACAGTGCTGCCTCTCGCTTCACTCGCTTTCCGTCGATCGCCGCACGCTCGCTCATCCAAAAATGGCTAGTTTTGGCCCTTTTTGGGCCGTTTTGGCCTGTTTTTTGGCAGTTTTTGCGTACCACGGTGAACGACGTGGGCGGAGCAAAACGTCAGCCATCTCAGCACCCTGGAACCCCCCGGGTGGCTCAGCGTTGGATGGGGCATTCGTATAGCAGGGACGGTGCTGCCTCTCGCTTCGCTCGTTGTCCGCCGCTCGCTCGCTCAGCCAAAAATGGCAAGTTTTGGCCCGTTTTTGGGCTGTTTTTGTAAGTTTTTGGGTCGTTCTTGTGTGCTGCAGTAAACGACATGAGTGGAGCAAAACGACACCAATCTCAGCAACCTGGAACCCCCCGGGTGCCATAGGGCTGAATGGGGCATTCGTATAGTCGGGTCGGTGCTGCCTCTCACTTCGCTCGCTCTCCGCCGCTCACCGCTCGTTCGCTCAACCAAAAATGAGATGTTTTGGCCCATTTTTGGGCTGTTATGGCCAGTTTTTGTGCCGGTCCTGTGTGCCGCGGCGAACGACGTGAACGGAGCAAAATGTCAGCCATCTCAGCACCCTGGAACCCCCCGGGTGGCACAGGGCTGGATGGGGCATTTGTATAGCAGGGACGGTGCTGCCTCTAGCTTCGCTTGCTGTCCGCCACTAGCCGCTCGCTCGCTCAACGAAAAATGGCCAGTTTTGGCCCATTTTTGGGCTGTTTTGGCTATTTCTTGCGTGGCGCGGTGAACGACGTGAACGGAGCAAGATGTCAGCCATCTCAACACCCTGGAAGCCCCCGGGTGGCATAGGGCTGGATGGTGTATTCGTATAGTAGGGACGGTGCTACCTATCGCTTCGCTCGCTGTCCGCCGCTCGCTCGCTCAGCCAAAAATGGCAAGTTTTGGCCCTTTTTGGGCTCTTTTGACTAGTTTTTGGGCTGTTCTTGTGTGCCGTGGCGAACGACGTGAGCAGAGCAAAACGTCAGCCATCTCAGCACCTTGGAACCCCCCGGGTGGCACAGGGCAGGATGGGGCATTCGTATAGCAAGGATTGTGCCGCCACTTGCTTCGCTCGCTGTCCGCCGCTTGCCCGCTCAGCAAAACATGGGCAGTTTTGGCCCGTTTTTGGGCTGTTTTGGCTAGTTTTTGGGCAGTTCTTGCGTGCCGCGGCGAACGATGTGAGCGGAGCAAAACAGCAGCCATCTCAACACCCTGGAACCCCTCGGATGACAAAGGGCTGGATGGTGCATTAGTATAGCAGGGACGGCGCTGCCTCTCACTTCGCTCGCTGTCCGCCGCTCGCCGCTCGCTCGCTCAGCCAAAAATGGCCAGTTTTTGCATGTTTTTGGGCTCTTTTGGCCAGTTTTGGGCCGTTCTTGTGCGCCGCGGTGAACAACGTGAGAGGAGTAAAACGTCAGCCATCTTAGCACCCTGGAACCCCCCGGGTCGCAGAGGGCAGGATGGGGCATTCATATAGCAGGGACGGTGCTCCCTCTCGCTTCGCTCGCGGTTCGCCATTGGCCCAGCCAAAAATGACCAGTTATGGCCTTTTTTGGGGCTGTTTTGGCCAGATTTTGGGCCGTTCTTGCGTGCCGCGGCGAACGACCTGTGCGGAGCAAAACATCAGCCATCTCAGCATCCTAGAACCCCCCGGGTGGCACAGGGTTGGATGGGGCATTCGTATAGCAGGGACGGTACTGCCTCTCGCTTCGCTCGCTGTTCGCCGCTCGCCGCTCACTCACTCACGCAGCCAAAAATGGCCAGTTTTGGCCAATTTTTGGGCCGTTTTGGCCAATTTATGGGCAGTTCTTGCGTGCCGCGGCGAACGACGTGAGCGGAGCAAAATGTCAGCCATCTCAGCACCCTAGAACCCCCCGGGTGGCACAAGGCTGGATGGGGCATTCGTATAGCAGGGACGTTGCTACCTATCGCTTCTCTCGCTGTCCACCGCTCGCTACTCGCTCGCTCAACCAAAAATGGCCAGTTTTGGCCCATTTTGGGTTGTCTTGGCCAGATTTTGGGCCGTTCTTACGTGCCACGGCGAACGACGTGAGCGGAGCAAAACGTCAACCATCTCAGCACCCTGGAACCCCCCGGGTGATACAGGGCTGGATGGGGCATTCGTTTAGCAAGGATTGTGCTGCCACTCGCTTCGCTCGCTGTCCGCCGCTCGCCCGCTCAGCAAAAAATGGCCAGTTTTGGCCCGTTTTTGGGCTGTTTTGGCTAATTTTTGGGCAGTTCTTGCGTGCCGCGGCGAACGACATGAGCAGAGCAAAACGTCAGCCATCTCAGCACCTTGGAACCCCCCGGGTGCCACAGGACAGGATAGGGCATTCGTATAGCAGGGACGGTGCTGCCTCTCGCTTCGCTCGCTGTCTGCCGCTCGCTCGCTCAGCCAAAAATGGCCTGTTTGACCCATTTTTGGGCCGTTTTGGTCAGTTTTTGGGCAGTTCTTGCGTGTCGCGGCGAACGACATAAGCGAAGCAAAACCTCAGCTATCTCAGATCCCTGGAACCCCCCGGGTGGTATAGGACTGTATGGGGCGTTCGTATAGCAAGGACGGTGCTGCCTATCGCTTCACTCGCTGTCCGTCGCTCGCTCAGCCAAAAATGGCCAGTTTTGGCCCGTTTTTGGGCTGTTTTGGCTAGTTTTTGGGCAGTTCTTGTGTGCCGCGATGAACGACGTGAGCGGAGCAAAACTTCAGCCATCTTAGCACCCTGGAACCCCCTGGGTGGTACAGGGCTGGATGGGGCATTCGTATAGCAAGGATGGTGCTGCCACTCGCTTCACTCGCTGTCCGTCGCTCGCTCGCTTAGCCAAAAATGTCTAGTTTTGGCCCGTTTTTGGGCCGTTTTGGCCAGTTTTTGGGTTGTTCTTGCGTGTCATGGTGAACGACGTGAACGGAGTGAAATGTCAGCCATCTCAGCACCCTGGAACCCCCCGGGTGGCATAGGGCTGGATGGTGCATTCGTATAGTAGGGACGGTGCTGCCTGTCACTTCGCTCGCTGTCCGCCGCTCACCGCTCGCTCACTCAGCCAAAAATGGCAAGTTTTGGCACGTTTTTGGGCTCTTTTGGCTAGTTTTTGGGCCGTTCTTTTGTGCCGCGGTGAACGACGTGAGCGGAGCAAAACGTCAGCCATCTCAGCACCCTGGAACCCCCCGGGTGGCACAAGACAGGATGGGGCATTCGTATAGCAGGGACGGTGCTGCCTCTCGCTGTCCGCCGCTCGCTCGCTCAGCCAAAAATGGCCCATTTGGCCCATTTTTGGGTCGTTTTGGTCAGTTTTTGGGCAGTTCTTGCGTGCCGCGGCAAACGACCTAAGCGGAGCAAAACCTCAGCCATCTCAGCACCCTGGAACCCCCCGGGTGGTATAGGACTGGATGGGGCATTCGTATAGCAAGGATGGTGCTTCCACTAGCTTCGCTCGCTGTCCGCCGCTCGCCCGCTTAGTAAAAAAAGGCCAATTTTGGCCCATTTTTGGGCTGTTTTGGCTAGTTTTTGGGCACTTCTTGCGTGCCGCGGTGAACGACGTGAGCAGAGCAAAACGTCAGCCATCTCAGCACTCTGGAACCCCCGGGTGGCACAGGGCAGGATGGGGCATTCGTATAGCAGGGACGGTGCTGCCTCTCGCTTCGCTCGCTGTCCGCCGCTCGCCGCTCGCTCGCTCATCCAAAAATGGCCAGTTTTGGCCCGTTTTTGGGCCCTTTTTGGCCAGTTTTTGGGCAGTTCTTGCGTGCCACGGCGAACGACGTGATCAGAGCAAAACATCAGCCATCTCAGTGCCCTAGAACCCCCCGGGTGGCACAGGATTGGATGGTGCATTCGTATAGCAGGGATGGTGCTCCCTATCGCTTCACTCGCTGTCCGCCGCTCGCCGCTCGCTCGCTCAGCCAAAATTGGCCAGTTTTGGTTAGATTTTGGGCCGTTCTTGCGTGCCGCGGTTAACGACGTGAGCGGAGCAAAACGTCAGCCATCTCAGCACCCTGGAACCCCCCGAGTGGTACAGGGCTGTATGGGGCATTCGTATAGCAGGGATAGTGCTGCCTCTCGCTTCGCTCGCTATCCGCCCCTCGCTCGCTCAGCTAAAAATGACCTGTTTTGGCCCCTTTTTGGGCTGTTTTGGATAGTTTTTGGGCAGTTCTTGCATGTCGCGGCGAACGACGTGGGCGGAGCGAAATGTCAGCCATCTCAGCACCCTGGAACCCCCCGGATGGCACAAGGCTAAATGGGGTATTCGTATAGCAGGGATGGTGCTGTCTCTCGCTTCGCTCGCTGTCCGCCACTCGCCGCTCGCTCGCTCAGCCAAAAATGGCTAGTTTTGGCCCGTTTTTGGGCTGTTTTGGCCAGTTTTTTGGCAGTTCTTGCATGCCGTGGCGAACGACATGAGCGGAGCAAAAGGTCAGCCATCTCAGTACCCTGGAACCCCCCGGGTGGCACAGGGCTGGATGGGGCATTCGTATAGTAGGGACAGTATTGCCTCTCACTTCGCTCGTTGTCCGCCGCTCGTCGCTCGCTCGCTCTGCCAAAAATGACCAGTTTTTGGTCCGTTTTGGCTAATTTTTGGGTAGTTCTTGTGTGCCGCGGCGAACGACGTGAGCGGAGCAAAACTTCAGCCATCTCAACACCCTAGAACCCCCCATGTGGCACAGGGCTGGATGGGGCATTCGTATAGTTGGGACGGTGCTGCCTCTCGCTTCGCTCGCTGTCCGCCGCTCGCTCGCTCAGCCAAAAATGGCAAGTTTTGGCCTGATTTTGGGTTGTTTTGGTCAGTTTTTGGGCAGTTCTTGCGTGTCGCGGCGAACGACGTGGGCAGAGCAAAACGTCGGCCATCTCAGCACCTTGGACCCCCCCGGATGGCACAAGGGTGGATGGGGCATTTGTATAGCAGGGACGGTGCTGCCTCTCGCTTCGCTCGCTCAGCCAAAAATGACTAGTTTTGGCCGTTTTTGGGCGGTTTTGGCCAATTTTTGGGTAGTACTTGCATGCCGCGGCGAACGACATGGGCGGAGCAAAACGTCAGCCATCTCAGAACCTTGGAACCTCCCGGGTAGCACAGGGCTGGATGGGGCATTCGTATAGCAGGGATGGTGCTTCCTATCGCTTCGCTCGCTGTCCGTCGATCGCTCGGCCAAAAATGGCTAGTTTTGGCCCCTTTTTGGGCTGTTTTGGCCAGATTTTGGGCCATTCTTGCGTGCCGCGGCGAACGACCTGTGCGGAGCAAAACTTCAGCCATCTCAGCATCCTGGAACCCCCCGGGTGGCACAAGGCTGGATGGGGCATTCGTATAGCAGGGACGGTGCTGCCTCTCGCTTCGCTCGCTGTCCGCCGCTCTGTCACGGACTTAGCTGGTTTTGCCTAAGTCATGCGGCACCCTTGCGTGTCCATCCGCAAAGGTCAGCCTCCCCGAAGCCTCCCATGGTCCCTTAGGTCCCACAAAAGAGAGAACAGGACAGAGAAAAGGCCTCACTCGGGATCCACAAGCAAACATCTCCGAAAAACACTTTATAGACAATGCAAATTACAAACAAACTTTACAAGCTCTGAACAGTTGCACAACAAAGGGTAAAATGGTCCATTATAGACCGACAATCTCTCACACGTGTCCACATGACACAACCTTTATTTACAAGCCTAAAGCGGCCACTGACCCAACTAAAATGGGACTATCAAGCCTTCGGCCGTCCCCTACATTCTGTACAAAGCATGGACATACCAAAAGACACGGACATACATAAGCATTACATCAAACACCCTGTTTAGAAGTTTGTCCATGACATTCTCCCCCACTTATTCCTTTGACGTCCTCGTTGAAGCCTTTGTCGACACTGCAACTCCTTGTCCCTGCTGAGTCTTCAATCTTCTGCTCCAGTTGCAATGCGTCCCTTGGCTCCCAACTGCTCTCCACTATTGTTTTCGAGTCGTCGAACCTTTTGATCCGCCATGCTGCTTCAACTCACCAATGACTCTGACTCCGGTGTGGGGTTGGCTGAGTTGTGTTGATCCTTGTTGATTCCTACGGATCCTTCAAATGAAGGAAAAGACCATCCTTACTGCGCCAGTCACTCAAATGCCTCATGCTGCTTGAACTAGGTGGATGCTTGTTGGAGCTTTTAACGAGCATCGTCTTGCAAACTACTGAAGATTTGGGTCCTTCCTCCACAAAATTTGCTCATTGACTCTTCTTTCACTTAGTTGTCACATCCAAGTAGGTTCTCATCACTTCCGCTTTCGATTAGCATTTCGTTGGGAAATGAAGCGGACAATCTACTCTCAGTAACACTTATCACCATTTGGTGAGGATTTGACAACTATTGTCTTCCATTATCTTCAAAGGGTCTTTGAACTTTTGCAGAGCTCCTCTGCTGGATAGATAAGAGAATTGGGGTACTCGGTTTCGCCCATTCTCTTAAGGGTTGAGAAGGCAAAGGTTACTTGACTTCGCCCGCCTCCTCGAGGTTGTACTCCATGCATTGAGCTGGTTATTGGCCTTCGCCTGCTCTTTGCTCACACTTCTGAAGCACTTGAAGTGTTTGCACTCCTTGCGTTGAGTTAGCTACTGTGATTCACCTTCTCAATGCCATTGAACTTCTGGAATGTGGGAAGTTTTCACCCCAACTTGGAGTAATTCTCTAATAGGTTTGGTCACCTATGGGATTGTACCGTCTTCTTCATCAACTCTGCTGCCTACTCTCCTGAGTAGCGAAGGTCCAGCACCGCGTACTGACTACTTCGTTCCTTGGTCGTGCACTCTTGCATGACCCGAAGTCCTTCACTTTCGGCTATCTTGATGAGAAACTCATTGACACCGGTCTTACGAAGTTCCTTGGCCTCTGCCCTTCAGCCTTGTCTCGGTACTTGGAGTTTGCCTCTGCATGCTCCACCTCCTCGGCCCCTTTCACGACCAAGCGCTCTCCCTCCATGAGAGCAAGGGATCAATGACTTTCACGGAAGTCCCGCCTCTGCGGTACCATGGCGCTGCCATGCCCATGGCACTACTATCCGTTGACTCGCATCTGCATCCCTTTTCTTCACAATCAGTAGACATGCCTCTGTGGTACTCCTCCGAGTCCACCTCCATTCTAACTGATGCTTGATTTTGGGTAACTAAGTCCCTCTGGACTCGTCGTCGCTTCCTCGCCCCTTTCGACCCCCTGCTTCAACACCTCTGTGTTCTCCAAGCAGCACCCTTTGGTCGATGGACAAACAGACTGCAACTCCCATGCACGGCCTCTGCCATCACGTTGTAGGGTTTGCACTGATTCTGTTCTCCTTAGCTTCCTTGGTAGCAACGTTCGCTTACTCGACCTTGTCCTCTGACTTGTCGGGCTCCCTTAAGCGAATATGAGCTCTGGAGCAGTCCAACTCTCCAGTTGCTTCGATCATACCGCTGTATGATCAAGTCCCTCCCATGGGACTCACTGGTACTTGCATTCGAACTTTTCCCTTGGTGGAACACAGCCCCCATATGCTGATGACCAAGGCTTTCATCCGATGCAAAATTCGATGCACGCACGGAAGACCCGCCTCTGCGGTACCATGGCCTTCACTCCTTGAATCCATAGCCCTTCTTGCCGTCGTGTTGTTCACCGAAGTGGAGCTTCCAGTAGCTCCCGATCATACCTCCGTATGATCTAGTCCCTCACGGGGCTAGGTTGTGTGAATCGCATTGCCACGAACTGTTCCACCACGATCCGCTGCACCATGTCGCCTCCTGATGACATCTCTATTGCATTCTGATCCTTGTGGGATGAACTCGAATTGTGAACCCTTCATGTGTGGCCTCTACCAATACATCGCAGGGTCTCTTCCACCTTCGATTTTGTTCGCTCCTTTAGCAATCGACCTTCATCCACCCACTCTTGGGTCACACCACGATGAAGCACCGCTCTAGGACAGTCCATCACCTAGTAGCTCCCAAAGTCCCCCGACTTCGCTGCAATTAGTGCACCATTGTCTGGATCCTGGGCCTCTACCCCTACCAGCACAATCTTCGCTGTGCACCGCCTCCTTTATAGCAACTTGAACGACAACACTGTGGCATATTCTTCAAGAGTACCCGCCTCTGCGTCCTCTTGCCCGTGCTAAGGCCTTATGATCCCAACTTTGCCTCCGCAAATTGAGTCACCTTAGTTCCTCTATCAAATGCTCCTCCGAGATAAAGTGCATGTGCCCAGAAGCTCCCTTCGTCTTTGGCGCCATGCAAGATGAGTCCGCTCCGACAGAATGAATGACCCATGGAACAACATGATCCTACTCTTGCCTCTGCAAGAGTTCATGTCCTTGACCTCTGTCCAAGGAAAGCACTATGCCTCTGGTCCATGTTCCATCTTCTATGCTGGCTCCCTTCATGCGGCTTGGGTACTTTGCCAAGTTACACCCAAGTTGCTTCACTCCTCGTTTTTGCATTGAGTCGATGGTGGCCCTCGCGCTCACCATTCCACGGGTTAGCCCTCCCTTGAGTCCGATCTCCATATCGACTCCAAGTGTGCCTTCATTTGTGTTGCTTTGGGTCGCTCCCTCACTTGATCTCGCAATGCATCCACCAATGCATTCTCTCAAGCGAGATCATGCGATGACTCCTCGCCGCTTGCTCAGTCCATTGAGCTTCGTGGAGTTGTTGTTTGTTGAGGTACTCCTCCTCAACTTGTGAGGTTCATCCCACATGATTCTCCCTTTGGAGAGCCGGGACTTATCCCTCCTGGATAACTGTCCCGTTGGAGCAACATCTCTCTCGTTTCGGACACCACCATCCCCTTGGACTACTCCGATATGCTGAACAAACTGTGCATTGTTCTACCTCTTGCAAACACACTTGCTAGATTGCGACTCCACGTCAATACAGTCCCCGCTGCACCCCTCAAGGCCTAGCAACATGCTGAACTAGTTGCACGATTCAGCCTCCTACGGACGTATCCTTTGCATGCTGAAGAGAAAGTTTCAATGCTCCATGGCGCCGAGTTTCAATCACCTTGGGATGGCCATGAACATTCCGTCGTCCGCATACAAGCCCATGTATGAGTACCAAATTCTTCGAGCTAGCAATTCCCCTCACCTCTGTGAGCTTTGCATAACTCTTTTGGTCGTTGAGCAACTCATTCCACCTTGCATGGTCTCATCCTTTACCAAGCGCCTCGCTTGCCTTGAGCACCATCAAGTATAGTTGTCAACGTTGAGCCGTAGCTCAAACTCAGCCATCCCAACCTTTGTGCGCTTCACATTCTTCCAAGCTTGTTTGTTCTCGTGGTGCCTCTTGCGCGAAGGGTTGGCCATTCCTCTGAATGCCAATCTCAGATGCCCGCTCCTCTGAGCGACTCCTCTTCCCTACATCTCCATGCCCGTTTTCCCCCAAACGGTCGCGCGTATGCTGACTGCCCTCAACGCAGCCCCGCTAGGTCCCCCACGTTTGCATGCTAAGTGTTTCTATGAGTGCTTGTCCCGCTCTGATACCATCTGTCACGGACTTAGCTAGTTTTACCTAAGTCGTGCGGCACCCTTGCATGTCCGTCCGCAAAGGTCAGCCTCCCCGAAGCCTCCCATGGTCCCTTAGGTCCGACAAAAGAGAGAACAGGACAGAGAAAAGGCCTTACTCGGGATCCACAAGCAAACATCTCTGAAAAACACTTTATAGACAATGCAAATTACAAACATACTTTACAAGCTCTGAACAGTTGCAAAACAAAGGGTAAAATGGTCCATTACAGACCGACAATCTCTCACACGTGTCAACATGACACAACCTTTATTTACAAGCCTAAAGCGGCCATCGACCCAACTAAAATGGGACTATCAAGCCTTCAGCCGTCCCCTACATGCTGTACAAAGCATGGACATACCAAAAGACACGGACATACATAAGCATTACATCAAACACCCTGTTTAGAAGTTTGTCTGTGACAGCTCGCCGCTCTCTCGCTCAGCCAAAAATGGCCAGTTTTGGCATTTTTTTGGCTGTTTTGGCTAGTTTTTAGGCAGTTCTTGCGTGCCGCAGCGAACGACGTGAGCGGAGCAAAACGTCAGCCATCTCAGCACCCTAGAACCCCCCGGTTGGTACAAGGCTGGATGGGGCATTCGTATAGCAGGGACGGTGCTGCCTCTCGCTACGCTCGCTATTCGCCTCTCCCCGCTCGCTCGCTCAGCAAAAAATGGCCAGTTTTTTTCCGATTTGGGCTGTTTTGGCTAGTTTCTGGGTCGTTCTAGTGTGCCGCGGTGAACGACGTGAGCGGAGCAAAATGTCAGCCATCTCAGCACCCTGGAACCCCCCGGGTGGCACAAGGCTGGATGGGGCATTCGTATAGCAGGGACAGTGCTGCCTCTCGCTTCGCTTGCTGTCCGCCGCTCGGCGCTCACTCGCTCGGCCAAAAATGGCCAGTTTTGGCCCGTTTTTGGGCTATTTTTGCTAGTTTTTGGGTAGTTCTTGCGTGCCGCGATAAACAACGTGAGCAGAGCAAAATATCAGCCATCTCAGCACCCTGGAACCCCCTATATGGCACAGGGTTGGATGGTGCATTCGTATAGCAGGGACGGTGCTGCCTCTCGCTTCGCTCGCTGTCTGTTGCTCGCCGCTCACTAGCTCAGCCAAAAATGTCCAGTTTTGTCCCGTTTTGGTCCGTTTTGGTCATATTTTGGACCATTCTTGCGTGCCGCGGCGAACGACGTGAGCGGAGCAAAACGTCAGCCATCTCAGTACCATGGAACCCCCCGGGTGGCAAAGGGCTGCATGGGGCATTCGTATAGCAGTGACGGTGCTGCCTCTAGCTTCGCTCGCTGTCCACCGCTCGCCGCTCGCTCGCTCCGCCAAAAATGGCCAGTTTTGGCCCTTTTTATGCTGTTTTGGCCAGTTTTTGGGCCGTTCTTGTGTGCCGCGGCGAAGGACATGAGCGGTGCAAAACATCAGCCATCTCAGCACCCTGGACCCCCTCGGGTGGCACAGGGCTGGATGGTGCATTCGTATAGCAGGGACGGTGTTGCCTCTCGCTTCGCTCGCTGTCCGCCGCTCGCCGCTCGCTCGCTCAACCAAAAATGACTAGTTTTGGCCCGTTTTTGGGCTGTTTTGGCATGTTTTTGGGACATTCTTGTGTGCCGTGGCAGACGACGTGAGCGGAGCAAAACGTTAGCCATCTTAGCACCCTAGAACCCCCCGGGTGGAACAGGGCTGGATGGGGCATTCGTATTGTTGGGACGGTGCTGCCTCTCGCATCGCTCGCTGTCAGCCACTCGTCGCTCGCTCGCTCAACCAAAAATGGCACGTTTTGGCCCGATTTTGGGATGTTTTCGCCAGTTTTTGGGCAGTTCTTGTGTGCCACTGCGAACGACGTTAGTGGAGCAAAACATCAGCCATCTCAGCACCCTGGACCCACATGGGTGGCACAGGGTTGGATGGTGCATTCGTATAGCAGGGACGGTCCTGCCTCTCGCTTCGCTCGCTGTCCGCCGCTCGTCGCTCGCTCGCTAAGGCAAAGATGGCCAGTTTTGTCACTTTTTGTGTTGTTTGGGCCTCTTTTTGGGCCGTTCTTGTGTGCCGCGGCGAACGACGTGAGCGGAGCAAAACGTCAGCCATCTCAGCACCCTGGAACCCCCCGGGTGGCACAGGGCTGGATGGGGCATTCGTATAGCAGGGACGGTGCTGCCTCTCGCTTCGCTCGCTGTCCGCCGCTCGCCGCTCACTCGTTCAGCCAAAAATGGCCAATTTTGTCCCATTTTTGCGTCGTTTTGGCCAGTTTTTGGGCAGTTCTTGCGTGCCGTAGCGAACGACGTGAGCAGAGCAAAACATCAGCCATCTTAGCACCCTGGAACCCCCCGGGAGGCACAGGGCTGGATGGGGCATTCGTATAGCAGGGACATTGCTGCCTATCGCTTCGCTCGCTGTCCGCCGCTCGCTCAGCCAAAACTGGCCAGTTTTGGCCCGTTTTTGGGCTGTTTTGGCCTGATTTTGGGCCATTCATGCGTGCTGCGGCGAACGACCTGTGCGGAGCAAAACATCAGGCATCTCAGCATCCTAGAACCCCCCGGGTGGCACAGGGCTGGATGGGGCATTCGTATACTAGGAACGGTGCTGCCTCTCGCTTCGCTAGATGTCCGCTGCTCGCCGCTCGCTCGCTCAGCCAAAAATGGCCAGTTTTTGGGCCGTTTTGGCCAGTTTTTGGGCAGTTCATGCATACCGCGACGAACGACGCGAACAGAGCAAAACGTCAGCCATCTCAGCACACTGGAACCCCCCGGGTGTGACAGGGCTGGATGGGGCATTCGTATAGTAGGGATGGTGCGGCCTCTCACTTCGCTCGCTGTCCGCCGCTCGCCGCTCATTTGCTTAGCCAAAAATGGCCAGTTTTGGCCCATTTTAGGGCTGTTTTGGCCAGTTTTTGGGCAGTTCTTGTGTGCCGCGACGAACGACGAGAGCGGAGCAAAACATTAGCCATCTTAGCACCCTGGACCCCCCCGGGTGGCACAGGGCTGAATGGTGCATTCGTATAGCATGGACGATCCTACCTCTAGCTTCGCTCACTGTCCGCCGCTCGCCGCTCGCTCGCTTAGCTAAAAATGGCCAGTTTTGGCCCGTTTTTGGGCCGTTTTGGCTAGTTTTTGGGCCTTTCTTGTGTGCCGCGGCGAACGACGTGAGCGGAGCAAAACGTTAGCTAACTCAGCACCCTGGACCACCCCGGGTGGCACAGGGCTAGATGGTGCATTCGTATAGCAGGGATTGTGCTGCCTCTCGCTTCGCTCGTTGTCCGTCGCTCGCTCGCTCAGCCAAAAATGGCCAGTTTTGGCCTGTTTTGGCCGGTTTTTGGGCCGTTCTTGTGTGCCGCGTCGAACGACGTGAGCGGAGCAAAACGTCAGCCATCTCAGCACACTGGAACCCCCCGGGCGGCATAGGGCTGGATGGGGTATTCGTATAGCAGGGACGGTGCTGCCTATCGCTTCGCTCGCTATCCGCCGCTCTATCACGAACGGTCGTCGCGCACCCGCAACAACTCCATTCAACGAACCGTTCGTCGCTCACACCTGCATGTACAGCTGCTTGGCAGCATGTTTTCTCTTAGTTTTGGGTCATTTTGCTTGCAAATATGTAAGTTCGAACAAGCTGCAGCGTTGCAAAGCGACCGCTCACCGAACCGAGCAAACAAACCCAAAACAGCCCAAAATAGTTCCGTTTTCGCGTGCCGCGGGAGGTGAGCAGAGAGCTGCCTCCGCTCCCCAAAACATCAGCCATCTCAGACCCCAGGAACCCCCCAGGTGGCACATGGCTGGATGGGGCTTCGGTTATATACCGGGCGTTGAGATCTCTTTCGCAAGTTCGCACGTGACCTTTACGGGAACTTGTCTTTGCGCCCGGGACCAGGTGAGCGGCTGTTTGTGGGCTTGCAGCTGTTCGTTCATCCTTGAAAGCCTTGTTTTTCTCCCTCTCCCTCTTTTCTCTTGTTCACACAGGGTGTTCGTCGAATTGCTTGTAAAGCTTCCCTTTTCGCGAGACTTCGGGACTTGTCCGTTGCTCATTCTTTCGAACTAACTTCTTTCTCTTTTACAGGTCCTTAGGGACCTGCGAGAGGTTACAAAGTGGGCTGATCCTTGCGGAACAAGATCGCAAGTGCGAAGCACGACTTAGGCAACACAAGCTAAGTTCGCGTCTTTGCCACAAGTGTGACTCGCGACTTAGGCAACGCAAGCTAAGTTCGCGTCTTTGGCCGCAAGGGTGCCTCACGCCTTAGGCAATTCCAGCTAAGGTCGTGACATTGTGGTATCAGAGCGGGCAAGCTCTTCGATCGAACAGCGAACGAACTTTGCAACTTCGCCATGGCAAAGCATCGTGGCGAATCAAGCAAGACGGGGCAAGCCGGACCCTTGCCCCAAGCAGCCGCAGGTGGGCTGCATGTGCACACTCGCTCGCATGCTGTTGGAACCGCTCAAGAGGAGCGCAGCAGCGAACAGGATGAGCGAGAAGTTGGCAACTCTCCGCGAGCGGAGGAAGTGCAATCCGGTGCGCTAACTGGGAAAAAGAGTCATAAGGAGAGACTCACGATGGCGGAGACCCGCCTGGATGTTCTGGAAGCGAGCATGGAGGAACTCTACCATGACCAACAAAGACTTGTTGGGGTAGAGAGCTCGCAAGAGGAAGCGGAGTCTAGGATCGACAAGGTCGAGGCCCTAGTCGACCGACTGTCTGATGACACCAAAGACTCCGTGCAACACTTACAGGATGTTGTGGCAGAACTCACTGCAAAGGTGGCCATGCTTACAAGAACACTAAATGCGGGAGGAGGCAACACCCGCGCGGCACCGCCACAAAATTTGAGGGCACCTGAGCCTCATGGATATGGAGGGGCCAGAGATGCCAAGGAGCTCGAGAACTTTCTGTTCGACATGGAGCAATATTTCCGAGCTACGAGGCCCGATTCTGAAGATACCAAAGTTTCTATAGCAACAATGTATCTGAACGGAGATGCGAAACTTTGGTGGCAAACTCATTGGGAGGAGATCCAACAAGGTCGGTGTCGAGTCGACACATGGGAAGACTTGAAACGGGAGTTGAGAACTCAGTTCCTACCGGAGAACACAGAGTTCGTCGCAAGAAGGAAGTTGAGACAACTCCGCCAAAGTACCACCATCCGAGACTATGTGAAGCAGTTTTCTGCATTAATGCTAGACATACAGGACATGTCCGAGAAGGACAAGTTGTTCAGCTTCCTTGATGGTTTGAAACCATGGGCTCAACAGGAGCTAAATCGAAGGAATGTTACCGATGTGGTCGGGGCAATTGCTGCTGCAGAAAGGCTCACCGACTTTGTTTCCTCTGAAGACCCAGCGAGAAGGAAACAATCTTCAGGAAATCGCCCTCCAAAACATTCTCGAGGGAAGGAGCTCGGGGGCGAACAAAAGAAGAAGAGCTCCCACAAAGGGCCGAACCCTAAAGGCAAGGCCTCAAAACCTGGAGGATGCTTCTTGTGCGGAGGACCGCACATGGTAAGGGAGTGCCCACAGAAACAGGCACTCAATGCTTTGACGGCTTCCATCCACCCTCCCCGATCGGACAAGGGCAAAGCTGTTGCTCTTAGCTCAAGCAGTTCTGAATCCAGCAGCGACGATGAGGAGTCGCAAGGACCCCGAATGGGAGCAATGCGTCTGTTGAACGCTATGCGGGGTCAAGTGGGGGAGAACATGAAGACCAAGGTACTAAAAGCAGGAAGTAGTGAACTGATGTATGTGGACATCAAGCTGAATGGCCAAACGACCCGTGCAATGGTGGACACGGGCGCTACCCACAACTTCATAGCCGATCGTGAAGCACAGCGACTTGGGTTGACCTTGGAGAAGAGCCCAAGCCGAATGAAGGCGGTGAACTCGGAGGCCAGGCGAATCTCCGGGTTGGCGAAGGGAGTTCCCATCAAAATCGGGACTTGGAGCGGAAACACCAACATGATGGCCGTGCCACTGGACGACTTCCAAGTGATTCTTGGAATGGAGTTTATGCACGCGGCGAAGTTGGTGCCGATGCCGTTCTTGAACTCCCTATGTATGATGGGAGGCAATGACCCCTGCGTGGTTCCCGTCTCTCGGAGAGGAACCAAGGAGCCCCAACACATTTCGGCATTACAATTGAAGAAAGGGGTGCGAAAAGGCGAACTGACATTCGTGGCTGCTATGAAGCTAGAGCCACTCAACGAGGAGGCCATTCAAGAACCTGCTGTGGTGGCGAACGTCCTGAAAGAGTTCAAAGACATCATGCCACCCGAAGTTGCCGAAGACTCTTCCGCCACGCAGAGGCGTGGATCCTGATATCGGCCGGAGCCGGAGTAAAGCCTCCAAAGAAGACCACCCTACCGCATGCCTCCACGAGTTGGCAGAACTCGAGGAAGCGATTAGGTGAACTGCTAAGCGGTGGTCTCATCCGCGGCTCTAAAAAACACCTTTCGAGCTCCAGTTCTCTTCCGAAAGAAACAAGATGGGAGCCTCCGATTATGCGTTGACTATCGAGCCCTCAACAAAGTGATAGTGAAGAACAAGTATCCCATCCCGCTCATTGCGGACTTGTTCGATCAATTGGGCAAGGCAAAGTATTTCTCAAAACTTCGACCTTACGTTTGGGGTATTGGCAGTCTTGCGCATTCTTTGAAGAAGCGTAAAAGCAAAGACTACCCGTGTGACTAGATATGGGCGTTTGAGTTCTTGGTGATGCCTTTAGGCTTAACCAACGCCCGCCACATTTTGTACTCTCATGAACCAGCTATTCAAAGTGTATTTGGATAAGTTCGGTGGTCGTCTACTTTGGGCGATATCGTCGTCTACTACAAACGCCGAGGAGCACGTCAAGCACATTCGGACGATTTTCAAGGTTCTCGGGGAGAACACTCTATTCGTAAAAAGGGAGAAATGCTACTTTGCTCAGACTGAGATCCTATTCTTGGGGCATCGAATCGGTGATGGCTCCATTCGAATGGATAAGTCGAAGGTGCAAGCAGTTGCGGAATGGCGAACTCCAAAAAAGGTGCCAGAGTTGAGATCCTTCCTTGGTTTTGTCAACTACTATCGACGCTTCATCGCGGGATATTCGAAGCAAGCAACCCCACTGACGGAGTTGCTGAAGAAGGAGCAGCCTTGGAAGTGGTCTGACAAATGTGAGATAGCATTCCAAGATCTGAAGGCTGCTGTTCTAGAAGAACCAGTGCTCAAATTGCCAAACTATGGAGAGCCCTTTGAAGTCCATACAGATGCTTTGGACTTCGCTATTGCGGGAGTACTCATGCAGGAAGGTCATCCGGTGGCCTACGAGAGCCGCAAACTCAACGAGACCGAGAGGCGGTATCCAATGCAAGAGAAAGAGATGACAGCAGTGATCCACTGTCTGTGAGTTTGGCGACACTACCTCCTCGGGTCGCGATTTGTGCTGAGGACAGACAACATCGCCCTGAGCTATTTCCAAACTCAGAAGAAGCTCTCCCCAAAGCAGGCACGGTGGCAGGACTTCCTGGCTGAATTTGACATGGCGATGGAGTACAAGCCTGGGAAGGCGAATGTCGTGGCCGATGCGCTAAGTAGGAAGGTGGAATGCGTGAATGCTGCACAACTGGAGGGCAGAGGCCAAGCAAGTCAGTTGCACTCCAACTTCCTTTCCCGAATCAAGGATGGACTGTATAGTGATCCCCAGGCAGTTATCCTGATGCAGCTCATCAAAGAAGGCAAGGCACGACGATTTTGGGTCCAGGAGGGACTTGTTTACACAAAAGGGAATAGGGTCTATGTTCCCCGAGTGGACAATTTAAGGCGTGAACTCTTAAAAGAGTGTCACGATTCCCTTTGGGCTGGACACCCGGGCATTCACAGAACGTTGGCTCTCGTGGAGAGGGCCTTTTACTGGCCGAAGATGGGGATTGATGTGGAGGAATATGTTCGAACATGCCTTACTTGCCAACAAGACAAGGTGGAGCAGCGGAAGCCGGTGGGACTTTTGGAGCCGTTGCCCGTACCAGAAAGGCCGTGGGAGAGCATTTCCTTAGACTTCATATCAAGCTTGCCACCTGTAGGGGGACTCGGATCGATACTCGTGGTAGTCGATCGGTTTTCAAAGTATGCAACTTTCATTGCTGCTCCCCTACACTGTTCAGCAGAAGAGGCGGCCAGACTGATGATGAAGAATGTAGTGAAGTATTGGGGAGTCCCGCACAATATCATTAGTGATCGAGACGCTCGGTTCCTGGGACGATTCTGGACCGAGCTATTCAAATTGTTGGGGTCAAAGTTATACTTCTCTACAAGCCTCCACCCCCAGACGGACGGCCAAACTGAAAGAATAAACTCGCTCTTGGAGCAATATCTTCGGCACTACGTGAGTGCCAACCAACGAGATTGGGTGAAGCTGTTGGACATTGCCCAATTCTCCTACAACTTGCAGCGGAGCTCTGCATCCAACAAGAGCCCCTTCGAGATTATCACAGGACAACAACCGTCGACTCCGCACACCATGGCGATTGGGTATACTGGGAGCAGTCCATCGGCCTATCATTTCGCAAAGGAATGGCATCGAAATGCAGATATTGCGCGGGCTTACTTGGAGAAGGCGGCAAAACGGATGAAGAAGTGGGCGGACTTGGGAAGGCGACCACAAGAGTTCAAAGTTGGCGATTTGGTGTTGGTAAAGCTCCAACCAGCATCACTCCAATTCTTCAGGAACAGAGTCCACAAAGGATTGGTGCGTAAGTATGAAGGGCCCTTCCCAATTATCAGCAGGGTAGGCAATGTCTCTTACAAGTTGCAGCTGCCGGCGTGGTTCAAAATTCACAACGTTCTTCACGCCAGCAACCTAAAAGCCTACCACTCGGATCCGCGAGATGCTTCCAGAAGTGTTCCAACTCGGCTACCTCCCATCACGACCTCCTACGAGAAGCGAGTGGAAACCATTCCGGCAGATCGCAAGATGTAGCTACCCAACGGAGCGGAGCAAACAGAGTACTTGGTGAAGTGGCGAAAGCTTCCCCGAACTGAAGCCAGTTGGGAGCCTAAAGACGCCCTGCGACATGAAGAGGAAGTCATCAACAACTACCAACAAGCGTCGACGAGGGCGTCGACAGTTTAAGTGGGGGAGAATGTCACGAATGGTCGTCGCGCACCCGCAACAACTCCGTTCAACGAACCGTTCGTCGCTCACACCTGCTTGTACAGCTGCTTGGCAGCATGTTTTCTCTAAGTTTTGGGTCATTTTGCTTGCAAATTTGTAAGTTCGAACAAGCTGCAGCGTTGCAAAGCGACCGCTCACTGAACCGAGCAAAATAGCCCCAAAACAGCCCAAAACAGCTCCGTTTTCGCGTGCCGCGGGAGGTGAGCGGAGAGCTGCCTCTGCTCACCAAAACGTCAGCCATCTCTGACCCCAGGAACCCCCCGGGTGGCACATGACTGGATGGGGCTTCGGTTATATACCGAGCATTGAGATCTCTTTCGCAAGTTCGCACGTGACCTTTACGGGAACTTGTCTTTGCGCCCGGGACCAGGTGAGCGGCTGTTTGTGGGCTTGCAGCTGTTCATTCATCCTTGAAAGCCTTGTTTTTCTCCCTCTCCCTCTTTTTTCTTGTGCACACAGGGTGTTCGTCGAATTGCTTGTAAAGCTTCCCTTTTCGCGAGACTTCGGGACTTGTCCGTTGCTCGTTCTTTCGAATTAACTTCTTTCTCTTTTATAGGTCCTTAGGGACCTACGAGAGGTTACAAAGTGGGCTGATCCTTACAGAGCATGATCGCAAGTGCGAAGCGCGACTTAGGCAACGCAAGCTAAGTTCGCGTCTTTGCCACAAGAGTGACTCGCGACTTAGGCAACGCAAGCTAAGTTCGCGTCTTTGGCCGCAAGGGTGCCTCACACCTTAGGCAATTCCAGCTAAGGTCGTGACAGCTCGCTCCGCCAAAAATGGCCAGTTTTGGACCGTTTTGGGCTGTTTTGGCCAGATTTTGGGCCGTTCTTGCGTGCCACGGCGAACGATGTGTGCGGTGCAAAATATCAGCCATCTCAGCATCCTGGAACCCCCCGGGTGGCACAGGGCTGGATGGGGCATTCGTATAGTAGGGACGGTGCTACCTCTCGCTTAGCTCGCTGTCCGCCAGCCGCCGCTCGCTCGTTCAGCCAAAAATGGCCATTTTTGGCCCGTTTTTAGGCCGTTTTGGCCAGTTTTTCGGTAATTCTTGCGTGCCGCGACGAACGACGTGAGCGGAACAAAACGTCAGCCATCTCAGCAACCTGGACCCCCCAGGAGGCACAGGGGTGGATGGGGCATTCGTATAGTAGGGACGGTGCTGCCTCTCGCTTCGCTCATTGTCTACTGGCTGCCGCTCGCTCGCTCAGCCAAAAATGGCCAGTTTTGGCCCATTTTTGGGCCGTTTTGGTCGGTTTTTGGGCAGTTATTGCGTGCCGCGGTGAACGACGTGTGCAGAGCAAAACGTCAGCCATCTCAGCACCCTGGAACCCCCCGGGTGGCACAGGGCTGGATGGGGCATTCAGATAGCGGGGGGCGGTGCTACCTGGGCTTGATTAAACCGACCAAAAATGGCCGGTTTTTGGCCGTTTTGGCCACTTTTTTGGGCAGTTCTTGCGTCGCGGCGGCGAAACGACATGTCTTGAGCAAAACGTCAGCCATCTCAGCACCCTCGAACCCCCCGGGTGGCACAGGGCTGGATGGGGCATTCGTATAGTAGGGACGGTGCTGCCTCTCGCTTCGCTCGTTGTCTGCCACTCGTCGCTAGCTCGCTAAGCCTAAAATGGCTAGTCTTGGCCCGTTTTTCGGCTGTTTTGGCCAGTTTTTGGGCCGTACTTGCCTGCCGCGGCGAACGACATGAGCGGAGCAAAACGTCAGCCATCTCAGCACCCTAGAACACCCCGGGTGGCACAAGGCAAGATGGGGCATTCGTATAGTAGGGACGGTGCTGCCTCTCGCTTCGCTCGTTGTCCGCCGCTCGTTTGCTCAGCCAAAAATGGCCAGTTTTGGCCCGTTTTTGGGTTGTTTTGGCCAGTTTTTGGACAGTTCTTGTGTGCCGCGGTGAACGACGTGAGCGGAGCAAAACATCAGCCATCTCAGCACCCTGGAACCCCGCGGGTGGCACAGGGCTGGATGGGGTATTCGTCTAGTAGGGACGGTGCTGCCTCTCGCTTCGCTCGCTGTCCGCCACTCGTCGCTCGCTCGCTCAGCCAAAAATGGCCAGTTTTGGCCCGTTTTTGGGCCATTTTGGCCAGTTTTTGTGCAGTTCTTGCATGCCGCGGCGAACGACGTGAGCGGAGCAAAACGTCAGCCATCTCAGTACCCTGGAACCCCCCGGGTGGCACAGGGCTGGATGGGGCATTCGTATAGAAGGGACGGTGCTGCCTATCGCTTCGCTCGCTGTCCGCCGCTCGCTCTGCCAAAAATGGCCAATTTTGGCCAGTTTTTGGGCCGTTCTTGCGTGCCGCAACGAACGACGTGTGCGGTGCAAAACATCAGCTATCTCAGCATCCTAGAACCCCCCGAGTGGCACAGGGTTGGATGGAGCATTCGTATACCAGGGACGGTGCTGCCTCTCGCTTCGCTCTCTATCCGCCGCCTGTCGCTCCTCGCTTAGCCAAAAATGGCCAGATTTGGCCCGTTTTTGGGCCGTTTAGGCCAGTTTTGGGGCAATTCTTGCGTGCCGCGACGAATGACATGAGCGGAACAAAACGTCAGCCATCTCAGCAACCTGGACCCCCCGGGAGGCACAGGGCTGGATGGGGCATTCGTATAGTAGGGACGGTGCTGCCTCTCGATTTGCTCGTTGTCTACTGCCCGTCGCTCGCTCGCTCAGCCAAAAATGGCCAGTTTTGGCCCGTTTTTGGGCCGTTTTGGCTAGTTTTTGGGCAGTTCTTGCGTGCCGCGGCGAACGACGTGTGCGGAGCAAAACGCCAGCCATCTCAGCACCCTGGAACCCACTGGGTGGCACAGGGCTGGATGGGGCATTCGTATAGCAGGGATGGTGCTGCCTCGCGCTTCGCTCGCTCAGCCAAAAATGACTAGTTTTTGGGCCGTTTTGGCCAGTTTTCGGGCAGTTCTTACGTGCCGCGATGAAAGACGTGTGCGGAGCAAAACGTCAGCCATCTCAGCACCCTGGAACCCCCCGGGTGGCATAGGGCTGGATGGGGCATTCGTATAGTAGGGACGGTGCTGCCTATCGCTTCACTCGCTGTCCGTCGCTCGCTTGCTCAGCCAAAACTGGCCAGTTTTGGCCCGTTTTTGGGCCGTTTTGGCCAGTTTTTGGGCAGTTCTTGCGTGCCACAGTGAACGACGTGTGCGGAGCAAAACGTCAGCCATCTCAGCACCTTGGAACCCCCCGGGTGGCACAGGGCTGGATGGGGCATTCGTATAGCAGGGACGGTGCTGCCTCGCGCTTCGCTCGCTTAGCCAACAATGGCCAGTTTTCGGGCAGTTCTTGCGTGCCACGGCGAACGACGTGTGCAGAGCAAAACATCAGCCATCTCAGCACCCTGGAACCCAACTGGTTGCACAGGGCTGGATGGGGCATTCGTATAGCAGGGACGGTGCTGCCTCTCGCTTCGCTCGCTGTCCGCCGCTCGCCGCTCGCTCGCTCAGCCAAAAATGGCTAGTTTTGGCTCGTTTTTGGGCTGTTTTGGCCAGTTTTTGGGCAGTTCTTGCATGCCGTGGCGAACGACATGAGCGGAGCAAAACGACAGCCATCTTAGTACCCTGGAACCCCCCGGATGGCACAGATCTGGATGGGGCATTCGTATAGTAGGGACGGTGCTGCCTCTTGCTTCGCTCGTTGTCCGCCGCTCGCCGCTCGCTCGCTCTGCCAAAAATGGCCAGTTTTTAGGCCGTTTTGGCCAGTTTTTGGGCAGTTCTTGTGTGCCGCGGCGAACGACGTGAGTGGAGCAAAACTTCAGCCATCTTAACACCTTGGAAAACCCCGGGTGGCACAGGGCTGGATGGGGCATTCGTATAGCAGGGACAGTACTGCCTCTCTCTTCGCTCGCTGTCCGCCGCTCGCTCGCACAGCCAAAAATGCCCAGTTTTGGCCTGTTTTTTGGCTATTTTGGCCAATTTTTGGGCAGTTCTTGCATGCCACGACGAACGACGTGAGCGGAGCAAAACGTCAGCCATCTTAGTACCCTGGAACCCCCCGGGTGGCACAGGGCTGGATGGAGCAATCGTATAATAGGGACGGTGCTGCCTCTTGCTTCGCTCGCTGTCCGACAGTCGTCGTTCGCTCGCTATGCCAAAAATGGCTAGTTTTTGGGCCGTTTTGGCCAATTTTTGGGCAGTTCTTGTGTGCCACGGCGAACGACGTGAGCGTAGCAAAACTTCAGCCATCTCAGCACCTTAGAACCCCCTGGGTGGCACAGGGCTGGATGGGGCATTCGTATAGTAGGGACGGTGCTGCCTCTCGCTTCGCTCGCTGTTCGCCGCTCGCCGCTCGCTCGCTCAGCCAAAAATGGCAAGTTTTGGCCCGTTTTTGGGCTACTTTGGCCTGTTTTTCGGTCGTTCTTGTGTGCCGCGGCGAACGACGTGAGCGGTGCAAAATGTCAGCCATCTCAGCACCATGGAACACCCCGGTTGGCACAGGGCTGGATGGGGCATTCGTATAGCAGGGACGGTGCTGCCTCTCGCTTCGCTCTCGATCCGCCGCCCGTCGCTCCTCGCTTAGACAAAAATGGCCAGATTTGGCCCGTTTTTGGGCCGTTTTGGCCAGTTTTTGGGCAATTCTTGCGTGCCGCGACGAACGACGTGAGCGGAACAAAACGTCAGCCATCTCAGCAACCTAGACCCCCCGGGAGGCACAGGGCTGGATGGGGCATTCGAATAGTAGGGACGGTGCTGCCTCTCGATTTGCTCGCTGTCTGTTGCCCGCCGCTCGCTCGATCAGCCAAAAATGGCCAGTTTTGGCCCGTTTTTGGGCTATTTTGGCCAGTTTTTGGGCAGTTCTTATGTGCCGCGGCGAACGACGTGTGCGGAGCAAAACGTTAGCCATCTCAGCACCCTGGAACCCACCGGGTGGCACAGGGCTAGATGGGGCATTCGTATAGCAGGGATGGTGCTGCCTCACGCTTCGCTCGCTCAGCGAAAAATGACCAGTTTTTGGGCCATTTTGGCCAGTTTTTGGGCAGTTCTTAAGTGCCGCGGTGAAAGACATGTGCGGAGCAAAACGTAAGCCATCTCAGCACCCTGGAACCCCCCGGGTGGCATAGGGCTGGATGGGGCATTCGTATAGTAGGGACGGTGCTGCCTATCGCTTCGCTCGTTGTCCGCCGCTCGGTCACTCAGCCAAAAATGGCCCTTTTTTGGGCCGTTTTGGCTAGTTTTTGGGCAGTTCTTGCGTGCCGCAGTGAACGACGTGTGTGGAGCAAAACGTCAGCCATCTCATCACCTTGGAACCGCCCGGGTGGCACAGGGCTGGATGGGGGGTTCGTATAGCAGGGACGGTGCTGCCTCGCGCTGTAACATCCCTCATTTCTGAATTTTCGTATAAGTTTCTAGTTGTAATGTATGTATCTATTTTAAATTTGATAAAAAGTCAAAGTATGAATCTGAGAACATATTCATAAGAGTTGGAGGATTTGTTAAAACAAAAATCTGAGGACCTATATGTAAACCCTAAGGACCTAATCGTAAATATGATAAATCCAAGGACTAAACTGTAAAATATACAAAAATACAAACTCCACCGCTTGAGCCTCTCTGCCTTCGTTCTTAAGGAAGCAGAGAAGGCAGCTGCATGGATGATCTGGGAAAGAAAAGAAAGAAGAAGAAGAGGAAGAAGAAATTGGGGCTTTTAAGTTTTCTTGCTCAATCTTCTCAATTGGGGGTCAAAAATTCTCAAAGGCAAGTGTTCTAACCCCATCCTACAGAATTTTTAGTCTCTATTTTTATGTTGAATCAAAATAAATTGAAGGATTTCTATTTAGAAACTGATATGTCTCTCTTTGGACATAGAACCATGGATTTTGAAGTCTTTTTCGGTAAACTGACCCCTATACACTGTTTTAGCTATAAGTTTTAGTACAAAATGTGAATTCGGGCAGGAACTATTTTGATTGAAAATTAGACTCTTATATCTTCCTGTTGACACTGATTTTGTAGATTTTGGACACCGAATACATACCCAAACATCTGATTCAATTGAGCCTATAGACGCTGTAAAACAGGGTTCAAGATTTCTGACCTGTCGATACTAAAATGCCTATAACTCCATGTTGAAAATTCTGAATTACACCAAAATGATTTTATTTGAAACTAGACTTGAAAATCTTTCTTTTGACTTATAGTTTGAAAATTTTGGATTTCAATTGCCTACCCTATTGTCTGTTGAATCCGACCATATAAATTCTGCAAACCAGTGATTGTGTTTTTGACCTTGTGTTACCAAATCAAAGGTAACTCCGCGTTGGGAACCCTGTTTCGTATGAAATTTGTTCCATCAGAATATAGATTGATATATGGTTCGATCATAGTTTTCTTATGGGTATTGGAGCATAATTGATATTCTGAAGTATTTGTTTGATGTGCCACTGGAATTCTGTCCGAAATCGAGCTTTGGTCGATTTCGCATATTCTGCTCCGTTCCTTTGGATATTTGAATTCGTTTAACCTTCTTATTGAATTTGAGCTAAATATGATTGCTTGGAAATCCCTGTACACTCTTGTTTTTATTTCATTCCAAATCTGAATACATTTGTGAGAGATTTGTTCTTTGTTTCATATTGTCTCGAAAAGGCACATGCACGTTTGTTGTTCCGCGTGTGCTTCCGATATATGCTACTTATTGTTAAAACTGCCCTCTTGTACTCTGGTGTGTGGGATTGTCTGGACCTTTGCCAGAAATGGTAAAGGGTATGCGCTTATTACCCGCTCTGTGGGGTCCCGCTCTGTGGGATGTGCTTATTACCCGCTCTGTGGGGTCCCGCTCCGTGGGATATTCGGACCTTTGCCGAAATGGTAAAGGGTATGTGCTTAGAGCCTCGCGATGCTCTGCCGCCCCTCCGACTTCACCTAGACGTGGGTGGAGGGATCTCTCGACGTGGGAGACTTTTGTCGTGGTCATTCAAAATGGATGAATCACATTCTCGACCGAGATCCCACCACACCTTCTATATGTTTGACATGACATCCAGAGTTTTGGTGAGTTGTTTCTGTTCATGCTCTGGATAAGAATGATATGATTGCAATGTCAAGGACATCGTTTGAGTTTCTGTACGATATTTGTTTTTTTGATGCTCTGAAATGCTTCATTCAATCGATGATTTTGCTTCAAATGTTCCATATGCCGTTGATATGCTTCTAACATTTTATATGCCATTGATAAGTCTCGATATGTTTCCTTTGTTACTTGATATGCTCCAATTACTCTATGCCCCAATCTGTCAGAACCAAATATGTAAGATTGAAATGACAATTGTGTTCTGCTCTTAATGATATTATGTCTCTGAAAAATTGTATATTCTGCCTTGTATTTTGGAACTCAGATCTCTTTGGAAGTTGTACTATTTTGATATGGATATGTTAGTCACTTGTTTGAGCTCTTTATGCTCACCCCATTTGTTGATAAAATTTTCAGGATAGCATATTGCTTGCTTAAATGATAAGATTGGGCTGAGGCGGTGGAAAGTTTAGAAGATTTTGAGCAGATCTTTGTTAGCATATGTGTATTTGTTGTATAAGATACTCTGCATCTTATGAAATGTGACGATGAATCTAAACCTGTGGATTTTGTGTAAGATTAAGGATCCCTCATGTATAGGATTTTGGTATGTTAAGTTAAATTCGTGTAATGATATGATCTTATGGTAATCGTTGGTTTGGTGACTGCAAAGACTTCCCCGTGTAACATCCCTCATTTCTGAATTTTCGTATAAGTTTCTAGTTGTAATGTATGTATCGATTTTAAATTTGATAAAAAGTCAAAGTATGAATCTGAGAACTTATTCATAAGAGTTGGAGGATTTGTTCAAACAAAAATCTGAGGACCTATATGTAAACCCTGAGGACCTAATCGTAAATATGTTAAATACAAGGACTAAACTGTAAAATGTACAAAAATACAAACTCCACCGCTTAAGCCTCTCTGCCTTCGTTCTTAAGGAAGCAGAGAAGGCAGCTGCGTAGATGATCTGGGAAAGAAAGAAAGAAAGAAGAAGAAGAAGAAGAAGAAGAAGAGGAAGAAGAAATTGGGGCTTTAAGTTTTCTTGCTCAATATTCTCAATTGGGGGTTAAAAATTCTTAAAGGCAAGTGTTCTAACCCCATCCTACAGAATTTTTAGTCTCTGTTTTTATGTGATTCAAAATAAATTGAAGGATTTCTATTTAGAAACTGATATGTCTCTCTTTGGACATAGAACCATGGATTCTGAAGTTTTTTTTTCGGTAAACTGACCCCTATACGCTGTTTCAGCTATAAGTTTTAGTAAAAAATGTGAATACGGGCAGGAACTATTTTGTTTGAAATTATACTCTTATATCTTCCTTTTGACACTGATTTTGTAGATTTTGGACACCGAATACTTACCCAAACATCTGATTCAATTGAGCCTATAGACGCTGTAAAACAGGGTTCAAGATTTCTGACCTGTCGATACTAAAATGCCTATAACTCCCTGTTAAAAATTCTGAATTGTACCAAACTGATTTTATTTGAAACTAGACTTGAAAATCTTTCTTTTGACATATAGTCTGAAAATTTTGGAATTCAATTGCCTACCCTATTGTCTGTTGAATCCGACCCTATAAATTCTACAAACCAGTGATTGTGTTTTTGACCTTGTGTTACCAAATCAAAGGTAACTCCGCGTTGGGAACCCTGTTTCGTATGAAATTTGTTTCATCAGAATATAGATTGATATATGGTTCGATCATAGTTTTCTTATGGGTATTGGAACATAATTGATATTCTGAAGTATTTGTTTGATGTGCCACTGGAATTCTGTCCGAAATCGAGCTTTGGTCGATTTCGCATATTCTGCTCCATTCCTTTGGATATTTGAATTCATTTAACCTTCTTATTGGATTTAAGCTAAATATGATTGCTTGGAAATTCCTGTACACTCTTGTTTTTATTTCATTCCAAATATGAATACATTTGTGAGAGATTTGTTCTTTGTTTCATATTGTCTCGAAAAAGGCACATGCATCGCTTCGTTGTTCCGCGTGTGCTTCGATATATGCTACTTATTGTTAAAACTGCCCTCTTGTACTCTGGTGTGTGGGATTGTCTGGACCTTTGCCAGAAATGGTAAAGGGTATGCGCTTAATACCAGCTCTATGGGGTCCCGCCTGTGGGATGTGCTTATTACCCGCCTCTGTGGGTCCCGCCCGTGGGATATTCTCGACCTTTGCCGAAATGGTAAAGGGTATGTGCTTAGAGCCTGCGATGCTCTGCCGCCCTTCCGACTTCACCTAGACGTGGGTGGATGGATCTCCCCCGGGACGTGGGAGACTTTTGTCAGGTGGTCATTCAGAAATGGATGAATCACATTCTAACTGAGATCCCACCACACCTTCTATATGTTTGATATGACATCCAGAGTTTTGGTGAGTTGTTTCTATTCATGCTCTGGATAAGAATGATATGATTGCAACGTCAAGGACGACGTTTGAGCTTCTGTATAATATTTGTTTTTGATATGCTCTGAAATGCTTCATTCACTGATGAATTTGCTTCGAAATGTTCCATATGCCGTTGATATACTTCGGAACATTTTATATGCCATTGATAAGCTCCGATATGTTTCCTTTGTTACTGATATGCTCCAATTACTCTATGCCCCAATCTGTCAGGAACCAAATATGTAAGATTGAAAGGACAATTGTGTTTCTGCTCTTAATGATATTATGTCTACTTAAATCGTATATTCTGCCTTGTATTTTGGAACTGTATCTCTTTGGAAGTTGTACTATTTTGATATGGATATGTTAGTCACTTGTCGAGCTCTTTATGCTCACCCCGTTTGTTGATAAATTTTTCAGGATAGCATATTGCTTGCTTAAATGATAAGATTGGGCTGAGGCGGTGGAAAGTTTAGAAGATTTTAGGCAGACCTTTGTTAGCATATGTGTATTTGTTGTATAAGATACTCTGCATCTTATGAAATGTGACGATGAATCTAAACCTGTGGATTTTGTGTAAGATAAAGGATCCCTCATGTATAGGATTTTGGTATGTTAAGTTAAATTCGTGTAATGATATGATCTTATGGTAATCGTTGGTTTGGTGACTGCATAGACTTCCCCATTTGTGAATTTATATTGTGGTTATTATCTTGATGAGTTGAGTTCTGATTGTATGAATTATCGAGTGATGTGTGGTATGTTTATGAATTGCACAGGGTTTTGAATTTGTAGACTATAGAGGTGAAATTTTGATCTGAATGTTTTCTTAGTGACCTCAAATGTGTGCTTGGATCCTGGGTTAGTTATGATGAAAATTTTAAATATTGTCGATATTTTTGAGGGGCGTGACACCCCGTTTGTGAATTTATATTATGGTTATTATTTTGATGAGTTGAGTTCTGATTGTATGAATTATCGAGTGATGAGTGGTATGTTTATGAATTGCACAGGATTATGAATTTGTAAACTATAGAGGTGAAGTTTTGATCTGAATGATTTCTTAGTGACCTCAAATGTGTGCTTGGATCCTGGGTTAGTTATGATGAAAATTTTAAATATTGTCGATATTGTTTGAGGGGTGTGACAGAGGTGGTATCAGAGCATTGTTTGAGGATCACTGAAATATTTGATGTGTTGACGTGCAAAATATATTGAGGTCCAGTGATAATGATTGGTGGAAATTTTCCTTGATGCATTTTAGGAATCTAGGATGATGAGGACATATGGTCCTCCTATTTCATTTGTTTCTGATTAATTAAGAGGGATGAAAGGGTTGATCGAGGATACAAAATCAGAGTAGCGCGATGAAAACATGGTGAACCAAATTTCATTGGTGGTAGAAAAACGGATGATGTAAACAGAGAAGATATTTGATCTACAAAATTGTTCTAATGATCGAAAGAATTCTTTTGCCACCTTATATTGGAGGTAGAGGCTGATCATTAATGGTAACAAAGAAAATAATTTTTGGAGATCAGTGTTACGAATGATAAGGACAAGTTTACTAATAAAAATATGATTGGAAATGAATCAGAAAGTAATAACAAGAGTGTCAAGACATTTGGATTCGAAAAGGAAAGTCATCGCAAAAGACTCAATCATATGTGAATTGCAAGTTAAGTTATGAAACAAGTCGGGTGTTTTTTCAAAAGGGGGCATGTTTTGGTTGTGGAAAGTTGGATCATCAAATAAAAGATTGCCCTTTGAGGAAGAAGAAAGAGCCATTGTCTCCTAGACCCTCACCCATGCTAGAGTGTGCGCTATCACCTGACAAGATTCTAAAGCTTCTAAATCGATTGGTGGAAGGTATTCTTCATGTTTCTAAAAGAAATGCAAAAGTTTTGTTTGATCCCTGGCTCCAACTTATCGTTTGTTTCACAATACTTTTGCTTGTCACTTGGATATTCTACCTAAACCCCTGGATTATATGTTATATGTAACAACTGCTGTTGGAGATTCATTGGCAACAAACTTGGTCTACCCATCTTGTTTGATCTCTATTGGGGACCACGAACTCCTTCTTGATTTGATTCTCCTAGAGATCCGGGGCTTTGATATTATACTTGGCATGGATTGGTTATCTTCTCATCACGCTAGTATTGATTGTTACAAAAAAATAATTACTTTCTGCATACCGGATCAGCCTATATTTTTCTTTGAGGGCATTAGACATGATTTGCCTCCTTGCTTGATATCGACACTTCAAGTTTATCGTCTTATGCAGAAAGGTTGTTTTTTTATATGGTGTGTGTAAAGGAGCATTCAAATCAGGAAACCCACCTAGATGAAATTGTAGTGGTCAAAGAATTCCCCGATATATTCCCGGATGACTTGCACGTTTACCTCTAGATAGAGAGGGTGAATTTGCTATTGATCCGGTCTCCAAGACAACCCCAATATCTAAGCCTCCCTACAGAATGGCACCACTCGAGCTAGAGGAATTAAAGAAGCAAATACAAGAATTATTAGATAAGGGTTTCATACGACCCAGTGTATCCCCATGGGGTGCTCGGTACTATTAGTGAAGAAGAAGGATGGAACATTGAGGCTTTGTATTGATTATAGACAATTGAATCGGTGACCATCAAAAAAAAAAGTATCCCATACCTAGAATTGATGATTTGTTTGATCAACTGCAGGGTGCACAGGTATTCTCTAAGATTGACCTGAGGTCAAGTTACTATCGATTGAAGATCAAGGAGGAGGATATTTCAAAAACAGCTTTGAACTTCGATATGGTCATTATGAATTCTTGGTGATGCCTTTCGGTTTGACAAATGCCCTCAGAAGCTTTTATGGAACTAATGAATAGGATATTTCAACCGCTCTTGGATATCTGTGTAATTGTATTTATTGATGACATATTGGTGTATTCAAAGAGTAATCAGGAGCATGAGGAACACTTGAGAGATGTGTTGTCCATACTAAGAGAAAAAGAAGTTGTATCTAAGTTCAAAAAATGTGAATTTTGGTTGAATGAAGTTGCTTTCTTAGGCCATGTGATTTCAGGAAAGGGTATATCTGTTGATCCAAGGAAAATAGAAGCCGTAGTTGAATGGGAAGTACCAACAAATGTAACAAGTTCAAGCTTCTTGGGCATGGCAGTTATTACAGAGATTTGTGGAGGGATTTTCTCGAATTGCTCAACCTCTCACCAAACTCACTAAGAAGAATATGAAATTTGTATGGGGTGATGATTGTGAGCAAAGTTTTCAAGAGTTAAAAAAGAAGATTGACTAGTGCCCTATTCTCACTATTCCAAGTGGTAGTGAGGGATTTGTAGTTTATCTTGATGCTTCAAGAAAAGGCCTAGGATGTGTTTTGATGCAGGAAGGGAGAGTAATTGCTTATGCTTCTAGGCAACTTAAAGGTTATGAATTGAATTATCCAACTCATGATTTGGAATTAGCAGCAATTATTTTTGCTTTAAAGATTTGGAGACATTATTTGTATGGTCGACGGTTTGAAATCTTCACTGATCATAAGAGTTTAAAATACATTTTCACTCGAAAAGAGTTAAACATGAGGCAGTGAAGATGGATAGAACTTCAAGGATTATGATTGTGCCATCCGTTATCACCCTGCAAAGCCAATGTTGTAGCCGATGCACTTAGTAGGAAATCTACAAGTTTTATGGCTAGTCCGGTTTGTGAAGCAATGGAAGTTATTAGAAGAAAATTTTGATTTGAAAGCTTTGAGGAAAGAGCAAGACTTCGATGATATTGATGGCCTCCATTCAAGTGCATTCCGATCTTATCCAACAAATTAAGGAAGGACAATTCTGAGATCCACATTTAATCCACTTGAGGAGTGAAGTAGAAAAGGAATTGAAGCCACAATTTCAAGTTTCAAAGGATGGCCTATTGAGATTTGGGGAGAGGGTATGTGTACCAAATGAACCGAATATTAAGAATCAAATCCTCAAGGAAAGTCATAGTTCAAAGTACACCATACATCCTGGGAGCACTAAGATGTATAGAGATCTTCAAAGTCATTATTGGTGGGAAGGCATGAAGAAGGAAATTGCAATGTATGTTTCAAAATGTTTGACTTGTCAGCAAATCAAAGTAGAACACCAAAGACCTGGAGGGTTGTTACAACCTTTAGATATTCCTGAATGGAAATGGGAATGCATTACTATGGCTCGCACAGCCAAAAATGGCTAGTTTTGGCCCGTTTTTCGGCTATTTTGGCCAGTTTTTGGGTAGTTCTTGCATGCCGCGGTGAACGACGTGAGCGGAGCAAAACGTCAGTCATCTTAGTACCCTGGAACCCCCCGGGTGGCACAGGGCTGGATGGAGCAATCGTATAATAGGGACGGTGCTGCCTCTTGCTTCGCTCGCTGTCCGCCAGTCATCGTTCGCTCGCTCTGCCAAAAATGGCCAGTTTTTGGGCAGTTCTTGTGTGCCGCGGCGAACGACATGAGCGTAGCAAAACTTCAGCAATCTAAGCACCCTAGAACCCCCTGGGTGGCACAGGGCTGGATGGGGCATTCGTATAGTAGGGACGGTGCTGCCTCTCGCTTCGCTCGCTGTTCGCCGCTCGCCGCTCACTCGCTCAGCCAAAAATGGCAAGTTTTGGCCCGTTTTTGGGCTATTTTGGCCTGTTTTTCAGCCGTTCTTGTGTGCTGCGGCGAATGACGTGAGCGGTGTAAAATGTCAGCCATCTCAGCACCATGGAACACCCCGGTTGGCACAGGGCTGGATGGGGCATTCGTATAGTAGGGACGGTGCTGTCTCTCGCTTCGCTCGCTGTCCGCCGCTCGCCGCTCGCTCGCTCAGCCAAAAATGGCCAGTTTTGGCATTTTTTTGGCTATTTTGGCTAGTTTTTAGGCAGTTCTTGCGTGCTGCGGCGAACGACGTGAGCAGAGCAAAACGTCAGCCATCTCAGCACCCTAGAACCCCCCGGGTGGTACAAGGTTGGATGGGGCATTCGTATAGCAGGGACGATGCTGCCTCTCGCTACGCTCGCTGTCCGCCTCTCGCCACACTCGTTCGCTCGGCCAAAAATGGCCAGTTTTTGCTCGATTTGGGCTGTTTTGGCCCGTTTTGGCCAGTTTTTCGGCCGTTCCTGTGTACCACGGCGAACGACGTGAGCGGAGCAAAATGTCAGCCATCTCAGCACACTGGAACACCCCGGGTGGCACAGGGCTGGATTCGGCATTCGTATAGCAGGGACGGTGCTGCCTCTCGCTTCGCTCACTGTCCGCCGCTCGCCACTTAACGCTCGCTCGCTCAACCAAAAATGGCTAGTTTTGGCCCGTTTTTGGGCTGTTTTGGCTAGTTTTTGGGTAGTTCTTGCATGCCGCGATGAACGACGTGAGCGGAGCAAAACGTCAACCATCTCAGCACCCTAGATGGCACAGGGTTGGATGGGGCATTCGATAGCAAGGATGGTGCTGCCTCTCACTTCGCTCGTTGTCCGCCGCACATCGCTCGCTCGCTCAGCCAAAAATGGCTAGTTTTGGTCCATTTTTGGGCCGTTTTGGCCAGTTTTTGGGCAGTTCTTGCGTGCCGCGGTGAACAACGTGAGCGGAGCAAAAAGTCAGCCATCTCAGCACCCTGGACCCCCCCGGGTGGCATAGGGCTGGATGGTGCATTCGTATAGCAGGGATGGTGCTGCCTCTCGCTTCGCTTGCTGTCCGTTGCTCGCCACTCACTAGCTCAGCCAAAAATGGCCAGTTTTGGCCTGTTTTTGGGTCGTTTTGGCCAGATTTTGGATCATTCTTGCGTGCCGCGGCGAACGACGTGAGCAGAGCAAAACGTCAGCCATCTCAGCATCCTGGAACCCCCCGGGTGGCACAGAGCTGGATGGGGCATTCGTATAGCAGGGACGGTGCTGCCTCTCGCTTCACTCGCTGTCCGTTGCTCGCTGCTCGCTCGCTAAGCCAAAAATGGCCAGTTTTGGCCCTTTTTGGGCTGTTTTGGCCAGTTTTTGGGCCGTTCTTGTGTGCCGCGGCGAACGACGTGAGCGGAGCAAAACGTCAGCCATCTTAGCACCCTGGACACCCCCGGGTGGCATAGGGCTGGATGGTGCATTCGTATAGCAAAGACGGTGCTGCCAATCACTTCGCTCGCTGTCCGTCGCTCGCCGCTCGCTCGCTCAGCCAAAAATGGCCAGTTTTGGCCCGTTTTTGGGCTGTTTTGGCCTATTTTTGGGCCGGTCTTGTGTGCCGTGGCGGACGACGTGAGCGGAACAAAACGTCAACCTTCTCAGCACCCTAGAACCCCTTGGGTGGCACAGGGCTGGATGGGGCATTCGTATAGTAGGGACGGTGCTGCCTCTCGCTTCGCTCGCTGTCCGCTGCTCGCTCGCTCTTGTGTGGCAGTTTTTGGGCAGTTCTTGTGTGGCACGGCGAACGACGTTAGTGGAGCAAAAGGTCAGCCATCTCAGCTCCCTGGACCCCCCCGGGTGGCACAGGGCTGGACGGTGCATTCGTATAGCAGGGACGGTCCTACCTCTCGCTTCGCTCGCTGTCCGTCGCTCGCCGCTCGCTCGCTCAGGCAAAAATGGTCAATTTTGTCCCTTTTTGTACTGTTTTGGCCAGGTTTTGGGCCGTTCTTGTGTGCCGCAGCGAACGATGTGAGCGGAGCAACACGTCAGCCATCTTAGCACCCTGGAACCCCCTGGATGGCACAGGGCTGGATGGGGCATTCGTATAGCAGGGACGGTGCTGCCTCTCGCTTCGCTCGCTGTCTGCCGCTCGCCGCTCGCTTGTTCAACCAAAAATGGCCAGTTTTGGCCCGTTTTTGGGCCGTTTTGGCCAGTTTTTGGGCAGTTCTTGTGTGCCGCGGCGAACGACGTGAACTGAGCAAAACGTCAGCCATCTCAGCACCCTGGAACCCCCCGGGAGGCATAGGGCTAGATGGGGCATTCGTTTAGCAGGGACGGTGCTGCCTATCACTTCGCTCGCTGTTCGCAACTCGCTCAGCCAAAAAAGGCCAATTTTGGCCCGTTTTTGGGCTGTTTTAGCCTGATTTTGGGCCGTTCTTGCGTGCCGTGGCGAACGACCTGTGCGGAGCAAAACATCAACCATCTGAGCATCCTAGAACCCCTCGGGTGTCACAGGGTTGGATGGGGCATTCGTAGAGCAGGGACTGTAATGCCTCTCGCTTCGCTCGCTGTCCGCCGCTCGCTCGCTCAGCCAAAAATGCCCAGTTTTGGCCCATTTTTGGGCAGTTTTGGCTAGTTTTTGGGCAGTTCTTGCGTGCCGCAGCGAACGATATGAGCGGAGCAAAACGTCAGCCATCTCAGCACCTTGGAACCCCTCGGGTGGCACAGGGCTGGATGGGGCATTCGTATAGCAGGGACATTGCTGTCTATCGCTTCTCTCGCTGTCCGCCGCTCGCCGCTCGCTCGCTCAGCCAAAAATGGCCAGTTTTGGCTCGTTTTTGGATTGTTTTAGCTAGATTTTGGGCCGTTCTTGCATGCCGCGGCGAACGACGTGAGCGGAGCAAAACGTCAGCCATCTCAGCACCCTGGAACCCCCGGGTGGTACAGGGCTGGATGGGGCATTCGTATAGCAGGTACGGTCCTAACTTTCGCTTCGCTAGCTGTCCTTTGTTAGGATCGGAGCAGCACTAAGAGGGAGGGGGGGGTGAATTAGTGCAGCGGATTAAAACTTCGGTTTTTAAAAAATCTTTCATATGATAAGAGCGGAACTTGTCAAGCTTAATCTTGAAAGTGTATTCTTAAATATGCGCAGCAAAAGTAATAAGGAACTAAAGCATATAAGAAGGTTTGCAATAATGTAAATAGCAATAATGAAATGCAAACCAAGGATCACGTCGATTTTAGAGTGGTTCGGTCAAATGACCTACTCCACTTGCGAGGCCCCTCTTCGATGAGGCTCCCACCTTCCACTAGCAAGTCTCTTGAAATGGAAGGGTAAATACCCCTCTTACAACTCTTTACAAGCGGTTCACTCTCTTACAGATTTGCGAGAAGAGATGAGGTGAACACTAGGAAATTGAAAAGAAGACAAGCTAACACTTTTCTAAGACCTTTCTCTCAAACATTTGCTGCTCAAAAAGTTGTGTTCTCAGCTGAGATTTGAGGGGTATTTATAGGCCTCAAGAGGATTCAAATTTGGGCTCCAAAATTCAAATTTTCTTTGGGTTCCCGATGCTGGCGGTGCCACCGCCCAGCCAAGCGGTGCCACCGCCCAACGCTTGAGTGCTGGATGGTGCAACCGCCCAGCCCAGGAGCTGTCACCGCCTGGCTCTCCGGTTCACTTGGTTTGCCTTACTTTTAGCCCAAACCAAATCTGACTTTGGCCCCAGTTGGCCCCTAACCAGGATATAGGATTATCTTCTTAATCCTAATCCTAATTGCAAGTGAACTACATAACAAAACACATCCTAAGCAATTTATTAACCGCGAACATCAAGTCTTGTTCCGGCGAGCTTTCCGACGAACTTCCTTCGACGGGGTCCAAGCACGATCCCGAACTTGTGATGACTTTAATGAGTAGCTGAGACTTCTCGGTGATCTCTGTGAACCTCCGACGATCTCTTCGGTGAACTTCCAACAGGTTCCCGATTTCTTCTCGGTTGGTTCCGGCAGCATCTCCGACGATTCTTCGGACTCTTAAACGTTCATCGAACTCGACTCCGGTATACTTGCTTTGTGTTTTCTGTTTATCGTAGTTAATCCTGCACACTTAACTCAATAATATGGATTAGATCAAATAACCCATCAATTGATTTTATCATCAAAATCCGAGATTCAACAATCTCCCCCTTTTTGATGATGACAATCAATTGATGACGGAGTTAAACATAACTCCCCCTATCTATATGCCATATTATGAGAAGATAAAAAACACTTGAATTCCATCCCATTGGATTCAAGCATAACCCGATAAGTTCTAACCGTAGAGCTTATCGTGATCCTCATTAAACAATAGTGAGTACAAAACTTCTATGAAAATCATAAGTTAAATGAAAAGGGACGAATTTTACTACGACAGAAGTTAAAGATTCTCAATATAAATTTTATGATTTAGATGTAAGGCATGCTTTCAATATGATCAATCAATCTTGTGATATTTTAAAGGATTTTGCAAGGCATACAAGTCATTCATATCAATCACTTTTCTCAAAGATTTTGCAATTCATATTTTGTCATGCTATTAAGAATGATATAAGTCATCATTTTTCTCCCCCTTTGTCATCAACAAAAAGGGAAATGAGACTTGAAGCACATATTTTGTCATACAACAATTTTATCATTGAAAATTAAGTATGCAAAAATATTTACGCAGAGTTCATTTTAGAGAAAAATTCAGCATGCATTCATATTATCTAATCTCTTCTTTCTATAAATAATAGAAATTGTAGATGTACAAGAGAGAGATTGGGAAAAAAAAAATTCAAGTAGTAATTTCACAAAGTCAAGATCATAATTCGAATACAAACTCATTCAAATCGTTAAATTCATTAAAATCTCAACATTACTTTTCAATCATCATATAAGGCATTTAAAGAATTTTGAAACATAGGAGAATGATTAATTTAAGCATACAATGTTTCAAGTCATGAATGCCAATACTTTCATATTTGTAAGTATCAATTCATGAATGCCATTATTCATGAATGCCAATACTTTTTGGCTTGAGGGCGATTATTCTTGTAGTGTCCCGGTTTTTTGCATTCATAGCAAATCACTTGGTCCTTCTTTTGTTCAAATTTATTTTTTGTATTATTTTTAAATTTGTTCTTCCTTAAATATTTTTTGAATTTTTGAGTCAAAAGTGCAATGTCATTGTCACTGTCCTCATCACTTGATGTTCCTTTCAAGTGGTCTTCTTGTGATTTGAGTGCCATATCCTTCCTGTTCTTTGGAAGGGGGTTCTCAAGCTCGTCATGAGCTTGACATGTCATTTCGTAGGTCATTAGAGACCCAATGAGTTCTTCAAGAGGGAATGTTTTAAGGTCTTTGGCCTCTTGAATGGCCGTAACTTTTGGATCCCAACTTTTAGGGAGGGATCTTAAGATTTTAGTTACTAGTTCAAAGTTAGTAAAATCTTTACCAAGAGCTTTGAGTCCATTGATGACATCCGTAAACCGGGTGTACATGTCTCCGATGGACTCACTTGGTTTCATTCAGAAAAGTTCGTAAGAGTGCACAAGAATGTTGATTTTGGACTCTTTCACTCGGCTAGTGCCTTCATGAGTGACCTCAAGAGTTCTCCAAATATCAAAACCCGAATCACAAATTGAAACACGATTAAATACGTTTTTGTCTAGTGCACAAAACAAGGCATTCATAGCCTTTGCATTTAAAGCAAAAACTTTCTTCTCCGATTCATTCCATTCGCTCATCGGAAGAGAAGATTTTTGAAATCCGTTTTCAACAATAGTCCAAAGCTCAAAATCCATAGAAATGAGGAAGATCCTCATCCGAGTCTTCCAATACGTGTAATCCGACCCATTAAACATAGGTGGACGTGTGATAGAATGGCCCTCTTGCATGCCGGAGTAAGCCATCTCTCTTGGGTATTAAACCAAATATGAGAGATAACCTTGCTCTGATACCAATTGTTAGGATCGGAGCAGCACTAAGAGGGGGGGGAATTAGTGCAGCGGATTAAAACTTCGGTTTTTAAAAAATCTTTCGTATGATAAGAGCGGAACTTGACAAGCTTAATCTTGAAAGCGTATTCTTAAATATGCGCAGCAAAAGTAATAAGGAACTAAAGCATATAAAAGGTTTGCAATAATGTAAATAGCAATAATGAAATGCAAACCGAGGATCACGCCGATTTTAGAGTGGTACAATCCATCCAAAGTCGTAGGATGAATACCTTACTATCTTTTACTAATGAAGATAACATGCTGGAATGTTCGCGGACTTAATAAGCCGGAGAAATGTCGGGAGCTCAATAGAATAATCAAGTCTGCTGCATGTGATATTGTTATTCTAGTGGAAACAAAAATTAAATAATCGCGTGTTCAAGCTCAAAAGAATTTAATATGGCCGGACGCAGAACTGTTTACCAATGACTCAAATGAAACTTTTGGTAGAATTTGGGTCTTATGGCATCCTAACTCTATTAATGCTTGGTTTATTTCTGCTACTGATCAATTCATTCATCTTAAGGTAGAGGATAAAAAGAATGGCTGTCAATTCAATTTTACTGGTATATATGCTTCAAACAGTATGCAAGAAAGAAATACTCTTTGGTCTGACCTGACTAATATTGTAAATGGCTGTCTCAATGTACCTTGGATTGTTCTTGGAGACTTTAATATTGTTCGGTACATAAATGAAAAAGAGGGGGGTAGATAACTTTCAGAAAGCCAACTTCAAAGTTTCAATGATTACATTGACATTGCAGCATTGTTTGATATGAAATCTGTGGGTAATTGGCTCTCCTGGAGTAATCAAGGTGCTGCTAACAGAAAAATAATGGCTCGACTTGATAGGTGTTTGATTAATCATGAATGGTTAACAGTTTACCCAGATTCACTTCTTGAGTATGGTGCTCCTTTGTTTTCTGACCATTCTTTAATGTATATACACGCAGAAAAAGCGACACCAAGTGGCAAGAAACCGTTTAGATTCTTTAACATGTGGAGTACTCATCCTCAATTTCTTGATGTTATCAGATATGCTTGGAATGTTAATGTGCATGGATCCCCCCCTTACATCTTATGTCAAAAGCTCAAAGCCTGTAAAGCAGCACTAAAGGAGTGGAATACAAATACCTTTGGCAATATTAACACTAGAGTTCAATTTTGCAGAAAGGAACTAATGTCATTGCAACATGAGCTGCAACTTCAGCCAAATGATGAAAATATTATCTACAAAGAGGCAGAAGCCAGAAATAACTTCATGCAAGCCTTAAAACAAGAGGAATGTTTTGCAAAGCAGAAGTCTCGACAACATTGGCTTACGCTAGGGGATTCCAATACAAAATTTTTCTATGCTTCAATTGATACTTGAAGGGCTATTAACCGTATCAGCAAATGCAGAGATAAAGATGATAATCTTATTGAGAATTTGGATGAGGTTAAAGCACACACAGAGCAATTTTTTTATTCCTTACTCAATCAAGCTAGGAAACCTAATAACATTCATGTGGAGCCGACTAGAAAACTTGATTCGGAAGCTATTTCAATCCTCAATACCCCAATTACAGATGACGAAATTGTATGTGTTGTCTTTAAGGCATCAAAGCACAAAAGCCCAGGTCCAGATGGATTTCCAATTGAATTTTACCAAACTTCTTGGTCTATTATTGGAAATGATGTGATCAAGGCTTGCCAACATTTTTTCTCTTCAGGTCATATTCTTAGAGAGATGAATTGCACTTTTATTTCCTTAATTCCGAAGAATGCAGGGGCTGATTCACTAGAGAACTATCGACCCACATCATTATGCAACTTTATTTACAAGATCACCTCCAAAGTATTAGCAAATAGAATGCAAAAGGTAATACACAAGATCATTAGCCCAAATCAAGCTGCTTTCATCAAAGGGAGAAGTATACATCATAACATTTTGCTTGCTAATGACTTGGTCAAAGATTTGCATTCAAAAGCAAGAGCGACAAAAATCTGTTTTAAAGCTAATTTACGGAAAGCCTTCGATTCAGTTAATAGGAAGTTTATCTATAAGATGCTCCTCGATATGAACTTCCCACAGCAATGGTTTAATTGGATTCAATCTTGCCTGGAAACTCCAAAGTTTTTTTACTCTTTAATGGCTCACCAATTGGTTTTTTTTTGGGACACGAATGGCATCCCACAAGGTGATCCACTCTCTCCG
The DNA here is from genome assembly GCA_900464855.2 of Musa schizocarpa. Classification (NCBI taxonomy): domain Eukaryota; kingdom Viridiplantae; phylum Streptophyta; class Magnoliopsida; order Zingiberales; family Musaceae; genus Musa; species Musa schizocarpa. The sequence goes on from LS990918.1 coordinate 27,967,897, forward strand.
TCCATCTTTTTTACTATTGCGATGGAAGGACTTAGTCTGTATGTTGGAACACGCAGTCTTAAATGGCAGCATTAAGGTACCCATTCTTTGGTTCTGTTCATATATCACATATAACATTTGCAGATGACTTACTTATCTTTCTCCAAAATGAACCTACTTCAAGAAAGAACTTGGCTACTATTATGAATGACTTTGGTATGGTTTCTGGACTTCAGTTAAATCATGCGAAAAGTAAAGTATATATGAGCCCTTACGTTGAGGATAATGTCTTTATTGCACAAACTTTGGGGGTTAGTGAGAGAAGCTTGCCGGTTCCTTATTTGGGTCTCCCCCATATCCACAAGGCATTCACAAAACCCACTGTCAACCTATCTTGCAAAAAAAAAAAGAATAGAATTTCTTCTTGGAAAAATAGGTTTCTATCAAAAGCGGATCTAACTTCGAACTCATCCGTTCGGTATTGCACTCCTACTCTATATATTGGTGTAATGCATTTCTTCTACCTGCTGGACTTTCCAAGATATTGAACGGTTATTAATGAACTTCTTCTGGAATGGCACAAATGATAAGGCAATGCATATGGTAAATTGGGATAGCATTTGCAAACCGATAGATGAAGGGGGGCTAAACTTGAGAAATATTAGAGATTGTAATCAAGCATGTCTGGTGCAGCAATTGTGGGATCTGTTGCAAAATAAATGTTCCTTATGGTCACATTGGGTTTCTGCTAGGTATCTTTCAAAGGAATCAATCTGGGAAATTTCAACAAGAACATACCACTCTGCAGCTTGGAAAGGAATTTTAAAGGCAAGGAATTGGCTAATCAAACACATTTCCTATGTAATATCTTCTGGAACGAGTACTAATATGTGGTACGATCCTTGGGTGAATGGGAAGAGTATATTTCAATTATATGGTGACAGAATACGAAAAGATCTTGGGGCTCTCAAAGATTGGAAGGTTTCTGAGTTCATTGCTAACGGTACCTGGTGTCTCCCTAATCCTATTTCTCCTGAAATGTTATCACTTTGGCCGACTATTATAGCTATTCCAATCAGGAACAATTCTTCAGATATACTTATTTGGCCTCATGACAATGGCAAATTTATTGCCACATTCGCATGAAATCAAATTAGGCAAAGAAATAACAAATGGGTCCCAAGCAGTTGGACATGGGATCGACCGGGATCACAAAAACATTCCTTATGTACATGGCAGGCCCTTCTCAAAAAACTACCTACAATAGACAATATGAAAAGAAGAGGTATCTATCATGTTAACTGATGCTCCCTTTGTATGCAACAAGAAGAAACTGTTGACCACCTCTATTTTGCTTGTGTTTATACAAAATGGATATGGAAGGAGATTCTCCAGCGATTTGAACTCAATAGACTGCCGCAACCAAACTTGCACCAAGAACTAGGCGACCTCATGCAATGTTTCTCAAGAAAAGGGCCTCTCACACAACTGGCAAAGGTTACTTTTAGATGCGCTATTTGGTGGATGTGGAAGGAGAGATGTAACAGAATCTTTGAATGTCAACACACAAACAATGCTCAGCTATTGAAAGAGATTATTAGAGACACAAGATCCTGTATGGAGCAAGATCTCAAAACGGAGCACTTTACCCAAAGAGAAAAATATATTTTTATCAATTTTAATTTTGCTATTAGCTAAAGATCTTGGGAATGATGCCAAACATTTTCTATTAGCTAAAGATCTTAGGAGTTATAGTCTACAGCATGTGTAGTCATAACTATCGCATTCGCACTCTATGAGTTACATGGCTTTGTCTATGACTTGTATAGATAAAGCTATTTGTAGAAACTTTACACATAATCAATTTACTTTTACTTACCAAAAAAAAAAAATAACCTACTCCACTTGCGAGGCCCCTCTTCGATGAGGCTCCCACCTTCCACTAGCAAGTCTCTTGAAATGGAAGGATAAATACCCATCTTACAACTCTTTACAAGCGGTTCACTCTCTTACAGATTTTCGAGAAGAGATGAGGTGAACACTAGTAAATTGAAAAGAAGACAAGCTAACACTTTTCTAAGACCTTTCTCTCAAACTTTTGCTGCTCAAAAAGTTGTGTTCTCAGCTGAGATTTGAGGGGTATTTATAGGCCTCAAGAGGATTCAAATTTGGGCTCCAAAATTCAAATTCTCTTTGGGTTCCCGATGCTGGCGGTGCCACCGCCCAACCAAGCGGTGCCATCGCCCAGCGCTCGGGTGCTGGACGATGCAACCGCCCAGCGCTCGGGTGCTGGACGGTGCAACCGCCCAGCCCAGGAGGTGTCACCGCCCAGCACTCGGGTGCTGTTTTGGTCAGTTTTTGGGCAGACATTGCGTGCCATGGCGAACGACGTTAGGGGAGCAAAACGTCAGCCATCTCAGCACCCTGGAACCCGCCGGGTGGCACTGGGCTAGATGGGGCATTCATATAGCAGGGACGGTGCTGTCTATCACTTCTTGCGCTGTCCGCCGCTCGCTCGGTCAGCCAAAAATGGCTAGTTTTGGCCCTTTTTGGGCAGTTTTGGCATGTTTATGGGTCGTTCTTGTGTGCCGGGGCGAACGACGTGAGCGGAGCAAAACGTCAGCCATCTCAGCACCCTGGAACCCCCCGGATGGCACAGGGCTGGATGGGGCATTCGTATCGCAGGGACGGTGCTGCCTCTCGCTTCGCTCGATATCCGCCACTCGCCGCTCGCTCGCTCAGCCAAAAATGGCCTGTTTTGGCCCATTTTTGGGCCGTTTTGGCCAGTTTTTGGGCAGTTATTGCATGCCGCGGCGAACGACGCGAGCGGAGCATAACGTCAGCTATCTCAACACCCTGGAACCCCTCGGGTGGCACAGGACTGGATGGGGCATTCGTATAGAAGGGACGGTGCTGCCTATCGCTTCGCTCGCTGTCCGCCGCTCGCTCAGCCAAAAATGGCCAGTTTTGGCCCGTTTTTGAGCTGTTTTGACCAGATTTTGGGCCGTTCTTGCATGCCGCGGCGAACGACGTGTGCGGTGCAAAATATCAACCATCTCAGCATCCTGGAACCCCCTGGGTGGCACAGGGCTGGATGGGGCTTTCGTATAGTAGGGCGGTGCTGCCTCTCCATTGGCTTCTTCTCCTCTCGCCATTGCTTCCTTCGCTCAAAAAATGGCCAATTTTGGCCCATTTTTGGCCGTTTTGGCCGATTTTGGGCAATTCTTGCATGCCGCTTCTGACGACGTGAGCGGAACAAAAAATGTCGACCATCTCAAAGAACTGAACCCTCCGGTGGGCACGGTATTAGATTGTTCATTCAGATAGTAGGGATGGTGCTGCCTCTCGCTTTTGGCTTGTTTTCTGCTGCCCTTCGGCTTCGGCGGTCGACCAAAATGGCCAGTTTTGGCTCGTTTTTGGGCCGTTTTGGCTGGGTTTCGTCTTTGTTCTTTCGTGCACAAGGCGACGGCGACGTCGCGAGCAAAATGTCCGCCATCTCGGCACCACGAACCTCCCGGGTGGCACGCGTATCGGATGGGGCATTCAGATAGCGGAGGACGGTGCTGCCTCATACTATGGGTCGCCGACCCAAAAATGGTCGGTTTTGGCCCGCTTTTTGGGCTATTTTTTAGCCCGTTCTAGTGTGTCGCCGGGCGAACGACGTGAGCGGTGCAAAACGTCGACCATCTCAACCACTGAACCCCCCCGGTGGCTCAAGCGTTGGATGGGGCATTCGTAGCAGGGACGGTGCTGCCTCTCTCGCTTTTGCTTTCGCTGTCCGCCATTTCGCTTCGCTTCGAAAAAATGGCCGCTTTGGCCCGTTTTTTGGGCTATTTTTGCAAATTTTTGTCGTTCTTGTGTGCCGCAGTAAACCACATGACCGGAGCAAAACATCAGCCATCTCAAGACTGAACCCCCAGAGTGCCACAGGGCTGGATGGGGCATTCAGATAGTCGGTCGGTGCTGCCTCTCGCTTCGCTTCGGCTGTCCGCCGCTCGCGCTCGTTAAAACTCAACCAAAAATGAGACGTTTTGGCCTGTTTTTGAGCTGTTTTGGCCAGTTTTTGGGCCGTTCCTCTGTGCCGCGGCGAACGACGTGAGCGGAGCAAAATGTCAGCCATCTCAGCACCCTAGAACCCGCCTGGTGGCATAAGGCTGGATGGTGCATTTGCATAGTAGGGACGGTGCTGCATATCGCTCCGCTCGCTTTCCGCCGCTCGCTCGCTCAGCTAAAATTGGCAAGTTTTGGCCCGTTTTTGGGCTCTTTTGGCTAGTTTTTGGGCCGTTCTTGTGTGCCGTGGCGAGCGACGTGAGCGGGGCAAAACGTCAGCCATCTCAGCACCCTGGAACCCCTCGGGTGGCACAGGGCAGTATGGGGCATTCGTATAGCTAGGATGGTGTTGCCACTCGCTTAGCTTGCTATCCGCTGCTCGCCCGCTGAGCAAAAAATGGCCAGTTTTGGCTCATTTTTGGGCTGTTTTGGCTAGTTTTTGGGCAGTTCTTGCGTGCCGCGGCGAACGACGTGAGCGGAGCAAAACGTCAGCCATCTCAGCACCCTGGAACCCCTCGGATGGCACAGGGCTGGATGGTGCATTCGTATAGCACGGACGGTGCTGCCTCTCGCTTCGCTCGCTGTCCGCCGCTCGCGGCTCGCTCGCTCAGCCAAAAATGGCCAGTTTTGGCTCATTTTTGGGCTCTTTTGGTCAGTTTTTGGGCCGTTCTTGTGTGTCGCGGTGAACGACGTGAGAGGACCAAAACGTCAGCCTTCTCAGCACCCTGGAACCCCCCGAGTGGCACAGGGCAGGATGGGGCATTCCTATAGCAGGGACGGTGCTGCCTCTTGCTTCACTCGCTGTACGCCGCTCATCGTTCGCTTGCTCAGCCTAAAATGGCCAGTTTTTGGGCAGTTCTTGCGTGCCGCGGCGAACGACGTGAGTGGAGAAAAATGTCAGCCATCTCAGCACCCTGGAACCCCCCGGGTGGCACAGGGCAGGATGGGGCTTTCGTATAGCTAGGATGGTGCTGCCACTCACTTCGCTCGCTGTCCGCCGCTCGCCCGCTGAGCAAAAAATGGCCAGTTTTGGCCCATTTTTGAGCTGTTTTGGCTAGTTTTTGGGCAGTTCTTGCGTGCCGCGGCGAACGACGTGAGCGGAGCAAAATGTCAGCCATCTCAGCACCCTGGAACCCCCCAGGTGGCACAGGGCAGGATGGGTCATTCGTATAGCTAGGATGGTGCTGCCACTCGCTTCGCTCGCTGTCCGCCGCTCGCCTGCTGAGCAAAAAATGGCCAGTTTTAGCCCGTTTTTAGGCTGTTTTGGCTAGTTTTTTGGCAGTTCTTGCGTGCCGCGGCGAACGACGTGAGCGGAGCAAAACATCAGCCATCTCAGCACCCTGCAACCCCTCAGATGGCACAGGGCTGGATGGTGCATTTGTTGAATCTCAGATTTTGATGATGAAGTCAATTGTCATTTGTTGTCTAATCTATGTGTTGAGATAAGTGTGCAGGATTAACTACGATGAAAGTTAGACAAGCAGCAGGAGTTGCGCCGAAGTTAAGATCATGATCACGTTGGGAGTTCGAGAGTTCGACGGAAGATCGGACGGTCGCCGGAGGTTCTCATGCGAAACAGATCCGAAGTCCGAAGCTTGCCAAAGCGGCTCGTCGGAACTTCGCCAAGTGGATCGTCGCAAAGTCCAGGAGTTTGCCGGAAGTCCGCAGAAGAATCACCGAGGGTTCATCGGATGATCGATGGAAGTTTGCCGGAAACTCGCCGGAAGAAGCGATTGACGCATCGGAGCAAAGCTGCAGAAATTGTCTTAGATTTAATCGTAGTTAGCACATTGATTAAGTTGGAAAATGGGAGGTGATCCCATTAGCTTAATCTTGGGGCAATTGGGCCCCTGAAAAGATTGAAATTGGACCGAATGGAGCTAACCATTCGGACCCTGATTGCACCAGGAGGTGCAACCGCCTAGGCCGAGGAGGTGGCACCTCGGGCTATGTCTCCCAGCGAGGCGGCGGTGCAACCGCCCAGCCAAGAGGTGCAACCGCCTGGGCTCGGCTCCCGAAGCTCGCGGTGTAACCCTCTCCAATCAGGCGGTGCAACCGCCTGAGCTCGGTCTTCGAGCTCTGGCAGAGAGGTGCAACCGCCTCTGACAGAGGTGGCACCGCCCAGAGGCTCAATCTTCGAGCTCTGCCAGGCGGTGCAACCTCTCTAGTCAGGAGGTGCAACTGCCTGATTCCGGAATTCCGGGATTTGATCGTTTTGAGCTCCAAATTTGAACTGGGTTGGGGCCTATAAATACCCCACCCATTCAGCACAGAAAGTGCAAGAGACCTACACCAAAATCTTGATCTTCTCTGTGATTCTTGAGCTCAAAATTGTTGTAAAGCCTTTAAGTCTCCTCCTTCTGTTCTTTAAGTTTCTGAATTGTAAAAGTGAGGAGAGAAAGGTTCTATAAGGGTTGTCTCCTGAGCCCATCAAAAGGAGTGAAACTGTAAAAGGGTAGTTGGCCTTCGCCCATTGAAGGAAGGCAGCTAGTTGACGTCGGTGACCTCGTCGGAGGAGGAAGCCAAAAGTGGAGTAGGTCAAGACTGACCGAACCACTCTAAATCTCTGGTTTGCTTTTACTTTGAGCACTTTATCATTACTGCAAACCTCCTACATAGCTACTGCCCTCTGCGCTTTTACGAACGAGTTTCTAAGTTCTGATCTTTCCGAATCTGCATTCAGACGTAAATCGGTGTTTTCGTACGATCTTTACACTGCAGTTTACGCTTACATTTTGATTCCATTTATAACTGCAAATTGCTTTCTGCGTATTCATAAAACGCTTTTCAAAGTTTAAAACTGCGTTTAGACGCAAAACTGCGTTTAGACATAAAATTACGCTTGACGTAAAAACTGCGTTTAGACGTAAAACTACGTTTAGACGTAAAACTGCACTTAGACGTAAAACTGCACTTAGACGTAAAACTGCACTTAGACGTAAAACTACGTTTAGACGCAAACTGCGCTTAGACGCAAACTGTGTTTAGACGCAAACTGCGCTTAGATACAAACTGTGAATCGACTTTTACATCGAAATTGTTTTTATCGGACGAACGCAGCTTTCGTTTTTAAATCGCTGAAAGATTTCCGCTGCACTAATTCACCCCCCCCCTCTTAGTGCTCTCGATCCTAACAATTGGTATCAGAGCAAGGTTAACTCTCTAATGGATTAAAACCCAAGAGAGATGGCATACGCCGGAAACCAAGAGGGGCATTCTATTACACGTCCACCCATGTTCAGTGGGACGGACTACACCTACTGGAAGACCCGAATGAGGATCTTTCTTATTTCTATGGATTTTGAACTGTGGAACCTTGTTGAAAACGGATTTTCAAAGTCTTCTCTTCCAATGATCGATTGGAATGAATTGGAAAAAGAAGGCTTTAGCTCTTAATGCAAAGGCTATGAATGCCTTATTTTTACACTTGATAAAAAAAGAGTTTAATCGTGTTTCAACTTGTGAAACTGCATTTGATATTTGGCACACACTTGAAGTGACCCACAAGGGCACAAGTAGAGTGAAAGAGGCAAAAATCAATCTGTTGTTGCATTCTTTTGAACTTTTCCGAATGAAACCGAGTGAAACCATTGGCGACATGTTTACCCGTTTCACGGATGTCGTCAACGGTCTAAAAGGACTTGGAAAAAGTTTTTCGGATTTTGAACTCGTAAATAAGATACTAAGATCCCTTCCTAAAAGTTGGGATCCTAAAGTCACTGCTATTCAAGAGGCAAAAGATCTGCAACTTCCCTCTTGAAGAACTAATCGAAGTCATTAATGACCCTCTGAAATGACTTGTAAAGCTCATGAAGAGCAAGAAGACATCCTTCCAAAGAACAGGAAGGATATGGCACTCAAAACTTCTGAATGCCACTTGAGAGAAAACTCAAGTGATGAGGACTGTGATGATGACTTGGCACTTCTAACAAGAAAGTTTAAAAAGTTCTTTAAAAGAAACAAGTTTAAGAATGATGCAAAATTAAAACTTGAACCCAAGAAGGACCAAGTGATCTGCTATGAATGCAAAAAAAGGGACACTACAAGAGTGATTGTCCCCAAGTCAAAAGGAGAACATCAAAGAAGAAGGCTCTTCAAGCAACATCGGATGACTCGAAAGATCTGAAGAAGAGGAGTCCAACACCGAAGCAAGTTGCTCATTACGCCTTTCTTGGCCATCGGAGAGGAGGTAACAATTTATTAGATGCTGATTTGTCTTTCGATGAATTATTAAATGCCTTCCATGACTTATTTGATGAATGCAAGATTATCAATAGAAAATACAAATTGCTAAAAAAGGAGCATGATAGTCTTACTTGTGATTTTAATAAGTTAAAAATTGAATATCATGATAGTTTAAATTCATGTATCAAATGTCATGATCTAGAAACTTTTCAAAAAGAAAACTTGCTACTTAAGGACACCTTGAAGAAATTCGAGGTTGGTAGCAAGTCATTAAACATGATCCTTACAAACAAGGGTCATGTTCCCAAAAGAAGTGGGATTGGATTTGTGAGGAGTCCTCACCAAAATCCAACTACCTTCGTAAAAGGCCCCATCTTACATGTTAGACATCAAAGAAAATGCAACTTTTGTTGCAAGTTCGGACACAGGACGCATTATTGTCCATTCAGGAAATTTAGTCCAAACAAATTGATTTGGGTTCCTAAAGGAACCATGACAAATTCTATGCAACATGATAGAAAATGTAGATCTATTTGTGAGGAACCCAAAAGCAAATGGGTACCTAAACATCATCCTTTCTTATAGAAAACCAAACCATCGCAAGCTAGGAGCAAGAGATGGTACCTTGATAGTGGATGCTCAAAGCATATGACCGGAGATCCATCCCAATTCTCTAAGCTCACTAGCATAGACAAAGGATATGTCACCTTCGGAGACAACAACAAGGGTAAAATCATTGGCAAAGGAACCATAGGTAACAAATTCAACTTCTCTATTGAAGATGTTTTGCTAGTTGATGGTCTAAAACATAACCTCTTGAGCATTAGTCAATTGTGTGATAAAGGATATATTATCAGATTTGAATCTAATGGTTGCATCATTGAAAAACCACATAAAAACATATCTATGATTGCATTAAAACAAAATAACGTATACACTATTGACATCAATGATTTATGTAATGAAATATGTTTTTCTGCTTTAAATGAGAATGCTTGGATATGGCACAGAAGATTAGGTCATGCTAGCATGAAGCTAATCACTCAAATATCATCCAAAGAACTTGTAAGAGGAATTCCTCATATCAAGTTCATCAAAGATAATGTATGTGATGCCTGCCAATTAGGTAAACAAATTAAGAGTAGCTTCAAATCTAAAAATCAAATAAGCACCTCTAGGCCCTTACAATTGATCCATATGGACTTGTTCGGACCCATCTCCACATCAAGCCTAGGAGGTAGCAAATACGCTTTCGTCATCGTGGATGACTATAGCAGATACACATGGACTTACTTCTTAAAAGAGAAAAGTGAATGTCTTAGATCTTTTACCAAGTTTTGCAAACTCGTTCAGAATGAGAAAGGTTCTATGATTTCGTCAATTAGAAGTGATCATGTCGGTGAATTTCAAAACCATGATTTTCAGGAATTTTGTGAACTCAATGGATACAACCATAATTTCTCTACTCCTAGAAACCCTCAACAAAATGGAGTTGTAGAAAGAAAAAATTGAAATTTACAAGAAATGGCAAGAACCATGTTGAATGAACACAACCTACCCAAATATTTTTGGGCCGAAGCCGTAAATACTGCATGCTACATTTTAAATAGAGTTCTAGTGAGACCTCTACTAACCAAAACTCCCTATGAGTTGTGGAACAATAAAAAACCCAACGTTTCATATTTTAAAGTCTTTGGGTGTAAGTGTTTTATCTTGAATGAAAAAGACAACTTAGGAAAATTTGATGCTAAATCCGATGAAGGAATCTTTCTTGGTTATTCTACAGTTTCTAAAGCCTTTCGTATCTTCAAGAAAAGAACTCTAATTATTAAAGAATCCATTCATATTGTTTTCAATGAGATTTCTGAAATCACGAAAAATGATCTTGATGAAGATGTTAATTTTGATTCCTTGAATTTAAAGGAAACCCCCTCTCCAACTAACAACCTGGATGCATCCACTTCCGAAATATCCTTACCCAAGGATTGGAAGTATGTAGATGCTCACCCTAAGGAGCTAATCCTAGGAGACACATCAAAGGGGGTTCAAACACGATCTTCTCTTAAAACCTTTTGTGCAAATGCCGCCTTTCTCTCCCAAATTGAACCCAAATGCATTGATGAAGCCATGAAAGATGATTCATGGATTATCGCAATGCAAGATGAATTAAATCAATTTGAGAGAAATGAAGTGTGGAAGCTTGTTCCTAGGCCAAATGACCATTTAGTTATTGGTACTAAATGGGTCTTGAAAACAAGCAAAACGAAAATGGTATCGTGGTTAGAAACAAGGCTAGATTAGTGGCCAAAGGTTTCAACCAAGAAGAAGGTATCGATTCTTTAAGAAACCTTCGCCTCCAGGGCTCGATTGGAAGCCATAAGGATGCTCCTTGCCTACGCTAGCAGTAATAATTTTAAGTTGTTTCAAATGGATGTTAAAAGCGCTTTTCTAAATGGCTTTATCTCCGAAGAAGTTTATGTTGAACAACCTCCTGGTTTTGAAAATGATAGCCTCCCTAATCATGTGTTTAGATTAACTAAAGCTCTCTATGGTTTAAAACAAGCCCCAAGGGCTTGGTATGAGAGACTTAGTTCTTTTCTTATCGAAAATAACTTCACAAAAGGCAAGGTTGATACTACATTATTTATCAAGAATTTTGAAAATAATTTTCTCATTGTTCAGATTTATGTTGATGATATTATCTTTGGCTCTACAAATGAATCTCTCTATGAATCTTTTTTTGCTAGAACCATGAGTCTTGAATTCAAATGAGCTTAATGGGAGAATTAACATTCTTCTTAGGCTTACAAATCAAACAATTAATTAACAACGACATCTTTATTAGTCAAACAAAATATGCTATGAATTTATTAAAAAGGTTTAATATGAACAACTCAAAGGCCATTAACACCCCTATGAGCACCTCCACTAAGTTAGAAATTGATGAAAGTGGAGAAAGCTTTAATCAAAAAAAAGACTTATAGGGGTATGATAGGAAGTTTACTTTACCTCACCGCCACCGCACCAGACATCATGTTCAGTGTAGGACTTTGTGCTAGATTTCAATCAAACCCTAAGATATCTCATCTCAAAGCAGTCAAAAAAGAATACTTAGATATCTTAATGGAACCACAAATCTAGGATTATGGTACCCAAAATCAAAAATTTTGAGTTAACGACTTATCTTCGATCTCTGGACTTCGCTTGGTCAGAGACTAGATAGAAAAAGCACATCAGGATCATGTCAATTTTTAGGACATGCCCTTGTATCCTAGTCATCTAAGAAACAGAGCTCGGTTGCTCTATCAACAACCGAAGCTGAATATATTGCAGCAAGTGCATGCTGTGCACAAGTTGTATGGATGAAAAACACTTTAGAAGATTACAAAGTTAATCTTAAAGATATTCCCATTAAATGTGATAACACGAGTGCAATATGCTTAACTAAAAATCCTATACAACACTCAAGAACAAAACATATTGATATTAGACATCACTTTATACGAGATCATGTCACTAATCATGACGTAACCATAGAGTTCATTGATACCAAACATCAACTAGCTGATATCTTTACAAAACCCCTAAGTGAAGAACAATTTGATTTCATAAGAAAAGAATTAGGAATGTTGTGTCCGAATACTTAAACTAGTTAAAATTATTTTTCGGACGTTATTACTATTACATGCCTTGGCATCACCTGATCAAATAACATGTTGGAAATTATGTGACAAATGTTTTTTTTTAAAAATCAGTAACTTACTCATACCCCAATGCATGTAAGAAGTTCATTTTTTTCTCTTGAATGCTAAAAATGGGATTTTCCTGTACACTCTTATGAAAACTTTTTGAAAAATGACTTTCCTCCTTCAAGCAACGAACTATAACAAGGAGAAGAGATATTCAAAGTATTATATGTGTCATGCCTTCCTTTATGTGATAACTTGCTAGAATCACATCTACCATGCTTTTTGATAATGCTATCATGCTTTTTGTTGATGACAAAGGGGGAGAAACATATGAATTGATAAACACTGTCGTAATCATGTCTATGTCATAGTTGCAAATACTTGAGTGATGCTATAAACAATGTTATGGTTATGCCATCCTTGCATCACCAAGAGATATATGAACATGTGCTATAGTTTGCATTATGTCTTGAGTTGATATCCTATCTTGTGAAGTAAATGCAAACTTGCTAGAAAATCACAAATATGTGCATCATGTAATAGTCCTTCGCAGCTTTATATGATAATATTCAATTACATGATGAATAGTTACAAACACAATCATACAAACTTGATGATGTATGTCAAGCCTTTCAAGCCTTGACATCATTCTTGAAGAGATACATCATGATGGGTATCATGATGGGAGTATTGATAAGTTTAACTGATCTAACTTATCAAAACGTCACTTGAATTCTTAGGTCTTGAATTCAAGGTTGACTTATCTCAACTATGGCATATAGATAGGGGGAGTTAAGGATAACTCCATTATCAATTGATTGTCATCATCAAAAAGGGGGAGATTGTTGAATCTCAGATTTTGATGATGAAGTCAATTGTCATTTGTTGTCTAATCTATGTGTTGAGATAAGTGTGCAGGATTAACTACGATGAAAGTTAGACAAGCAGCAGGAGTTGCGCCGGAGTCAAGATCATGATCACGTTGGGATTCGAGAGTTCGACGGAAGATCGGACGGTCGTCGGAGGTTCTCCGAGAACAGATCCGAGAAGTCCGAAGCTTGCCAAAGCGAAGCTCGCCGGAACTTCGCCAAGTGGATCGTCGCAAAAGTCCAGAGTTTGCCAGAAGTCCGCAGAAGAATCACCGAGGGTTCATCGAATGATCGACGGAAGTTCGCCGGAAACTCGCCGGAAGAAGCGATTGACGCATCGGAGCAAAGCTGCAGAAATTGTCTTAGATTTAATCGTAGTTAGCACGTTGATTAAGTTGGAAAATGGGAGGTAATCCCATTAGATTAATCTTGGGGCAATTGGGCCCCTGAAAAGATTGAAATTGGGCCGAATGGAGCTAACCATTCGGACCGATTACACCAGGAGGTGCAACCGCCTAGGCCAGGAGGGTGGCACCGCTGGGCTATGTCTCCCAGCCGAGATCGGGCGGTGCAATCGCCCCACCCAAGAGGTGCAACCGCCTGGGCTCAGATCTCCGAAGCTCTGCCAAAGCGGTGCAACCTCTCTAGTCAAAGACCGCTGAGCTTCGGTCTTGAAGCTCGCAGAGAGGTGCAACCGCCTCGACAGGGTGGCACCGCCTGAGGCTCAATCTTGAAGCTCGCCAAAAAGGTGCAACCTCTCCGATCGAGGTGGTGCAACCCACCGATCCCGAATTCGGGATTTGATCGCTTTGAGCTCCAATTTGAACTGGGTTGGGGCCTATAAATACCCCACCCATTCAGCACAGAAAGTGCAAGAGACCTACACCGAAATCTTGATCTTCTCTGTGATTCTTGAGCTCAAAATTGTTGTAAAGCCTTTAAGTCTCCTCCTTCTGTTCTTTAAGTTTCTGAATTGTAAAAGTGAGGAGAGAAAGGTTCTGTAAGGGTTGTCTCCTGAGCCCATCAAAAGGAGTGAAACTGTAAAAGGGCAGTTGGCCTTCGCCCATTAAAGGAAGGCAGCAGCTAGTTGACGTCGGTGACCTCGTCGGAGGAGGAAGCCAAAAGTGGAGTAGGTCAAGACTGACCGAACCACTCTAAATCTCTGGTTTGCTTTTTACTTTGAGTACTTTATCATTACTGCAAACCTCCTACATACCTACTACCCTTTGCGCTTTTACGAACGAGTCTCTAAGTTCTGATCTTTCCGAATCTGCATTCAGACGTAAATCGGTGTTTTCGTACGATCTTTACACTACAGTTTACGCTTACGTTTTGATTCCATTTATAACTGCAAATTGCTTTCTGCGTATTCATAAAACGCTTTTCAAAGTTCAAAACTGCGTTTAGACGCAAAACTGCGTTTAGACGTAAAATTACGCTTGACGTAAAAACTGCGTTTAGACGTAAAACTACGTTTAGACGTAAAACTGCACTTAGACGTAAAACTGCACTTAGACGTAAAACTGCACTTAGACGTAAAACTGCGTTTAGACACAAACTGCGCTTAGACGCAAACTGTGTTTAGATGCAAACTGTGTTTTGACGCAAACTGCGCTTAGATACAAACTGTGAATCGGCTTTTACATCGAAATTGTTTTTATCGGACGAACGCAGCTTTCGTTTTTAAATCGCCGAAAGATTTCCGCTGCTCTAATTCACCCCCCCCCCTCTTAGTGCTCTCGATCCTAACAGCATTCGTATAGCAGGGACGGTGCTGCCTCTCGCTTCGCTCGCTGTCCGCCACTCGTCGCTCGCTCGCTCAGCCAAAAATGGCTAGTTTTGGCTCGTTTTTAGGCTCTTTTGGCCTGTTTTTGGGCCGTTCTTGTGTGCCACGGCGAACGACATGAGAGGAGCAAAACGTCAGCCTTCTCAGCACCCTGGAACCCCCCGGGTGGCACAAGGCAGGATGGGGTATTCGTATAGCAGGGACGGTGCTGCCTCTCGCTTCGCTTGTTGTATGCCGCTCTCTCGCTCAGCCAAAAATGACCAGTTTTGGCCCATTTTTGGGCTATTTTGGCCAGTTTTTGGGCAGTTCTTGCGTGCCGCGGCGAACGACGTGAGTGTAGCAAAACGTCAGCCATCTCAGCGCCCTGGAACCCCCCGGGTGGCACAGGGCTGGATGGTGCATTCGTATAGTAGGGACGGTGCTGCATCTCGCTTCGCTCGCTATCCGTCTCTTGCCACTCGCTCGATCAGCTAAAAATGGCCAGTTTTCGCCCATTTTTGGGCTATTTTGGCCAGTTTTTGGGCCGTTAATGTGTGCCGCGGCGAACGACGTGAGCGGTGTTGAATCTCGGATTTTGTTGACAAAATCAATTGATGGGTTATTTGATCTAATCCATATTATTGAGTTAAGTGTGCAGGACTAACTACGATAACCAGAAAACACAAAGCAAGGATACCGGAGTCAAGTTCGATGGACGTTTAAGAGTCCGAAGAATCGTCAGAGATGCTGCCGAAACCAACCGAGAAGAAATCGGGAACCTGTCGGAATTTTCGGAAGTTCGCCGAAGAGATCGTTGGAGGTTCACGGAGATCACCAAGAAGGCTCGGCTACTCATTAAAGTCATAACAAGTTCGGGAGCTTGCTAGGAGCCCGTCGGAAAAAGCTCGCCGGAACAAGACTCGACGTTCGTGGTTGAAACATTGCTTAGGATGTGTTTTGTTAAGTAGTTAACTTGTAATTAGGATTAGGATTAAGAAACAATCCTATATCCTTGTTAGGGGCCACATAGGCCTAAAATTAGACTGGGTTTGGGCTAAGTTTGAAGCCCAACCAGTCAACCGAAAAGTCTGGCGGTGGCACTGCCAGACTGGGCGGTTGCACCACCCAGCACCCGAGAGCTGGGCGGTGGCACCGCCCATTGCCCGAGAACCAGGCGGTGGCACCGCCTAGCACTGTCAGCGCCTGACACTGACAGGCGGTGGCACCGCCACTGACAGGCTGTGGCACTGCCAGCATCGGGAACTCCACGAGAATTCAAATTTGGAGCCCAAATTTGAATCCTCTTGAGGCCTATAAATACCCCTCAAATCTCAGCTGAGATTACAACTTTTTGAGCAGCAATTGATTGAGAGAAAAGTCTTAGAAAGTCTTAGCAAGTCTAGTTTTCAATTTGCTAGAAAGTTCTCCTCCTTTCTTGTTGAAAATTTGTGAGAGGTTGAACTATTTGTAAAAGGTTGTAAGAGGGGTATTTGCCCTTCCATTTCAAGAGATTTGCTAGTGGAAGGTGGGAGCCTCATCGAAGAGGGGCTTCGCAAGTGGATGTAGGTCATTTGACCGAACAACTTTAAAATCGACGTGATCTTCGGTTTGCATTTCATTATTGCTATTTACATTACTGCAAACCTTCTTACATGTTTTAGTTCCTTATTACCTTTGCTGCACATATTTATGAATACGCTTTCAAGTTAAGCTTTACAAGTTCCGTTCTTATCGTACGAAAGATTTATTAAACCGAAGTTTTAATCCGCTGCACTAATTCACCCCCCCCCTCTTAGTGCCGCTCCGCTCCTAACAATTGGTATCAGAGCAAGGTTCACTCTCATATTTGGTTTAATACCCAAGAGAGATGGCTTACTCTGGCATGCATGAGGGACACTCTATCACACGTCCACCCATGTTTAATGGGTCGGATTACACGTATTGGAAGACTCGGATGAGGATCTTCCTCATTTCTATGGATTTCGAGCTTTGGACTATTGTTGAAAACGGATTTCAAAAATCTTCTCTTCCGATGAGCGAATGTAATGAATCGGAGAAGAAGGTTTTTGCTTTAAATGCAAAGGCTATGAATGCCTTATTTTATGCACTAGACAAAAATGAATTTAATCGTGTTTCAATTTGTGATTCGGCTTTTGATAGTTGGAGAACTCTTGAGGTCACTCATGAAGGCACTAGCCGAGTGAAAGAGTCCAAAATCAACATTCTTGTGCACTCTTACGAACTTTTTCGAATGAAACCAAGTGAGTCCATCGGAGACATGTACACCTGGTTTATGGATGTCATCAATGGACTCAAAGCTCTTGGTAAAGATTTTACTAACTTTGAACTAGTAACTAAAATCTTAAGATCCCTCCCTAAAAGTTGGGATCCAAAAGTTACGGCCATTCAAGAGGCCAAAGACCTTAAAACATTCCCTCTTGAAGAACTCATTGGGTCTCTAATGACCTACGAAATGACATGTCAAGCTCATGACGAGCTCGAGAACCCCCTTACAAAGAACAGGAAGGATATGGCACTCAAATCACAAGAAGACCACTTGAAAGGAACATCAAGTGATGAGGACAGTGACAATGACATTGCGCTTTTGACTCAAAAATTCAAAAAATATTTAAGGAAGAACAAATTTAAAAATAATACAAAAAATAAATTTGAACAAAAGAAGGACCAAGTGATTTGCTATGAATGCAAAAAATCGGGACACTACAAGAACGATTGCCCTCAAGCCAAAAAGAGAACACCAAAGAAGAAGGCGCTCAAGGCAACATGGGATGATTCAAGCACGTCCGAAGAAGAGGAGTCCAACACCGAGCAAATTGCTCACTACGCCCTAATGGCCTTCGAAGAAGAGGTAACGGATTTAATTAATGCATATTTACCTTATCATGAATTATTAAATGCCTTCCATGAGTTATTTGATGAATGTAAGATAATTAGTAGAAAATACAAATTGCTAAAAAAGGAGCATGATAGTCTTACTTGTGCTTTTGATAAATTAAAAACTGAATATCATGATAGTCTAGCTCCATGTGCTAAATGTCATGATTTAAAAACTCTCCAAAATGAGAACTTGGTACTTAAGGACACCTTGAAGAAATTCGAGGTCAGTAGCAAGTCCTTAAACATGATCCTTACAAATAAGGGTCACGTCCCTAAAAGGAGTGGAATCAGATTTGTGAGAAGTACTCACCAAAATCCAACCACCTTCATTAAAGGTCCTCTCTTACATGTTCAACACCAAAGCAATTGCAACTTTTGTTGCAAATATGGACATATAACTTACCAATGTCCATTCAAGAAAATTAGTCCAAACAAATTAATTTGGGTTCCTAAAGGAACCATGATCAAGTCTATGCAACATGATAAATAAGTTAGATTAGTTTTTGAGGCACCCAAAAGTAAATGGGTACCTAAAAATAATTCCTTCTTGTAGAAACATACACCATCACATGCTAGGAGCAAGAGATGGTATCTTGATAGTGGATGCTCAAGGCATATGACCGGAGATCCATCCCAATTCACCAAGCTCACTAGCATGGACGAAGGCTATATCACCTTCGGAGACAACAACAAAGGCAAAATCATTGGCAAGGGAACCATAGGTAACAAATCAAGTTTTTCCATTGATGATGTGTTACTAGTTGATGGATTAAAACATAATCTATTGAGCATTAGTCAATTATGCGATAAAGGTTATATCATTAGATTTGAATCAAATATGTGCATTATTGAAAAACCAAATCATAACATGACTATGATTGCTTTAAAACAAAATAATATCTATACCATCAATCTTGATGAACTAAGTAATGAAGTGTGTTTCTCCGCCATAAATGATGATGCTTGGCTTTGGCATAAGAGATTAGGCCATGCAAGCATGAAAACAATATCTAAAATCTCATCTCAAGAATTAGTACGAGGGATTCCAAATATGAAGTTTATTAAAGATAAGGTATGCGATGCATGTCAACTAGGGAAACAAATAAAAACAAGCTTCAAACCAAAAAATCAAATTAGCACCACTAGACCATTACAATTGATCCATTTGGACTTATTTGGACCAATTGATACAACTAGTCAAGGTGGAAGCAAATATGCTTTTGTGATTGTGGATGACTACTCTAGATACACTTGGACTTATTTCTTTTTTTTTTTTGGTAAGTAAAAGTAAATTGATTATGTGTAAAGTTTTTACAAATAGCTTTATCTATACAAGTCATAGACAAAGCCAAGTAACTCAAGGAGTTCGAATGCGATAGTTATGACTACACATGCTGTAGACTATAACTCCTAATTATAATCAACATAAAAAATGTTTATCCAGATATATCAAAACTACTTGTGGGTACATAATTTGGCATCATTCCCAAGATCTTTAGCTAATAGAAAAATTAAATGTGATAAAAATATCTTTTTCTCTTTGGGTAAAGTGCTTCGTTTTGAGATCTTGCTCCATACAGGATCTTGAGTCTCTAATAATCTCTTTCAATAACTGAGCATTGTTTGTGTGTAGACATTCAAAGATTCTGTGACATCTCTCCTTCCACATCCACCAAATAGCGCATCTGAAAGTAACCTTTGCCAGTTGTGTGAGAGGACCTTTCCTTAAGAAACATTGCATGAGGTCGCCTAGTTCTTGGTGCAAGTTTGGTTGCGGCAGTCTATTGAGTTCAAATTGCTGGAGAATCTCCTTCCATATCCATTTTGTATAAACACAAGCAAAATAGAGGTGGTCAATAGTTTCTTCTTGTTGCATACAAAGGGAGCATTGGTTAACATGATAGATACCTCTTCTTTTCATATTGTCTATTGTAGATAGTTTATTGAGAAGGGCCTGCCATGTACATAAGGAATGTCTTTGTGATCCCGGTCGATCCCATGTCCAACTGCTTGGGACCCATTTGTTATTTCTTTGCCTAATTTGATTCCATGCGGATGTGGCACTAAATTTGCCATTGTCATGAGGCCAAATAAGTATATCTGAAGAGTTGTTCATGATTGGAATAGCTAAAATAGTCGTCCAAAGTGATAACATTTCAGGAGAAATAGGATTAGGGAGACACCAGGTACCGTTAGCAATGAACTCAGAAACCTTCCAATCTTTGGGAGCCCCAAGATCGTTTCGTATTCTGTCACCATATAATTGAAATATACTCTTCCCATTCACCCAAGGATCGTACCACATATTAGTACTAGTTCCAGAAGAGATTGCATAGGAAATGTGTTTGATTAGCCAATTCCTTGCCTTTAAAATTCCTTTCCAAGCTGTAGAGTGGTATGTTCTTGTTGAAATTTCCCAGATTGATTCCTTTGAAAGATACCTAGCAGAAACCCAATGTGACCATAAGGAACATTTGTTTTGCAAAAGATCCCACAATTGCTGCACCAGACATGCTTGATTCCAATCTCTAGTATTTCTCAAGTTTAGCCCTCCTTCATCTTTTGGTTTGCAAATGCTATCCCAATTTACCATATGCATTGTCTTTTCATTTGCGTCATTCCAGAAGAAGTTCATTAATAACCGTTCAATATCTTGGAGAAGTCCAGCAGGTAGAAGAAATGTGGTACACCAATATATAGAGTAGGAGTGCAATACCGAACGGATGAGTTCGAGTCGTCCTGCTTTTGATAGAAACCTATTTTTCCAAGAAGAAATTCTATTCTTTATTTTTTGCAAGATAGGCGGACAGTGGGTTTTGTGAATGCCTGTGGATATGAGCGGGAGACCCAAATAAGGAACTGTCAAGCTTCCCTCACTAACCCACAAAGTTTGTGCAATAAAGACATTATCCTCAACGTAAGGGCTCATATATACTTTACTTTTCGCATGATTTAACTGAAGTCCAGAAACCATACCGAAGTCATTCATAATAGTAGCCAGGTTCTTTACTGAAGTTGGTTAATTTTGAAGAAAGATAAGTAAGTCATCTGCAAATGTTATATGTGATATATGAAATGTAACCAAAGAATGGGTACCTTAATGTCTGCCATTTAAGACTGCGTGTTCCAACATATAGCTAAGTCCTTCCATCGCAATAGTAAAAAAAGATACGGAGAGAGTGGATCACCTTGTCGGATGCCATTCGTGCTCCCAAAAAAAAACCAATTGGTGAGCCATTAAAGAGTATCAAAAAAACTTTGGAGTTTCCGGGCAAGATTGAATCCAATTAACCCATTGTGTGGGAAGTTCATATCGAGGAGCATCTTATGGATAAACTTCCTATTAACTGAATCAAAGGCTTTCCGTAAATCAGTTTTAAAACAGATTTTTGTCCCTCTTGCTTTTGAATGCAAATCTTTGACCAAGTCATTAGCAAGCAAAATGTTATGATGTATACTTCTCCCTTTGATGAAAGCAGCTTGATTTGGGCTAATGATCTTGTGTATTACGTTTTGCATTCTATTTGCCAATACTTTGGAGATGATCTTGTAAATAAAGTTGCATAATGATATGGGTCGAAAGTTCTCTCTAATCAGCCCCTGCATTCTTCGTAATTAAGGAAATAAAAGTGCAATTCATCTCTCTAAGAATATGACCAAGAGAAAAAAAATGTTGGAAAGCCTTGATCACATCATTTCCAATAATAGAACAAGCAGTTTGGTAAAATTCAGCTGGAAATCCATCTGGACCTGGGTTTTTGTGCTTTGGTGACTTAAAGACAACACATACAATTTCGTCATCTGTAATTGGGGCATTGAGTTTTTTTTGGTAAGTAAAGGTAAATTGATTATGTGTAAAGTTTCTACAAATAGCTTTATCTATACAAGTCATAGACAAAGCCATGTAACTCATAGAGTGCGAATGCGATAGTTATGACTACACATGCTATAGACTATAACTCCTAAGATCTTTAGCTAATAGAAAATGTTTGGCTTCACAAGATATTTAGCTAATAGCAAAATTAAAATTGATAAAAATATATTTTTCTCTTTGGGTAAAGTGCTCCGTTTTGAGATCTTGATCCATACAGGATCTTGAGTCTCTAATAATCTCTTTCAAAAGCTGAGCATTGTTTGTGTGTTGACATTCAAAGATTCTGTTACATCTCTCCTTCCACATCCACCAACTAGCGCATCTGAAAGTAACCTTTGCCAGCCAGTGAGAGGCCCTTTTCTTGAGAAACATTGCATGAGGTCGCCTAGTTCTTGGTGCAAGTTTGGTTCTGGCAGTCTATTGAGTTCAAATCGTTGGAGAATCTCCTTCCATATCCATTTTGTATAATCACAAGCAAAATAGAGGTGGTCAACAGTTTCTTCTTGTTGCAAACAAAGGGAGCATCGGTTAACATGATAGATACCTCTTCTTTTCATATTGTCTATTGTAGGTAGTTTATTGAGAAGGGCCTGCCATGTACATAAGGAATGTCTTTGTGATCCCCAATCGATCCCATGTCCAACCGCTTGGGACCAACTTGTTATTTCTTTGCCTAATTTGATTCCATGCGGATGTGGGCACTAAATTTGCCATTGTCATGAGGCCAAATAAGTATATCCAAGAGTTGTTCGTGATTGGAATAGCTATAATAGTCGGCCAAAGTGATAACATTTCGGAGAAATAGGATTAGGGAGACACCGTGTACCGTTAGCAATGAACTCAGAAACCTTCCAATCTTTGGGAGCCCCAAGATCTTTTCGTATTCTGTCACCATGTAATTGAAATATACTCTTCCCATTCACCCAAGGATCGTACCACATATTAGTACTAGTTCCAGAAGAGATTGCATAGGAAATGTGTTTGATTAGCCAATTCCTTGCCTTTAAAATTCCTTTCCAAGCTGTAGAGTGGTATAAAAAGATCCCACAATTGCTGCACCAGACATGCTTGATTCCAATCTCTAGTATTTCTCAAGTTTAGCCCCCCTTCATCTTTCGGTTTGCAAATGCTATCCCAATTTACCATATGCATTGCCTTATCATTTGTGCAATTCCAGAAGAAGTTCATTAATAACCGTTTAATATCTTGGAGAAGTCCAGTAGGCAGAAGAAATGCATTACACCAATATATAGAGTAGGAGTAAAATACCGAACGGATGAGTTCGAGTCGTCCTGCTTTTGATAGAAACCTATTTTTCCAAGAAGAAATTCTATTCTTTATTTTTTTTTGCAAGATAGGTCGATTGGGTTTTGTGAATGCCTGGATATGAGCGGGAGACCCAAATAAGGAACCGCAAGCTTCCCTCACTAACCCCAAAGTTTATGCAATAAAGACATTATCCTCAACGTAAGGGCTCATATATACTTTACTTTTTTGATGATTTAACCTGAAGTCCAAAACCATACCGGAGTCATTCATAATAGTAGCCGGTTCTTTTATTGAAGTTGGTTCAATTTGAAGAAAGATAAGTAAATCATCCAAAAATGTTATATGTGATATATGAACAACCAACCAACAAGTGGGTACCTTAATGCTGCCATTTAAGACTGCGTGTTCCAACATACAACTAAGTCCTTCCATCGCAATAGTAAAAAATCGGAGAGTGGATCACCTTGTTTGGATGCCATTCGTGCTCCCAAAAAAAAAAACCAATTGGTGAGCCATTAAAGAGTATCGAAAACTTTGGAGTTTCAGGGCAAGATTGAATCCAATTAACCCATTCTTTGTGGGAAGTTCATATCGAGGAGCATCTTATAGATAAACTTCCTATTAACTGAATCAAAGGCTTTTCGTAAATCAGCTTTAAAACAGATTTTTGTCCCTCTTGCTTTTGAATGCAAATCTTTGACCAAGTCATTAGCAAGCAAAATGTTATGATGTATACTTCTCCCTTTAATGAAAGCAGCTTGATTTGGGCTAATGATCTTGTGTATTACCTTTTGCATTCTATTTGCCAATACTTTGGAGATGATCTTGTAAATAAAGTTGCATAATGATATGGGTCGATAGTTCTCTAGTGAATCAGCCCCGGCATTCTTCGGAATTAAGGAAATAAAAGTGCAATTCATCTCTCTAAGAATTTGACCTGAAGAGAAAAAATGTTGGCAAGCCTTGATCACATCATTTCCAATAATAGACCAAGCAGTTTGGTAAAATTCAGTTGGAAATCCATCTGGACCTGGGCTTTTGTGCTTTGGTGACTTAAAGACAACACATACAATTTCGTCATCTGTAATTGGGGCATTGAGGATTGAAATAGCTTCCGAATCAAGTTTTCTAGTCGGCTCCACATGAATGTTATTAGGTTTCTCATCTTGATTGAGTAAGGAATAAAAAAATTGCTCTATGTGTGCTTTTATTTCATCTAAATTCTCAATAAGATTATCATCTTTGTCTCTACATTTGCTGATACTGTTAACAGCCCTTCGAGTAGCAATTGAAGCATAGAAAAATTTTGTATTGGAATCCCCTAGTGTAAGCCAATGTTCTCGAGACTTCTGCTTTGCAAAACTTTCCTCCTGTTTTAAGGCTTGTATGAAGTTATTTCTGGCTTCTGCCTCTTTGTAGATAATATTTTCATCATTTGGCTGAAGTTGCAGCTCATGTTGCAATGACATTAGTTCCTTTCTGCAAAATTGAACTCTGGTGTTAATATTGCCAAAGGTATTTGTATCCACTCCTTTAGTGCTTTGCTTTTTTACAGCTTTGAGCTTTTGACATAAGATGTAATGGGGGATCCATGCACATTAACATTCCAAGCAGATCGATAACATCAAGAAATTGAGGATGAGTACTCCACATGTTAAAGAATCTAAACGGTTTCTTGCCTCTTGGTGTGTCTTTTTTTTCATGTGTATATACATTAAAGAATGGTCGAAAAACAAAGGAGCACCATACTCAAGAAGTGAATCTGGGTAAACTGTTAACCATTCATGATTAATCAAACTCCTATCAAGTCGAGCCATTATTTTTCTGTTAGCAAAGACCTTGATTACTCGGAGAGCCAATTACCCACAGATTTCATATCAAACAATGCTGCAGTGTCAATGTAATCATTGAAACTTTGAAGTCGGCTTTCCAAAAGTTGTCTACCCCCTCTTTTTCATTTATGTACCGAACAGTATTAAAGTCTCCAAGAACAATCCAAGGTACATTGAGACAGCCATTTACAATATTAGTCAGGTCAGACCAAAGAGTATTTCTTTCTTGCATACTGTTTGAAGCATATATACCAGTGAAATTGAATTGATAGCCATTCTTTTTATCCTCTACCTTAAGATGAATGAATTGATCAATAGTAGAAATAAACCAAGCATTAATAGAGTTAGGATGCCATAAGACCCATATTCTACCAAAAGTTTCATTTGAGTCATTGGTAAACAGTTCTGCGTCCGGCCATATTAAATTCTTTTGAGCTTGAACGAGCGATTGTTTAATTTTCATTTCCACTAGAATAACAATATCACATGCGGCAGACTTGATTATTCTGTTGAGCTCCCGACATTTCTCCGGCTTATTAAGTCCGCGAACATTCCAGCATGTTATCTTCAGCATTGTTTGATATGAAATCTGTGGGTAATTGGCTCTCCTGGAGTAATCAAGGTGCTGCTAACAGAAAAATAATGGCTCGACTTGATAGGTGTTTGATTAATCATGAATGGTTAACAGTTTACCCAGATTCACTTCTTGAGTATGGTGCTCCTTTGTTTTCTGACCATTCTTTAATGTATATACACGCAGAAAAAGCGACACCAAGAGGCAAGAAACCGTTTAGATTCTTTAACATGTGGAGTACTCATCCTCAATTTCTTGATGTTATCAGATCTGCTTGGAATGTTAATGTGCATGGATCCCCCCATTAAATCTTATGTCAAAAGCTCAAAGCCTGTAAAGTAGCACTAAAGGAGTGGAATACAAATACCTTTGGCAATATTAACACCAGAGTTCAATTTTGCAGAAAGGAACTAATGTCATTGCAACATGAGCTGCAACTTCAGCCAAATGATGAAAATATTATCTACAAAGAGGCAGAAGCCAGAAATAACTTCATGCAAGCCTTAAAACAGGAGGAAAGTTTTGCAAAGCAGAAGTCTCGAGAACATTGGCTTACACTAGGGGATTCCAATACAAAATTTTTCTATGCTTCAATTGCTACTCGAAGGGCTGTTAACAGTATCAGCAAATGTAGAGACAAAGATGATAATCTTATTGAGAATTTAGATGAAATAAAAGCACACACAGAGCAATTTTTTTATTCCTTACTCAATAAAGATGAGAAACCTAATAACATTCATGTGGAGCCGACTAGAAAACTTGATTCAGAAGCTATTTCAATCCTCAATGCCCCAATTACAGATGACGAAATTGTATGTGTTGTCTTTAAGTCACCAAAGCACAAAAGCCCAGGTCCAGATGGATTTCCAACTGAATTTTACCAAACTGCATGGTCTATTATTGGAAATGATGTGATCAAGGCTTGCCAACATTTTTTCTCTTCAGGTCATATTCTTAGAGAGATGAATTGCACTTTTATTTCCTTAATTCCGAAGAATCCCGGGGCTGATTCATTAGAGAACTATCGACCCATATCATTATGCAACTTTATTTACAAGATCATCTCCAAAGTATTGGCAAATAGAATGCAAAAGGTAATACACAAGATCATTAGCCCAAATCAAGCTGCTTTAATTAACGGGAGAAGTATACATCATAACATTTTGCTTGCTAATGACTTGGTCAAAGATTTGCATTCAAAAGCAAGAGGGACAAAAATCTGTTTTAAAGCTGATTTACGGAAAGCCTTTGATTCAGTTAATACGAAGTTTATCTATAAGATGCTCCTCGATATGAACTTCCCACAGCAATAGGTTAATTGGATTCAATCTTGCTTGGAAACTCCAAAGTTTTCGATACTCTTTAATGGCTCACCAATTGGTTTTTTTTTTTTGGAGCACGAATGGCATCCGACAAGGTGATCCACTCTCTCCAGATCTTTCTACTATTGCGATGGAAGGACTTAGTATGTTGGAACACGCAGTCTTAAATGGCAGCATTAAGGTACCTATTATCGGTTCTGTTCATATATCACATATAACATTTGCAGATGACTTACTTATCCTTCTTCATAATGAACCAACTTCAAGAAAGAACCCGGCTACTATTATGAATGACTTCGGGTATGGTTTCGGACTTCGGTTAAATCATGCGAAAAGTAAAAGTATATATGAGGCCTTACATTAAGGATAATGTCCTTATTGCACAAACTTTGGGGTTAGTGAGGGAAGCTTGCCAGTTCCTTTATTTGGGTCTCCGCTCATATCCACAGGGCATTCACAAAACCCACTGTCACCTATATTGCAAAAATAAAGAATAGAATTTCTTTTTTTTGGAAAAATAGGTTTCTATCAAAAGCATGACGACTTCGAACTCATCCGTTCAGTGATTGCACTCCTACTCTATATATTGGTGTAATGCATTTCTTCTTCCTGCTGGATTTCTCCAAGATATTGAACGGTTATTAATGAACTTCTTCTGGAATGGCACAAATGATAAGGCAATGCATATGGTAAATTGGGATAGCATTTGCAAACCGAAAGATGAAGGGGGGCTAAACTTGAGAAATACTAGAGATTGGAATCAAGCATGTCTGGTGCAGCAATTGTGGGATCTTTTGCAAAACAAATGTTCCTTATGGTCACATTGGGTTTCTGCTAGGTATCTTTCAAAAGAATCAATCTGGGAAATTTCAACAAGAACATACCACTCTGCAGCTTGGAAAGGAATTTTAAAGGCAAGGAATTGGCAAATCAAACACATTTCCAATGCAATCTCTTCTGGAACTAGTACTAGTATGTGGTACGATCCTTGGGTGAATGGGAAGAGTATATTTCAATTATATGGTGACAGAATACGAAAAGATCTTGGGGCTCCCAAAGATTGTAAGGTTTCTGAGTTCATTGCTAACGGTACCTGGTGTCTCCCTAATCCTATTTCTCCCGAAATGTTATCACTTTGGCCGACTATTATAGCTATTCCAATCACGAACAACTCTTCAGATATACTTATTTGGCCTCATGACAATGGCAAATTTAGTGCCACATCCGCATGGAATCAAATTAGACAAAGAAATAACAAGTGGGTCCCAAGCAGTTGGACATGGGATCGACCGGGATCACAAAGACATTCCTTATGTACATGACAGGCCCTTCTCAATAAACTACCTACAATAGACAATATGAAAAGAAGAGGTATCTATCTTGTTAACCGATGCTCCCTTTGTATGCAACAAGAAGAAACTGTTGACCACCTCTATTTTGCTTGTGATTATACAAAATGGATATGGAAGGAGATTCTCTAGCGATTTGAACTCAATAGACTGCCGCAACCAAACTTGCACCAAGAACTAGGCGACCTCATGCAATGTTTCTCAAGAAAAGGGCCTCTCACACAACTGGCAAAGGTTACTTTCAGATGCGCTATTTGGTGGATGTGGAAGGAGAGATGTAATAGAATCTTTTAATGTCAACACACAAACAATGCTCAGCTATTGAAAGAGATTATTAGAGACTCAAGATCCTGTATGGAGCAAGATCTCAAAACGGAGTACTTTACCCAAAGAGAAAAATATATTTTTATCAATTTTAATTTTGCTATTAGCTAAAAATCTTGGGAAGCCAAACATTTTCTATTAGGTAAAGATCTTAGGAGTTATAGTCTACAGCATGTGTAGTCATAACTATCGCATTCGCACTCTATGAGTTACATGGCTTTGTCTATGACTTGTATAGATAAAGCTATTTGTAGAAACTTTACACATAATCAATTTACTTTTACTTACCAAAAAAAAAAAAAGTTTATTGAGAAGGGCCTGCCATGTACATAAGGAATGTCTTTGTGATCCCGGTCGATCCCATGTCCAACTGCTTGGGACCCACTTGTTATTTCTTTGCCTAATTTGATTCCATGCGGATGTGGCACTAAATTTGCCATTGTCATTATGCCAAATAAGTATATCTGAAGAGTTGTTCGTGATTGGAATAGCTATAATAGTCGGTCAAATTGATAACATTTCGGGAGAAATAGGATTAGGGAGACACCAGGTACCGTTAGCAATGAACTCAGAAACCTTCCAATCTTTGGGAGCCCTAAGATCTTTTCGTATTCTGTCACCATATAATTGAAATATACTCTTCCCATTCACCCAAGGATCGTACCACATATTAGTACTAGTTCCAGAAGAGATTGCATAGGAAATGTGTTTGATTAGCCAATTCCTTGCCTTTAAAATTCCTTTCCAAGCTGCAGAGGAGTATGTTCTTGTTGAAATTTCCCAGATTGATTCTTTTGAAAGATATCTAGCAGAAACCCAATGTGAACATAAGGAACATTTGTTTTACAAAAGATCCCACAATTGCTGCACCAGACATGCTTGATTCCAATCTCTAGTATTTCTCAAGTTTAGCCCCCCTTCATCTTTTGGTTTGCAAATGCTATCCCAATTTATCATATGCATTGCCTTTTCATTTGTGCCATTCCAGAAGAAGTTCATTAATAACCGTTCAATATCTTGGAGAAGTCCAGCAGGCAGAAGAAATGCATTACACCAATATATAGAGTAGGAGTGCAATACCGAACGGATGAGTTCGAGTCGTCCTGCTTTTGTTAGAAACCTATTTTTCCAAGAAGAAATTATATTCTTTATTTTTTGCAAGATAGGCTGACAGTGGGTTTTGTGAATGCCTATGGATATGAGCGGGAGACCCAAATAAGGAACTGGCAAGCTTCCCTCACTAACCCCCAAAGTTTGTGCAATAAAGACATTATCCTCAACGTAAGGGCTCATATATACTTTACTTTTCGCATGATTTAACTGAAGTCTAGAAACCATACCGAAGTCATTCATAATAGTAGCCAGGTTCTTTACTGAAGTTGGTTCATTTTGAAGAAAGATAAGTAAGTCATCTGTAAATGTTATATGTGATATATGAACAGAACCAGCAATGGGTACCTTAATGCTGCCATTTAAGACTGCGTGTTCCAACATACTACTAGTCATAGGTGCCCAGCAAGCCAATCACGTGAGTGATGGCACGTGTGACTTGATACAGAATCTTTTTGCTTATTATATTTTGGCGTATATCACTTTATAACTATTGCATAAATGCATATATATATTGTGATGTCCTTGGATTTGTGCAATGGGAATCGGATCGTGATGAGATCATGATAATGAGATCGATTCACCTTTAAACACATATCCTAAATAATCCCGGTCATAGGTTACTCGAGAGGGACATCGTGATAACCGATAGGCCGGTGTGTCTTTATACCCGTCCATATGATGGATGCAGCTGGTCTCATAGCTGCTCGTGTAGGGACACTAGGGATATAAGATGACAGTGCTCATTGGAGAATGAGTTCACCGATTGATCCGCTTACGGAATCTTTGGATGGTTGATGATGCCTTATTGTCGACAAATGATTCCGTAGTCCTAGTGGTGTATCTGGTCCTTAGACTTGAGACACCAAGGATGTCCCTGTATGAGTGCTCCACTCTTTGATACCGGACTTATAGGTTTGGCTGTCCCGCATCTAGTACAAACTGGTCATTGGGAGTGGTAGTCGACCTTACGAGGGCTATTGAGTGTCGATAGAGGATCATCCAATCTCGGCCATGAGAGGAATATCCCATGTGTTCTTGCTCAGACAAATCCCTAGCTAGGGTCATTCGGGTTGAGAGAGAAATAGTTCTCCCGAGAATCCGATTAGAGCGAGACTTCGAGTAGAAACCGTATGGGTCCGACAACACCATGCTTTCGATATACGGTCTCCGGGATATTAGATGGATGAGGGACTATAGGTACATGGTAATCGAGGACGACAGTCCAATGGATTGGATTCCCCTCAGATCGTTTGGGGACTACTGGCAGAGTGGCCTAGCACGTCCAGTAGTCGATGAGTCGAAAGAATTATTACAGAGATAATAATTCACCGAAAGTAGAAGGAGTTCGACAGTATGATGACTCACGGCCAGCGATATATTGGGCCTAGAGGGTCACACACATATGGTAGGCATTGCGATGAGTAGAGGTTCGGATATGAGATATCCGGCCGAGCCCTTTGTCTTATTGGATGCGGATCCAATACCCACTAGGGAAGGACCCATTAGGGTTTGACACGGGATCTCTATAAATAGGAGGGATTCACAACCTCGTAGGCTAGAGTCTTTGCTTGCCTTTCCTATTCTCCTCTCCCTCTCCACCTCGAGGCCCGGAGTTTAGAGGAGGGTCGTCGTCGAACCCCTCCCCTTGGTGTGGATCACCGCTAGAGAGGAGGACGCTTGACCTCCTTCACCCTCTCCTAAGGATCTGCAAGGAAACAGGGATATATGATCTCCCTAGGTAACACAATCTCTATACGCAGTTTTGTGTTTTACGGATTTTTACGCACCAATCTTCGCACAACGACGAACATCTTTTTTTTTTTGAATCGGGATTTTTTTGTTTTCTTGTTCTTCCTTCCATTGCGCATATGATGTCGCCCCCATGATTTCCCAACAGTGGTATCGAGCCGGGGTTGTTCGTCGCGAATGATTGGTTTTGAACTGCGTGTGTTGTGTTTAGGAAGAATATTGACGCCAAAATCGTTGACGCAGCAAAGGGGAAGGGCAAAGAACGTTGCTGCCCTCGATCTCATGCCTGCAGCCACCCAGCAAAGAAGAAACCGCAGCCATGACCGGGCACCACCACAGCCGGCGCATATGCTAGCCGCTGTGCCCGCAGCAGCCGGTCACGGTCTGCTTGCAGCAGGGCTTTACTGGCGGCTGGGTCGGCCAGGCGGAGCCCATGCCAGGGCAGCGCCGCGCCGCCGCCAAAGGAAGCGGCGCCTACCGCTGCAGAACAGCGGCGCCGTCGCAAAAGAAGCGGCTACCGCCGTCGTCGGCAACAGACGCGCCACCCCGCCCGTCCCACGGGCGAAACCCCCCCCAGGGGCGCCGCCTGGCGGGACAAAGACCGCCACGAGGCCGGCATGTGGAGGCATAACCTGCAGGGCAGCACCGCCTCGCGGGCGTTACCCACGCAGAACTGCCCAGAGGCGGGCGACGGCCGGGGGCCCACCGCCCGGTGGCCCTGCCAATGGGCGTCGCCCGCCATGAGGTGGTAGCCCCTCGCCGCCTGCCTGCCGCTGCCGCCAGGGGGTGGCAGCGGCGGCGGCAGCAGCGAAAGGGGGAAAGGGTATTAGGGTTTTCTGGAAAAAAGACAATTTTGCCCCTCGGAATTTGAGAAATTCCAGTTTCTATCTTTTATCAAAATTACGAAAATACCCTTAGGAATTGAGAAATTCCCTACATGTCCCTGATTTCAGAAAAAATATTAATTAATTAAAAGGTTTAGTTGATTATTATTTTTTATTATTATCTAGTAGTCCTACATGATGATGAGTATTTATACATGTGATGTATGATGTGTGGACGGATGATCATGGACCGTGTGATGTGTGTACTTGTGATTATTATTATTGAGGTCTGCGAACCTCTATTATATTTCTCGTTTATTGTCGGGCCTGCGTGCCTATGATTAAGTTGTAATCACATGAGGAGGCGCAGCGGGAGCGTGGATGCGATAGTGGGACCCACGAGACGGACGATCGTGATGCATGGAGATGCATCAAGATGTCGACGAAACCGACGAGGACGAGATGAATGATCACAGGGCATGGAGATGCACCGTTGCACACATAGATCTTGATGTGAGTGATTAGGCCTACTGGCTCGGGCCTAATCATTTTAGGTTGTGGTCCATGATCATCTGATGTGATTGCTTATACACATACTAGATATGTATATATATTTGCATGCGATGTAGATATATATTAAATATGTATATGTGTGACATGTCATATTAGGAGACTAAATTATAGAAACATCTCTCGATAATATTAAGTCGGTAAACGTGAGGCAATTAGATTGACCCACGTGGCCTTCCATCGTTATGAGTAGGAACCGATTCCCGGTGTAGGTTGAGTTGGTCGAGTCCCTCGAGACTCACCTATATCGCGATTCGTTATCTTACTTACGACATAGAGATGTCACCGGTGACCTGAGGACATGGTATACTTGGTCGAGTCCCTTGAGGGTATATCATCAAATCAGACTCATCTTGTAACAAAGGTGTTGACTTAACCGAGCATCATGGTTGGTCGAGTCCCTCGAGGCCATGGTGATTCGGAGGCCGAACGGGACGGGAATCACAAGGAGATGTGATCGGCAAGAGTTGCCTACCTTTTAGGCTTAGTGTGATTGGTCGAGTCCCTCGAGGTTACACTAAGACGCTGATTGGATCCTGATCCCCACTAGAAGTCTGCTGGAGACTTCCGTTTCACGTGCTGAGGGTGTTGCGTGACTCGTTAGTAAAATAGTGGGAGCATATTAAGATAGAAGTCCATATCTTGATAGTTTATTTCTTGCAAAATCTGCATGTTATTCATTTCTGCTATATCTTTATTTTCAGAAAATGTCGCTTTCAAATCCCTTACGTGGCATACTTGATGTCAACCATCTTACTGGTCCAAATTATACGGATTGGCTCCGTAACTTGAGAATTGTTCTCACAGCGGAGAAAATCGTGTACGTCCTTGATATAGTGATGCTTACGCCCGAAGAAGGGGCAAGCGAGGATGAGATCGCTTCCTTCGTGAAGTACATTGATGACTCCACTCTTGCTCGATTATATATGTTGGGCTCTATGACTCCGGAGTTATAGAGACAACATGAAAAAAAGATGGATGCAGATCCATTCTCCTACATGTCCATAAAATTGTTTGAGGAACAGGGAAGGACTCAACGATATGAGATATCCAAGAGCCTTTTCCTTCTAGGATGACCGAGGGGACACCGGTTCAGAACCATGTCCTAAAGATGATTGAGTGGATAGAGAAACTCATAGGTCTAGGAATGGTCCTAGAGGATAACTTGTGTGGGACATTGTGCTTTAGTCCCTACCAGATTCCTTTTCACAGTTCATAATGAATTTTAATATGAACAAGCTTGAGGTGACTCTCCCGAGCTCCTCAATATGTTGAGGGAGGCAGAGTACTATTAAGAAAGAGAAGCCAGTTCTCTACACGGTGAGACCAGAAAAAAAAAGGAAAGCGTAAAGGTCCCTTAAGAAGGGAAAGGGCAAGGGCAAACAAGGTAAAGCAAAGGTTGCTAAGAAAGACCCAGCAAAGGACAAAGGCCAGTTGCTTCCACTATGGTAAAGATGGGCATTGGAAGAGAAACTGCAAAGAGTACCTTGCAGAAAAGGGCTAAAACAAAGGCTTGATGAAGCTTCAGGTACATTCATGATCAGGTCTCCATTTGTCGGACTCTTATGATAACACATGGGTATTGGATACCCGTAGTGCTTATCATATATGCAATCGTTGCAGGTTACGGCAAGGCCTAGGAGACTACTGAGAGGCGAGATGGACCTCAAGATGGGTAATGGAGCAAAAGTTGCTGTATTAGCTGTTGGCGAGGTCGCCCTACATCTGCCTAGTGGAGCTTTTATTGCATTAGATGCATGTTATTTTGTTCCTTCTATTATCAAAAACATTATCTCCATTTCATGTTTAACAGTTAGTGGATATAAATTTGTTTTTGAGAACAATGGTTGTTCGATATTTTTAGATGATAAGATCATCACGAAAGGAACATTGCATAATGGTTTATTTATGTTAGACACCACTCCACATATCATGAATGTAAATGTGTCCAAAAGGAAACGAGATGAGTTGAACAGTTCATGCCTGTGGCATTGTAGGCTAGGTCACATCCATGAAAGAAGGATTCAAAAGTTGCTAAATGATGGATTTCTAGATCCATTTGACTATGTGTCATATACAACTTGTGAGCCTTGCATTCGTGAAAAACTGACCAAATCTCCATTTAGTAGAACTGGAGAGAGAGCCAATGAGTTATTGGAACTCATACATAGTGATGTATGTGGACCCATGTCAACTCATGCCATTGGAGGTTACTCCTACTTCATTACATTTACTGATGATTTCTCAAGGTATGGATATGTGTACTTAATGAAGTACAAGTCTGAGGCCTTTGAGAAATTCAGAGAGTATAAGAATGAGGTGGAGAATCAAACTGGAAAGAGTATCAAAACTCTTCGATCAGATCGAGGAGGTGAATACTTAAGTACAGAGTTTACTCAGTTCCTCAAGGACCATGGGATATTATCCCAATGGACACCTCCTTATACACCTCAGCTCAATGGTGTCTCTGAAAGGAGAAATCGTACATTATTAGATATGGTACGGTCCATGATGAGTTTATTGACCTACCCATCTCATTCTAGGGATATGCCCCTAGAAACCGCAGCTTACCTTCTCAACAGAGTTCCAACTAAGTCGGTAGTGTCTACACCATATGAGATATGGAAAGGGAAGAAGCCCGATCTTAAGGTTGTTAAGATCTGGGGCTGCCCTATATGTTAGAAAGACACAACCCCGATAAGTTAGAATCAAGGACAGAGCGATGCAAATTTGTATGATACCCCAAAGAAACTTGTGGGTATTATTTCTATCATCTCGAGGACCAAAAGGTCTTTGTAGCTAAAGAGCAGTGTTCCTTGAGAAGGAACACATTCTTGACGGAGATAGTGGGAGAATGATAGAATTGAGCGAGGTTGGAGAACCAAGCTCAAGCACCACTCTACACCCGAAGTCCATTTCAGGTACCTAATACACATGTATCAACTTTACGCAGTCTGATAGAGTATCCCATCCTCCCGAGAGATATGTGGGACATATTAGAGCAGAGGATGTAGAGGAAATTGATCCTCAGACCTCTGAGGAGGCTATTATGAGTATAGACTCGGGAAGTGGAAAAGAAGCCATGAATTCGAGATGGATTCTATGTACTCCAATAAGGTTTGGAACCTAGTTGATGCTCAAGGTATTGTACCCATCGGTTGCAAGTGGATCTTTAAGAAAAAGATCGGAGTAGATGGAAAGGTAGAGACCTATAAAGCAAGGCTAGTGGCTAAGGGGTATCGTCAAAGGCAAGGTGTTGACTACTTACGAAACTTTCTTACCCGTAGCAATGCTAAAATCCATCAAATTCTATTGGCTATTGCAGCACACTATGATTATGAGATCCGGCATGGATGTGAAAACCGAATTCCTCAACGGGAACCTCGAGGAGGAGGTGTATATGATGCAACCCGAGGGATTAAGTGTCCAAGAACTGCCCGAGATAAGGTGTGTAGGTTGCTTAGATCCATTTATGGACTAAAGCAAGCTTCCCGAGTTGGAACATAAGATTTGATGAGGCAATCGATCTTATGACTTCGTTAAGAATGAAGATGAGCCTTGTGTCTACAGAAAGGTAAGTGGGGCGCTATCACCTTTTTGGTGTTATATGTGAATGACATCCTCATCATTGGGAATGACATAGGAATGCTATCCACAAGAAAGGCTTGGTTATCTAGACACTTCTCCATGAAGGACTTAGGGGAAGCATCTTATATCTTGGGGATTAGAATCTATAGAGATAGATCCAAGAGGATGCTTGGCTTGTCCCAGTCAGTACATAGAAACTATTGTCAAAAGGTTTGGCATGAAAAATTCCAAGAGAGGTCTCATCTTGATGAGACATGGGATATCGCTTTCTACAGTATGTCCCCAAAGACTCCGAAAGAAAGGGCAAACATGGATATGATACCTTATGCCTCAAAGAATAGGGTCTATCATGTATGCCATGCTATATCTTGGGCTGATATAGCGCATGTTCCGAGTGTCATGGCAGGTGTCAGAGCGGATCCGTGCTTGGAGCACTTTGGAAAGCAAAAAGTGTATCCTTATGTACTTGAGAAGGACTAAGGATCTTTTACTAGTATATGGAGGTAATAGCCTTAAGGTTGAAGGCTACACTGACTCAAGTTTTCAGTCTGATGTCGATGATAGCAAGTCGAATTCAGGGTATGTGTACACCTTGAATGGAGGAGCAGTGTGCTGGAAGAGTTCCAAGCAAGATACCACTGCTGACTCGACCACAGAGGCGGAGTACATTGCTGCATCAGATGCAGCAAAGGAGGGAGTCTGGTTGAAGAAGTTCATCACAGATTTGGGAGTCGATACAGATAGCGACAAGTCGACTTCCTTATATTGCGAAAACTATGGGGTGATTACTCAAATAAGGGAACCCGGGTCTCATCAGAAGTGTTCTGAGGAGGTTCCAACTTATAAGAGAGATCGTAACCCGAGGAGATGTAGCAGTGGAAAGAGTTCCATCCGAAGATAACATTGCAGATCCACTGACAAAGCCGTTGTCTCATTTTGTCTTTGAGCGTCATAGGGGTTTGATGGGGATCAGACACATAGGTGATTGGCTTTAGGTCAAGTGGGAGATTGCTAGTCATAGGTGCCCAGCAAGCCAATCACGTGAGTGATGGCACGTGTGACTTGATACAGAATCTTTTTGCTTATTATATTTTAGCGTATATCACTTTATAACTATTGCATAAATGCATAAATATATTGTGATGTCCTTGGATTTGTGCAATGGGAATCGGATCGTAATGAGATCACGATAATGAGATCGATTCACCTTTAAACACATATCCTAAATAATCCCGGTCATAGGTTACTCGAGAGGGACATCGTGATAACCGGATAGACTGGTGTCTTTGTATACCCGTCCATATGATGGATGCAGCTGGTCTCATAGCTGCTTTCGTGTAGGGACACTAGGGATACAAATATAGGTGCTCATTGGAGAATGAGTTCACTTTGATTGATCCGCTTACGGAATGCTTTGGATGGTTGATGATGCCTTATTGTCGACAAATGATTCCGTAGTCCTAGTGGTGTATCCGGTCCTTAGACTTGAGACACCAAGGATGTCCCATGAGTGCTCCACTCTTTGATACCGGACTTATAGGTTTGGCTGTCCCGGATCTAGTACAACGGTCATTGGGAGTGGTAATCGACCTTCACGAGGGCTATTGAGTGTCGATAGAGGATCATCCACTCTCGGCGTCATGAGAGGAATATCCCATGTGTTCTTGCTCGGACAAAATCCCTGGCGGCGGGTCATTCAGGGTTGAGAGAAAAAATAGTTCTCCCAGGAGAATCCGATTAGAACGAGACTTCGGTAGAAACCGTATGGGTCCGACAACACCATGCTCGATATCTGGTCTACGGGATATTAGATGGATGAGGGACTATAGGTACATGGTAACGAGGACGAGACAGTCCAATGGATTGGATTCCCCAGATCGTCAGGGACTACTCACGTAGTGGCCTAGTAATCCGTCAGAAGTCGATGAGTCGAGTGAATTATTACAGAGATAATAATTCACCGAGTTAGAAGGAGTTCGACAGGGTATGACTCACGGCCAGCTCGATATTGGGCCTAGAGGGTCACACACATATGGTAGGCATTGCGATGAGTAGAGGTTCTGGATATGAGATATCCGGCCGGAGCCCTTGTCTTATTGGATGCAGATCCAATACCCACTAGGGAAGGACCCATTAGGGTTTGACAAGGGATCTCTATAAATAGGGAGGGATTCACAGACCTCATAGGCTAGAGTCTTTGCTTGCCTTTCCTATTCTCCTCTCCCCTCTCCACCTTAGAGGCCTTTAGTTTAGGGAGGATCGTCCATAACCCCGCTGTGGGATCACCGCTAGAGAGGAGGACGCTTGACCTCCTTCACCCTCTCCTAAGGATCTGCAAGGAAATAGAGATATACGATCTCCCTAGGTAACACAATCTCTATACGCAGTTTTGTGTTTTGCGGATTTTTACGCACCAATCTTTGCACGACGACGAACATCTTTTTGGGAATCGGGGATTTTTGTTTTCTTGTTCTTCCGCTGCGCATATGATGTCGCCCCCATGATTTCCCAACACATACAGCTAAGTCCTTCCATCGCAATAGTAAAAAGATACGGAGAGAGTGGATCACCTTGTCGGATGCCATTCGTGCTCCCAAAAAAACCAATTGGTGAGCCATTAAAGAGTATCGAAAACTTTGGAGTTTCCAGGCAAGATTGAATCCAATTAACCCATTGCTGTGGGAAGTTCATATCGAGGAGCATCTTATAGATAAACTTCCTATTAACTGAATCAAAGGCTTTCCGTAAATCAGCTTTAAAACAGATTTTTGTCCCTCTTGCTTTTGAATGCAAATCTTTGACCAAGTCATTAGCAAGCAAAATGTTATGATGTATACTTCTCCCTTTGATAAAAGCAGCTTGATTTGGGCTAATGATCTTGTGTATTACCTTTTGCATTCTATTTGCCAATACTTTGGAGATGATCTTGTAAATAAAGTTGCATAATGATATGGGTCGATAGTTCTCTAGTGAATCAGCCCCTGCATTCTTCGGAATTAAGGAAATAAAAGTGCAATTCATCTCTCTAAGAATATGACCTGAAGAGAAAAAATGTTGGCAAGCCTTGATCACATCATTTCCAATAATAGACCAAGCAGTTTGGTAAAATTCAGCTGGAAATCCATCTGGACCTGGGCTTTTGTGCTTTGGTGACTTAAAGACAACGCATACAGTTTCGTCATCTGTAATTGGGGCATTGAGGATTGAAATAGCTTTTGAATCAAGTTTTCTAGTCGGCTCCACATGAATGTTATTAGGTTTCTCATCTTGATTGAGTAAGGAATAAAAAAATTGCTCTGTGTGTGCTTTAATCTCATCTAAATTCTCAATAAGATTATCATCTTTGTCTCTACATTTGCTGATACGGTTAACAGCCCTTCGAGTAGCAATTGAAGCATAGAAAAATTTTGTATTGGAATCCCCTAGTGTAAGCCAATGTTGTCGAGACTTCTGCTTTGCAAAACTTTCCTCCTGTTTTAAGGCTTGCATGAAGTTATTTCTGGCTTCTGCCTCTTTGTAGATAATATTTTCATCAATTGGCTGAAGTTGCAGCTCATGTTGTAATGACATTAGTTCCTTTCTGCAAAATTGAACTCTGGTGTTAATATTGCCAAAGGTATTTGTATTCCACTCCTTTAGTGCTGCTTTACAGGCTTTGAGCTTTTGACATAAGATGTAATGGGGGGATCCATGCACATTAACATTCCAAGCAGATCTGATAACATCAAGAAATTGAGGATGAGTACTCCACATGTTAAAGAATCTAAACGGTTTCTTGCCTCTTGGTGTCGCTTTTTCTGCGTGTATATACATTAAAGAATGGTCAGAAAACAAAGGAGCACCATACTCAAGAAGTGAATCTGGGTAAACTGTTAACCATTCATGATTAATCAAACACCTATCAAGTCAAGCCATTATTTTTCTGTTAGCAGCACCTTGATTACTCTAGGAGAGCCAATTACCCACAGATTTCATATCAAACAATGCTGTAGTGTCAATGTAATCATTGAAACTTTGAAGCTGGCTTTCTGAAAGTTGTCTACCCCTCTCTTTTTCATTTATGTACCGAACAGTATTAAAGTCTCCAAGAACAATCCAAGGTACATTGAGACAGCCATTTACAATATTAGTCAGGTCAGACCATAGAGTATTTCTTTCTTGCATACTGTTTGAAGCATATATACTAGTGAAATTGAATTGACAGCCATTCTTTTTATCCTCTACCTTAAGATGAATGAATTGATCAGTAGCATAAATAAACCAAGCATTAATAGAGTTAGGATGCCATAAGACCCATATTCTACCAAAAGTTTCATTTGAGTCATTGGTAAACAGTTCTGCGTTCGGCCATATTAAATTCTTTTGAGCTTGAACCCGCGATTGTTTAATTTTCGTTTCCACTAGAATAACAATATCACATGCGGCAGACTTGATTATTCTGTTGAGCTCCCGACATTTCTCCGGCTTATTAAGTCCGCGAACATTCCAGCATGTTATCTTCATTATAAAAGAGAGTAAGGTATTCATCCTACGACTTTGGATGGATTGTACCATCCTTTTTCTTATCCTTCGGTTTTGTATTTTCCTCCCGCACAATAACCATACATTTTATGGCTTTATTCCTATATTTATCCACTTCATCTACAGCTTGCAGATTTTTAAACTTTAAAATACCTTGAATCATGTGGTCTTGATTGGCAGGGTTTGTTGAAGCTCGATAAGATTGTTGCATCACAATATCCTAGATAGTACTTGTTGGAGCAGTCTGGCTAGAGAGGTTTGTTGGGGCATGAGTTTGTTGAGACAGAATATCCTTGTTGGCAATGTTTGTTATGGCCTGAGTTTGTTGAGGAATAATATCCTTGCTAGCGAGATTTGCTTGGACCTGAGTTCGTTGAGCTAGTGTGGATGGATCCGATGATATTGGAAGAGATGAAGTTCCTGACTTATGTTTCTCCTGTCCACTAGTACCATGGGAAACCTCTGTTGTGGAAGGCTCTGACATTATAGGTAGAGATAAAGTTTTGGAATTGTCCTTCTGTCCGCGGTGCTTTCCTTGCGAGTCGGAATGCCCAATAGTTTTTGCCACCATCAGTGCTGCTGCCATTAGAGAAGAATCACTTTGTTGCTGAGGCGCTTGACGTGGTCGATAGACCTTTGTGGTTGGATTTGGGGTTTGTTGACAAGCTCCATTTGCATGACCAAAAGATAAGCAACGCTGACATCGTTGTGGCTTCCAGGAATATGAGACATGTACCTTTCGAGTGTTCCTGTCAAGATCACGATAGAAAACCTCATTAGGAAGATCTTCATCGGAAGAAACCAGCACACATGGACCTATTTCTTAGCTCACAAAAGTGATTGTTTCAAGTGTTTATCTAAATTTTGTAAACTCACTCAAAACGAAAAAGGGTTCATGATTTCATCAATTCGGAGTAATCATGGTGGCGAATTTCAAAACCGTGACTTTCAAAATTTTTGTGAAGTTACATGGCTTTGTCTATGACTTGTATAGATAAAGCTATTTGTAGAAACTTTACACATAATCAATTTACTTTTACTTACCAAAAAAAAGTTAACTTGTAATTAGGATTAAGATTAAGAAACAATCCTATATCCTGGTTAGGGGCCACATGGGCCTAAAATTAGACTGGGTTTGGGCTAAGTTTGAAGCCCAACCAGTCAACCGAAAAGTTTGGCGGTGGCACTGCCAGACTGGGCGGTGGCACCGCCTGGGCTGGGCGGTGGCACCGCCCATTGCTCGAGAGCCAGGCGGTGGCATCGCCTAGCATTGTCAGCGCCTAACACTGACAGGCGGTGGCACCGCCACTGACAGGCGGTGGCACCGCCAGCATCGGGAACTCCACGAGAATTCAAATTTGGAGCCCAAATTTGAATCCTCTTGAGGCCTATAAATACCCCTCAAATCTCAGCTAAGATTACAACTTTTTAAGCAGCAATTGATTGATAGAAAAGTCTTAAAAATTCTTAGCAAGTCTAGTTTTCAATTTGCTTGAAAGTTCTCCTCCTTTCTTGCTGAAAATTTGTAAGAGGTTGAACTGTTTGTAAAAGGTTGTAAGAGGGGTATTTGCCCTTCCATTTTAAGAGATTTACAAGTGGAAGGTGGGAGCCTCATCGAAGAGGGGCCTCGCAAGTGGATGTAGGTCATTTGACCGAACCACTTTAAAATCGATGTGAACTTTGGTTTGCATTTCATTATTGCTATTTACATTACTGCAAACCTTCTTACATGTTTTATTTCCTTATTACCTTTGCTGTGCATATTTAAGAATATGCTTTCAAGTTAAGCTTTTCAAGTTCCGTTCTTATCGTACGAAAGATTTATTAAAACCGAAGTTTTAATCCGATGCACTAATTCACCCCCCCCCCTCTTAGTGCCGCTCCGATCCTAACAAGCGGAGCAAAACGTCAGCCATCTCATCACCCTGGAACCCCCCGGGTGGCACAGGGCTAGATGGGGGCATTCGTATAGCAGGGACGGTGCTGCCTCTCGCTTCGCTCGCTGTCCGCCACTCACCGCTCGCTCACTCAGCCAAAAATGGTTAGTTTTGGCCCTTTTGGGGCCGTTTTGGCCAGTTTTTGGGCAGTTCTTGCGTGCCGCGGCGAGCGACGTGAGCGGAGCAAAATGTCAGCCATCTCAGCACCCTGGAACCACCCGGGAGGCACAGGGCTGGATGGGGCATTCGTATAGTAGGGACGGTGCTGCCTCTCACTTCGCTCGCTGTCCGCTGCTCGCCGCTCTCTCGCTCAGCCAAAAATGGCAAGTTTTGGCCTGTTTTTGTGCTCTTTTGAC
Organism: Musa schizocarpa; assembly: GCA_900464855.2. Lineage (NCBI taxonomy): Eukaryota > Viridiplantae > Streptophyta > Magnoliopsida > Zingiberales > Musaceae > Musa > Musa schizocarpa. The sequence continues at coordinate 28,010,534 of LS990918.1, forward strand.
AAGTTTTGGCCATTATTGTGCACTGCCAGACTGGGCAGTGGCACCGCCTGGGCTGGGCGGTGGCACCGCCCATTGCCCGAAAGCTAGGCGGTGCCACCGCCTAGCACTGTCAGCACCTAACACTGACAGGCGGTGGCACCGCCAGCATCGGGAACTCCACGAGAATTCAAATTTGGAGCCCAAATTTGAATCCTCTTGAGGCCTATAAATACCCCTCAAATTTCAGCTGAGATTACAACTTTTTGAGCAGCAATTGATTGAGAGAAAAGTCTTAGAAAGTCATAGCAACTCTAGTTTTCAATTTGCTAGAAAGTTCTCCTCCTTTCTTGCTGAAAATTTGTAAGAGGTTGAATTGTTTGTAAAAGGTTGTAAGAGGGGTATTTGCCCTTCCATTTCAAGAGATTTGCTAGTGGAAGGTGGGAGCCTCATCGAAGAGGGGCCTCGCAAGTGGATGTAGGTCATTTGACCGAACCACTTTAAAATCGATGTGATCTTTGGTTTGCATTTCATTATTGCTACTTACATTACTGCAAACCTTCTTACATGTTTTAGTTCCTTATTACCTTTGCTGCGCATATTTAAGAATATGCTTTCAAGTTAAGCTTTTCAAGTTCCGTTCTTATCGTACGAAAGATTTATTAAAACCAAAGTTTTAATCCACTGCACTAATTCACCCCCCCCTCTTAGTGCCGCTCCGATCCTAACAAGCGGAGCAAAACGTCAGCCATCTCATCACCCTGGAACCCCCCGGGTGGCACAGGGCTAGATGGGGGCATTCGTATAGCAGGGACGGAGCTGCCTCTCACTTCGCTCGCTGTCCGCCACTCGCCGCTCGCTCGCTCAGCCAAAAATGGTCAGTTTTGGCCCTTTTTGGGCCGTTTTGGCCAGTTTTTGGGCAGTTCTTGCGTGCCGCGGCGAGCGACGTGAGCGGAGCAAAATGTCAGCCATCTCAGCACCCTGGAACCACCCGGGTGGCACAGGGCTGGATGGGGCATTCGTATAGTAGGGACGGTGCTGCCTCTCACATCGCTCGCTGTCCGCTGCTCGCCGCTCTCTCGCTCAGCCAAAAATGGCAAGTTTTGGCCCGTTTTTGTGCTCTTTTGACAAGTTTTGGCCATTTTTATGCACTGCCAGACTGGGCGGTGGCACCGCCCATTGCCCGAGAGCCAGGCGGTGGCACCGCCTAGCACTGTCAGCGCCTAACACTGACAGGCGGTGGCACCGCCAGCATCGAGAACTCCACGAGAATTCAAATTTGGAGCCCAAATTTGAATCCTCTTGAGGCCTATAAATACCCCTCAAATTTCAGCTGAGATTACAACTTTTTGAGCAGCAATTGATTGAGAGAAAAGTCTTAGAAAGTCTTAGCAACTCTAGTTTTCAATTTTCTAGAAAGTTCTCCTCCTTTCTTGCTGAAAATTTGTAAGAGGTTGAACTGTTTGTAAAAGGTTGTAAGAGGGGTATTTGCCCTTCCATTTCAAGAGATTTGCTAGTGGAAGGTGGGAGCCTCATCGAAGAGGGGCCTCGCAAGTGGATGTAGGTCATTTGACCGAACCACTTTAAAATCGATGTGATCTTTGGTTTGCATTTCATTATTGCTATTTACATTACTGCAAACCTTCTTGCATGTTTTAGTTCCTTATTACCTTTGCTACGCATATTTAAGAATATGCTTTCAAGTTAAGCTTTTCAAGTTCCGTTCTTATCGTACGAAAGATTTATTAAAACCAAAGTTTTAATCCGCTGCACTAATTCAAACCCCCCTCTTAGTGCCGCTCCGATCCTAACAAGCGGAGCAAAATGTCCGCCATCTCATCACCCTCGAACCCCCCGGGTGGCACAGGGCTAGATGGGGGCATTCGTATAGCAGGGACGGTGCTGCCTCTCGCTTCGCTCGCTGTCCGCCACTCGCCGCTCGCTCGCTCAGCCAAAAATGGTCAGTTTTGGCCCTTTTTGGGCCGTTTTGGTTAGTTTTTGGGCAGTTCTTGCGTGCCGCGGCGAGCGACGTGAGCGGAGCAAAATGTCAGCCATCTCAGCACCCTGGAACCACCCGGGTGGCACAGGGCTGGATGGGGCATTCCTATAGTAGGGACGGTGCTGCCTCTCACTTCGCTCACTGTCCGCTGCTCGCCGCTCTCTCGCTCAGCCAAAAATGGCAAGTTTTGGCCCGTTTTTGTGCTCTTTTGGCCAGTTTTTGGGCCGTTCTTGTTTGCCACGGCGAACGACGTGAGCGGAGACAAACGTCAGCCATCTCAGCACCCTGGAACCCCCCGAGTGGCACAAGGCATGATGGGGCATTCATATAGCAAGGATGGTGCTGCCACTCGCTTCGCTCGCTATCCGCCGCTCGCCCGCTCAGTAAAAAATGGCCTGTTTTGGCCCGTTTTTGGGTTGTTTTGGCTAGTTTTCGGGCAGTTCTTGCGTGCCTCGGTGAACGACGTGAGCGGAGCAAAACGTCAGCCATCTCAGCACCCTGGAAACCCTCGGATGGCACAGGGCTGGATGGTGCATTCGTATAGCATGGAGGGTGCTGCCTCTCGCTTCGCTCGCTGTCTGCCGCTCGCCGCTCGCTCACTCAGCCAAAAATGGCCAGTTTTGGCTCATTTTTGGGCCGTTTTGGCCAGTTTTTGGGCAGTTCTTGCGTGCCGCGGCAAACGACGTGAGCGGAGCAAAACATCAGCCATCTCAGCACCCTGGAACCCCCCGGGTGGCACAAGGCTGGTTGGGGCATTCGTATAGTAGGGACGTTGCTGCCTATCGCTTCTCTCGCTGTCCGCCGCTCGCTGCTCGATCGCTCAGCCAAAAATGGCCAGTTTTGGCCCCTTTTTGGGTTGTTTTGGCAAGATTTTTGGTCGTTCTTGCGTGCCGCAGCGAATGATGTGGGCGGAGCAAAACGTCAGCCATCTCAGCACGCTGGAACCCCCCGGGTGGTACAGGGCTGGATGGGGCATTCGTATAGCAAGGATGATACTGCCACTCGATTCGCTCGCTGTCCGCCGCTTGTCCGCTCAGCAAAAAATGGCCAGTTTTGGCCCTTTTTGGGCGGTTTTGGCTAGTTTTTGGGCAATTCTTGCGTGTCGCGGCGAACAACGTGAGCGGAGCAAAACGTCAGCCATCTCAGCACCCTGGAACCCCCCAGGTGGTACAGGGCTGGATGGGGCATTCGTATAGCAAGGATGGTGCTGCCACTCGCTTCGCTCGCTGTCCGTCGCTCGCTCGCTCAGCCAAAAATGGCCAGTTTTGGCCCGTTTTTGGGTCGTTTTGGCCAGTTTTTGGGATGTTCTTGCGTGCCGCGGTGAACGACGTGAACGGAGCAAAATGTCAGCCATCTCAGCACCCTGGAACCACCCGGGTGGCACAGGGCTGGATGGGGCATTTGTATAGCAGGGACGGTGCTGACTCTCGCTTCGCTCGCTGTCCGCCGCTCGCTCGCTCAGCCAAAAATGGCCAGTTTTGGCCCATTTTTGGGCCGTTTTGGTCAATTTTTGGGCAGTTCTTGCATTCCGCGGCGAACGACGTAAGCGGAGCAAAACGTCAGCCATCTCAGCACCCTGGAACCCCCCAGTGGTACAAGACTGGATGGGGCATTCGTATAGCAAGGATGGTGCTGCCACTCGCTTCACTCACTGTCCGCCGCTCGCCCGCTCAGCAAAAAAAGGCCAGTTTTGGCTCGTTTTTGGGCTATTTTGGCTAGTTTTTGGGCAGTTCTTGTGTGCCGCGGCGAACGACGTGAGCGGAGCAAAACATCAGCCATCTCAGCACCCTGCAACCACCCGGATGGCACAGGGCTGGATGGGACATTCGTATAGCAGGGACGGTGCTGCCTCTCGCTTCGCTCGTTGTCCGCCGCTCGCCGCTCGCTTGCTCAGCCAAAAATGGCCGGTTTTGGCCCATTTTTGGGCTCTTTTGGCCAGTTTTTGGGCCGTTCTTGTGTGCCGCGGCGAACGACGTGAGTGGAGCAAAACGTCAGCCTTCTTAGCACCCTGGAACCCCCCGGGTGGCACAGGGCAGGATGGGGCATTTGTAAAGCTGGGACGGTGCTGCCTCTCGCTACGCTCGTTGTCCGCCGCTTGCCGCTCGCTCGCTCAGCCAAAAATGGCCAGTTTTGGGTTGTTTTTGGGCCGTTTTGGCCAGTTTTTGGGCAGTTCTTGCGTGCCGCGTCGAACGATGTGAGCAGAGCAAAACGTCAGCAATCTCAACACCCTAGAAACCCCCAGGTGGCACAGGGTTGGATGGGGCTTTCGTATAGTAGGGACAGTACTGCCTCTCTCTTCGCTCGCTGTCCGCCGCTCGTCGCACGCTCGCTCAGCCAAAAATGGCTAGTTTTGGTCTGTTTTTGGGCAATTTTGGCCTGTTTTTGGGCAGTTATTGCATGCCGCGGCGAACGACGTGAGCGGAGCAAAACGACAGTCATCTTAGTTCCTTGGAACCCCCCGGGTGGCACAGGGCTGGATGGAGCATTCGTATAGTAGGGACGGTGCTGCCTCTCGCTTTGATCGTTGTCCGCCACTCGCCGTTATCTCGCTCTGTGAAAAATGGCTAGTTTTTGGGCCGTTTTGGCCAGTTTTTTGGCAGTTCTTGTATGCCGCTGCGAAAAAAGGGCCGAGATGGCTAGTAGGGACAGTGCTGCCTCTCGCTTCGCTCGCTGTTCGCCGCTCGCCGCTCGCTCGCTGAGCCAAAAATGGCAAGTTTTGGCCCGTTTTTGGGCTGTTTTGGCCTGTTTTTCGGCCGTTCCTGTGTGCCGCGGCGAACGACGTGAGCGTTGCAAAATGTCAGCCATCTCAGCACCATGGAACACTTCGGTTGGCACAGGGCTGGATGGGGCATTCGTATAGCAGGGACGGTGCTGCCTCTCGCTTCGCTCGCTGTCTAGCGCTCGCCCACTCAGCAAAAAAAGGCCAGTTTTGGCCCGTTTTTGGGCTGTTTTGGCTAGTTTTTCGGCAGTTCTTGCGTGCCGTGGCGAACGACGTGAGCGGAGCAAAACGTTAGCTATCTCTGCACCCTGGAACCCCTCGGATGGCATAGGGCTGGATGTTGCATTCGTATAGCTGGGACGGTGCTGCCTCTCGCTTGCTCGCTGTCCGCTGCTCGCTCAGCCAAAAATGGTCAGTTTTGGCCTGTTTTTGGGCTCTTTTGGCCAATTTTTGGGCCGTTCTGGTGTGCCACGGCGAACGACGTGAGCGGAGCAAAACGTCAGCCATCTCAGCACCCTAGAACCCCCCGGGTGGCACAGGGCAGGATGGTGCATTTGTATAGCAGGGACGGTGTGGCCTCTCGCTTCGCTCGTTGTCCGCCGCTCGCCGCTTGCTCGCTCAGCCAAAAATGGCCAGTTTTGCCCCGTTTTTGGGCACTTTTGGCCAGTTTTTGGGCCTTTCTTATGTGCCGTGGCGAACAATGTGAGAGGAGCAAAACGTCAGCCTTCTCAGCACCCTGGAACCCCCCGGGTGGCACAGGGTAGGATGGGGCATTCGTATAGTAGGGACGGTGCTACCTCTCGCTTCGCTCGCTGTCCGCCGCTCGCCACTCGTTCGATCAGCCAAAAATGGCCAGTTTTGGCCCGTTTTTGGGCCGTTTTGGCTAGTTTTTGGGCTATTCTTGCATGCCGTGGCGAACGACGTGAGCGGAGCAAAACATCAGCCATCTCAGCGCCCTAGAACCCCCCGGGTGGCACAGGGCTGGATGGTGCATTCATATAGCATGGACGGTGATGCTTCTAGCTTCGCTAGCTGTCCTCCACTCGCTACTCGCTCGCTCAGCCAAAAATGGCCAGTTTTGGCTCGTTTTTCGGTTGTTTTGGCCTATTTTTGGGCCGTTCTTGTGTGCCGTGGCGAACGACGTTAGCGGAGCAAAACGTCAGCCATCTCAGCACCCTGGAACCCCCCGAGTGGCACAGGAGAGGATGGGGCATTCGTATAGCAGGGACGGTGCTGCCTCTCGCTTCGCTCGCTGTCCGTCGCTCGCCGCTCGCTCGCTCAACCAAAAATGGCTAGTTTTGGCCCTTTTTGTGCCGTTTTGGTCAATTTTTGGGCAGTTCTTGCATGCCGCGGTGAACGACGTAAGCGGAACAAAACGTCAGCCATCTCAGCACCCTGGAACCCCCCGGGTTGTACAGGGCTGGATGGGGCATTCGTATAGCAAGGATGGTGCTGCCACTCGCTTCGCTCATTATCCGCTGTCTCCCGCTCAGCAAAAAATGTCCAATTTTGTCCAATTTTTGGGCTATTTTGGCTAGTTTTTGGGCAGTTCTTGCGTACCGCGACGAACAACGGGAGCGGAGCAAAACGTCAGCCATCTCAGCACCCTGGAACCCCTCGGATGGCGCAGGGCTGGATGGTGCATTTTTATAGCAGGGACGGTGCTGCCTCTCAATACGCTCGTTGTTCGCCACTCGCCGCTCCCTCGCTCAGCCAAAAATGGTCGGTTTTCGCCTTTTTTGGGCTCTTTTGGCCAATTTTTGGGCCGTTCTTGTGTGCCGCGGCGAACGACGTGAGCGTAGCAAAACGTCAGCCTTCTCAGCACCCTGGAACACCCCGAGTGGCATAGGGCAGGATGGGGTATTCGTATAGCAGGGACGGGGCTGCCTCTCGCTTCGCTCGCTGTCCGTCGCTCGCTCGCTCAGCAAAAATTGGTCAGTTTTGGCACGTTTTTGGGTTGTTTTGGCCAGTTTTTGGGCAGTTCTTGCGTGCTGCGGCGAACGACGTGAGCGGAACAAAACGTCAGCCATCTTAGCACCCTGGAACCCCCCGGGTGGTATAGAGCTGGATGGGGCATTCGTATAGTAGGGACAGTGCTGCCTCTCGCATCGCTCGCCGCTCGCTCGCTCACCCAAAAATGGCCTGTTTTGGTCCGTTTTTGGGCTATTTTTTGAGTTTTTGGGCCGTTCTTGTGTGCCGTGGTAAACGATGTGAGCGGAGCAAAACGTCAGCCATCTCAGCACAGCACCCTGGAACCCCCCGGGAGGCACAGTGCTGGATGGGGCATTCGTATAGTAGGGACGGTGCTACCTCTCGCTTCCCTCGTTGTCCGTCGCTCGCCGTTTGCTCGCTCAGCCAAAAATGATAAGTTTTGGCCCGTTTTTGGGCTGTTTTGGCCATCTTTTGGGCCGTTATTGTGTGCCGCAGCGAACGACATGAGCGGAGCAAAACGTCAGCCGTCTCAGCAACCTGGAATCCCCCGGGTGGCACAGGGCTGGATGGGGCATTCGTATAGCAGGGACGGTGCTGCCTCTCGAATCGCTTGCTGTCCGCCGCTCACCGCTCGCTCGCTCAGCCAAAAATGGCTAGTTTTGGCCCGTTTTTGGGCCGTTTTGTCCAGTTTTTGGGCAGTTCTTGTGTGCAGCGGCGAGCGACGTGAGCGGAGCAAAACGTCACCCATCTCAGCATCCTAGAACCCCCTGGGTGGCACAAGGATGGATGGGGCATTCGTATAGCAGGGACGGTGCTGCCTCTCGCTTCGCTCGCTCTTCGCCGCTCGCCGCTCTCTCGCTCAGCCAAAAATGTCCACTTTTGGCATGTTTTTTGGCTGTTTTGGCTAGTTTTTATGCAGTTCTTGCGTGCCGCGGCGAACGACCTGAGCGGAGCAAAACGTTAGCCATCTCAGCACCCTGGAAAACCCCGGGTGGTACAAGGCTGGATGGGGCATTCGTATAGCATGGACGGTGCTGCCTCTCACTACGCTCCCTGTCCGCCTCTCCCCGCTCGCTCGCTCAGCCAAAAATGGCCAGTTTTTGCCCGATTTGGGCCGTTTTGGATCGTTTTTCGGCTGTTTTGGCTAGTTTTTGGGCCGTTCCTGTGTGCCGCGACGAACGACGTGAGCGGAGCAAAATGTCAGCCATCTCAGCACCCTCGAACCAACCGGGTGGCACAGGGCTGGATGGGGCATTCGTATAGCAGGGACGGTGCTGCCTCTCGCTTCGCTCGCTCGCTCAGCCAAAAATGGCCAATTTTGGCCCTTTTTGGGCTCTTTTGGCTAGTTTTTGGGTAATTCTTGCGTGCCGCGATGAACGACGTGAGCGGAGCAATACGTCAGCCATCTCAGCACCCTGGAACCCCTTGGATGGCACAGGGTTGGATGGGGCATTTGTATAGCAGGGATGGTGCTGCCTCTCGCTTCGCTCGCTCGCTCAGCCAAAAATGGCCAGTTTTGGTCCTTTTTTTTGCCGTTTTGGCCCGTTTTTGGGCAGTTCTTGCGTGCCGCGGTGAACAATGTGAGCGGAGCAAAAAGTCAGCCATCTCAGCACCATGAACCCCCTCGGTGGCATTGGGCTGTATGGTGCATTCATATAGCAGGCACGGTGCTGCCTCTCGCTTCACTCGTTGTCCGTTGCTCGCCGCTCGCTAGCTCAGCCAAAAATGGTCATTTTTGGCCCGTTTTTGGGCCATTTTGGCCAGATTTTGGACCATTCTTGCGTGCCGCGGCAAACGACGTGAGCGGAGCAAAACGTCAGCCATCTCAGCACCCTGAACCCCTCCTGATGGCACAAGGCTGGATGGGGCATTCGTATAGCAGGGACGGTGCTGCCTCTCGCTTAGCTCGTTGTCCGCCACTCGCCGCTCGCTCGCTCAGCCAAAAATGGCTAGTTTTGGCCCATTTTTGGGCTCTTTTGGCCAGTTTTTGGGCCGTTCTTGTGTGCCGCGGCGAACAACTTGAGCAGAGCAAAACGTCAGCCATCTCAGCACCCTCGAACACCCCGGGTGGCACAGGGTAGGATGGGGTATTCGTATAGCAGGGACGATGCTACCTCTCGCTTCGCTCGTCGTCCGCCACTTGCCGTTCGCTCGCTCAGCCAAAAATGGCCAGTTTTGGCCCGTTTTTAGTCTGTTTTGGCCAGTTTTTGGGCAATTCTTGCGTGTCGAGGCGAACGACGTGAGCGGAGCAAAACGTCAGCCATCTCAGCGCCCTGGAACACCCTAGGTGGCACAGGGCTGGATGGTGCATTTGTATTGCAGGGACGGTGCTCCCTATCACTTTGCTCGTTGTTCGCCGCTCGCCGCTCGCTCGCTCAGCCAAAAATGGCCAGTTTTGGCCCGTTTTTGGGTTGTTTTGGTTAGCTTTTGGGCTGTTCTTGCGTCCCGCGGCTAATGACGTAAGCAGAGTAAAACATCAGCCATCTCGGCACCCTGGAACCCCCCAGGTGGTACAGGGCTGGATGGGGCATTCGTATAGTAGGGACAGTGCTGCCTCTCGCTTCGCTCGCTGTCCGCCGCTCGCTCGCTAAACCAAAAATAGCCTATTTTGGCCCTTTTTGGGCTGTTTTTGTAAGTTTTTGGGCCGTTCTTGTGTGACGCGGTAAACGACGTGAGCGGAGCAAAACGTCAGTCATCTCAGCACCCTGGAACCCCCCGGTTGGCACAGGGCTAGATTGGGCATTCGTATAGTAGGGACGGTGCTGCCTCTCGCTTCGCTCGCTGTCCGCCGCTCGCCGCTCGCTCGCTCAGCCAAAAATGGCAAGTTTTGGCCCGTTTTTGGGCTGTTTTAGCCAGTTTTTGGGTCGTTATTGTGTGCCGCGGCGAACGACGTGAGCGGAGAAAAACGTTAGCCATCTCAGCACCCTGGAACCCCCCAGGTGGCATAGGGCTGGATGCGGCATTCGTATAGCAGGGATGGTGCTGCCTCTCGCTTCGCTCGCTCACCCAAAAATGGCCTGTTTAGGTCCGTTTTTGGTCTATTTTTCGAGTTTTTGGGCCGTTCTTGTGTGTCACGGTAAACGACGTGAGCGGAGCAAAACGTCAGCCATCTCAGCACCATGGAACCCCCCGGTTGGCACAGGGCTAGATGGGGCATTCGTATAGTAGGGACGGTGCTGCCTCTCGCTTCGCTTGCTGTCCGCCGCTCGCCGCTGGCTCGCTCAGCCAAAAATGGCAAGTTTTGGCCCGTTTTTGGGCTGTTTTGGCCAGTTTTTGGGCCGTTATTGTGTGCCGCGGCGAACGACGTGAGCGGAGCAAAACGTCAGCCATCTCAGCTACCTGGAACCCCCCGGGTGGCACAGGGTAGGATGGGGCATTCGTATAGCAGGGATGGTGCTGCCTCTCACTTCGCTCGCTGTCCGCCGCACATCGCTCACTCGCTCAGCCAAAATTGGCCAGTTTTGGTCCGTTTTTGGTCCGTTTTTGGGCCGTTTTGGCCAGTTTTTGGGCAATTCTTGCATGCCGCAGTGAACAACGTGAGCGGAGCAAAAAGTCAGCCATCTCAGCACCCTGGACCCCCCCGGGTGGCATAGGGCTGGATGGTGCATTCGTATGGCAGGGACGGTGCTGCCTCTCACTTCGATCGCTGTCCGTTGCTCGCCGCTCGCTAGCTTAGCAAAAAATGGCCAGTTTTGGCCCGTTTTGGGGCCGTTTTGGCCAGATTTTAGATCATTCTTGCGGGCCGCGGCGAACGACTTGAGCGGAGCAAAACGTCAGCCATCTCAGCACCCTGGAACCCCCCGGGTGGCACAGAGCTGGATGGGGCATTCGTATAGCTGGGACGGTGCTGCCTCTCGCTTCACTCGCTGTCCGACGCTCGCCGCTCGCTCGCTCGCTCAGCCAAAAATGGCTAGTTTTGGCCCTTTTTGTGCTGTTTTGGCTAGTTATTGGGCCATTCTTGTGTGCCACGGCGAACGACGTGAGCGGAGTAAAACGTCAGCCATCTCAGCACCCTGGACCCCCCCGGTGGCACAGGGCTGGCTGGTGCATTCGTATAGCAAAGATGGTGCTGCCTCTCGCTTCGCTCGCTGTCCGTCGCTCGCCGCTCGCTCGCTCAGCCAAAAATGGATAGTTTTGGCCCGTTTTTGGGCTGTTTTGGCCCGTTTTTGGGCCGATCTTGTGTGCCGTGGCGAACGACGTGAGCGGAGCAAAACGTCAGCCATCTCAGCACCCTAGAACCCCTCGGGTGGCACAGGGCTGGATGGGGCATTCGTATAGTAGGGACGGTGCTGCCTCTCGCTTCGCTCGTTGTCCGTCGCTCGCCGCTTGCTCGCTCAGTTTTGGGTTGTTTTGGCCTGTTTTTGGGCAGTTCTTGTGTGCCACGGCGAACGACGTTAGCGGAGCAAAACGTTAGCCATCTCAGCACCCTCGCCCCCCCCGGGTGGCACAGGGCAGGATGCTGAATTCGTATAGCAGGGATGGTCCTGCCTCTCGCTTCGCTAGCTGTCCGCCGCTCGCTTGCTCAGGCAAAAATGGCAAGTTTTGTCCCTTTTTGTGCTGTTTTGGCCAGTTTTTGGGCCGTTCTTGTGTGCCGCGGCGATCGACGTGAGCGGAGCAAAACGTCAGCCATCTCAGCACCCTGGAACCCCCCGGGTGGCATAGGGCTGGATGGGGCATTCGTATAGCAGGGACGGTGCCGCCTCTCGCTTCGCTCGGTCGTTCGGCAAAAAATGGCCAGTTTTGGCCAATTTTTGGGCCGTTTTGGCCAGTTTTTGGGCAGTTCTTGCGTGCCGCGGTGAACGACGTGAGCGGAGCAAAACATCAGCTATCTCAGCACCCTGGAACCCCTCGTGAGGCACAGGGCTGGATTGGGCATTCGTATAGTAGGGATGGTGCTGCCTATCGCTTTGCTCACTGTCCGTCGCTCGCTCATCCAAAAATAGCCAGTTTTGGCCCGTTTTTGGGCTGTTTTGGCCAGATTTTGGGCCGTTCTTGCGTGCCGCGACGAACGACCTATGCGGAGCAAAACATCAGCCATCTCTGCATCCAAGAATCCCCCGGGTGGCACAAGACTGGATGGGGCATTCGTATAGCTGGGACGGTGCTGCCTCTCGCTTCGCTCGCTGTCCGCCGCTCGCCGCTCGCTCGCTCAGCCAAAAATGGCCAGTTTTGGCCCGTTTTGGGCAGTTTTGGCCAATTTTTGGGCATTTCTTGCATGCCGCGGCGAACGACATTAGCGGAGCAAAATGTCAGCCATCTCAGCACCCTGGAACCCCCCGGGAGGCACAAGGCTAGATGGGGCATTCGTTTAGCAGGGACGGTGCTGCCTCTCGCTTCGCTCGCTGTCCGCCGCTCACTGCTCGCTCGCTCAGACAAAAATGGCTAGTTTTGGCCCTATTTTGGGCCATTTTGGCCAGTTTTTGGGCAGTTCTTGCGTGTCGCGGTGAACGATGTTAGCAGAGCAAAACATCAGCCATCTCAGCACCCTGGAACCCCCGGGTGGCACAGGGCTGGATGGGGCATTCGTATAGCAGGGACGTTACTGCCTATCGCTTCTCTCGCTGTCCGCCGCTCACCGCTTACCGCTCAATAAAAATGGCCAGTTTGGCCCCTTTGGTGTTTTTGGCCGATTTTGGGCCGTTCTTGCGTCTTGCTGGCGAAACGGCGTGGAGCGGAGCAAACCGTCGACCATCTCAAGACCCGTGAACCCCCGGGTGGTATAGGGCTGGATGGGGCATTCGTATAGCAGGTACGGTGCTACCTCTCACTTCGCTTATTGTCCACCGCTCGCCGCTCATTCGCTCTGCCAAAATTGGCCTGTTTTGGCCAGTATTTTGGTTGTTTTGGCCAGTTTTTGGGCCGTTCTTGTGTGCCACGACGAACGACGTGAGCGGAGCAAAACGTCAGCCATCTCAGCATCCTGGAACCCCCCGAGTGGCACAGGGCTGAATGGTGCATTTGTATAGCAGGGACGGTGCTGCTTCTCGCCCTTCGTTGTCCTCCTCCGCTCGCCGGTCCTTCACCGAAAAAAATGGCCGCTTTTGGCTCGTTTTTGGGCTGTTTTGCCTCTGTTTTGGGCCGTTCTTGTGTTGTGGCGAACGACGTTAAGCGGAGCAAAATGTCACCATCTCAAAGACCCTGAACCCCGGGTGGTACAGACAGGATGGGGCATTCAGATAGTAGGGACGGTGCTGCCTTTCGCCAATTCGGTGTCCACCGCTTCAGCATTAGCCAAAATGGCGGTTTTGGCCCATTTTTGGGCCGTTTTGGCGGATTTTGGGCAGTTCTTCCGTCTTGCGCTGCCGAACGACGTGAGTGGAGCAAAACGTCGACCATCTCAGCACCACTGGAACCCCGGTGGCAATGGGCTGGATGGTGCATTCATATAGCGGGGACGGTGCTGCCTATCGCTTCTCTCGCTGCTTTCATTTCGCCGACCAAAAATGGCCGTTTTGGCCCGTTTTTGGGTTGTTTTGGCCTGTTTTGGGCCGTTCTTGTGTGCCGCGGCAAACGGCGTGGCGAACAAACGTCGACCATCTCAGCACCTGGAACCCCGGGTGGCACAGGGCTGGATGGGGCATTCAGATAGTAGGGACGGTGCTACCTCTTTCGCCATTTCGTCCGTCCGCTTCTTCCTTCAAAAAAAATGGCTAGTTTTTTGGCCCGCTTTTGGGCTATTTTGGCCGGTTTTGGGCAGTTCTTGTGAGCAGCGGCGTCTGGCGTGGCGGAGCAAAAACGTCGACCATCTCAAACCATGGACCCCGGGTGGCATAGGTTGGATAGTGCATTCAGATAGCAGGATCGGTCATGCCTCTCGCCCAGCTTTCGCCGTCCATGGTTAAACATGAGGCGGCGAAGATGGATAGAACTTCGAAGGATTATGATTGTGCCATCCGTTATCACCCGCAAAACCAATGTTGTAGCTGATGCACTTAGTAGGAAATCTACAAGTTTTATGGCTAGTTTGGTTGTGAAGCAATGGAAGTTATTAGAAGAAAATTTTGATTTGAAAGCTTTGAGGAAAGAGCAAGACTCGATGATATTGATGGCCTTCATTCAAGTGCAATCCGATCTTATTCAACAAATTAAGGAAGGACAATTACGAGATCCACATTTAATCTTCTTGAGGAATGAAGTAGAAAAGGAATTGAAGCCACAATTTCAAGTTTCAAAGGATGGCCTATTGAGATTTGGGGAGAGGGTATGTGTACCAAATGAACCAGATATTAAGAATCAAATCCTGAAGGAAAGTCATACTTCAAAGTACACCATACATCCTGGGAGCACTAAGATGTATAGAGATCTTCAAAGTCATTATTGGTGGGAAGGCATAAAGAAGGAAATTGCAATGTATGTTTCAAAATGTTTGACTTGTCAACAAAATCAAAAGTAGAACACCAAAGACACGGAGGGTTGTTACAACCTTTAGATATTCCCTGAATGGAAATGGGAATGCATTACTATGGATTTTGTTTCAGGACTACCCAGAACCTCTAAAACGCATGATGCTATTTGGGTTATCATTGATAGGTTAACAAAATCTGCACATTTCCTACCGATTAATATGACTTATTCGCTTGATAGACTTGCAGATTTATATGTCAGTGAAATAGTAAGACTTCATGGTATTCCAAAGGAGATCATCTCTGATAGAGACTCCAGATTTCTCTCTAGATTCTAGAGAAGATTACAGGAATCTATGGGCACTAAAGTTAAGTTTAGTACTGCATATCATCCTCCCCATGGATGGTCGTCACGAAAAGAACAATTCAAACACTTGAGGATTTGCTTAGAGCTTATGTTATGGATTGGAAAGGTGAATGGGATAAGGATATTTCACTTGTTGAGTTCACTTACAATAATAGTTATCATTCAAGTATTCAAATGGCTCCTTATGAAGCTTTATATGGGCGAAAGTGCATAACACCTATATGTTGGGAAGAAGTTGGTAAATGAAAAAGTCATTAGCACCGGACAAGGTACAAGAAACTTCCTGAGAAAATTCAAGTTATAAGGAAAAGGTTAAAAATCGCCGAGTCGTCAAAAGAGTTATGCCGACAATAGAAGATGAGATATTGAGTTTGAAATCGAGATTTTGTATTCTTGAAAGTCTCCCCCTTCCAAAGGCATTATAAGGTTTGAGAAGAAAGGAAAGTTAAGCCCCAGATTTATTGGACCTTTTGAGGTTCTCGAGAGGGTTGGTTCTGTCGCTTACAGGATTGCCTTGCCACCAGCATTGAGTCATGTCCATGATATATTTCATGTCTCGATGATTAGGAAGTATATATATGACCCTTCTCACATCATTAAGTATGAGCTGGTGGAGATTGATAAAAATTTATCTTATGTGGAAGAGCCTATTCAGATCGTTGATAAGAAAGAAAAAGTCCTAAGGAATCGGGTCAACCCACTGGTTCAAGTAATTTGGAGACATCATTCTGGAGAGGAGACAACTTGGGAGCTAGAGGAGGAAATGAAAAAGGTGTACCCCCGTCTTTTCATCGATAGAGGTACGATAAATTTAGAGGACTAAATTTTTCTTTTAAGGGGGGGAGAGTGTAACACCCCTCATTTCCGAATTTTCGTATAAATTTCTGGTGATAATGTAAGCATTTATTTTAAATTGATAAAAGAAATAGAGTATGAATCAGAGGTAACTTATTTGTAAGATTTGGGAGATTTGTTCAAAAAAAAAAAAAAAAAAATCTGAGGACCTATATGTAAACCCTAAGGACCTAATCGTGAATATGATAAAAATAAGGACTAAATTGCGAAACACACAAAATGACACCATTTAAGCCTCTCTGCCTTCGTTCTTAAGGAAGCAGAGAAGGCAACTCGTGGGTGATCAAAGAAAGAAAGAAAGAAAGAAAGAAGAAGAAGAAGAAGAAGGAGAAGAAGAAAAAAAATTGGGGTTTTTAGGGTTCTTGCTTTAATCTTTTCACTTCGGGTCAAAATTCTCAAAGGCAAGTGTTCGAACCCCATCCTACAGAATTTTTAGTCTCTGTTTTTATGTTGATTCAAAACAAATTGAAGGATTTCTATTTTAGAAACTGTTATGTCTCTCTTTGGACATAGAACCATGGATTCTGAAGTCTTTTTTGGTAAACTGACCCCTATACGCTTTTTCAGTTATAAGTTTTAGTACAAAATGTGAATTTGGGCAGAAACTATTTTGTTTGAAATTAGACTCTTATATCTTCCTGTTGACACTGATTTTGTAGATTTTGGACACTGAATACTTACCCAAACATCTGATTCAATTGAGCCTATAGACGCTATAAAACAGGGTTCAAGATTTCTGACCTATCGATACTAAAATGCCTATAACTCCCTGTTGAAAATTCTGAATTGTACCAAACTGATTTTATTTGAAACTAGACTTGAAAATATTTCTTTTGACATATAGTTTTAAAATTTTGGAATTCACTTGCCTACCCTATTATCTGTTGAATCCGACCCTATAAATTCTGCAAAACAGTGATTGTGTTTTTGACCTTGTGTTACCAAATCAAAGGTAACTCCACGTTGGGAACCCTGCTTCATATGAAATTTTTTCCATCAGAATATAGATTGATATATAGTTCGACCATAGTTTTCTTATGGGTATTGGAGCATAATTGATATTCTGAAGTATTTGTTTGATGTGCCACTGGAATTCTATCCGAAATCGAGCTTTGGTCGATTTCGCATATTCTGCTCCGTTCCTTTTGTTGGGCTGATGGCCCATATTCAGCCCATGTGGGCTTTATCAGCCCACAGCTCACACCCCCTCTTAACCTAACCCTAATTAAGATTAGGGGGGTGTGGTGGCTGCGTTTTAGAGGCAGATTAAAGCTATAAAAAGGCAGCAACGAGGCAGATCTTTGGAGCCACGAGATTCCAAAGAGAAGAAGGAGAACAAGGCAGAAAAGGAAGAGAAAGAAAGGGAAGAAGACAAGGACAACGCAGAGAGACTGTTCACAATCATCTAGCAGTGTTCTCATCTCAGGTTAGATCAAATCTACAGTAGGCTCTTGCTGTGATTACTTGGGAGGTTTTAGATATTGTGGGCAGTAACGTGATCCTTGTATCCCAGTTATTCTCTTGTGGTTGTTGCTTGGGTTTTGGGCAAGAGATTGAGATTTGTATATTCATTATTCTCATAGTGAATTATCTCTAGTTTGCCCCGTGGTTTTTACCCTTCACATTGAAGGGGTTTTCCACGTATATCTTGGTGTTCTGTTTGATTGTGTTTCCATTTCATTCCGCTGCGTATTTTGGTCTTCTAGTATTTGTTCCTATACAAAGGTTATTCCTGTTTATATCCCCATCACCTTTGGATATTTGAATTCGTCTAACCTTCTTTTTGGAATTGAGCTAAATATGATTGCTTGGAATCCCTGTACACTCTTGTTTTTATTTCATTCCAAATCTGAATACATTTGTGAGAGATTTGTTCTTTGTTTCGTATTGTCTCGAAAAGGCACATGCACGTTTGTTGTTCCGCGTGTGCTTCCGATATATGCTACTTATTGTTAAAACTGCCCTCTTGTACTCTGGGTGTGTGGGATTGTCCGGACCTTTGCCAGAAATGGTAAAGGGTATGCGCTTATTACCCGCCTCTGGGGTCCCGCCTCTGTGGGATATTCGGACCTTTGCCGAAATGGTAAAGGGTATGTGCTTAGAGCTCCCGATGCTCTGCCGCCCCCCTCGACTTCACCTAGACGTGGGTGGATGGATCTCCCAGGGCGGGGAGACTTTTGTCAAGTGGTCATTCAAAATGGATGAATCACATTCTGACTGAGATCCTACCACACCTTCTATATGTTTGATATGACATGCAGAGTTTTGGTGAGTTATTTCTGTTCATGCTCGATAAAAATGATATGATTGCAATGTCAAGGATGACGTTTGAGCTTCTGTACGATATTTATTTTTGATATGCTCTGAAAATGCTTCATTCATCGATGATTTAAAAACTCAAAATGTTCCATATGCCGTTGATATGCTTCGAACATTTTATATGCCATTGATAAGTCCGATATGTTTACTTTGTTACCGATATGCTCCAATTACTCTATGCCCCAATCATCAGAACCAAATATGTAAGATTGAAAGGACAATTGTGTTTCTGCTCTTAATGATATTATGTCTACTAAATCGTATATTCTGCCTTGTATTTTGGAACTGTATCTCTTTGGAAGTTGTACTATTTTGATATGGATATGTTAGTCACTTGTCGAGCTCTTTATGCTCACCCCCGTTTGTTGATAAATTTTTTGAGGATAGCCTATTGCTTGCTTAAATGTTAAGATTGGGAGGTAGGGAAAGTTTAGAAGATTTTAAGCAGATCTTTGTTAGCATATGTGTATTTGTTGTATAAGATACTCTGCATCTTATGAAATGTGACGATGATTCTAAACCTGTGGATTTTGTGTAAGATAAAGGATCCCTCATGTATAGGATTTTGGAATGTTAAGTTAAATTCGTGTAATGATCTGATCTTATGGTAATCGTTGGTTTGGTGACTGCATAGACTTCCCCATTTGTGAATTTATATTGTGGTTATTATTTTGATGAGTTGAGTTATGATTGTATGAATTATCGAGTGATGTGTAGTATGTTTATGAATTGCACAGGGTTATGAATTTGTAGACTATAGAGGTGAAATTTTGATCTGAATGTTTTCTTAGTGACCTCAAATATGTGCTTGGATCCTGGGTTAGTTATGATGAAAATTTTAAATATTGTCGATATTTTGAGGGGCGTGACACTCGCTTCGCTCACTGTCCGTCGCTCGCCTCTCGCTCGCTCAGCAAAAAATGGCCAGTTTTGGCCCGTTTTTGGGCTGTTTTGGCCAGTTTTTGGGCAGTTCTTGTGTGCCACGACGAACGACGTTAACGGAGCAAAAGGTCAGCCATCTCAGCACCCTGGACTCCCCCGGGTGGCACAGGGCTGGAAGGTGCATTCGTATAGCAGGGACGGTCCTGCCTCTCGCTTCGCTCGTTGTCCGCCGCTCACCGCTCGCTCGCTCAGCCAAAAATGGCCAGTTTTGGCCCGTTTTTGGGCTGTTTTGGCCAGTTTTTGGGCAGTTCTTGTGTGCCACGGCGAACGACGTTAGCGGAGCAAAAGGTCAGCCATCTCAGCACCCTGGACCCCCCCCGGGTGGCACAGGGCTTGATGGTGCATTCGTATAGCAGGGACGGTCCTGCCTCTCGCTTCGCTCGCTGTCCGCCGCTCGCCGCTCGCTCGCTCAGGCAAATATGTCCAATTTTGTCCCTTTTTGTGCTGTTTTGGCCAGTTTTTGGGCCGTTCTTGTGTGCCGCGGCGAACAACGTGAGCGGAGCAACATGTCTACCATCTTACCACCTTGGAACCCCCCGAGTGGTGTTGGGAAATCATGGGGGCGACATCATATGCGCAGCGGAAGAACAAGAAAACAAAAATCCTCGATTCCCAAAAAGATGTTCGTCGTCGTGCGAAGATTGGTGCGCAAAAATCCGCAAAACACAAAACTGCGTATAGAGATTGTGTTACCTAGGGAGATCGTATATCCCTGTTTCCTTGCAGATCCTTAGGAGAGGGTGAAGGAGGTCAAGCGTCCTCCTCTCTGGCGGTGATCCACACAAAGGGGGTGCGCGACCCCCTCCTCAAAACTCCAGGCCTCCCTCAGGTGGAGAGGGAGAGGAGAATAGGAAGGGCAAGCAAAGACTCTAGCCTATGGGGCTGTGAATCCCTCCTATTTATAGAGATCCTGTCAAACCCTAATGGGTCCTTCCCTAGTGGGTATTGGATCTGCATCCAATAAGACAAAGGGCTCCGTCGGATATCTCATATCCGAATCTCTACTCATCGCAATGCCTACCATATGTGTGACCCTCTAGGCCCAATATCGAGCTGGCCGTGAGTCATACCGTCGAAACTCCTTCTAACTTTCGGTGAATTATTATCTCTGTAATAATTCACTCGACTCATCGACTACGGACGTACTAGGCCACTACGCCGTAGTCCCCGATCGTCTGAGGGGAATCCAATCCATTGGACCCGTCGTCCTCGATTACCATGTACCTATAGTCCCTCATCCATCTAATATCCCGGAGACCGTATATCGAGCATGGTGTTGTCGGACCCATCACGGTTTCTACTCGAGTCTCGCTCTAATTGGATTCTCCCGAGAACTATTTCTCTCTCACCCAAATGACCCTGGCCGGGGATTTGTCTGAGCAAGAACACATGGGATATTCCTCTCATGACGCCAGAGTGGATGATCCTCTATCGACACTCAATAGCCCTCGTAAGGTCGACTACCACTCCCAATGACCAATCAGTACTAGATCTGGGATAGCCAAACCTATAAGTTTGGTATCAAAGAGCGAGCACTCATCTGGGACATCCTTGGTGTCTCAAGTCTAAGGACCGATACACCACTAGGACTACGGAATCGCTTGTCCAACAATAAGGCATCATCAACCATCCAAAGATTCCGTAAGCGGATCAATCGGTGAACTCATTCTCCAATGAGCACATGTATTTGTATCCCTAGTGTCCCTACATGAGCAGCTATGAGACCAACTGCATCCATCATATGGACGGGTATATCTGACACACCGGTCTATCCGGTTATCAATGATGTCCCTCTCGAAAACCTATGACCGGGATTATTTAGGATATGTGTTTAAAGGTGAATCGATCTCATTATCGTGATCTCATCACGATCCGATTCCCATTGCACAAATCCAAGGACATCACAATATATATATGCATTTATGCAATAGTTATAAAGTGATATACGCCAAAATATAATAAGCAAAAGATTCTGTATCAAGTCACACGTGCCATCACTCCGTGATTGGCTTGCTTTGGCACCTATGACTAGCAATCTCCCACTTGACCTAAAGCCAATCACCTATGTGTAATGCGATCCCCATCAGGACCCCTATGACGACTCAAAAACAAAAATGTGACAACGGCTTTGTCGGTGGATCTGCAATGTTATCTTCGGATGGAACTCTTTCCACTGCTACATCTCCTCGGGTTACGATCTCTCTTATAAGTTGGAACCTCCTCGAACACTTCGATGAGACCGGGTTCCCTTATTTGGGTAATCACCCCATAGTTGTCGCAATATAAGGAAGTCGACTTGTCGCTATCTCAGATCGACTCCCAAATCTGTGATGAACTTCTTCACCCGGACTCCCTCTTTTGTCAGATATCGATGCAGCAATGTACTCCGCCTCTGTGGTCGAAGTCACAGTGGTATCTTACTTGGGACTCTTCCAAAGACACTGCTCCTCCATTCAAGGTGTACACATACCCTGAATTCGACTTGCTATCATCGACATCGACTGAAAACTTAAGTCGGTGTAGCCTTCAACCTTAAGGCTATTACCTCCATATACTAGTAAAAGATCCTTAGTCCTTCTCAAGTACTTAAGGATACACTTTCTTGCTTTCCAGTGCTCCACGCCTGGATCCGCTTTGATACCGCCGTGACACTCGAAGCATGCGCTATATCAGACCTAGTACATAGCATGGCATACATGATAGACCCTATTGCTGAGGCATAAGGTATCATATCCATGTTCGCCCTTTCTTCTGGAGTCTTTGGGGACATATTCGTAGAAAGCAATATCCCATGTCTCATCGGTATGAGACTTCTCTTGGAATTTTCCATGCCAAACCTTTTGACAATAGTTTCTATGTACCTAGACTGGGATAAGCCAAGCATCCTCTTGGATCTATCTCTATAGATTCTAATCCCCAAGATATAAGATGCTTCCCCTAAGTCCTTCATGGAGAAGTGTCTAGATAACCAAGCCTTTACTGTGGATAGCATTCCTATGTCATTCCCAATGATGAGGATGTCATCCACATATAACACCAAAAAGGTGATAGCGCTCCCACTTACCTTTCTGTATACACAAGGCTTATCTTCGTTCTTAACGAAGTCATAAGATCTGATTGCCTCATCAAATCTTATGTTCCAACTTCGGGAAGCTTGCTTTAGTCCATAAATGGATCTAAGCAACCTACACACCTTATCTGGGCAGTTCTTGGACACAAATCCCTCAAGTTGCATCATATACACCTCCTCCTCGAGGTTCCCGTTGAGGAATGTGGTTTTCACATCCATCTGCCAGATCTCATAATCATAGTGTGCTGCAATAGCCAATAGAATTCTGATGGATTTTAGCATTGCTACGGGTGAGAAAGTTTCGTCGTAGTCAACACCTTGCCTTTGACGATACCCCTTAGCCACTAGCCTTGCTTTATAGGTCTCTACCTTTCCATCTACTCCGATCTTTTTCTTAAAGATCCACTTGCAACCGATGGGTACAATACCTTCGGGCGCATCAACTAGGTTCCAAACCTTATTGGAGTACATAGAGTCCATCTCAGAATTCATGGCTTCTTTCCACTTCCCGGAGTCTATACTCATAATAGCCTCCTCATAGGTCTGAGGATCAATATCCTCTACATCCTCTGCTCTAATATGTCCCACATATCTCTCGGAGGATGGGATACTCTATCAGACCAAGTAAAGTTGATACTTGTGTATTATTATGTACCCAAACGGACTTCGGTCAGAGTGGTGCTTGAGCTTGGTTCTCCAACCTCGCTCAATTCTATCATTCTCCCACTGTCTCCGTCAAGAATGTGTTCCTTCTCAAGGAACACTGCTATCTTAGCTACAAAGACCTTTTGGTCCTCGAGATGATAGAAATAATACCCACAAGTTTCCTTGGGGTATCCCACAAATTTGCATCGCTCTGTCCTTGATTCTAATTTATCGGGGTTGTGTCTTCTAACATGGGCAGGACAGCCCCAGATCTTAACAACCTTAAGATCAGGCTTCTTCCCTTTCCATATCTCATATGGTGTAGACACTATCGACTTAGTTGGAACTCTGTTCAGAAGGTAAGCTGCGGTTTCTAGGGCATATCCCTAGAATGAGATGGGTAGGTCAGCGAAACTCATCATGGACCATACCATATCTAATAATGTACGATTTCTCCTTTCAGAGACACCATTGAGCTGAAGTGTATAAGGAGGTGTCCATTGGGATAATATCTCATGGTTCTTGAGGAACTGAGTAAACTCTGTACTTAAGTATTCACCTCCTCGATCTGATCGAAGAGTTTTGATACTCTTTCCAGTCTGGTTCTCCATCTCATTCTTATACTCTCTGAATTTCTCAAAGGCCTTAGACTTGTACTTCATTAAGTACACATATCCATACCTTGAGAAATCATCAGTAAATGTAATGAAGTAGGAGTAACCTCCAATGGCATGAGTTGACATGGGTCCACATACATCACTATGTATAAGTTCCAACAACTCATTGGCTCTCTCTCCAGTTCTACTAAATGGAGATTTGGTTAGTTTTCCACGAATGCAAGGCTTACAAGTCGCATATGACACATAGTCGAATGGATCTAGATATCCATCATTTAGCAACTTTTGAATCCTTCTTTCATGGATGTGACCTAGCCTACACTGCCACAGGTATGCACTGTTCAACTCATCTCGTTTCCTTTTGGACACATTTACATTCATGATATGTGGAGTGGTGTCTAACATAAATAAACCATTATGCAATGTTCCTTTCGTGATGATCTTATCATCTAATAATATCGAACAACCATTGTTCTCAAAAATAAATTTATATCCACTAACTATTAAACATGAAATGGAGATAATGTTTTTGATAATAGAAGGAACAAAATAACATGCATCTAATGCAATAAAAGCTCCACTAGGCAGATGTAGGGCGACCTCACCAATAGCTAATACAGCAACTTTTGCTCCATTACCCATCTTGAGGTCCATCTCGCCTCTCTGTCTCTCTAGGCCATGCCGTAACCTGCAACGATTGCATATATGATAAGCACTACCGGTATCCAATACCCATGTGTTATCATAAGAGTCCCACAAATGGAGACTGATCATGAATGTACCAAATCTTCATCAAGCTTTTGTTTAAGCCCTTTCTGCAAGGTACTCTTTGCAGTTTCTCTTCCAATGCCCATCTTTACCACAGTGGAAGCACAACGGCCTTTGTCCTTTGCTGGGTCTTTCTTAGCAACCTTTGCTTTACCTTATTTGCCCTTGCCCTTTCCCTTCTTAAGGGACCTTTCTGCTTTCCTTTTTCTTTTCTGGTCTCACCAAGTGTGTAGAGAACTGGCTTCTTTTCTTAATAGTACTCTCTACCTCCCTCAACATATTGAGGAGCTCTGGAGAGTCACCTCAAGCTTGTTCATATTAAAATTCATTATGAACTGTGAAAAGGAATCTGGTAGGGACTGAAGCACAATGTCCACACACAAGTTATCCTCTAGGACCATTCCTAGACACTGTGAGTTTCTCTATCCACTCAATCATCTTTGGGACATGGTTCTGAACCTTGTCCCCTTAGTCATCCTAGCGCGGAAAAGACTCTTGGATATCTCATATC
Source organism: Musa schizocarpa (assembly GCA_900464855.2). NCBI lineage: Eukaryota > Viridiplantae > Streptophyta > Magnoliopsida > Zingiberales > Musaceae > Musa > Musa schizocarpa. The sequence goes on from LS990918.1 coordinate 28,034,597, forward strand.
GTTGAGTCCTTCCCTGTTCCTCAAACAATTTTCGGACATGTAGGAGAATAGATCGGCATCCATCTTTTCATGTTGTCTCTCAGAACTCTCTGAGTCATAGAGCCCAACATATAGCACACCGAAAGCAAGAGTGGAGTCATCAATGTACTTCACGTGGCGGCGATCTCATCCTCGCTTGCCCCTTCTTCGAGGCGTAGGCATCACTTGTATCAAGGGCGTACCACGATTTTCTCCTCCATTGTGAGAACAATTCTCAAGTTACGGAGCCAATCCGTATAATTTGGACCAGTAAGGCGGTTGACATCAAGTATGCCACGTAAAGGATTTGAAAGCGACATTTTCTGAAAATAAAGATGTAGCAGAAATGAATAACATGCAGATTTTGCAAGAAATAAACTATCAAGATATGGACTTCTATCTTAATATGCTCCCACTATTTTACTAACGAGTCACGCGACACCCTCAAAGACGTGAAAACGAAGTCTCCAAGAGACTTATAGTGGGGATCGGGATCCAATCGGCGTCTTAGTGTAACCTCGGGGACTCGACCAATCACACTAAGCCTAAAAAGGTAGGCAACTCTTGCCGATCACAACTCCTTGTGATTCCCGTCCTGTTCGGCCTCCGAATCACCATGGCCTCGAGGGACTCGACCAACCATGATGCTCGGTTAAGTCAACACCTTCGTTACAAGATGAGTCTGATTTGATGATATACCCTCGAGGGACTCGACCAAGCATACCATGTCCTCAGGTCACCGGTGACATCTCTATGTCGTAAGCAATATAGCGAATCGCGATATAGGTGAGTCTCGAGGGACTCAACCAACTCAACCTACACCGGGAATCGATTCCTACTCATAACGATGGAAGGCCACGTGGGTCAATCTAATTGCCTCACGTCTACCGACTTAATATTATCGAGAGATGTTTATATAATTTGGTCTCCTAATATAACATGTCACACATATACATATTTAATATATATCTACATCGCATGCAAATATATATACATATCTAGTATGTGTATAAGCAATCACATCGATGATCATGGACCACAACCTAATATGATTAGGCCCGAGCGAGAGGGGCCTAATCACTCACATCAAGATCTATGTGTGCAATGGTGCATCTCCATGCCCCGTGATCGTTCATCTCGCCCTCGTCGGTTTTAAATTAACATCTTGATGCATCTCCATGCATCACGATCGTCCGTCTCGTGGGTCCCGCTTTAGATCCACGCCTCCCGCTCGTCTCCTCATGTGATTACAACTTAATCATAGGCACGCAGGCCCGACAATAAACGAAAAATATAATGGAGGTTCGTGAGACCTCAATAATAATAATCACAAGTACACACATCACACGGTCCATGATCATCCGTCCACACATCATACATCACATGTATAAATAATCATCATCATGTAGGACTACTAGATAATAATAAAAAATAATAATCAACTAAACCTTTTAATTAATTAATATTTTTCTGAAATCAGGGACATATAGGGAATTTTTCAATTCCTAAGGGTATTTTCGTAATTTGGACAAAAGACAGAAACTGGAATTTCTCAAATTCCGAGGGGCAAAATTATCTTTTTCCCAGAAAACCCTAATTCCCTCTGCTGCTGCCGCCGCCACCCCCTTTGGCGGCGGCTTCTTGGCGGCGGGGCTTTTAATCCTTTGCGGCTGCGCACGCCTTTGTTGGTGGCGGCGATCCTCTGCGGGTGGGCGCCTCTCCTTCGCGCGCCGCTGCCTCCGCGAGGCGGTGTCCCGCCCGGCCAGCCCTGTGTGGGGGGGGTTTACCCGTGGGGGCAGCGGCGGTGGGCGTCGTTGCCCCCGGGCGGCGCACCGCTTCCTTTGATTCGGTAGCCCGCTGCCCTGCGGGCGCCTCTGCCGGGGGCTGCCAGCCCCACCAGCAGCAAACCTGCTGCAAACAGCAGACCGCCGCCGGCTGTTGCAGGCACAGCTTGCGATGCATGCACCGGTATTTGTGCTACCCGGGCTCTTGGCTGCGGCGGCTGCTGCAGGTGGCTGCAAGCATGCAGATCGAGGGCAGCAACTGTTGCTGCCCTTCCAAGCTTTTGCGTCAACGATTTTGACGTCAATATTCTTCCTAAACACAACATACGCAGTTCAAAACCAAACATTCGCACGAACAACCTGGCTCTGATACCACTGTTGGGAAATCATGGGGGCGACATCATATGCGCAGCGGAAGAACAAGAAAACAAAAATCCTCGATTCCCAAAAAGATGTTCGTCGTCGTGCGAAGATTGGTGCGCAAAAATCCATAAAACACAAAACTGCGTATAGAGATTGTGTTACCTAGGGAGATCGTATATCCCTGTTTCCTTGCAGATCCTTAGGAGAGGGTGAAGGAGGTCAAGCGTCCTCCTCTCTAGCGGTGATCCACACAGCCGGGGTTGCGGCGACCCTCCTCAAAAAACTCTAGGCCTCTCGAGGTGGAGAGGGAGAGGAGAATAGGAAGTGCAAGCAAAGACTCTAGCCTATAAGGTGTGAATCCCTCCTATTTATAGAGATCCCGTGTCAAACCCTAATGGGTCCTTCCCTAGTGGGTATTGGATCTGCATCCAATAAGACAAGGGGGCTCCGTCGGATATCTCATATCCAACCTCTACTCATCGCAATGCCTACCATATGTGTGTGACCCTCTGGGCCCAATATCGAGCTGGCCGTGAGTCATACCCAATCGAAACTCCTTCTAACTTCGGTGAATTATTATCTCTGTAATAATTCACTTCGACTCATCGACTCTGGACGTACTAAGCCCTCTACGCCGTAGTCCCCGAGGACGATCTGGGGGAATCCAATCCATTGGACCCGTCGTCCTCGCTTACCATGTACCTATAGTCCCTCATCCATCTAATATCCCGGAGGCCATATATCGAAAGCATGGTGTTGTCGGACCCATATGGTTTCTACTCAAGTCTCGCTCTAATCGGATTCTCCCGGAGAACTATTTCTCTCTCAACCCGAATGACCCTGGCCAGGGATTTGTCTGAGCAAGAACACATGGGATATTCCTCTCATGACGCCGAGAGTGGATGATCCTCTATCGACACTCAATAGCCCTCGTAAGGTCCACTACCACTCCCAATGACCAGCTGTACTAGATCTGGGACAACCAAACCTATAAGTCTGGTATCAAAGAGTGGAGCACTCATACAGAACATCCTTGGTTTCTCAAGTCTAAGGACCAGATACACCACTAGGACTACGGAATCGCTGTCTGACAATAAGGCATCATCAACCATCCAGCATTCCGTAAGCGGATCAATCAGTATATATATGCATTTATGCAATAGTTATAAAGTGATATACGCCAAAATATAATAAGCAAAAAGATTCTGTATCAAGTCACACGTGCCATCACTCACGTGATTGGCTTGCTGGGCACCTATGACTAGCAGGTGGCACAAGGCTGGATGGGGCATTCGTATAGCAGGGACGGTGCTGCCTCTCACTTCCCTCACTGTCCGCCGCTCGCCGCTCGCTCATTCAGCCAAAAATGGCCAGTTTTGGCCCGTTTTTGGGTTGTTTTGGCCAGTTTTTGGGCATTTCTTGCGTGCCGCGGCGAACAACGTTAGCAGAGCAAAATGTCAGCCATCTTAGCACCCTGGAACCCCCCGGGAGGCACAGGACTGGATGGGGCATTCGTTTATTAGGGACGGTGCTGCCTATCGCTTCGCTCGGTGTCCGCCGCTCGCTCAGCTAAAAATTACCAGTTTTGGCTCGTTTTGGGGCTTTTTTGGCCAGATTTTGGGCCATTCTTACGTGCCGCGGCGAACGACCGGTGCGGAGAAAAACATCAGCCATCTTAGCATCCTAGAACCCCCCGGGTGGCACAGGGTTGGATGGGCCATTCGTATAGCTGGGACGGAACTGCCTCTCGCTTCGCTCGCTGTCCGCCGCTCACCGCTTGCTCGTTCAGCCAAAAATGGCCAGTTTCGGCCCATTTTTGGGCTATTTTCGCCAGTTTTTGGACAGTTCTTGCATGCCGCAGCGAACGATGTGAGCGGAGCAAAATGTCAGCCATCTTAGCACCCTGGAACTCCCCGGGTGGCACAGGGCTGGATGGGGCATTCGTATAGCAAGGACGATGCTGTCTATTGCTTCTCTTGCTGTCCGCCGCTCGCTCGCTCAGCCAAAAATGGCCAGTTTTGGCCCGTTTTTGGGTTGTTTTGGCCAGATTTTGGGCCGTTCATGCGTGCCGCGGCGAATGACATGAGTGGAGCAAAACGTTAGCCATCTCAGCACCTTGGAACCCCCTGGGTGGCACAGGGCTGGATGGTGCATTCGTATAGCAGGGACGGTGCTACCTTTCGCTTTGCTTGCTGTCCGTCGCTCGCCGCTCGTTCGGTCAGCCAAAATTGTGCAGTTTTGGCCCGTTTTTTGGCTGTTTTGGCAAGTTTTTGGGCCGTTCTCGTGTGCCGCGGCGAACGACGTGAGCGGAGCAAAACGTCAGCCATCTCAGCACCCTGGAACCCTCCGGGTGGCACAGGGCTGGATGGTGCATTCGTATAGCAGGGACGGTGCTGCTTCTCGCTTCGCTAGCTGTCCTTCGCTCGCCGCTCGCTCGCTCAGCCAAAAATGGCTAGTTTTGGCCCGTTTTGGCCTTTTTTGGGCTGTTCTTATGTGTCGTGGGGAACGATGTTAGCGGAGCAAAACGTCAACCATGTCAGCACCCTGGAACCCCCCGGGTGGCACAGGACAGGATTGGGCATTCGTATAGCAGGGACGGTGCTGCCTTCCGCTTCGCTCGTTGTCCGCCGCTCGTCGCTCGCTCACTCAGCCAAAAATGGCCAATTTTGGCCCGTTTTGGCCAGTTTTTGGGCAGTTCTTGCGTGCCGCGGTGAACGACGTGAGTGGAGCAAAACGTCAGCCATCTCAGCACCCGGGAACCCCCCGGGTGGCACTAGGTTGGATGGGGCATTCATATAGCAAGGACGGTGCTGCCTATCACTTCGCTCGCTGTCCGCCGCTCGCTCGCTCAGCCAAAAATGGCCAGTTTTGGCCCGTTTTTAGGTTGTTTTGGCTTGTTTTTGGGCCGTTCTTGTGTTCCGTTGCGAACGACGTTAGCGGAGCAAAACGTCAGCCATCTCAGCACCCTGGAACCCCCCGGGTGGCACAGGGCTGGATGGGGCATTCGTATAGCAGGGACGATGCTGCCTCTCGCTACGCTCGCTGTCCGCCGCTCGTCCCTCGCTCGCTCGGCCAAAAATGGCAAGTTTTGGCCCGTTTTTAGGCCATTTTGGTCAGTTTTTGGGCAGTTCTTGCGTGCCGCGGCGAACGACGTTGGTGGAGCAAAACGTCAGCCATCTCCGCACCCTGGAACCCTCCGGGTGGCACTGGGCTGGATAGGGCATTCATATAGCAGGGACGGTGCTACCTATCACTTCTCTCGCTGTCCGCCGCTCGCGGCTCGCTCGCTTAGCCAAAAATGGCTAGTTTTGGCCCATTTTTGGGCTGTGTTGGCTAGTTTTTGGTTAGTTCTTGCGTGCCGCGATGAATGACGTGAATGGAGCAAAACGTCAGCCATCTCAGCACCCTGGAACCCCCTAGATGGCACATGATTGGATGGGGCATTCGTATAGCAGGAATGGTGCTGCCTCTCGCTTCGCTTGCTGTCCGCCGCACATCGCTCGCTCGCTTAGCCAAAAATGGCCAGTTTTGGTCGGTTTTGTGCTGTTTTGGCCAGTTTTTGGGCAGTTCTTGCGTGACACGGTGAACAACGTGAGCGGAGCAAAAAGTCAGCCATCTCAGCACCCTGGACCCCCCCGGGTGGCAGAGGGCTGGAAGGTGCATTCATATAGCAGGGACGGTGCTGCCTCTCACTTCGCTCGCTGTCCGTTGCTTGCCGCTCGCTATCTCAGCCAAAAATAGCCAGTTTTGGCCCTTTTTGGGCCGTTTTGGCCAGTTTTTGGGCAGTTATTGCGTGCCGCGGCGAACGACATGAGCGGAGCAAAACGTCAGCCATCTCAGCACCCTAGAACCGCCCGGTTGGCACAGGGCTGGATGGGGCATTCGTATAGTAGGGACGGTGCTGCCTCTCGCTTCGCTCGCCGCTCGCTCGCTCAGTCAAAAATGGCAAAAATGGCCAGTTTTGTGCTATTTTGGCCAATTTTTGGGCCGTTCTTGTGTGCCGCGGTGAACGACATGAGCGAAGCAAAACGTCAGCCATCTCTGCACCCTGGAACCCCCCGGGTGGCACAGGGCTGGATGGGGCATTCGTATAGCAGGGACGGTGCTGCCTCTCGCTTCGCTCGCTGTCCGCCGCTCGCCGCTCGTTCGTTCGACCAAAAATGGCCAGTTTTAGCCCGTTTTTGGGTCGTTTTGGCCAGTTTTTGGGCAGTTCTTGCATGCCGCGGCGAACGACGTAAGGGGAGCAAAACGTTAGCCATCTCAGCACCCTGGAACCCCCGGGGAGGCATAGGGCTGGATGGGGCATTCGTATAGCAGGGACGGTGCAGCCTATCGTTTCGCTTGCTGTCCGCCTCTCGCTTAGCCAAAAATGTCCAATTTTGGCTCGTTTTTGGGCTGTTTTGGCCAGATTTTGGTTCGTTCTTGCGTGCCGCGGCGAACGACCTGTGCGGAGCAAAACATCAGCCATCTCAACATCCTAGAACGCCCCGGGTGGCACAGGGTTGGATGGGCCATTCGAATAGCAGGGACGGTACTGCCTCTCGCTTCGCTCGCTGTCTGCCGCTCGCCGCTCGCTTGCTCAGCCAAAAATGGCCAGTTTTGGCCCTTTTTTGGGCCTTTTTGTCCAGTTTTTGGGCAGTTCTTACGTGCCGCAGCGAAGGATGTGAGCGGAGCAAAACATCAGCCAACTCAGCACCCTGGAACCCCTTGGGTGGCACAGGGCTGGATGGGGCATTCGTATAACAGGGACGTTGCTCTCTATCGCTTCTCTCGCTGTCCGCCGCTCGCCGCTCGCTCGCTCAGCCAAAACTGGCCAGTTTTGTCCCGTTTTTGGGTTGTTTTGGCCAGATTTTGGGCCGTTCTTGCGTGCCGTGGCGAACGACGTGAGCGGAGCAAAACGTCAGCCATCTCAGCACCCTGGAACCCCCCGGGTGGTACAGGGCTGGATGGGGCATTCGTATAGCAGGTACGGTGCTACCTTTCGCTTCGCTTGCTGTCCGCCGCTCGCCGCTCGTTCGCTCAGCCAAAATTGGCCCGTTTTTTGGTTGTTTTGGCATGTTTTTGGGCCGTTCTTGTGTGCCGCGGTGAACGACGTGAGCGAAGCAAAACGTTAGCCATCTCAGCACCCTGGAACCCCCCGGGTGGCATAGGGCTGGATGGTGCATTCGTATAGCAGGGACGGTGCTGCCTTTTGCTTCGCTCATTGTCCGCCGCTCGTCGCTCGCTCGCTCAGCCAAAAATGGCCAGTTTTGGCCCGTTTTTAGGCTGTTTTGGCCTGTTTTTGGGCAGTTCTTGTGTGCCGTGGGGAACGACGTTAGCGGAGCAAAACGTTAGCCATCTCAGCACCCTGGAACCCCCCGGGTGGCACAAGACCGGATGGGGCATTCGTATAGCAGGGACGGTGCTGCCTTTCGCTTCGCTCGTTGTCCGCTGCTCGTCGCTCGCTCGCTCAGCCAAAACTTGCCGTTTTTGGGCCGTTTTGGCCAGTTTTTGGGTAGTTCTTGCGTGCCGCGGCGAATGACATGAGTGGAGCAAAACGTCAGCCATCTCAGCACCCTGGAACCCCCTTGGGTGGCACTAGGCTGGATGGGGCATTCATATAGCAGGGATGGTGCTGCCTATCGCTTCTCTCGCTGTCCGCCGCTCGCCACTCGCTCGCTCAGCCAAAAATGACCAGTTTTGGCCCATTTTTGGGTTGTTTTGGCCTGTTTTTGGGCCGTTCGTGTGTGCCGTGGCGAACGACGTTAGCGGAGCAAAACGTCAACCATCTCAGCACCCTGGAACCCCCCGGGTGGCACAGGACTGGATGGGGCATTCGTACAGTAGGGACGATGCTGCCTCTCGCTACGCTCGCTGTCCGCCACTCGCCGCTCGCTCGATCAGCCAAAAATGGTATATTTTGGCCCGTTTTTAGGCCGTTTTGGTCAGTTTTTGGGCAGTTCTTGCATGCCACGGCGAATGACGTTAGTGGAGCAAAACGTCAACCATCTCAGCACCCTGGAACCCGCCGGGTGGCAATGGGCTGGAGGGGGCATTCATATAGTAGGGACGGTGCTGCCTATCGCTTCTCTCGCTGTCCGCCGCTCGCCGCTCGCTCGGTCAGCCAAAAATGGCTAGTTTTGGCCCGTTTTTGGGCTATTTGGCTAGTTTTTGGGTAGTTCTTGCATGCCGCGATGAACGACGTGAACGGAGCAAAACGTCAGCCATCTCAGCACCATGGAACCCCCTGGATGGCATAGGGCTGGATGGTGCATTCATATAGTAGGGACGGTGCTGCCTCTCGCTTCGCTCGCTGTCCGTTGCTCGCCTCTCGTTAGCTCAGCCAAAAATGGCCAGTTTTGGCCCATTTTTGGGCCGTTTTAGCCAGATTTTGGATCATTCTTACGTGCCGCAGCGAAGGACGTGAGCGGAGCAAAACGTCAGCCATGTCAGCACCCTGGAACCCTCGGGTGGCACAGAGCTGGATGGGGCATTCGTATAACAGGGACGGTGCTGCCTCTCCCTTCGCTCGCTGTCCGTCGCTCGCCGCTCGCTCGCTCAGCCAAATATGGCCAGTTTTGGCCCATTTTTGGGCTGTTTTGGCCTGTTTTTGGGCCGTTCTTGTGTGCCGCGGCGAACGACATAAGCGGAGCAAAACGTCAGCCATCTCAGCAACTTGGACCTCCCCGGGTGGCACAAGGCTGGATGGTGCATTCGTATAGCAGGGACAGTGCTGCCTCTCGCTTCGCTCGGTGTCCGCCGCTCGCCGCTCGCTCGCTCAGCCAAAAATGGCCAGTTTTGGCCCGTTTTTGGGCTGTTTTGGCCAGTTTTTGGGCCGTTCTTGTGTGCCGTGGCGGACGACGTGAGTGGAGAAAAACGTCAGCCATCTCAGCACCCTAGAACCCCCCGGGTGGCACAAGGCTGGATGGGGCATTCGTATAGTTGGGACGGTGCTGCCTCTCGCTTCGCTCGCTGTCCGCCGCTTGCCGCTCGCTCGCTCAGCCAAAAATGGCAAGTTTTGGCCCGTTTTTGGGCTGTTTTGGCCAGTTTTTGGGCAGTTCTTGTGTGCCACGGCGAACGACGTTAGCGGAGGAAAACGTCAGCCATCTCAACACCCTGGAACCCCGCGGGAGGCACAGGGCTAGATGGGGCATTCGTATAGCAGGGACAGTACTACCAATCGCTTCGCTCGCTCTCCGCCGCTCGCTTAGCCAAAAATGGCCAGTTTTTGGGCCGTTCCTGTGTGCCGCGGCGAACGACATGAGCGGAGCAACACGTCAGCCATCTCAGCACCCTGGAACTTCCCAGGTGGCACAGGACTGGATGGGGCATTTGTATAGAAGGGACGGTGCTGCCTATCACTTCGCTCGCTGTCCGCCGCTCGCTCAACACAAAATGGTCAGTTTTGGCCCGTTTTTGTGATGTTTTGGCCAGATTTTGGGCCGTTCTTGCGAGCCGCGGCAAACGACGTGTGCGGTGTAAAATATCAGCCATCTCAGCATCCTGGAACCCCCCGGGTGGCACAGGGCTAGATGGGGCATTCGTATAGCATGGATGGTGCTGCCTCTCACTTCGCTCGCTGTCCGCCGCCCGCCGCTCGCTCGCTCAGCCAAAAATGGCCAGTTTTGGCCTGTTTTTGGGCCGTTTTGGCCTGTTTTAGGCAATTCTTGCGTGCCGCGATGAACGACGTGAGCGGAATAAAACGTCAGCCATCTCAGCAACCTGGACCCCCCGGGAGGCACAGGGCTGGATGGGGCATTCGTATAGTAGGGACGGTGCTGCCTCTCGCTTCGCACGTTGTCTGCTGCCCGTCGATCGCTCGCTCTGCCAAAAATGGCCAGTTTTGGCTAGTTTTTGGGTAGTTCTTGCGTGCCGTGGCGAACGACGTGTGCAGAGCAAAATGTCAGCCATCTCAGCACCCTGGAACCCCCCGGGTGGCACAGGGCTGGATGGGGCATTCGTATAGCAGGGACGGTGCTGCCTCGCGCTTCGGTCGCTCAGCCAAAAATGGCCAGTTTTTGGGCAATTCTTGCGTGTCGCGGCTAATGACGTGTGCGGAGCAAAACGTCAGCCATCTTAGCACCCTGGAACACCCCGGGTGGCACAGGGCTGGATGGGGCATTCGTATAGTAGGGACGGTGCTGCCTCTCGCTTCGCTCGCTGTCCACCGCTCGCCGCTAGCTCGCTCAGACAAAACTGGCCAGTCTTGGCCTGTTTTTCGACTGTTTTGGCCAGTTTTTGGGCCATTCTTGCATGCCGCGGCGAACAACATGAGCGTAGCAAAACGTCAGCCATCTTAGCACCCTGGAACCCCCCGGGTGGCATAGGACACGATAGGGCATTCGTACAGCAGGGATGGTGCTGCCTCTCGCTTCGCTCGCTGTCCGCCGCTCGCAGCTCGCTCGCTCAACCAAAAATGGCCAGTTTTTGCCCATTTTTGGGTCGTTTTGGCCTGTTTTTGGGCAGTTCTTGTGTGCCGCGATGAACGACGAGAGCGAAGCAAAACGTCAGCCATCTCGGCACCCTGGAACCCCCCGTGTCGCATAGGGCTAGATGGGGCATTCGTATAGCAGGGACGGTGCTGCCTCTCGCTTCGCTCGCTGTCCGCCGCTCGCTCGCTGTGGCAAAAATGGCCAGTTTTGGCCCGTTTTTGGGCCGTTTTAGCCTGTTTTGGGCAGTTCTTGCGTGCCGCGGTGAACGATGTGAGTGGAGCAAAACGCCAGCCATCTCAACACCCTAGAACCCCCCGGGTGGCATAGGGCAAGATGGGGCATTCATATAGTAGGGACGGTGTTGCCTCTTGCTTCGCTCGCTGTCCGCCGCTCGCTCGTTCAGCCAAAAATGGCCAGTTTTGGCCCTTTTTGGGCTGTTTTGTCCAGTTTTTGGACAGTTATTGTGTGTCGTGGTGAACGATGTGAGCGGAGCAAAACGTCAGCCATCTTAGCACCCTAGAACCCCCCGGGTGGCATAGGGTTGGATGGGGCATTCGTATAGCAGGGACGGTGCTGCCTCGCGCTTCACTCGCTGTCCGCTCGCTCGCTCTGCCAAAAATGGCCAGTTTTTGAGCCGTTTTGGCCAGTTCTTGCATGATGTGGCGAACGACGTGTGCGGTGCAAAACATCAGCCATCTCAGCATCCTGGAACCCTCCGAGTGGCACAGGGCTGGATGGGGCATTCGTATAGTAGGGACGGTGCTGCCTCTCGCTTCGCGCTGTTGAATCTCGGATTTTGATGATAAAATCAATTGATGGGTTATTTGATCTAATCCATATTATTGAGTTAAGTGTGCAGGATTAACTACGATAAACAGAAAACACAAAGCAAGTATACCGGAGTCGAGTTCGATGAACGTTTAAGAGTCCGAAGAATCGTCGGAGATGCTGCCGGAACCAACCGAGAAGAAATCGGGAACCTGTTGGAAGTTCGCTGAAGAGATCGTCGGAGGTTCGCAGAGATCACCAAGAAGTCTCAGCTACTCATTAAAGTCATCACAAGTTCGGGAGCGTGCTTGGACCCCGTCGAAGGAAGTTCGTCGAAAAGCTCGCCGGAACAAGACTTGACGTTCGCGGTTAATAAATTGCTTAGGATGTGTTTTGTTATGTAGTTCACTTGTAATTAGGATTAGGATTAAGAAGATAATCCTATATCCTGGTTAGGGGCCAACTGGGGCCAAAGTCAGATTTGGTTTGGGCTAAAAGTAAGCCAAACCAAGTGAACCGGAGGGCCAGGCGGTGGCACCGCCTGGCTGGGCGGTGACACCTCCTTGGCTGGGCAGTTGCACCATCCAGCACCCGAGCGCTGGGCAGTGGCACCGCCTGGCTGGGCGGTGGCACCGCCAACATCGGGAACCTAAAGGGAATTTGAATTTTGGAGCCCAAATTTTGGAGCCCAAATTTGAATCCTCTTGAGGCCTATAAATACCCCCTCAAATCTCAGTTGAGATTACAACTTTTTGAGCAGTAAGAGTTTGAGAGAAAGGTCTTAGAAAAGTGTTAGCTTGTCTTCTTTTCAATTTGCTAGTGTTCACCTCATCTCTTCTCGAAAATCTGTAAGAGAGTGAACCGCTTGTAAAGAGTTGTAAGAGGGGTATTTACCCTTCCATTTCAAGAGACTTGCTAGTGGAAGGTGGGAGCCTCATCGAAGAGGGGCCTCGCAAGTGGAGTAGGTCATTTGACCGAACCACTCTAAAATCGGCGTGATCCTTGGTTTGCATTTCATATTGCTATTTACATTATTGCAAACCTTCTTATATGCTTTAGTTCCTTATTACTTTTGCTGCACATACTTAAGAATACGCTTTCAAGATTAAGCTAGTCAAGTTCCGCTCTTGAAATACGAAAGAATTTTTAAAAACCGAAGTTTTAATCCGCTGCACTAATTCACCCCCCCCTCTTAGTGCTGCTCCGATCCTAACAATTGGTATCAGAGCGAGGTTATCTCTCATATTTGGTTTAATACCCAAGAGAGATGGCTTACTCCGGCATGCAAGAGGGCCATTCTATCACTCGTCCACCTATGTTTAATGGGTCGGATTACACGTATTGGAAGACTCGGATGAGGATCTTCCTCATTTCTATGGATTTCGAGCTTTGGACTATTGTTGAAAACGGATTTCAAAAATCTTCTCTTCCGATGAGCGAATGGAATGAATCGGAGAAGAAGGTTTTTGTTTTAAATGCAAAGGCTATGAATGCCTTGTTTTGTGCACTAGATCACCAAGAAGTCTCAGCTACTCATTAAAGTCATCACAAGTTCGGGAGCGTGCTTGGACCCCATCGAAGGAAGTTCGTCGGAAAGCTCGCCGGAACAAGACTTGACGTTCGCGGTTAATAAATTGCTTAGGATGTGTTTTGTTATGTAGTTCACTTGTAATTAGGATTAGGATTAAGAAGATAATCCTATATCCTGGTTAGGGGCCAACTTGGGCCAAAGTCAGATTTGGTTTGGGCTAAAAGTAAGCCAAACCAAGTGAACCGGAGGGCCAGGCGGTGGCACCGCCTGGCTGGGCGGTGACACCTCCTTGGCTGGGCGGTTGCACCGTCCAGCACCCGAGCACTGGGCGGTGGCACCGCTTGGCTGGGCGGTGGCACCGCCAGCATCGGGAACCCAAAGGGAATTTGAATTTTGGTGCCCAAATTTGAATCCTCTTGAGGCCTATAAATACCCCTCAAATCTCAGTTGAGATTAGAACTTTTTGAGCAGCAAGAGTTTGAGAGAAAGGTCTTAGAAAAGTGTTAGCTTGTCTTCTTTTCAATTTGCTAGTGTTCACCTCATCTCTTCTCGAAAATCTGTAAGAGAGTGAACGGCTTGTAAAGAGTTGTAAGAGGGGTATTTACCCTTCCATTTCAAGAGACTTGCTAGTGGAAGGTGGGAGCCTCATCGAAGAGGGGCCTCGTAAGTGGAGTAGGTCATTTGACCGAACCACTCTAAAATCGGCGTGATCCTTGGTTTGCATTTCATATTGCTATTTACATTATTGCAAACCTTCTTATATGCTTTAGTTCCTTATTACTTTTGCTGCACATACTTAAGAATACGCTTTCAAGATTAAGCTAGTCAAGTTCCGCTCTTGAAATACGAAAGAATTTTTAAAAACCGAAGTTTTAATCCGCTGCACTAATTCACCCCCCCCCCCTCTTAGTGCTGCTCCGATCCTAACACGCACTCTGTCCGCTGCCCGCCGCTCGCTCGCTCAGCCAAAAATGGCCAGTTTTAGCATGTTTTTGGGCCGTTTTGGCAAGTTTTTGGTCAATTCTTGCGTGCCACGACGAACGACGTGAGCAGAACAAAACGTCAGCTATCTCAGCAACCTGGACCCCTTGGGAGGCACACGACTGGACGGGGCATTCGTATAGTAGGGAAGGTGCTGCCTCTCGCTTTGCTCGCTGTCTGCTGCCCGTCGCTCACTCGCTCAGCCAAAAATGGCCAGTTTTGGCCCGTTTTTGGGCCGTTTTGGCCAGTTTTTGGGCAGTTCTTGCGTGCCGCGGCGAACGACGTGTGCGGATCAAAACATCAGCTATCTCAGTACCCTGGAACCCCCCGGGTGGCATAGGGCTGGATGGGGCATTCGTATAGCAGGGATGGTGCTGCCTCGCGTTTCGCTCGCTTAGCCAAAAATGGCCAGTTTTTGGGCCGTTTTGGCCAGTTTTTGGGCAGTTCTCACGTGCCGCGGCGAACGACGTGTGCGGAGCAAAATGTTAGCCATCTCAGCACTCTGGAACCACCCGGGTGGCACAGGGCTGGATGGGGCATTCGTATAGTAGGGACGGTGCTGCCTCTAGCTTCGCTCGTTGTCCGCCGCTCGCCGCTCGCTCGCTCAGCCAAAAATGGGCAGTTTTGGCCCGTTTTTGGGTCGTTTTGGCCAGCTTTTGGGCAGTTCTTGCGTGCCGCGGCGAACTACAAGTGCGGAGCAAAACGTCAACCATCTCAGCACCCTGGAACCCTCCTGGTTGCATAGGGCTGGATGGGGCATTCGTATAGCAGGGACGGTGCGGCCTCTCGCTTCGCTCGCTGTCCGCCGCTCGCCGCTCGCTCGCTCAGTCAAAAATGGCTAGTTTTGGCCCGTTTTTGGGCTATTTTGGCCAGTTTTTGGGCAGTTCTTGCATGACGTGGCGAACAACCTGAGCGGAGCAAAACGTTAGCCATCTCAGTACCCTAGAACCCCCCGGATGGCACAGGTTTGGATGGTGCATTCGTATAGTAGGGATGGTGCTGCCTCTCGCTTCGCTCGTTGTCCGCCGCTCGCTCGCTCTGCCAAAAATGGCCTATTTTTGGGCCGTTTTGGCAAGTTTTTTGGCAGTTCTTATGTGCCGCGGTGAACGACGTGAGTGGAGCAAAACTTCAGCCATCTCAATACCCTGGAAACCCCCGGGTGGCACAGGGCTGGATAGGGCATTCGAATAGCAGGGACAGTACTGCCTCTCTCTTCGCTCGTTGTCCGTCGCTCACCGCTCGCCGCTCGCTCGCTAAGCAAAAAATGACTAGTTTTGGCCCGTTTTTGGGCTGTTTTGGGCTGTTTTTCGGCTGTTCCTGTGTGTCGCGGCGAACGACGTGAGCGTTGCAAAATGTCAGCCATCTCAGCACCATGGAACACTTCAGTTGGCATAGGGCTGGATGGGGCATTCGTATAGCAGGGACGGTGCTGCCTCTCGTTTCGCTCGCTGTCCGTCGCTCACCGCTCGCTCGCTCAGCCAAAAATGGCCAGTTTTGGCCCGTTTTTGGGCTGTTTTGGCCAGTTTTTCGGCCGTTCCTGTGTGCCGCGGCGAACGACGTGAGCGGTGCAAAATGTCAGCCATCTCAGCACCCTGGAACCCCCGGTTAGCACAGGGCTGCATGGGGCATTCGTATAGCAGGGACGGTGCTGCATCTCGCTTTGCTCGTTGTCCGCCGCTCGCTGCTCGCTCGTTCAATCAAAAATGGCCAGTTTTCGCCCTTTTTTGGGTTGTTTTGGCCTGTTTTTGGGCCGTTCTTGTGTGCCGCAGCAAATGACGTGAGCGGAGCAAAATGTCAGCCATCTCAGCACCCTGGAACCCCCCGGGTTGCACAAGGCTGGATGGGGCATTCGTATAGCAGGGACGGTGCGGCCTCTCGCTTCGCTCGCTGTCCGCCGCTCGCCGCTCGCTCGCTCAGCCAAAAATGGCCAGTTTTGGCCTGTTTTTGGGCTGTTTTGGCCGGTACTAATATGTGGAACTAGTACTAATATGTGGTACGATCCTTGGGTGAATGGGAAGAGTATATTTCAATTATATGGTGACAGAATACGAAAAGATCTTGGGGCTCCCAAAGATTGGAAGGTTTCTGAGTTCATTGCTAACGGTAGCTAGTGTCTCCCTAATCCTATTTCTCCCGAAATGTTATCACTTTGGCCAACTATTATAGCTATTCCAATCACGAACAACTCTTCAGATATACTTATTTGGCCTCATGACAATGGCAAATTTAGTGCCACATCCGCATGGAATCAAATTAGGCAAAGAAATAACAAGTGGGTCCCAAGCAGTTGGACATGGGATCGACCGGGATCACAAAGACATTCCTTATGTACATGGCAGGCCCTTCTCAATAAACTACCTACAATAGACAATATGAAAAGAAGAGGTATCTATCATGTTAACCGATGCTCCCTTTGTATGCAACAAGAAGAAACTGTTGACCACCTCTATTTTGTTTGTGATTATACAAAATGGATATGGAAGGAGATTCTCCAAATGATTTGAACTCAATAGACTCACAACCAAACCTGCACCAAGAACTAGGCGAACTCATGCAATGTTTCTCAAGAAAAGGGCCTCTCACACAACTAGCAAAGGTTACTTTCAGATGCACTATTTGGTGGATGTGGAAGGAGAGATGTAACAGAATCTTTGAATGTCAACACACAAACAATGCTCAGCTATTGAAAGAGATTATTAGAGACTCAAGATCCTGTATGGAGCAAGATCTCAAAACGGAGCACTTTACCCAAAGAGAAAAATATATTTTTATCAATTTTAATTTTGCTATTAGCTAAAGATCTTGGGAATGATGCCAAATTTTGATATATCTGGATAAACATTTTCTATTTTGATTATAATTAGGAGTAATAGTCTACAACATGTGTAGTCATAACTATCGCATTCGCACTCTATGAGTTACATGGCTTTGTCTATGACTTGTATAGATAAAGCTATTTGTAGAAACTTTACACATAATCAATTTACTTTTACTTACCAAAAAAAAAAAGTTTTTGGGCAGTTCTTGCGTGCCGCGGCGAACGACTTGAGCGGAGCAAAACGTCACCCATCTCAGCACCCCAGAACCCCCCGGGTGGCACAAGGCTGGATGGGGCATTCGTATAGCAGGGACGGTGTTGCCTCTCGCTTCGCTCGCTGTCCGTCGCTCGTCGCTCTCTCGCTCATCCAAAAATGGCTAGTTTTGGCCCATTTTTGGGCTATTTTGGCCAGTTTTTGGGTCGTTCTTGTGTGCCTCGGTGAACTATTTGAGCGGTGCAAAATGTCAACCATCTTAGCACCTTGGAACCCCCCGGGTGGCACAGGGCTGGATGGGGCATTCGTATAGCTGGGACGGTGTTGCCTCTCGCTTCGCTCGCTGTCCGCCGCTCACAGCTCGCTCGCTCAGTAAAAAATGGCCAGTGTTGGCCCATTTTGGTCTGTTTTGGCTAGTTTTTGGGTTGTTCTTGTGTGCCACGGCGAACGACGTGAACGAAGCAAAACGTCATCCATCTCAGCACCCTGGAACCCCCCGGGTGGCATAGGGCCGGATGGGACATTCGTATAGCAGGGACGGTGCTGTCTCTCCCTTCGCCATTGCTGTCGACGCCGACGCCGCCATTTCCCGAAAAAAATGGCCGTTTTGGCTCGTTTTTGGGCCGCTTTTAGCCGCTTTTGGGCAGTTCTTGTGTTTCAAGGCTAACGACGGAGCGGAGCAAAACGTCGACCATCTCAAAGACTCGAATCCCCGGGGCATAGGGCTGGATGGGGCATTCAGATCGCAAGGACGGTGTTGCCTCTCGCCGCCAGTCCGTCCGCCACTCACCGCCACTTCGCTAAGCCAAAATGGCCATTTTTTGGCCCGTTTTGGGTTGTTTGTGCCAGCTTTTTTGGTCGTTTTTGTGCCGCCGCAAACGCCGCGGAGCGGATCAAAACGCCGCCAATCTCAAAGACCCTAGAACCTGTAATATCCCATTAGTCCCACATCGGAAGTGGGGAATGTGTGTGATTAGCTTATAAGGGCCTAATGAGTGTACCACGAACCTCCCCGCTTAAGCATTTTGGTCCGTGGTTTGCAAGGACCAAAATGGAGTTATTGGCCGCTTAGCTCATCGACCCGGGTCGTGACATTTGGTATCGAGCCGACCTAGCATTTGGGCAGGGTGAGAGGGCTCGAGTAGGAACGGGCTACCCGTGGATGGAGTCGAACTCTCATCACGGCGTGGAGCCACCATCGAAGTTAAACCTCACATGCACTATGCTAGGGTTCGACCGGTTATGTCCGGCCTCGACGAGGACGCCAAGTTAATTGAGTTGGGGATAATGTAATATCCCATTAGTCCCACATCGGAAGTGGGGAATGTGTGTGATTAGCTTATAAGGGCCTGATGAGTGTACTACGTAACCTCCTCGCTAAGCATTTTGGTCCGTGGGTTGCAAGGACCAAAATGGAGTTATTGACGCTTAGCTCATCGACCGGGTCGTGATGTAACCCCCCCGGTCGATAAGGCGGATGGGGCATTCATATAGCAGGGGACGGTGTTGCCTCTCACTTCGCTTCGTTGTTATGCCGCCGCCGCCGCTGCTTTCGCCACCAAAAATGGCCTGTTTTGGCCAGCTTTTAGGTCGCTTTTTGTATGTTTTGGGCCGTTCTTGTGTGCCGCAGTAAACAATGTGAGCGAGTAACCGTCCGAACCATCTCAAAGACTCGAACCCCTTTGGGTGGCACAGGGCTGGATGGGGCATTCGTATGGTAGGGAAGGTGCTGCCTCTCGCTTCGCTCGCTGTCCGTCGCTCGCCGCTCACTCGCTCAGCCAAAAATGGCAAGTTTTGGCCCATTTTTGGGCTATTTTGGCCAGTTTTTGGGCCGTTATTGTGTGCCATTGCGAACGACCTGAGCGGAGCAAAACGTCAGCCATCTTAGCACCTTGGAACCCCCCGGGTGGCACAGGGTCGGATGGGGCATTCGTATAGCAGGGACGGTGCTGCCTCTCGCTTCACTCGCTCAGCCAATAATGGCCAGTTTGGGCCCATTTTTGGGCCGTTTTGGCCAGTTTTTGGGCAGTTCTTGCGTGCTGCGATGAGCGACGTGAGCGGAGCAAAACGTCACCCATCTCAGCACCTTGGAATCCCCCGGGTGGCACAAGGCTAGATGGGGCGTTCGTATAGCAGGGACGACGCTGCCTCTCGCTTCGCTCGTTGTCCGCCGCTCGCCGCTCTCTCGCTCAGCCAAAAATGGCCAGTTTTGGCCCGTTTTTTGGCTGTTTAGGCTAGTTTTTAGGCAGTTCTTGCATGTCGCAGCAAACGACGTGAGCGGAGCAAAACGTCAGCCCTCTCAGCACCCTGGAACCCCCCGGGTGGTACAAGGCTGATTGGGCATTTGTATAGCAGGGACGGTGTTGCCTCTCGCTTCACTCGCTGTCCGCCTCTCGCCGCTCGCTCGCTCAGCCAAAAAAGGCCAGTTTTGGACCGTTTTTGGGCTGATTTGTCCAGTTTTTGGCCCGTTCTTGTGTGTCGCGGCGAACGACGTGAGCGAAGCAAAACGTCAGGCATCTCAACACCCTGGAACTGTAACATTCCTCATTTTCTGAATTTTTGTATAAGTTTCTAGTGATAATGTAAGTATCTATTTCAAATTTGACAAAAGAGCTAGAGTATGAATCAGAGATAACTTATTCTTAATATTTGGGAGATTTGTTCAAACAAGAATCTGAGGACCTATGTGTAAACCCTGAGGATCAAATCGCGAATATAATAAAAACAAGGACTAAACTACAAAACACACAAAATAACAAATCCCACCGCTTAAGCCACTCTGCCTTCGTTCTTAAGGAACTAGAGAAGGCAGCTGCTGTGTGGAAGAATAGAGAAAGAAAGAAAGAAGAAGAGTAAAGAAAGGGAGAAGAAGAAGAAGCAAAATTGGGGCTTGAGGTTTCTTACTCAATCTTCTCAAATGGGGGTCAAAAAAATTCTCAAAAGCAAGTGTTCTAACCCCATCCTACAGAATATTAGTTTCTGTTCTTATGTTGGTTCAAAAAGATCTGAAAGATTTCCATTTAGAACCGGAAATGTCTCTCTTTAGACATAAAACCAAGGATTCTGAAATTTTTCGGTAAACTGACCCCTATATACTGTTTCCGCTATAATTTTTGGTACGAAAAGCAGATTTGGGCAGGACCTAGTTTGTTTGAAAACAGACTCATATATCTTTCTTTTGACACAGATTTTGATGATTTTGAACACCGACTACTTACTCAAACATCTGTTTCTAATGAGCCAATAGATGCTGCAAAACAGGGATCAAAATTTCTGACCTTTCGATACCAAAATACTTATAAGTTCCTGTTGGAAATTCTAAATTATACCAAACTGACTTCGTCCCAAACTAGAATTGAAAACCTTTCTTTTGACATATAGTTTGAAAATTTGGAATTCAAATGCCTACCCTATTATCTGTTGAATCCGACCCTATGTATTCTGCAAAACAATGATTGTGTTTTTGACCTTGCGTTACCAAATCAAAGGTAACTCCTTGTTGGAAACCATGATTCGTACGAAACTTGTTTCAACAGAAAACAGATTGATATATCTTTCAACAACAGCTTTCTTAAGGGTATTGGAGCATAATTGATAATCTGAAGTATTTGTTCTATGTGCCACTGGAATTCTGTCAGAAATCGAGCTTCGGTCGATTTCGCATATTCTGTTTCATTCCTTTGGAAATTGAATTCATCTAACCTTCTTATTTGAATTGAACTAAATATGATTTCTTGGAATCCCAGTATACCCTTGCTTTCATTTCATTCTAAATCTGAATACATTGGTGAGAAAATTGTTGCTTGCATCGTATTGTCTCGTAAAGGCACATGTACGTTTTGTTGTTCTGCGTGTACTTCCGATATATGCTACTTATTGAGCAAACTGCCCTCTTGTACTCTGGTGTTTGTGGGACTTATGTGGACCTTTGCCAGAAATGGTAAGGGGTATGTGTTTAGAGCTTATGATGCATTCGCCGGCCCCTCCGCTTCACCTAGACGGGGTGGATGGAGCTCCCAAACGGGAGACATCTCATCTGGTGGTCATTCAGAAATGGATGAATCACATTCTGTCTGTGGTCCCACTACACCTTACGATGTTTGATATGATATCCAGAGCTTTGGTTAAGTGTTTCTGTTCATGCGTGGATAAGAATGATATGAATGCAACGCCAAAGACGACGCTTGAGCTTCATTAGGTATTTGTTATTGATATGCTTCAACCGGTTCATTCATTGTTGATATGCTTTTGAAATGTTCCATACGCCATTGATATGCTCCGAGACATTCCATATGCCATTGATAAGTCTCATTTTGTTTCATTTGTCATTGATATGCTCCAATTATTCTATGCCCTTTGTTATGAACCAATTATGTATGATTGAAATGACAATTGTGATTCTGCACCTAAATGATATTACGCCTATGAATTCGTATTTCTGCCTTGCATTTTGAAACTTTATCTCTTTGGAAATTGTCCTCTTTTTGACATGGATATGTTAGTCACTTGTCTGAGCTCTTTATGCTCACCCCGTTGTTGTATAAATTTTTTCAGATAGCGATCGCTTGCTTAAATGTTAAGATTGGGCCGAGGCAAGAGAAAAGTTAGAAGATTTTGGGCAGATCTTTATTAGCATATATGTACTTGTTGTGTGAGCCACTCAGATCTAATCAAATGTTGACGATGAATCCAAACTTGTGGATTTTGTGTAGTTAAAGGATCTCTCATGTTTAGGATTTTGGAAAGTTAAGTTAAATTTGTGTAATGACATGACTTATGGTAAATGTTGGTTTGGTGACTGCTTAGATTTTCCCACTTGTAAATTTATACTGGGGTTATTATTTTGATGAGAGGAGTTCAGATCGTATGAAATTTCGAGTGATGCGTGGTATGTTTATGAACTGCACAGGGTTTATAAATTGTAGACTATAGAGGTGAAATTTTGTTCTGTATGTTTTCTTAGTGACCTCAAATGTGTGTTTGGATCCTGGATTGATTTGTTTTCTTGAGTTTTAAATATTATGGATATTTTTGAGGGAGCATGACAGAGGTGGTATCAGAGCCTGATTTGAGAATCACGAAGAATATTTTTTTTGAGGTTTTTTTACTATCATTTAGAGATTGATCAAAGAAAATATTTTTTTTTGATGTTTTAGGAAGCAAGGATGACGAGATCATCTGGTTCTCCTGTTGCATCTATTGCTGATCAATTGAGTGGTATCATGCGGACTTTGGAGACTATGGCACAAGTGATGCAACAACAACAACAACATGTCCAACCTGGAAGAAATGATGAAACAGGGACATCAAACTAATTGGGGTTAGGAATTGAACAGTTCAAGAAGCTTAGTCCTCCCAAGTTTAGTGGTGAGTCTGATCCAAGGTCAGCAGAATGATGGATGCTGCAGATAGAGAAAATATTTAACGTCTTAAATTACCTTGATGATCAGAAAGTTTCTCTTGCTACCTTTATGCTGGAAGGAGAGGCTGAACACTGGTGGAGAATGATTAAGAGGATTTTCGAATTCAAACATGAGCCAATGACATGGAAGGCATTCAAAGAGAGGTTTAACGATCAATATTTTCCAAATTGTATAAGAGATAAAAAAGAATTGGAGTTCTTGAATCTTATCTAGGGAAATATGACGGTTGCAAAGTATGAATCTAAATTCACTGAGCTCTCTAGGTTTGCCACCCATATGACTGATGATGAATCTAGAAAAGCAAAAAGGTTTGAAAGGGGATTGCAAAAAATAAGAAGTCGAATGTCACTTTAAAGCTACAAACATATATGAAAACAAGAGAAAGAGCTTTGAAAATTGAAAGAGACATGGATGAAATTCAAGAAATCATTGGCAAGAACAAAAGGGACAAATTCATTAGCAAAAGCACGAGAGAAAATTAATATGAAGCTAGTAACAAGAGGTTTAAGACATCTAGATTTGAAAAAGGGAAACCACTCATGGAGGACTTAGTCATGTGCAAGATGTGGATTAAATCATGAAACAAGTCAAGAGTTTTTGGGTGACTGAGCATGTTTTGTTTGTGGAAAGTTGGATCATCAAATAAAAGATTGCCCCTGTGGGAAGAAGAAAGAGCCACTGTCTCCTAGACCCTCAGCCCATGCTAGAGTGTACGCTATCACCTAACAAGATTCAAAAAAAAAGCTTCTAAATCCGTGGTTGAAGGTATTCTTCATGTTTCTAAGAGAAATGCAAAAGTTTTGTTTGATCCCGACTCCAACTTATCTTTTGTTTCACAATACTTTGCTTGTCATTTGGATATTCTACCTAGACCCCTGGATTATATGTTATATGTAACAACTGCTGTTGGAGATTCATTGGCAACAAACTTGGTTTACCCGTCTTGTTTGATTTCTATTGGAGAACACGAATTCCTTGCTGATTTGATTCTCCTAGAGATCCAGGGTTTTGATGTTATACTTGGCATGGATTGGTTATCTTCTCATCATGCTAGTATTGATTTTTTTGGTAAGTAAAAGTAAATTGATTATGTGTAAAGTTTTTACAAATAGCTTTATCTATACAAGTCATAGACAAAGCCAAGTAACTCATGGAGTTCGAATGCGATAGTTATGACTACACATGCTGTAGACTATAACTCATAATCATAATCAACATAGAAAATGTTTATCCAGATATATCAAAACTACCTGTTGGTACATAATTTGGCATCATTCCCAAGATCTTTAGTTAATAGCAAATTTAAATTTGATAAAAATATCTTTTTCTCTTTAGGTAAAGTGCTCCGTTTTGAGATCTTGCTCCATACAGGATCTTGAGTCTCTAATAATCTCTTTCAATAGCTGAGGGGAATTACCATACCCTCAAAAATACCAAAAGGAAGTGGTTGCAGCCGGATTGGAAGAAGATCTAGAGATGGAATACCCCCACCTAGCTAGATTATCTCAACGGGTATATGCATCGTCGGCAGTATCAAATTACAGACCACCCACCGACTCAACAATGGGACCAGCCAACTACCCCCCCCAAGAACATAGAATCGACAAGCCGAAGCTCATGCATTTGAAGGCTACTCCAAGCAGCCAAGGTTTAAATCAAAAGACCTGTGCTCAAGCATGGAATCTGGCCACAAGATTTCAACAACAAGGGGCGATGTTCATAATCCCATCCCAACTTGGGATGTTTGAGGAAGTATTTATGAGATGGGAGTCAATAACAAAGAATTTGGTCTCCCTACAAGGATTCACCAATCCCCAAGCCAAAATGGAGTTCATCGAAAATCTACTTGGTGAAGCAGAAAAAACTAGCATGGATCCAATGGCGATGGCGACTCGAGAATACCAAATTATTAATGGCCAACGCGATGGTTCAGAGGAACACAAAACATCCTCTCACAACTAAGGACAATTTTTATTTTAGAAGACCCTTCCAAGGATCCACCACAAAGACAAGAAGAGGCCTCACCGACCTTGAAAGGTTATCATGCACAAACCTCAAACATATTATCCAATTCCCAAATGACTATATGAGGCTTGCATCAAAATAGGAAGGCTATTCACAAGCCCGTAACTCTCGTGAGAAATTATGGTCTAAAATGCCCGAGAGAACTAGGCAAAAGGATCAAGGAGACATTCAAACAAAATACAGGGGAAACATAATAGGGTAATCCCAAGAGTATTATTTTCCTACAAATACCTAGAGGCAGAATGCAAGGACGCTGGCTTCGGAAGGGCCCCTAAAGATCTATCCTTTTGCAGCGAAATTCCCGTTCCAGGATAATACAATAAACCAGAAAGAAGGTATGGCGTAAGGAAATCAACAACCTACAAAGGAAAACCACACTCCTCCCATGCTAGAATTGAGAAAAGAAAGCACTTGATTAGAAACAAGAAGTGCAAATGCTACCTATGCGGGGAAGAAGGGCACTTTGCAAGGGAATGTCCCAATGATCGTAAAAATATTAAAAGGGTAGCCATGTTCGAACAGCTTGACCTCCCAGATGATTATGAAATCCTATCAGTACAAGAAGGAGAGAATCAAAGCGATGCAATTTACTCCATCTCTGAGGGAGAAGACGTGGAAAGTCTACAAAGATGGTATCCATTCCTTTACTCATAGAATATTTGCCCTCATTGAAGATAGCAGAACCCAATTGGATCGGCCCCGACACGGGATATAGGGCCCGGTACAAGTCTCCCAAACACAAGCCGAATGCAAACATATATGGGAAATTAACACGGAACTACCAGCTAGCATGGAAATATGTAATTGCTGCAAAAGAACAACCCAAAGGAGGCATAGGAGGCACTGCCCTCTATGTGAAATTACTTCATGCGGAATGTGCAGCATCTATTATTTCAGAAAAAGAACCCCAGTAATGACCGAGGAACCACCGAGGTATGAGGCCAAGAATTTGCTTCAACAACAGCAAGATTACATTAACCATTGTGAACCAAAAATCAGAAGACTGAAGATAGCTGTAGAATCAGAACAACAGAAGGCAAAGGAATTAGAAGAAATACAAATACAAGCCATAGCAACTGCCCAAGAAAACCTCCAGTTACAGCATGAGATATGCGAATGGAAGAAGAGGTATGATCAACTGGAAGGAGAGGCAATGGAAATTGATCGACTAAGGTTAGAGAAAGCTGATTTACTAAAAGAAATGCAAGAGCTTAGGACAAAGGAAGTGGAGAAAAATGAAGAAATGTTCGTCCTACTGGCCGAAGAAACACAGAAGGCTTTATCTATAGAAACAAAGGAAACAGGAGGATCCAAAAAAAGCCAAAAACATGCTCTTCAACCTAGAGGTACGAATTGAAATCCCAAGCATCCCCTCCTTGAAGATAAATGCCATATTAGACACAGGAGCCACGGCCTGCTGCATAGATGAAAATTCCATACCAAAAGCAGCAATGGAGGAAAATCCCTACATTGTACATTTCAGCGGAATAACATCCAAGACAACGGCCAACAAAAAACTAAAAGGTGGCAAGATGACTATAGGGGATAACACATTCAGGATCACCTATACATATGCTTTCACAATGAAGCTGGGAGACGATATCCAAATGATAATAGGGTGCAACTTCATACGGGCCATGCAAGGAGGAGTAAGGATAGAAGGTAACACCGTTACTTTCTACAAAAATCTTACTACAGTCAACACGCTACCCTATATCCTAGTATCAGCAGCAATAGAAGAACTGGATCTTGAAGAGGATGAGTATATCCAGATCCAGGAATCTGTCCTCTTCTCCAAGCAGCTCAAGGTAGTAACCAGATCAAAGAAAGGTTCGAGGCCTCATGAATCACCAAGGCCCAGGGGATACATAGGGGAAGACCCCTAAAACACTAGGAAAATAACAAAATTATATGCAAACTAGAGATTAAAAACCCGACTTCAGAGTCAAGACAAGCCCCTTAAGCATCTTACACCATGAGCAAAGGAGGCTTTCTCTAAACACATAGACAGCCCTTCTAAAGATTGGAGTAATAAGGCCAAGCAAGAGCGCAGGACATCGCATAACCGCCATAATAGTCAACTCCGAACAACAAGAGACCCGTAAACCGGAGGGAGAAAAAGGGCAAGGAAAGGATGGTATTCAATTACAAAAGGCTGACCGACATCACTAAAAAGGACCAAGATAGCCTACCAGGGATAAACACCATCCTACGAAAGGTCAATAATAGCAAAATTTACTCAAAATTTGACCTCAAATCGATTTCACCAGGTAGCCATGCATCCCGACTCAATTGAGTGGACCGCTTTTTGGGTTCCCCGACGGACTATATGAATGGCTAGCAATGCCATTCGGATAAAAAAATGCACCCGTAGTATTTCAGAGAAAAATGGATGAATGTTTTAAAGGTACGGGAGAATTTATTGCAATATACATTGACGATATTCTAGTATTCTCGAAAAACGAGAAAGACCACGCCAGGCACCTGGCCCAAATGTTGGAAATCTGTCAGAAACATGGCTTGGTACTAAGCCCATCAAAGATGAAGGTGGCGGTCAAAGAGATAGAATTCCTTGGGGCAATCTTGGGAAACTCAAAAATTAAGCTACAGCCCCACATCATCAAAAGAATCACAGAGTACCAAGAGGAAAATCTCACCACAAAGAAAGGTCTAAGATCGTCGCTAGGCATACTAAATTACGCCCATAATTATATCCCTAATCTGGGAAAACTCCTGGGACCACTCTATGCCAAAACAAGCCCGACTGGTGAGAAGAGGTTTAACGAGCAAGACTGGGAGCTTATCCGAAAGATCAAAAGTTTGGTTAAAATTCTTCCGCACTGAAGTACCACCAGAGGAATGTTTTATCATTCTAGAAACAGATGGCTGCATGGAAGGATGGGGGGGGATCTGCAAGGGAAAAATTGAAGAACGACCCCCGAATATCGAAAAAAATTGCCTACGCAAGTGGAAAATTCAACCCCATCAAGTCCACTATTGATGCAGAAATGCATGGCAGTAATGAAGACTTTGGAAAGCCTGAAGATCTACTTTCTGATAAGGAGGAAGTCATAATCGGACAGACTGTCAAGCCATCATAAGCTTCTTCAACAAGTCTGCCCCGAACAAACCTTCTAGGGTCCGGTGGATGGCCTTCGTCGACTATATAACCGATGCGGGCGTTGAAGTGAAATTCGAGCACATCGAAGGAACCAAGAATATTCTTCGCTGATTCCCTATCTAGACTAATAAATATTCTAGTCGCAGGATGGCCTGGACGAGCAAGCAATCCTAATGCTTTGGAGGCTACCAAGGAGGTCCAAGCGAGACCAAGCCCAAGAGCTGCAGCCTACCTCAACCAATTCCCGACGACTGGCAGAACAATACCTCTGGGGGATCGCCAAGCTCGAGGGGATCCCAACAGGAATCCCCTTCGAGATCTCGAAATAGTTGAAAAAAAGAGCTCAAAATTATTCAAAGAGAGGCTGCCGACAAGCCTGCAAGTCACACTACGGTGCCTCCTCAAAGATCCACTCAAAGAAAGACGGAAGAATACCAAAGGAGGAGGGAGGAAAAGACAACTGGTACAAAGATCGGGCTACCAAATGTCCTTCAAAGAAGAAGAAGAATTAGAGAGGGCCCTCACACTAACACAAGATGCTACCCACAGTCGGAAAGCTTCAACTTTTAATAGTTATGGCATTTTTTTAGTCACTAGCTTTCGACCTGAGCCCGGGAGCCGTGCAAAGTTTGAGTCTAGCGTCGCGTTCTTCGCCTTTTTTAGAAATCTAGAGTCTAGCGTCGACGCCCACGTATACGCCTTAGTTTTCAAAGGAACGGTTGGATAAAAAGGTGTCGATGGGGACCCTGAGATCCCCCGACCCTATGCCTTCAGTTCTCTATATAAACAACTGCATCTCTCATTGCAGAACAGGCAGAAAAGATCTGAAGTTCTACTTTGAGAAGTCCTTCTAAGGTTTTAATCCAGAGTCTGTAAGTTTCTTACTAGTTCTTAATACCTATCTCTGCTTTTAAATCTTGAAGCACGCTGTCCTCTTAATCCAAGATTTTAATCCAGAGTCTGTAAGTTTCTTACTAGTTCTTAATACCTATCTCTGCTTTTAAATCTGGGTTGGTCGAATTACCCAGTCTCTGCCATCACATTCAGGAAAAGAACAGTTGTGGCTGCAATGTGAAAGCATATGTATAGGGGATCCTGAATGTGTTATCCCCTATAGTCATCTTGCCACCTTTTAGTTTTTTGTTGGCCGTTGTCTTGGATGTTATCCCGCTGAAATGTACAATGTAGGGATTTTCCTCCATTGCTGCTTTTGGTATGGAATTTTCATCTATGCAGTAGGTCGTGGCTCCTGTGTCTAATATGGCATTTATCTTAAAGGAGGGGATACTTGGGATTTCAATTCATACCTCTAGGTTGAAGAGCATGTTTTTGGCTTTTCTAGATCCTCTTGTTTCCTTTGTTTCTATAGATAAAGCCTTCTGTGTTTCTTCAGCCAGTAGGATGAACATTTCTTCATTTTTCTCCACTTCCTTTGTCCTAAGCTCTTGCATTTCTTTTAGTAAATCAGCTTTCTCTAACCTTAGTCGATCAATTTCCATTGCCTCTCCTTCCAGCTGATCATACCTCTTCTTCCATTTGCATATCTCATGTCAGAATCGGAGGTTTTCTTGGGCAGTTGCTATGGCTTTGTATTTGTATTTCTTCTAATTCCTTTGCCTTCTTTGTTCAGATTCTATAGCTATCTTCGCCTTCTGATTTCCGCTTCACAATGGTTAATGTAATCTTGTCTGTTGTTGAAGCAAATTCTTGGGCTCATACCTCGGTGGTTCCTCGGTCATTCTTGGGGTTCTTTTCTGAAATAATAGATGCTGCACATTCCACATGTAGTAATTTCACATAGAGGGCAGTGCCTCCTATGCCTCCTTTTTAAGTTGTTCTTTTGCAGCAATTACATATTTCCATGCCAATTTGGTAGTTCCGTGTTAATTTCCCATATATGTTTGCATTCGGCTTATGTTTGGGAGACTTGTACCCGCCCTATATCCCGTGTCGCCCGATCCACCGTGTTCTCGCTATCTTCAATGAGGGCAAATATTCTATGAGTAAAGGAATGGATACCATGCTGTAGAATTTCCACGTCTTCTCCCTCAGAGATGGAGTAAATTGCATCGCTTTGATTCTCTCCTTCTTGTACTGATAGGATTTCATAATCATCTGGGAGGTCAAGCTGTTCGAACATGGCTACCCTTTTAATATTTTTACGATCATTGGGACATTCCCTTGCAAATGCTGACGGCAGATTCCATTCTACCCACATTCAGCTATTAAAATCTTTGAAGTTCCTTTGCCAGTTGTGTGAGAGGCCCTTTTCTTGAGAAACATTGCATGAGGTCGCCTAGTTCTTGGTGCAAGTTTGGTTGCGGTAGTCTATTGAGTTCAAATTGCTGGAGAATCTCCTTCCATATCCATTTTGTATAATCACAAGCAAAATAGAGGTGGTCAACAGTTTCTTCTTGTTGCATAAAAAGGGAGCATCGGTTAACATGATAGATACCTCTTCTTTTCATATTATCTATTGTAGGTAGTTTATTGAGAAGGGCCTGCCATGTACATAAGGAATGTCTTTGTGACCCCGATCGATCCCATGTCCAACTGCTTGGGACCCATTTGTTATTTCTTTGCCTAATTTGATTCCATGCGGACGTGGCACTAAATTTGTCATTGTCATGAGGCCAAATAAGTATATCTGAAGAGTTGTTCCTGATTGGAATAGCTATAATAGTCGGCCAAAGTGATAACATTTCGGGAGAAATAGGATTCGGGAGACACCAGGTACCGTTAGCAATGAACTCAGAAACCTTCCAATCTTTGGGAGCCCCAAGATCTTTTCGTATTCTGTCACCATATAATTGAAATATACTCGTCCCATTCACCCAAGGATCGTACCACATATTAGTACTAGTTCCAGAAGAGATTGCATAGGAAATGTGTTTGATTAGGCAATTCCTTGCCTTTAAAATTCCTTTCCAAGCTGCAGAGAGGGTATGTTCTTGTTGAAATTTCCCAGATTGATTCCTTTGAAAGATACCTTGCAGAAAACCCAATGTGACCATAAGGAACATTTGTTTTGCAAAAGATCCCATAATTGCTGCACTGACATGCTTGATTCCAATCTCTAGTATTTCTCAAGTTTAGCCCCCTTCATCTTTCTGGTTTGCAAATGCTATCCCAATTTACCATATGCATTTCCTTATCATTTGTGCCATTCCGGAAGAAGTTCATTAATAACCGCTTCAATATCTTGTAGAAGTCCAAAGAAGTAAGAAATGCATTACACCAATATATAGAGTAGGAGTGCAATACCGAACGGATGAGTTCGAGTCGTCCCGCTTTTGATAGAAACCTATTTTTCCAAGATGAAATTCTATTCTTTATTTTTTTTTTGCAAGATAGGTCGACAAAGGAGTTTTGTGAATGCCTCAGGGATATGAGCGGAGACCCAAATAAGGAACTGGCAAGCTTCCCTCACTAACCCCCAAAGTTTGTGCAATAAAGACATTATCCTCAACGTAAGGGCTCATATATACTTTACTTTTCGCATGATTTAACTCAAGTCCAGAAACCATACCAAAGTCATTCATAATAGTAGCCGTGTTCTTTATCAAGTTGGTTCATTTTGGAGAAAGATAAGTAAGTCATCTGTAAATGTTATATGTGATATATGAACAGAACCAAAGAATGGGTACCTTAATGCTACCATTTAAGACTGCGTGTTCCAACATACATACTAAGTCCTTCCATCGCAATAGTAAAAAAAGATACGGAGAGAGTAGATCACCTTGTTTGATGCCATTCGTGTTCCCAAAAAACCAATTGGTGAGCCATTAAAGAGTATCAAAAACTTTGGAGTTTCCAGCAAGATTGAATCCAATTAACCCATTGCTTGTGGGAAGTTCATATCGAGGAGCATCTTATAGATAAACTTCCTATTAACTGAATCAAAGGCTTTCCGTAAATCAGCTTTAAAACAGATTTTTGTCCCTCTTGCTTTTGAATGCAAATCTTTGACCAAGTCATTAGCAGGCAAAATGTTATGATGTATACTTCTCCCTTTGATGAAAGCAGCTTGATTTGGGCTAATGATCTTTTGTATATTGGGGCATTGAGGATTGAAATAGCTTCCGAATCAAGTTTTCTAGTCGGCTCCACATGAATGTTATTAGGTTTCCCATCTTGATTGAGTAAGGAATAAAAAAATTGCTCTTTATGTGCTTTAACCTCATCTAAATTCTCAATAAGATTATCATCTTTGTCTCTCAGATTTGTCGATACGTGCAATGCCCTTCTCGAGTAGCAATTGAAGCATAGAAAAATTTTGTATTGAATCCCCTAGTGTAAGCCAATCTTTGTCGAGACTTCTGCTTTGCAAAACTTTCCTCCTGTTTTTAAGGCTTGCATGAAGTTATTTCTGGCTTCGCCTCTTTGTAGATAATATTTTCATCATTTGGTTTGTTGCAGCTCATGTTGTGTTGACATTAGTTCCTTTCTCGCAAAATTGAACTCGTGTTAATATTGCCAAAGGTATTTGTATTCCACTCCTTTAGTGCTGCTTTTACAGTGCTTTGAGCTTTTAACATAAGATGTAAGGGGGATCCATGCACATTAACATTCCAAGCAAATCTGATAACATCAAGAAATTGAGGATGAGTACTCCACATGTTAAAGAATCTAAACGGTTTCTTGCCTCTTGGTGTCGCTTTTTTTCTGCATGTATATACATTAAAGAATGGTCGAAAAACAAAGGAGCACCATACTCAAGAAGTGAATCTGGGTAAACTATTAACCATTCATAATTAATCAAACACCTATCAAGCTAAGCCATTATTTTTTTCGTTAGCAAACACCTTGATTACTCCAGAGAGCCAATTACCCACAGATTTCATATCAAACAATGCTGCAGTGTCAATGTAATCATTGAAACTTTGAAGTCGGGCTTTCAAAGTTGTCTACCCCCCTTTTTTTCATTTATGTACCGAATAGTATTAAAGTCTCCAAGAACAATCCAAGGTACATTGAGACAGCCATTTACAATATTAGTCGTCGGACCAAAGAGTATTTCTTTCTTGCATACTTGCTTTGAAGCATATATACCAAAGAAATTGAATTGACATCCATTCTTTTTATCCTCTACCTTAAGATGAATGAATTGATCGGTAGCAGAAATAAACCAAGCATTAATAGAGTTAGGATGCCATAAGACCCATATTCTACCAAAAGTTTCATTTGAGTCATTGGTAAATAGTTCTGCGTCCGGCCATATTAAATTCTTTTGAGCTTGAACGCGCGATTGATTGTTACAAAAAAATAATTACTTTCTGCATACCAGATCAGCCTATATTTTTCTTTGAGGGCATTAGGCATGATTTGCCTCCTTGCTTGATATCAGCACTTCAAGCTTATCGTCTTATGCAGAAAGGTTGTTTTTGTTATATGGTGTGTGTAAAGGAGCATTCAAATCAGGAAACCCACCTAGATGAAATTTCAGTGGTCAAAGAATTTCCTGATGTATTCCCAGCACGACTTGCCTCGGTTTACCTCTAGATAGAGAGGGTGAATTTGCTATTGATCTGTCCCCAAAGACAACCCCAATATCTAAGCTTCCCTGCAGAATGGCACCACTCGAAAGCTAGAGGAATTAAAGAAGCAACTACAAGAATTATTAGATAAGGGTTTCATACGACCCAAAGTATCTCCATGGGGTGCTCCTAAGTACTATTAGTGAAGAAGAAGGATGGAACATTGAGGCTTTGTATTGATTATAGACAGTTGAATCGGGTGACCATCAAAAACAAGTATCTCATACCTAGAATTGACGATTTGTTTGATCAACTGCAGGGTGCACAAGTATTCTCTAAGATTGACCTAAGGTCAGGTTACTATCAGTTGAAGATCAAGGAGGAGGATATTTCAAAAACAGCTTTCAGAACTCGATATGGTCATTATGAATTCTTGGTGATGCCTTTTGGTTTGACAAATGCCCCTGCAGCTTTTATGGAACTAATGAATAGGATATTTCAACCGCTCTTGGATATCTGTGTAACTGTATTTATTGATGACATATTGATGACAAACGCCCCTGTATTCAAGGAGTCATCAGGAGCATGAGGAACACTTGAGAAATGTATTGTCCATACTAAGAGAAAAGAAGTTGCATGCAAAGTTCAGCAAATGTGAATTTTGGTTGAATGAAGTTGCTTTCTTAGGCCATGTGATTTCAGGGAAGGGTATATCTGTTGATCCAAGGAAAATAGAAGCTGTAGTTGAATGGGAAGTACCAACAAATGTAACAGAAGTTAGAAGCTTCTTGGGCATGGCAGGTTATTACAGGAGATTTGTGGAGGGATTTTCTTGAATCGCTCAACCTCTCACCAAACTCACTAAGAAGAATATAAAATTGTATGGGGTGATGATTGTGAGCAAAGTTTTCAAGAGTTAAAAAGAAGATTGACGAGTGCCCCTATTCTCACTATTCCAAGTGGTAGTGATGAGTTTGTAGTTTATACTGATGCTTCAAGGAAGGGCTTAGGATGTGTTTTGATGCAGGAAGGGAGAGTAATTGCTTATGCTTCTAGGCAACTTAAAGGTTATGAATTGAATTATCCAACTCATGACTTGGAATTGGCAGCAATTATTTTTGCTCTAAAGATTTGGAGACATTATTTGTATGGTCGACAGTTTGAAATCTTTCCTGATCACAAGAGTTTAAAATATATTTTCACTCAAAAAGAGTTAAATATGAGGCAGCGAAGATGGATAAAACTTCTGAAGGATTATGATTGTGCCATCCGTTATCACCTAGGCAAAGCCAATGTTGTAGCTGATGCACTTAGTAGAAAATCTACAAGTTTTATGGCTAGTCTGGTCGTGAAGCAATGGAAGTTGTTAGAAGAAAATTTTGATGTGAAAGCTTTGAGGAAAGAGCAAGACTCGATGATATTGATGGCCTCCATTCAAGTGCAATCTGATCTTATTCAACAAATTAAGGAAGGACAATTACGAGATCCACGTTTAATCTACTTGAGAAATGAAGTAAAAAGGGCATTGAAGCCAAAATTTCAAGTTTCAAAGGATGGCCTTTTGAGATTTGGGGAAAGGGTATGTGTGCCAAACGAGCCAGATATCAAGAGTCAAATCCTAGAGGAGAGTCATACTTCAAAGTACGCCATGCATCCAGGGAGCACTAAGATGTATAGGGATATCCAAAGTCATTATTGGTGGGAAGGCATGAAGAAGGAAATTGCAATGTATGTTTCAAAATGTTTGACTTGTCAGCAAATCAAAGTAGAACACCAAAGACCTGGAGGGTTGTTGCAACCTTTAGATATTCCGGAATGGAAATGGGAATGTATTACCATGGATTTTGTTTCGGGACTACCCAGAACCTCTAGGAAGCATGATGCTATTTGGGTTATCATTGATAGGTTAACAAAATCTGCGCATTTCCTACCAATTAATATGACTTATTCGCTTGACAGACTTGCAGATTTATATGTCAATGAAATAGTAAGACTTCATGGTATTCCAAAGGAGATCATCTCTGATAGAGACTCCAGATTTCTCTCTAGATTCTGGAGAAGATTGTAGGAGTCGATGGGCACTTAAGTTAAGTTTAGTACTACATATCATCCTCAGACTGATGGTCAGTCAGAAAGAACAATTCAAACACTTGAGGATCTGCTTAGAGCCTATGTTATGGATTGGAAGGGTGAATGGGATAAAGATATTTCACTTATTGAGTTCACTTATAATAATAGTTATCATTCAAGTATTCAAATGGCTCCTTACGAAGCTTTATATGGGCGAAAGTGCATAACACCTATATGTTGGGAGGAAGTTGGTGACAGAAAGCTGTTAGCACCGGACAAAGTACAAGAAACTACCGAGAAAATTCAAGTTATAAGGAAAAGGTTAAAAACTGCTCAGAGTCGTCAAAAGAGTTATGCCGACAATAGAAGATGAGACATTGAGTTTGAAATCGAAGATTTTGTATTCTTAAAAGTATCCCCTTCCAAAGGCATTATAAGGTTTGGGAAGAAAGGAAAGTTAAGCCCAAGATTTATTGGACCTTTCGAGGTTCTTGAGAGGGTTGGTTCTGTTGCTTACAGGATTGCCTTGCCACCAGCATTGTGTCATGTTCATGATATATTTCATGTCTCGATGATTAGGAAATATATATATGACCCTTCTCACATCATTAAGTATGAGCTGGTGGAGATCGATAAAGATTTATCTTATGTGGAAGAGCCTATTCAGATTGTTGACAAGAAAGAAAAAGTCCTAAAGAATCGGGTCATCCCACTGGTTCAAGTAATTTGGAGACATCATTCTGGAGAGGAAACAACTTGGGAGCTAGAGGAGGAAATGACAAAGGTGTACCCCCGTCTTTTCATCGATAGAGGTACGATAAATT
The DNA here is from genome assembly GCA_900464855.2 of Musa schizocarpa. NCBI lineage: Eukaryota > Viridiplantae > Streptophyta > Magnoliopsida > Zingiberales > Musaceae > Musa > Musa schizocarpa. The sequence continues at coordinate 28,070,425 of LS990918.1, forward strand.
TAGAGGACTAAAATTTTCTTTTAAGGGGGGGAGAGTGTAACATTCCTCATTTTCTGAATTTTCGTATAAGTTTCTAGTGATAATGTAAGTATCTATTTCAAATTTGACAAAAGAGCTAGAGTATGAATCAGAGATAACTTATTCTTAAGATTTGGGGGATTTGTTCAAACAAGAATTTGAGGACCTATGTGTAAACCCTGAGGATCAAATCGCGAATATAATAAAAACAAGGACTAAACTACAAAACACACAAAATAACAAATCCCACCGCTTAAGCCACTCTTCCTTCGTTCTTAAGGAACTAGAGAAGGCAGCTGCTGTGTGGAAGAACAGAGAAAGAAAGAAAAAGAAGAGAAAAGAAAGGGAGAAGAAGAAGAAGCAAAATTGGGGCTTGAGGTTTCTTACTCAATCTTCTCAATTGGGGTCAAAAAAATTCTCAAAGGCAAGTGTTCTAACCCCATCCTACAGAATATTAGTTTATGTTCTTATGTTGGTTCAAAAAGATCTGAAAGATTTCCATTTAGAACCGGAAATGTCTCTCTTTGGACATAGAACCAAGGATTCTGAAATTTTTCGGTAAACTGACCCCTATATACTATTTCCGCTATAATTTTTGGTACGAAAAGCAGATTTGGGCAGGACCTAGTTTGTTTGAAAACAGACTCTTATATATTTCTTTTGACATAGATTTTGAAGATTTTGAACACCGACTACTTACCCAAACATCTGTTTCTAATGAGCCAAAAGATGCTGCAAAACAGGGATCAAAATTTTTGACCTTTCGATACCAAAATACTTATAAGTTCCTGTTGGAAATTCTAAATTATACCAAACTGACTTCGTCCGAAACTAGACTTGAAATCCTTTCTTTTGACATATAGTTTGAAAATTTTGGAATTCAAATGCCTACCCTATTATCTGTTGAATCCGACCCTATGTATTCTGCAAAACAGTGATTGTGTTTTTGACCTTGCGTTACCAAATCAAAGGTAACTCCTTGTTGGAAACCATGATTCGTACGAAACTTGTTTCAACAGAAAACAGATTGATATATCTTTCAACAACAGCTTTCTTAAGGGTATTGGAGCATAATTGATAATCTGAAGTATTTGTTCTATGTGCCACTGGAATTCTGTCAGAAATCGAGCTTCGGTCGATTTCGCGTATTCTATTTCATTCCTTTGAAAATTGAATTCATCTAACCTTCTTGTTTGAATTGAGCTAAATATGATTGCTTGGAATCCCAGTATACCTTTGCTTTCAATTCATTCTAAATCTGAATACATTGGTGAGAAAATTATTGCTTGCATCGTATTGTCTCGTAAAGGCACATGTACGTTTTGTTGTTCCGCGTGTGCTTCCGATATATGCTACTTATTGAGCAAACTGCCCTCTTGTACTCTGGTGTTTGTGGGACTTATGTGAACCTTTGCCAGAAATGGTAAAGGGTATATGTTTAGAGCTTGCAATGCTCTGTCGGCCCCCTCTGGCTTCACCTAGACGTGGGTGGATGGAGCTCCCAGACGTGGGAGACTTCTGTTTGGTGGTCATTCAGAAATGGATGAATCACATTCTGTCTGTGGTCCCACTACACCTTCTGTATATTTGATATGATATCCAGAGCTTTGGTTAAGTGTTTATGTTCATGCTTTGGATAAGAATGATATGAATGCAACGTCAAAGACGACGTTTGAGCTTCTGTTCGGTATTTGTTATTGATATGCTTCGAACTAGTTCATTCATTGTTGATATGCTTCGAAATATTCCATACGCCATTGATATGCTCCGAGACATTCCATATGCCATTGATAAGCTCCGATTTTGTTTCATTTGTCATTGATATGCTCTAATTACTCTATGCCCCTTCTGTTATGAACCAATTATGTATGATTGAAATGACAATTGTGATTCTGCACCTAATGATATTACGTCTATGAATTCATATGTTCTGCCTTGCATTTTGAAACTTTATCTCTTTGGAAATTATCCTCTTTTGACATGGATATGTTAGTCACTTACTGAGCTCTTTATGCTCACCCCGTTGTTGTATAAATTTTTCAGGATAGCGTATCGCTTGCTTAAATGTTAAGATTGGGCCGAGGCAGTAGAAAGATCGAAGATTTTGGGCAGATCTTTATTAGCATATATGTACTTGTTGTGTGAGCCACTTTGTATCTAATCAAATGTTGACGATGAATCCAAACTTGTAGATTTTGTGTATGTTAAAGGATCTCTCATGTTTAGGATTTTGGAAAGTTAAGTTAAATTTGTGTAATGACATGACTTATAGTAAACGTTGGTTTGGTGACTACTTAGATTTCCCCACTTGTGAATTTATACTGGGGTTATTATTTTGATGAGAGGAGTTCAGATCGTATGAAATTTCGAGTGATGCGTGGTATGTTTATGAACTGCACAGGGTTTATAAATTGTAGACTATAGAGGTGAAATTTTGTTCTGTATGTTTTCTTAGTGACCTCAAATGTGTGTTTGGATCCTGGATTGATTTATTTTCTTGAGTTTTAAATATTATGGATATTTTTGAGGGAGCGTGACTGGAACCCCCCGAGTGGCACAGGGCAAGATGGGGCATTCGTATAGTAGGGACGGTGCTGCCTCTCGCTTCACTCGCTTTCCGCCGATCGCCGCATGCTCGCTCATCCAAAAATGGCGAGTTTTGGCCCGTTTATGGGCCATTTTGGCTGTTTTTTGGGAGTTTTTGCGTACCACGGCAAACGACATGGGTGGAGCAAAACGTTAGCCATCTCAGCACCCTGGAACCCCTCGGGTGGCTCAGCGTTGGATGGGGCATTCGTATAGCAGGGACGGTGCTGCCTCTCGCTTCACTCGTAGTCCGCCGCTCGCTCGCTCAGCCAAAAATGGCAAGTTTTGGCCCGTTTTTGGGCTGTTTTTGTAAGTTTTTGGGTCGTTCTTGTGTGCCGCGGTAAACGACGTGAGTGGAGCAAAACGTCAGCCATCTCAGCACCCTGGAACCCCAGGGTGCCATAGGGCTGGATGCGGCATTCGTATAGTCGGGTCGGTGCTGCCTCTCGCTTCGCTCGTTGTCCGCCGCTCACCGCTCGTTCGCTCAACCAAAAATGAGACATTTTGGCCCGTTTTTGGGCTGTTTTGGCCAGTTTTTGGGCCGGTCCTGTGTGCCGCGGCAAACGACGTGAGCGGAGCAAAATGTCAGCCATCTCAGCACCCTGGAACCCCCGGGTGGCACAGGACTGGATCGGGCATTCGTATAGCAGGGACGGTGCTGCCGCTCACTGTCCGCCACTCGCCGCTCGCTCGCTCAACGAAAAATGGCCAGTTTTGGCCCATTTTTGGACCGTTTTGGCTAGTTTTTGGGCAGTTCTTGCGTGCCGCGGTGAACGACGTGAATGGAGCAAAATGTCAGCCATCTCAGCACCCTGGAAGCCCCCGGGTGGCATAGGGATGGATGGTGTATTCGTATAGTAGGGATGGTGCTACCTATCGCTTCGCTCGCTGTCCGCCGCTCGCCGCTCGCTCGCTCAGCGTAAAATGACAATTCAATTTCACTAGTATATATGCTTCAAATAGTATGCAATAAAGAAATACTCTTTGGTCTGACCTGACTAATATTATAAATGGTTGTCTCAATGTACCTTGGATTGTTCTTGGAGACTTTAATACTGTTCGGTACACAAATGCAAAAAAAGGGGGGTAGACAACTTTCAGAAAGCCAGCTTCAAAGTTTTAATGATTACATTGACAGTGCAGCATTGTTTGATATGAAATCTGTGGGTAATTGGCTCTCCTGGAGTAATCAAGGTGCTGCTAACAGAAAAATAATGGCTCGACTTGATAGGTGTTTGATTAATCATGAATGGTTAACAGTTTACCCAGATTCACTTCTTGAGTATGGTGCTCCTTTGTTTTCTGACCATTCTTTAATGTATATACACGCAGAAAACGCGACACCAAGAGGCAAGAAACCGTTTAGATTCTTTAACATGTGGAGTACTCATCCTCAATTTCTTGATGTTATCAGATCTGCTTGGAATGTTAATGTGCATGGATCCCCCCTTTGCATCTTATGTCAAAAGCTCAAAGCTTGTAAAGCAGCACTAAAGGGGTGGAATACAAATACCTTTGGCAATATTAACACCAGAGTTCAATTTTGCAGAAAGGTGTTAGGATCGGAGCAGCACTAAGAGGGGGGGGTGAATTAGTGCAGCGGATAAAAACTTCGGTTTTATAAAAAATCTTTCGTATGAAGAGAGCGGAACTTGACAAGTTTAATCTTGAAAGCGTATTCTTAAATATGCGCAGCAAAAGTAATAAGGAACCAGAGCATATAAGAAGATTTGCAATAATATAAATAACAGTAATGAAACGCAAACCACAGATCACGCCGATTTTAGAGTGGTTCGGTCAAATGACCTACTCCACTTTATGAGGCCCCTCTTCGATGAGGCTCCCACCTTCCACTAGCAAGCTTCTTGAAATGGAAGGGTAAATACCCTCTTACAACTCTTTTTACAAGCGGTTCACTCTCTTACAGATTTTCGAGAAGAGATGAGGTGAACACTAGCAAATTGAAAAGAAAGAAAGCTAACACTTTTCTAAGATTTTTCTCTCAAACTCTTGCTGCTCAAAAGGTTGTAATCTCAAATTTGAGATTTGAGGGGTATTTATAGGCCTCAAGAGGATTCAAATTTGGGCTCCAAAATTCAAATCCTCTTTGTTCCGATGCTGGCGGTGCCACCTCACCTAGTCGTTGGGTGCTGCACCTGCCAGAGGTTCACCAGAGGTGTCACTGTCATGGCCAAGGTGCCACCACCGCTCTCCTGGTTCACTTGGTTTGGCTTTTTTTTAGCCCAAACCAAATCTGACTTTGGCCCCAGCTTGGCCCAACCAGATATAGGCTTATCTTCTTAATCCTAATCCTAATTACAAGTGAACTACATAACAAAACACATCTTAAGCAATTTATTAACCGCGAACGCCAAGTTTTGTTCCGACGAGCTTTCCATTTAACTTCCTTCGACGGGGTCCAAGCATGCTCCCCGAACTTGTGATGACTTTAAAGAGTAGCCGGTGACTTCTCGGTGATCTCTCCAACCTCCGACGATCTCTTCTTCGAACTTCCAACAGTTTTCCCGATTTCTTCTCGATTGGTTCCGGCAAAGATCTCCGACGATTCATCGAACTCTTAAAACGCTCATCGAACTTCGACTCGTATTCTTGCTTTGTATTTTCTGTTTATCGAAGTTAATCCTGCACACTTAACTCAATAATATGGATTAGATTAAATAACCCATCAATTGATTTTATCATCAAAAATCCGAGATTCAACAATCTCCCCTTTTGATGATGACAATCAATTGATGACGGTTAAACATAACTCCCCTATCTATATGCCATATTATGAGAAGATAAAACCACTTGAATTCCATTCCATTGATTCAAAGCATAACCCGATAAGTTCTAACCGTAGAGCTTATCGTGATCCTCTTTAAACAATAGTGAATACAAAACTTCTATGAAAATCATAAGTTAAATGAAAAGGGACAAATTTTACTACGACAGAAGATAAAGATTTTCAATATATATTTTATGATTTAGATGTATGGCATGCTTTCAATATGATCAATCAATCTTGTGATATTTTCATGGATTTTGCAAGGCATATAAGTCAATCATATCACACAAGTTTTTGTAATCCATATAAGTTATGCTATCATTATGGTGTAGGTCATCACTTCTCCCCCTTTGTCATCAACAAAAGGAGACAAGCCATCGAAAAAATAGCATTTAACAAGGTTTATCATTGAAATTTGCCGAAAATAGTTTATCCAAAAGAAATCATGCAGATCAAAACATACTTAAAAGATACCAAGAGTTATCTAAAAGGAAGGATCGCTTATCGTTTAATCGATGACAAACTTGTTGTTAAAAGCAAACAGAACAGAATTAAAAGATATATCAGTTTAATCCTTAGGAGGTAATCCACAATGCTGATACATGATATCCATTTTTTCATTCAGTTGTCGTAGTGTCTTCAAAATTTCAACTTGTTGATTTTGAATATGTTCTTGCTGTGATTTGATCTGAGACAGTTCTGCCATAATGCGATCTTCAGAGGAGGAAATAGGAGCTGAAGGTGCTGCTGCGCCAAAAGGACTAGGAGGAGTAGAGTCATTTCCCTTATGGATATCTCGTCTTTCAAATTTTGGAAAACTAAGGGCTACCTCTTTTGATCTAAAAAGATCATGGTCAAATGAATCTCCTTCAATCCTTTTTCCTTTTGATCTCTTAGGAGCCATTATCTTATGAAAATTATGCTGAGAGATGGAAGGCTTGGAACACCAAGAAACCTTCCCTAGTGCTTCTAAGAGGCAGAATGAGGGTTAGAGGAAATGGGAGAGGGTTTGGAGAGCTTTCTTCGGGTTGGGGGCGGTGTCACCGCCGGCCCTAACCCCTCGGGTTAATAAGGGTCGCTCGGTCGGTGCCACCGCCAAACCGAGCGGTGTCACCGCCTAGCGCTGATCTGGCGGTGCCACCGCTGGCATCCCGTGGAGGAAAAAAAAAAAATTTTCTTCCTCTCCCCCTTTTTGTTTGCTTCCCTCAAGATAATAAGTTATACTTTAATGGATCATTTTGAAGTGAAGAAGAAAGAAGAAATCAAATCTACAAAAGAAAGGAAAAGGACGAGTCATTTTTCGTGAAGCTCATTTTAGGGACAATTTAACATGCCTAATTCCCTTCTAATGAATTCAAATTGGTCTTCATTCAAGGCTTTTGTGAATATGTCTGCTAATTGATGCTTCGTGTCGATGAATTCTAGAACAACATTATTGTTAAGAACATGATCGCGTATGAAATGATGCCTAACATCGATGTGCTTAGTTCTAGAATGCTGAATTGGATTTTTAGTAAGACATATGGCACTAGTATTATCACATTTTATGGGAATATTTTTAAAGTGAATTCCATAGTCTTCCAATGTATTTTTCATCCAAACAACTTGTGCACAAACATGCCAAGAAAGAATGTATTCGGCTTCACTGTAGATAGTGTTATTGAATTTTGTTTCTTGGAAGTCCAAGAAACAAGTGCATATCCTAAAATTGGCATGTTCCGGATGTACTCTTTCTATCTATCCTACATCCGCCAAAAAATCGCATCCGCAGAAGCTATTAAATCAAATTTTTCAGATTTTGGATACCATAAACCTAAATTTGGAGTTCCTTTAAGATACCTAAATATTCTTTTAACACTTTTAAGATGAGATAATTTAGGATTTGATTGAAACCTAGCACAAAGTCCTACACTAAACATGATATCCTGGTCTAGTGGCGGTAAGGTAGAGTAGACTACCTATCATTCCCCTGTATGTTTTTTTGATCGAAGTTTTCACTATTTTCATCCATATCTAACTTAGTCGAAGTACTCATAGGGGTGTTTATTGCTTTTGAATTATCCATGTTAAATCGTTTTAACAATTCTAATGTATATTTAGATTGGTTGAGAAATACACCATCCTTAAGTTGTTTGATTTGTAATCCTAAAAAGAAAGTTAATTCCCCCATTAAACTCATTTCGAATTCATGACTCATAGATTTGGCAAATGATTCACATAGTGATTCATCCGAAGAGCCAAAAATAATATCGTCAACATAAATTTGTACAATAAGAAAATTATTTTCAAAATGTTTAATAAACAATGTAGTATCAACCTTGCCTTTGGTAAAATTATTTAAAATAAGAAAGGAACTAAGCCTTTCATACCAAGCTCTAGGAGCTTGTTTCAAGCCATAGAGAGCCTTAGTCAATTTGAATACATGATTAGGAAGAAGAGAATTTTCAAATCCGGAGGTTGTTCTCACATATACTTCTTCGAAATAAAACCATTCAAGAAGGCACTTTTGACATCCATTTGAAATAGTTTAAAATTGTAACTACTAGCATAGGCAAGGAGCATCCTTATGGCTTTTAATCGAACCCACGGGAGCCAAGGTTTCTTCAGAATCGATACCTTCTTCTTGGTTGAAACCTTTGGCCACTAATCTAGCCTTGTTTCTAACCACGATACCATTTTTTCGTCTTGCTTGTTTCTAAAGACCCACTTAGTACCAATGACTAAATGGTCACTAGGTCTAGGAACAAGCTCCCACACCTTGTTTCTCTCAAATTGATTCAGTTCCTCTTGCATTGCAATAATCCAAAAATCATCTTTTATGGCCTCGCCAATGCACTTAGGTTCAATTTGAGAGAGGAAGGCATTATTAGCAAAAAATTCTTGAAAGAGGAACGAGTTTGAACCCCTTTAGATGTATCCCCTATAATTAGCTCCTTTGGATGAGCATCTATATACTTCCATTCCTTAGGTAAGGAAATTTCTAAGAAGGTGCATCCAAGTTGCTATTTTGAGGAGGGGGGGTTCATTTAAATTCAAATTATCAAAACCAAGATCATCATCAAAATCATTTTTCTTACAATTTGAGACTTCATTAAAAAAACTTCTACATGAATGCATCTTCAATTACTAAGGTTCTTTTATTAAAAACCCAAAAGCTTTCAAACGGAAGAGTAACCAAGAAAGATGCCTTCATCGGATTTTGCATCAAATTTTCCTAAGGCATCCCTTTCATTTAAAATAAAGCATTTACAACCTAAAACTTTAAAATAGGAAATATTTGGTTTTTTGTTATTCCATAATTCATAGGGAGTTTTTGATAAGGAAGGTCTTATTAGGACTCTATTCATGATGTAGCAAGTCAGTTCTTAAACATTTAAAAATACTTAGGTAAACTATGTTCGCTTAACATAGTTCTTGCCATTTCTTGTAGGTTTCTATTTTTTCTTTCAACTACTCCATTTTGTTGGGGATTTCTCGGAGTGGAGAAGTTATGATTGTATCCATTTACTTCACAAAAATTTTGGAAGTCATGGTTTTGAAATTCGCCACCATGATCACTCCGAATTGATGAAATCATGAACCCTTTTTCGTTTTGAGTGAGTTTACAAAATTTAGAGAAACACTTGAAACAATCATTTTTGTGAGCTAAGAAATAGGTCCAAGTGTATCTAGAGTAGTCATCCACAATCACAAAAGCATATTTGCTTCCACCTAGACTTGTTGTATCAATTGGTCCAAATAAGTCCAAATGGATCAATTGTAACGGTCTAGTGGTGCTAATTTGATTTTTTGGTTTGAAGTTTGTTTTTATTTGTTTCCCTAGTTGACATGCATCGCATACCTTATCTTTAATAAACTTTATATTCGGAATCCCTCGTACTAATTCTTGAGATGAGATTTTAGATATTGTTTTCATGCTTGCATGCCCTAATCTCCTATGCCAAAGCCAAGCATCTGTTGAATCTCGGATTTTGATGATGAAACTAATTGATTGTGTTTAGATGTTTAACTGCATTTTGAGTGATGCAGGTCTACTCGATCAGAATTAGACAGTTAACACAGGAGGAATTGACGTTGCGCCGGAGGAGATCACGTCAGGATATTGACGGCGTATAGGCTTGAACGCCGGGCATCGGCCAAGAAGAAGAGCGGAATTGCGCCAAAGATATCGGGTTTTGCGGAGGTCAACCGTCGATTGGGCAACAAGCCGCAAGAGAGGACGATGTGCTAAAGAATCAGATCGGCGCCAACCAAATGACGTGCTTGACGCAAATGTAATGTCAATTCGCGTTGTAATAACCGTCTAGATCGGAGTAGAGTTTTGGTTTGCATGTGCAGGATTAACTATGATAACGATGAAGACATAAAAGCGAAACAAAGTGTGGAGTCAAGCACGAAGGATTCGTTGGGAGTTCAAGAGTTCGACGGAAAGTCCGGCGGATCATCATCGGGAACGCTAAACTAGCCGAGAATGAGTAAGGAGCTTGCCGAAGGGTTTTTTGGAAGCTCACGGGAAGGTTCGTGGGAAGTTCGCAGAGTTTGCCGAGAGAGATCGGAGCTTGCCGAAGAAGCTCATTGAACTTGCCAAGATCAAATCGTGAAGTTTAAGAGCTTGCCGAGTCCGTGAGAATGGTTTCCAGAGTTTATCTAAGATCGGCCGAAAGTTCACGGAAGCTCGCCGGAAGAAGTCTTGACTTATGGACTTTGTAAGAGCTTATATAATGTCTTTAAAATTCGTAGTTAGCATGTTAATTAGGGTTAGGATTAGGATTAGGTATTAATCCTATAACCCAAGTATGGGCCTATAACACTGTAGGCTGAAAACACTATAGGCGGTGGGCTGAAAACACTGTAGGGGGCTGAAAACACTGTAGGCGGTGGCACCGCTCGGGCTGAGGGTGGCACCGCCCAGCACCCGAAAGTGCTGGGCGGTGACACCTTTGGGGTGGTGGGCACCGCCCAGCACCCCCGAGCGCTGGGCGGTGGCACCGCTTGGCAAGCGGTGGCACCACCAAAGATCGGGAACCCAAAGAGGATTTGAATTTTGGAGCCCAAATTTTGGAGCTAAATTTGAATCCTCTTGAGGCTTATAAATACCCCTCAAATCTCAGCTGAGATCACAACTTTTTTGAGCAAAAGAGTTTGAGAGAAAGGTCTTAGAAAAGTGTTAGCTTGTCTTCTTTTCAATTTGCTAGTGTTCACCTCATCTCTTCTCGAAAATCTGTAAGAGAGTGAACCGCTTGTAAAGAGTTGTAAGAGGGTATTTACCCTTCCATTTCAAGAGACTTGCTAGTGGAAGGTGGGAGCCTCATCAAAGAGGGCCTCAAAGTGGAGTAGGTCATTTGACCCAACCACTCTAAAATCGGCGTGATCCTTGGTTTGCATTTCATTATTGCTATTTACATTATTGCAAAGCTTCTTATATGCTTTAGTTCCTTATTACTTTTGCTGCACATATTTTAAGAATACGCTTTCAAGATTAAGCTTGTCAAGTTCGCTCTTATCATAATGAAAGATTTTTTAAAAAAACCAAGTTTTAATCCGCTGCACTAATTCACCCCCCCCCTTTAGTGCTGCTCCGATCCTAACAATTGGTATCGAGTCCGGTATTTCTCATTTCGGATTTACACCGAGAGAAATGGCTCTTCATGGCTTTCAAGAGGGCTTATCGTTTTTTTCGTCCACCGTTGTTTAACGGATTGGACTACACTTATTGGAAAACTCGAATGAGAGTTTTCTTGATTTCTATGAATTTGGATATATGGAATATTGTTGAAAATGGTTTTCAACTTCCCTCTAAACCGATGAACGAATGGTCGGATTTGGAGAAGAAGTATTTTTCTTTAAACGCAAAGGCTATGAATGCCTTATTTTGCGCTTTAGACAAAAATGTGTTCATTCGGATTTCTACGTGCGAAACAGCTTTTGATATTTGGCGAACTCTTGAAATCACACATGAAATCAAAGACTCGAAAGTTAACATTTTAATGCATGATTTCGAGCTTTTTCAAATGAAGCCGAGCGAAACCATTGTTGACATGTACACCCGTTTTACGGATGTCGTCAATGGTTTACAAACTCTTGGCAAATGTTTCTCGAATTTTGAACTTGTTAGTAAAGTTTTACGATCACTTTCTAAAGTTTGGGAATCAAAAGTTACGGCAATACAAGAAATAAAAGATTTAAATATTTTTCCACTTGAAGAACTTATCGGCTCATTGATGACATATGAAATGGTGCGCAATGCACATGATGAACACAATGAACACTTGAACCACCTTCCAAAGAATAGGAAGGATTTGGAACTCCGGACAAATAAATACCACTTGAGCGATGACTCAAGTGATGTGGACAATGATGAACTTGAACTTCGAACACTAACTCTTAATAAGTTCATTAAACAAAAATCTAAAATGAACAATGAACTTGAACGGAGAAAGAGGCCAAAGAAAAGGAAGGCACCCAAGGATGAATCAAGAACTCCAAAGATGAAACGGCGAATTGGGCTTTGATGGGCTTCGACTACAAGGTAACTAACTCAACTCTCTTGAATTATTTTGAAATTACTTGAAGTTTTTCATGAGTGCTTAATTTAGATAGTAGGAATAGAAAATAAAAAAAAAAATTATTTTTCAAAAATTATATCATGTTTTTCTTTTTTAGCATCTTTGAAAAAAACTAAAAATTTGATCAATGAAAAGTATATTGCTAAGGTTTCATGCATGTTATGTTTTGAAATATTGAATGATGTATGCAACATTATGGATTATAGTTATATGATATGTGATAATGCTTAGGATTAATCCATGCATGTGTATTTTGATGATTTTATGTCATGCATGAGTTTTTGAAGTAAATGTTGATTTGATACTCTCATTTTGGATTAACATGTTTTTGGTTTAATCATTTTTATGACGAATTTAGATGACATAGTGCATGTACATCTATGTATTAATTTCTTGATAGTCTTTTGATGATAGATGTGATATCATGATGTTTTATTTTTGATGTGTTTGGGCTTGACGGCTTTATGACGAAACTTATGTTTTGACTTTAAATGATGATACAATGTTTTCACAAAAAGACTTGAACACTCTCACATGAAATCAATTGTATGAAATGGAAATGAATTTTCTATTCTATTGAGATTAATGAATTTATTTTACTAATCTTATGAATCTCATGAAAATAAATATGATGAATATTTTATAAATGAGTTGTCTTATAAGATTTTGCCTTTACATCTTGAACTTTAATGCTTATATTGATTTGGCATATAAAGACTAAGGCATGCTCATAAGAAGCAAATCACATGAATAGAAATTTATAAAAATGAAATGTAATCCTTTATCTTATTGATTTCTACCTAAGAGACCAATAAAACTATCTATGCCATTTTGAATCTCTTGAAAGAAATGTTGAGATTTTGATGATTTGGATGATTTGAATTTGAATGAGTTTTATTCAAAATCATGATCTTGATTCCGTGATATTTACAAATTAAGATTTATTATGAATCAAGATTTTTCATTAATCGATCTCCCAAGATTTTTCCTTGATTATTTAAGAGGAGATTTTTCAAAACAAAATGTGTCTTCTATTATTATCTTTTCATGATATGATTTTTTATACAATTCCTTGTATTCATGAAATGTTTATCGATCACCCAATTACTTTCTTCTTGATATTCCTTATGTGGTGATTAAAATTATGCATGAAATACTCTTGATATTATTTTGATGTATACAAATGAAAAGTTATAATCATGAATGATCGGATGAAATTTGACAAGTTAATATCTTCATGATTTGAAATATTTATACTTTGAAATTATGCATGCAATTGCTTTGTATTGTGATGATATATGCATCATGAATACTTTATTATCATACATGAAAATAGTGATAAACATTTTGAAAATAAATATTTGTATCATGTTAGATAATTTTACATCATGTGCATGATGAGTTATAGTGATGATTGAAACAATGATTGAAATGATATGAATGATGATTTGGAATCATGCATATAATGATGAGTTAATATGTTTTGAATATATGATGATTTGGTATTATGCATCATGTGATGATTGAAATATTGATTGATGCAAAGTTGATGTAAAAGTCTAAATCATTGGTTCCTCTCCTTCTTTTTGACATTGACAAAGGGGGAGAAAGTTATTGCTAGCTTGCCTATCTTAAGTAGCAAAGATTACTAACTTGCTTATTTCAAGAAGCAAAAGTTGTCTTCTTGAACATCACTATCTTGCCTATCTCAAGAAGCAAGACTTGCAACCTACACATTATAATAGGAAGCAAGAATCGATAGCTTACACACTCCAACAAGAAAGCTATCTTGTATTTGCTTTCGAAATTTTTGCTAGCTTCTATGTTGCAAAACTTGCTCACTTTTTCAAACACTTTGCTAGCTTGCACTTTGTAAAGGAAGCGAAAATAGCACTTCTCAAAAGAGAAGAAAGAACTTACTATCTTGAAACATCACAAAAGTTTGCTACCTCGCATGATATAAAATTTGCTATATCAAACATCATAAATATTGTTACTTGCAAAGAATAGCAAAGTGTAATCTTGCACAAAAATTCAAGTGTTGAATTGCCATGCTTTTGTGCCTATATGTTGTGATGAAAATCTAGCTTCATGTTGTAAAAACTTGCATATCTTTTAAAACAGCTAGAGCAACTTCTCCTTTTTGTTGATGACATAGGGGGAGAAGTATATTGATGACTTCATGCATTGAATTGAATATTTTATATATTTGCAAGATGGTTTAAATATTTTTGCATAACATGTGATGAATGTCACTTGGATTTGGGATAATCCAAGTGTTCTATCAATGGCATATTGATAGGGGGAGTTTGGTTAAACTCCGGGGAGTTTAGGTTAACTCCGTTAGTCATCAATTAGTTGTCATCATCAAAAAGGGGGAGATTGTTGAATCTCGGATTTTGATGATGAAATTAATTGATTGTGTTTAGATGTTTAACTGCATTTTGAGTGATGCAGGTCTACTCGATCAGAATTAGACAGTTAACGCAGAGGAATTGACGCTTGCCGGAGGAGATCACGTCGGGATATTGACGGCGGAAGGCTTTCAACGCCGGGCATCGGCCAAGAAGAGCGGAATTGCGCCAAGGATATCGGGGTTATGGAGGTCAACCGTCGATTGGGCAACAAGCCGCAAGAGAGGACGATGTGCTAAAGAATCAAACGGCGCCAACCAATGACGTGCGGGCAAATGTAATGTCAATTCGTTGTAATAACTGGCCTAGATCGGAGTAGAGTTTTGGTTTGCATGTGCAGGATTAACTATGATAACGATGAAGACATAAAGCGAAAACAAAGTGTGGAGTCAAGCACGGCGGATTCGTTGGGAGTTCAAGAGTTCGACGGAAGTCCGGCGATCATCGGAACGCCACAAAATGGTAGAATGAGTAGGGAGCTTGCCAAGGGTTTTTTGGAAGCTCGCCGAAGGTTCGTGGGAAGTTCGCAGAGTTTGCCGAGAGATCGGAGCTTGCCAAGAAGCTCATTAGAACTCGCCAAGATCAAATCGTGAAGTTTAAGAGCTTGCCGGAGTCCGTAGAATGGTTTCCGAGAGTTTATCTGAAGAAGACCGAAAGTTCACGGAAGCTCAAGCTTCGGAAGAAGTCTTGACTTATGGACTTTGTAATAGCTTATATAATGTCTTTAAAATTCGTAGTTAGCATGTTAATTAGGGTTAGGATTAGGTATTAATCCTATAACCCAAGTATGGGCCTATAACACTGTAGGGTCGAAAACACTATAGGCGGTGGGCTGAAATCACCAGAAGCGGACTGAAAACATCAGAGGCGGTGGCACCGCCCAGCACCCGAAAGTGCTGGGCGGTGATTATTTTGGGGCTGGGCGGTGGCACGCCTAGCACCCGAAGCTACCAAGCGGTGGCACCCGCCAAAGATCGGAACCCAAAGAGGATTTGAATTTTGGAGCCCAAATTTTGGAGCCCAAATTTGAATCCTCTTGAGGCCTATAAATACCCTCAAATCTCAGCTGAGATCACAACTTTTTGAGCAGCAAGAGTTTGAGAGAAAGGTCTTAGAAAAGTGTTAGCTTGTCTTCTTTTCAATTTGCTAGTGTTCACCTCATCTCTTCTCGAAAATCTGTAAGAGAGTGAACCGCTTGTAAAGAGTTGTAAGAGGGGTATTTACCCTTCCATTTCAAGAGACTTGCTAGTGGAAGGTGGGAGCCTCATCGAAGAGGGGCCTCGCAAGTGGAGTAGGTCATTTGACCGAACCACTCTAAAATCGGCGTGATCCTTGGTTTGCATTTCATTATTGCTATTTACATTATTGCAAACGTTCTTATATGCTTTAGTTCCTTATTACTTTTGCTGCACATATTTAAGAATACGCTTTCAAGATTAAGCTTGTCAAGTTCCGCTCTTATCATACGAAAGATTTTTTAAAAAACCGAAGTTTTAATCCGCTGCACTAATTCACCCCCCCCTCTTAGTGCTGCTCCGATCCTAACAGCATCATCATTTATGGCGGAGAAACACATTTCATTACTTAGTTCATCAAGATTGATGGTATAGACATTATTTTGTTTTAAAGCAATCATAGTCACGTTATGATTTGGTTTTTCAATAATGCACATATTTGATTCAAATCTAACGATATAACCTTTATCGCATAATTGACTAATGCTCAATAGATTATGTTTTAATTCATCAACTAGTAACACATCATCAATGGAAAAACTTGATTTGTTACCTATGGTTCCCTTGCCAATGATTTTGCCTTTGTTGTTGTCTCCGAAGGTGACATAGCCTTCGTCCATGCTAGTGAGCTTGGTGAATTGGGATGGATCTCCGGTCATATGCCTTGAGCATCCACTATCAAGATACCATCTTTTGCTCCTAGCATGTGATGGTGTATGTTTCTACAAGAAGGAATTATTTTTAGGTACCCATTTACTTTTGGGTGCCTAAAAAACTAATCTAACTTGTTTATCATGTTGCATAGACTTGATCATGGTTCCTTTAGGAACCCAAATCAATTTGTTCGGACTAATTTTCTTGAATGGACATTGGTAAGTTATATGTCCATATTTGCAACAAAAGTTGCAATTGCTTTGATGTTGAACATGTAAGATAGGACCTTTAACGAAGGTGGTTGGATTTTGGTGAGTACTTCTCACAAATCCGATTCCACTCCTTTTAGGAACGTGACCCTTATTTGTAAGGATCATGTTTAAGGACTTGCTACCGACCTTGAATTTCTTCAAGGTGTCGTTAAGCACTAAGTTCTCATTTTGTAGAGTTTCTAAATCATGGCATTTAGCACATGGAGCTAGACAATCATGATATTCAGTTTTTAATTTATCAAAAGCACATGTAAGACTATCATGCTCCTTTCTTAGCAATTTGTATTTTCTACTAATTGTCTTACATTCATCAAATAACTCATGGAAGGCATTTAATAAATCATGATAAGGTAAATCTGCATTAATTAAATCCGTTACCTCTTCTTCGAAGGCCATTAGGGCGTAGTGAGCAACTTGCTCGGTGTTGGACTCCTCTTCTTCGGATGTGCTTGAGTCATCCCATGTTGCCTTGAGCGCCTTCTTCTTTGGTGTTCTCTTTTTGGCTTAAGGGCAATCGTTCTTGTAGTGTCCCGGTTTTTTGCATTCATAGCAAATCACTTGGTCCTTCTTTTGTTCAAATTTATTTTTTGTATTATTTTTAAATTTGTTCTTCCTTAAATATTTTTTGAATTTTTGAGTCAAAAGTGCAATGTCATTGTCATTGTCCTCATCACTTGATGTTCCTTTCAAGTGGTCTTCTTGTGATTTGAGTGCCATATCCTTCCCGTTCTTTGAAAGGGGTTCTCGAGCTCATCATGAGCTTGACATGTCATTTCAGAGGTCATTAGAGACCCAATGAGTTCTTCAAGAGGGAATGTTTTAAGGTCTTTGGCCTCTTGAATGGTCGTAACTTTTGGATCCCAACTTTTAGGGAGGGATCTTAAGATTTTAGTTACTAGTTCAAAAGTTAGTAAAATCTTTACCAAGAGCTTTGAGTCCATTGATGACATCCGTAAAACCGGTGTACATGTCTCCGATGGACTCACTTGGTTTCATTCAGAAAAGTTCGTAAGAGTGCACAAGAATGTTGATTTTGGACTCTTTCACTCGGGCTAGTGCCTTCATGAGTGACCTCAAGAGTTCTCCAAATATCAAAAGCTGAATCACAAATTGAAACACGATTAAATTCGTTTTTGTCTAGTGCACAAAACAAGGCATTCATAGCCTTTGCATTTAAAGCAAAAAACCTTCTTCTCCCATTCATTCCATTCGCCATCGAAGAGAAGATTTTTTGAAATCCGTTTTCAACAATAGTCCAAAGCTCAAAATCCATAGAAATAAGGAAGATCCTCATCCGAAGTCTTCCAATACGTGTAATCCCACCCGTTAAACATAGGTGGACGAGTGATAGAATGGCCCTCTTGCATGCGGAGTAAAGCCATCTCTCTTGGGTATTAAACCAAATGTGAGAGATAACCTTGCTCGATACCAATTGTTAGGATCGAGCAGCACTAAGAGGGGGGTGAATTAGTGCAGCGGATAAAAACTTCGGTTTTATAAAAAATCTTTCAGATGAAGAGAGCGAACTTGACAAGTTTAATCTTGAAAGCGTATTCTTAAATATCTTGAGCAAAAAAGTAATAAGGAACCAAAGCATATAAGAAGATTTGCAATAATATAAATAACAGTAATGAAACGAAAACCACGATCATCCGATTTTAGAGTGGTTCGGTCAAATGACCTACTCCACTTACGAGGCCCCTCTTCGATGAGGCTCCCACCTTCCACTAGCAAGCTTCTTGAAATGGAAGGGTAAATACCCCTCTTACAACTCTTTACAAGCGGTTCACTCTCTTACAGATTTTCGAGAAGAGATGAGGTGAACACTAGCAAATTGAAAAGAAAGAAAGCTAACACTTTTCTAAGATTTTTCTCTCAAACTCTTGCTGCTCAAAAGGTTGTAATCTCAGCTGAGATTTGAGGGGTATTTATAGGCCTCAAGAGGATTCAAATTTGGGCTCCAAAATTTGGGCTCCAAAATTCAAATCCTCTTTGGGTTCCCGATGCTGGCGGTGCCATCGCCCAGCCAGGCGGTGCCACCGCCTGGCTCTCCGGTTCACTTGGTTTGGCTTTCTTTTAGCCCAAACCAAATCTGACTTTGGCCCCAGTTGGCCCCTAACCAGGATATAGGCTTATCTTCTTAATCCTAATCCTAATTACAAGTGAACTACATAACAAAACACATCTTAAGCAATTTATTAACAGCGAACGTCAAGTTTTGTTCCGACGAGCTTTCCGACGAACTTCCTTCGACGGGGTCCAAGCACGCTCCCGAACTTGTGATGACTTTAAAGAGTAGCTGAGACTTCTCGGTGATCTCTGCGAACCTCCGACGATCTCTTCGGCAAACTTCCAACAGGTTCCCGATTTCTTCTCGTTTGGTTCCGACAGCATCTCCGACGATTCATCGAACTCTTAAACGTTCATCGAACTCGACTCCGGTATTCTTGCTTTGTATTTTCTGTTTATCGTAGTTAATCCTGCACACTTAACTCAATAATATGGATTAGATTAAATAACCCATCAATTGATTTTATCATCAAAATCCGAGATTCAACAAAAGGAACTAATGTCATTGCAACATGAGCTGCAACTTCAGCTAAATGATGAAAATATTATCTACAAAGAGACAGAAGCCGGAAATAACTTCATGCAAGCCTTAAAACAGGAGGAAAGTTTTGCAAAGCAGAAGTCTCGACAGCATTGGCTTACACTAGGGGATTCCAATACTAAATTTTTCTATGCTTCAATTGCTATTCGAAGGGCTGTTAACCGTATCAGCAAATGCAAAGACAAAGATGATAATCTTATTGAGAATTTAGATGAGGTTAAAGCACACACAGAGCAATTTTTTTATTCCTTACTCAATCAAGATGGGAAACCTAATAACATTCATGTGGAGCCGACTAGAAAACTTGATTCGGAAGCTATTTCAATCCTCAATGCCCCAATTACAGATGACGAAATTGTATGTGTTGTCTTTAAGTCACCAAAGCACAAAAGCCCAGGTCCAGATGGATTTCCAACTGAATTTTACCAAACTGCTTGGTCTATTATTGGAAATGATGTGATCAAGGCTTGCCAACATTTTTTCTCTTCAGGTCATATTCTTAGAGAGATGAATTACACTTTTATTTTCGAAGAATGCAGGGGCTGATTCACTAGAGAACTATCGACCCATATCATTATGCAACTTTATTTACAAGATCATCTCCAAAGTATTGGCAAATAGAATGCAAAAGGTAATACACAAGATCATTAGCCCAAATCAAGCTGCTTTCATCAAAGGGAGAAGTATACATTATAACATTTTGCTTGCTAATGACTTGGTCAAAGATTTGCATTCAAAAGCAAGAGGGACAAAAATCTGCTTTAAAGCTGATTTACGGAAAGCCTTTGATTCAGTTAATAGGAAGTTTATCTATAAGATGCTCCTCGATATGAACTTCCCACAGCAATGGGTTAATTGGATTCAATCTTGCCTGGAAACTCCAAATTAATGGCTCACCAATTGGTTTTTTTGGGAGCACGAATGGCATCCGACATGGTGATCCACTCTTTGCGATGGAAGGACTTAGCTGTATGTTGGAACACGTAGTCTTAAATGGCAGCATTAAGGTACCCATTGCTGGTTCTGTTCATATATCACATATAACATTTGGAGATGACTTACTTATCTTTCTCCAAAATGAACCAACTTCAGTCAAGAACCTGGCTACTATTATGAATGACTTTGGTATGGTTTCTGGACTTCAGTTAAATCATGCAAAAAGTAAAGTATATATGAGCCCTTACGGTGAGGATAATGTCTTTATAGCACAAACTTTGGGGGTTAGTGAGGGAAGCTTGCCAGTTACTTATTTGGGTCTCCCACTCATATCCACAGGCATTCACAAAACCCACTGTCAGCCTATCTTGCAAAAAATAAAGAATAGAATTTCTTCTTGGAAAAATAGGTTTCTATCAAAAGCAGGACGACTCGAACTCATCCATTCGGTATTGCACTCCTATATCGGTGTAATGCATTTCTTCTGCCTGCTGGACTTCTCCAAGATATTGAACGGTTATTAATGAACTTCTTCTGGAATGGCACAAATGATAAGGCAATGCATATGGTAAATTGGGATAGCATTTGCAAACCGAAAGATGAAGGGGGGCTAAACTTGAGAAATACTAGAGATTGGAATCAAGC
This sequence comes from Musa schizocarpa, assembly GCA_900464855.2. Taxonomy (NCBI): domain Eukaryota; kingdom Viridiplantae; phylum Streptophyta; class Magnoliopsida; order Zingiberales; family Musaceae; genus Musa; species Musa schizocarpa. Next base: position 28,091,150 of record LS990918.1, read on the forward strand.
ATGTCTGGTGCAGCAATTGTGGGATCTTTTGCAAAACAAATGTTCCTTATGGTCACATTGGGTTTCTGCAAGGTATCTTTCAAAGGAATTAATCTGGGAAATTTCAACAAGAACATACCACTCTGCAGCTTGGAAAGGAATTTTAAAGGCAAGGAATTGGCTAATCAAACACATTTCCTATGCAATCTCTTCTGGAACTAGTACTAATATGTGGTATGATCCTTGACAGAATACGAAAAGATCTTGGGGCTCCCAAAGATTGGAAGGTTTCTGAGTTCATTGCTAACGGTACCTGGTGTCTTCTATGTTATCACTTTGGCCGACTATTATAGCTATTCCAATCAGGAACAACTCTTCAGATATACTTATTTGGCCTCATGACAATGGCAAATTTAGTGCCACATCCGCATGGAATCAAATTAGGCACAGAAATAACAAATGGGTCCCAAGCAGTTGGACATGGGATCGACCGGGGTCATAAAGACATTCCTTATGTACATGGCAGGCCCTTCTCAATAAACTACCTACAATAGACAATATGAAAAGAAGAGGTATCTATCATGTTAACCGATGCTCACTTTGTATGCAACAAGAAGAAACTGTTGACCACCTCTATTTTGCTTGTGATTATACAAAATGGATATGGAAGGAGATTCTCCAGCAATTTGAACTCAATAGACTGTCGCAACCAAACTTTCACCAAGAACTAGGCGACCTCATGCAATGTTTCTCAAGAAAAGGGCCTCTCACACAACTAGCAAAGGTTACCTTCAGATGCGCTATTTGGTGGATGTGGAAGGCGAGATGTTACATAATCTTTGAAAGTCAACACACAAACAATGCTTAGCTATTGAAAGAGATTATTAGAGACTCAAGATCCTGTATGGAGCAAGATCTCAAAACGGAGCACTTTACCCAAAGAGAAAAAGATATTTTTATCAAATTTAATTTTGCTATTAGCTAAAGATCTTGGGAATGATGCCAAATTATGTACCCACAGGTAGTTTTGATATATCTGGATAAACATTTTCTATGTTGATTATGATTATGAGTTATAGTCTACAGCATGTGTAGTCATAACTATCGCATTCGAACTCCATGAGTTACTTGGCTTTGTCTATGACTTGTATAGATAAAGCTATTTGTAAAAACTTTACACATAATCAATTTACTTTTACTTACAAAAAAAAAAGAGTTGGTTGGCAGCTGTGAACATTTCTTCATTACCAATGAGTGCATTAAAATAGTTGGTTAGTAGTTGTAAATACTTAATTTCGAAATTCCATATGCATGAAGGGTTGTTTCATGCACTAGTATTTATTTTGGTGTTTAGGACTTAGAAAGGATTTTAGAAAGCTGAGGATATTGGCAGAAGCTCTCTTGGAGTGCACTTGTGAACTCTGTATCTCTTGGAAGTGTCCTTGAGTGGTGAGTCTTTTGCTTTCAGTTCTGTATCCTTGTTATTGTCATTAGGGTGGTGATCTTTCTGTATCCCTTTTGATTTTTAACGTGGTGGTGAACTATTTTTTTTGTTTTACCGAAGTTTCTTCAAGAGTTTGTTCATTGCCTTCTGTGACATTTTCTATCTGAACAACTATTTTATAGGTGTTCTTTCGAAATCCATTCTGCATTTTTACCCTCCCCTGTATCAGTTGAGATGGCTGACGTTTTGCTCCGCTCCCGTTGTTCGCCGCGGCGCGCAAGAACTGCCTAAAAACTAGCCAAAACAGCCAAAAAAATGCCAAAACTGGCCATTTTTGACTGAGCGAGAGAGCGGCGAGCGGCGAACAATGAGCGAATCGAGAGGCAGCACCGTCCCTGCTATACGAATGCCCCATCCAGCCCTGTGCCACCCGGGGGGGTTCCAGGGTGCTGAGATGGTGGACGTTTTGCTCCGCTCACGTCGTTCACCGCGGCACACAATAACGAACCAAAAACTGGCCAAAACAGCCCAAAAACGTGCCAAAACTTGCCATTTTTAGCTGTGCGAGCGAGCGGCGAGCGACAGACAGCGAGCGAAGCGAGAGGCAGCACTGTCCCTATTATACGAATGCCCCATCCGGCCCTGTGCCACCTGGGGGGTTCTAGGGTGCTGATATGGCTGATGTTTTGCTCCGCTCACGTCGTTTACCGCGGCACATAAGAACGGCCCAAAAACATGCAAAAACAGCCCAAAAAGGGGCCAAAACAGGCCATTTTTGGCTGAGCGAGCGAGCGGCGAGCGGTGGAGAGCGAGCGAAGCGAGAGGCAGCACCATCCCTACTATACGAATGCCCCATCCAGCCCTGTGCCACCCGGGGGGTTCCAGGGAGCTGAGATGGCTGACGTTTTGCTCTGCTCACGTCGTTTACCGCAGCACATAAGAATGGTCGAAAAACATGCAAAAACAGCCCAAAAATGGGCCAAAACAGGCCGTTTTTGGTTGACCTAGTGAGTGGCAAGCGGCGAGCGGCGGACAGCGAGCGAAGCGAGAGGCAGCACTATCCCTGCGATACAAATGCCACATATAGCCCTGTACCAACCGGGGGGTTCCAGGGTGCTGAGATGGCTGACGTTTTGCTCCGCTCACGTCGTTAGCCGTGGCACGCAAGAATGACCCAAAATCTAACCAAAATAACCCAAAAACGGGCCAAAACTAGCCATTTTTGGCTAAGCGAGCGAGCGGCGAGCGGCGGACAGTGAGCGGCGAGCGAAGCGATAGGGAGCACCGTCCCTGCTATATGAAGGCACCATCCAGCCCTGTGCCACCCGGGGGGTTCTAGGGCGCTGAGATGGCTGACGTTTTGCTCCGCTCATGTCGTTCACCGCGGCACGCAAGAACTGCCCAAAAACTAGCCAAAACGGGCCAAAACTGGCCATTTTTGTCTGAGCTTGAAGCGGGCGAAGCCGCGGACAGCGAGCCGGCGAGAGGCATCACCGTCCCCTGCTATCTGAATGCCCCATCCTGCCCTATGCCACCCGGGTTTCAAAGGTGCCGAAGGTCGACGTTTTTCTCCGCCACGCCGTTAAGCCCAGCGCAGAAAGAACTGCCTAAAAAACTAGCCAAAACATCCAAAAAACATGCCAAAACTGGCCATTTTTAGCTGACCTAGCGAGCAGCGAGCAACGGACAGCGAGCGAAGCGAGAGGCAGCACAGTCCCTGCTATACGAATGCACCATCTAGCCCTATGCCACCCGGGCGGGTCCAGGGTGCAGAGATGGCTGACTTTTTGCTCCGCTCATGTTGTTCACCACGGCACACAAGAACTGGCCAAAAACTGGCCAAAATGACCCAAAAAGGGCCAAAACCGACCATTTTTGGCTGAGCGAGCGAGCAACGGACAGCGAGCGAAGTGAGTTGCAGCACCATCCTTGCTATACGAATGCCCCATCCAGCCCTGTATCACCCGGGGGGTTCTAGGGTGCTGAGATGGCTGACGTTTTGCTGTCCATCGCCGCGGAACACAAGAATGGCCCAAAAACTTGCAAAAAGAGCGCAAAAACGGGCCAAAACCGGCCATTTTTGGCTGAGCGAGCGAGCGACGAGCGACGGACAGCGAGCGAAGCGAGAGGCAGCACCGTCCCTGCTATACGAATGTCCCATCCAGCCCTGTGCCACCCAGGGTGTTCCATGGTGATGAGATGGCTGACGTTTTGCTCCGCTCATGTCGTTCGCCGCGGCATGCAAGAACTGCCCAAAAACTAGCCAAAACAGCCCAAAAAAGGGCCAAAACTTACCTTTTTTTACTGCGCGGGCGAGCGGCGGACAGCGAGCGAAGTGAGTTGCAGCACCATCCTTGCTATACGAATGCCCCATCCAGCCCTGTACCACCCGGGGGGTTCTAGGGTGCTGAGATGGCTGACGTTTTGCTTCGCTTACGTCGTTCGCCATGGCACGCAAGAACTGCCTAAAAACTGACCAAAACGGCCCAAAAATGGGCCAAAACTAGCCATTTTAGGCTGAGCGAGCGAGCGGCGAGCGGTGGACAGCGAGCGAAGCGAGAGGCAGCACCATCCCTGCTATACGAATGCCCCATCCTGTCCTGTGCCACCCGGGGGGTTCCAGGGTGCTGAGATGGCTGACGTTTTTCTCCGCTAACGTCGTTCGCCATGGCACATAAGAACGGCCCAAAAATAGGCCAAAACAACAGAAAAATGGGCCAAAACTGGCCATTTTTGGCTGAGCGAGCGAGCGGCGAGCGGAGGATAGCTAGCGAAGCGAGAAGCAGCACCGTCACTACTATGCGAATGCACCATCCAGCCCTGTGCCACTCGGGGGGTTCCAGGGCGTTGAGATAGCTAACGTTTTGCTCCGCTCACGTCGTTCGCCGTGGCACACAAGAACTGCCCAAAAACTGACCAAAAACGGCCAAAACTGGCCATTTTTGGCTGAGCGAGCGAGCGACGAGCGGCGGACAGCGAGCGAAGCGAGAGGCAGCACCTTCCCTGCTATACGAATGCCCTATCATGCCCTGTGCCACCCGGGGGGTTCCAGGGTGCTGAAAAGGCTGATGTTTTGCTCCGCTCACGTCGTTCACCACGGCACGCAAGAACTGCCCAAAAACTAGCCAAAACAGCCTAAAAACGAGCCAAAACTAGCCATTTTTTTCTGAGCGGGCGAGCGACGGACAGCGAGCGAAGCGAGTGGCAGCACTATACTTGCTATACGAATGCCCCATCCTGCCCTGTGCCACCCGGGGGGTTCTAGGGTGCTAAGATGGCTGACGTTTTGCTTTGCTCACGTTGTTCGCCACGGCACACAAGGCCGGCCCAAAAACTGGCCAAAATAGGCCAAAAACGACCAAAAACTTGCCATTTTTGCACCATCCAGCGGACAGCGAGCGGCGAGCGAAGCGATAGGGAGCACCGTCCCTGCTATATGAATGCACCATCCAGCCCTGTGCCACCCGGGGGGTTCTAGGGTCACACGGGAGTGTCTAATTTACTACAATCTGATTATATGAGCCTTGATTATGATCTAGTATTTTTTTCAGTCAATAATGATGTCTCATAATCTTTATCTCAGCACAATCAAATATGACAGCTCATCAGCATATTCTCTGCACAAAGTTAAAGCTGTTTCAAGCACACTCAAATATGACAGCTCATCAGCATATTCTCTGCACAAAGTTAAAGCTGTTTCAAGCACACTCAAATATGACAGCTAATCAGCATATTCTCTGCACAAAGTTAAAGCTGTTTCAAGATGCTTTTCTTCAAGACAAAGGAATACATTAAAGGAGTTGGTTGGCAGCTGTGAACATTTCTTCATTACCAATGAGTGCATTAAAATAGTTGGTTAGTAGCTGTAAACACTTAATTTCGAAATTCCCTATGCATGAAGGGTTGTTTCATGCACTAGTATTTATTTTGGTGTTTAGGACTTAGAAAGGGGCTTTTAGAAAGTTGAGGATATTGGCAGAAGCTCTCTTGGAGTGCTCTTGTGAACTCTGTATCTCTTGGAAGTGTCCTTATGTGGTGAGTCTTTTGCTTTCAATTCTGTATCCTTGTTATTGTCATTAGGGTGGTGATCTTTCTGTATCCCTTTTGATTTTTAACTTGGTGGTGAACTATATTTTTTCGTTTTACCAAAGTTTCTTCAAGAGTTCGTTACTTGCTTTCTGTGACATTTTCTATTTGAACAACTTCTATTGGTGTTCGTCCGAAATCCATTCTGCATTTTTACCCTCCCCGGTATCAGTTTGGTATCAGAGCTAAAGGCTAGAGATCATGGCAAGGCAGAATGGAAAAGATGTAGTTGAAGGTAGCGACCATGAAGATGACGTTGAGTCGTTGAGGCTGCAGCTACGAAACTTGCTGCGTAGCCTACAAGAAAAAAATGAAATAATCAACGAACTTCAAAGTAGACACAACCAGCATGAAAATGATGCTCGAGAGTTTATTTCTGATGATGATACACCTCATCTTCCAAGAGAGTCGAGAAGATGTCGGAGAAGAAATGAAGTCCAAGACGAGTGGCAGAATAAATATAATCCTAGATTTGATATTCCAGAATTTGAAGGGAAAGTAAATGTTGATGACTTTATCGATTGGCTTAATACAGTAGAATAAATCTTCGATTTTCATGAACCACCAGAATAAAAGAAGGTCAAACTTGTGGCACTCAAACTCAGGCGGAATGCATCTTTTTGGTGGGAAAATCTGAAGAAACAAAGAGAACGTGAGGGGAAGAGTAAGATCGTTACATGGGAGAAAATGAAAAGGGAGCTAAAGAGAAAATATTTACCTGATAATTATAGACAATAGATCTTTCTCAAAATACATGATTTCAAGCAAAAAGATCTTAGTGTGGAGGAGTACACTGCAGAATTTGATAATTTGATGTTAAAAGGAGAGCTTGTGGAACCGGAAGAGCAAACAATTGCAAGATACTTAGGAGGTCTGAGGTATGAGATTTCTAAAGTTGTTCAGCTACAGTCATATTGGTCTTTAAATGATGTGAGCAAGCTGGCATTAAAAGTTGAAAAGTAACAAAAGTTTGAAAAGAGTTTTCGGTATGGCTCAAAAGAAGGCTACACAAAAGGAGGAAGTTCCAAGCCTACTATCCAAAGCAAAGTGATATCGAAGGTGCAAGAAAAGGGTGAAGAGTCTGCTGGCAACAAAAAAATACCTAATTCTTCTACCCCAAGTGGCCGAAAATGCTTCAAATGTCATGGTTTTGGGCATATTGCTTCGGATTGTCCAAATAGGAGGATTGTAACTTTGGTTGAAGATCATAGTGATGGAGGCGAAGATGAAGCCGACGACGAACCAAAATACGATGATGATGATGAGGAAGAGATTACTTATTCTGATCATGGTTTGTCTATTGTATTGCAACATAGTTTACAAGTGTCATATGTGGCCGACGATGAAAGTTGGGTGAGAAAAAATGTGTTTCACACTAAATGCACTTCTCTTGGCAAGGTGTGCTTGGTGATCATCGATAGTGGCAGTTTTGAGAACGTGGTTTCTTTGGAGATGGTGCAGAAGCTGAAGTTGGATACGATCTCTCATCCACATCCATACCAATTATGTTGGTTGCAAAAAGGAAATGACATCAAGGTAACTAAAAGATGTTTAGTTTCATTTTCTATTGGCAAGTATTATAAAGATAAAGTGTGGTGTGATGTTGCCCCTATGGATGCTTGTCCTTTACTATTGGGAAGACCTTGGCATTATGATAGAAGAGTGTTGCATGATGGTTATAAACATACTTATTCTTTTAAAGTGAATGAAAATAAGATTATCTTAGCTCCATTACAACCTTCTGAAATCAGTGCGCCGAAGAAGGAAGTTAGTGCTTTTATTTCTTATAAAGAATGCAGATATGAATTGGACAAGGGTGGTCATGTTTTGGCCCTAATGGTAGTAGAGGAGAACGAACAACATAAGGAGACACCGAAAATCATGCAACCAATCCTAGAAGAATTTCAAGATGTTATACCGGAAGAGATTCCACATGGCCTTCCACCCTTGAGAGATATCCAGCATCACATTGATCTTATTCCTAGGGCTGTTCTACCTAATAAGGCAGCATATAGAATGAGTCCCCAGGAGCATGCAGAACTTCAAAGGCAAGTTGATGAATTGGTTAAAAAAGGGTTAATCCGGGAGAGCATGAGTCCTTGTGCAGTTCCTGCTTTGTTAGTGCCTAAGAAGGATGGTTCTTGGAGAATGTGCGTGGACAGTCGCACCATCAACAAAATCACAGTGGACTATCGCTTTCCTATTCCAAGGTTAGATGATTTACTTGATCAATTGTGTGGTGCTTATATTTTCTTTAAAATTGATTTGAGGAGTGGCTATCACCAAATAAGAATGAGGCCCGGAAATGAGTGGAAAACAGCGTTTAAAACTAGAGAAGGCTTATATGAATGGTTGGTTATGCCATTTGGACTATCTAATGCTCCTAGCACATTCATGAGATTTATGAATCACATACTTAAGCCATGCATTGGAATATTTGTTGTAGTTTATTTTGACGATATATTGGTGTACAGCAAGAGTGAAGAGGAGCATATGAGTCATCTGAAAGAGATCTTTCTTATTTTGATGCAGCAAAAACTTTATGCTAAGCTAAAGAAATGTGATTTCTTAACTTCTAGTGTGGTGTTTTTGGGATATGTTGTTTCAAAAGATGGAATCATGATGGATCAAAGCAAGGTTGAAGCTATTCTCAATTGGCCAACACCTGCTTCATTACATGATGTGAGGAGTTTCCATGGCTTAATATCTTTTTATAGAAGATTCATCAAGAGTTTCAGCTCTATTGTCGCTCCAATCACCGAATGTCTGAAATGTGATAAATTCAAATGGACTAATGAGGCTAATGATGCTTTTGAGCTTTTGAAAAGAAAGGTTACTGAAGCTCCTATCTTAGTTCTACCAAATTTTGACAATGTGTTTGAAGTTGAATGTGATGCATCTAATATGGGAATTGGTGCTGTTTTGAGTCAAGACGGAAAGCCCATTGCATTTTTTAGTGAAAAGCTGAATGATACGAGAAAGAAATACTCTACTTATGATAAGGAGTTTTATGCGATTTATCGAGCTTTGTCTCATTGGAGTTAATATCTTCTCGCCAAGCCATTTGTTCTATATTCTGATCACGAGGCATTAAAGTTCATTAATCATCAGCACAAGCTAAACAAGAGGCATGCAGCTTGGGTGGAATTCTTACAATCTTACAACTTTACAATCAAGCACAAATCTGGTGCTCAAAATGTAGTTGCTGACGCATTGAGCAAAAAGCATTCTTTATTATCAGCAATGGAAGTCAAAGTGGTTGGATTTGAAACATTCAAAGTGTTGAATCTCGGATTTTGATGATGAAGTCAATTGTCATTTGTTATCTAATCTATGTGTTGAGATAAGTGTGAAGGATTAACTACGATGAAAGTTAGACAAGCAGCAGGAGTTACGCTGGAGTCAAGATCATGATCACGTTGGGAGTTCGAGAGTTCGACGGAAGTTCGGAAGGTGGTCAGAGGTTCTGCGAGAACAGATCCGAGAAGTCCAGAAGCTTGCCAAGCTTGCTTCGTCGGAACTAGCCAAGTGGATCGTCGCGAAAGTCCAGAGTTTGCGGATGTCCGCAGGAGAATCACCGAGGGTTCATCGGATGATCGACGGAAGTTCACCGAAACTTCGCCGGAAGAAGCGATTGACGATCGGAGCAAAGCTGCAGAAGTTGTCTTAGATTTAATCAGTGGTTAGCACGTTGATTAAGCTTGAAAATGGGAGGTGATCCCATTAGCTTAATCTTGGGGCAATTAGGCCCCAAAAGATTGAAATTGGGCGAATGGAGCTAACCATTCGGACCCTCGATTGCACCAGGCGGTTGCAACCGCCGTGGCTATGTCTCCCAGCGACTGAGACGGTGCAACCGCCCCAAAAAGAGGTGCAACTGCCCGGAGCTCAGTCTTCGAGCTAGACTAGGCGGTGCAACCTCCCCGACACGTAGGTAGCACCGCCTTGATCTCTGTCTTGAGCTCGAGCAGAGGTGCAACCACCTCGATCGAGGTGGCAACGCCCTCGGGCTCGATCTTCGAAAGCCAGACTCGGCGGTGCAACCGCCCACAGAGAGGTGCAACCGGCTGGCTCTCCTCGAAGCTCTGCCGCGCGGTGCAACCTCTCCAAATAAGAGGTGTAATCACCATCCCCGAATTCCGGATTTGATCGATTTGATCGTTTTGAGCTCCAAATTTGAACTGGGTTGGGGCCTATAAATACCCCACCCATTCAGCACTGAAAAGATATAGATCCACACCGAATTCTTGATCTTTTCAGTGATTCTAAGAGCTCAAATTTGTGTAAAGTCCTAAAGTTCTCCTCTTTCTGTTCTTCAAGTCTTGAGTTGTAAAGAGAGGAGAGAAAGGATCTGTAAGGGTTGTCTCCAGAGCCCGTCAAAAGGAGAGAAACTGTAAAAGGGTAGTTAGCCTTCGCCCATTGAAGGAAGGCAGCTAGTTGACGTCGGTGACCTCGTCGGAGGAGGAAGCCAAAAGTGGAGTAGGTCAAGACTGACCGAACCACTCTAAATCTCTGGTTTGCTTTTACTTTGAGCACTTTATCATTACTGCAAACCTCCTACATAGCTACTGCCCTCTGCGCTTTTACGAACGAGTCTCTAAATCCTGATCTTTCCGAATTTGCATTCAGACGTAAATCGGTGTCTTCGTACGATCTTTACGCTGCAGTTTACGCTTACGTTTTGATTCCATTTATAACTGCAAATTGCTTTCTGCGTATTCATAAAACGCTTTTCAAAGTTCAAAACTGCGTTTAGACGTAAAATTACGCTTTGACGTAAAACTGCGTTTAGACGTAAAACAGCGTTTAGACGCAAAACTGCGTTTAGACGTAAAACTGCGTTTAGACGCAAAACTGCATTTAGACGTAAAACTGCGTTTAGACGCAAAACTACGTTTAGACGCAAAACTACGTTTAGACGTAAAACTGCATTTAGAGGTAAATCGGCTTTCCTCGTACAATCATCAGATTTCAGTTTACGTTTACATCTTGATTTCAACTGCATACTGCCTTCTGCGATTTTACAAACGAGTTTCAAAGTTTAGACGTAAATCTGTGTTTAGACGTAAATCTGCGTTTAGACGTAAATCTACGTTTAAACGTAAATCTGCTTTTTGCAGATTACTTTTTTAGCTGTACAATAGCAGCACACTGTCTTTATACTTCTGCTTGAACTGCGTGTTATCTAAACAAGTGATTTACTAATCAACACTTAGACGTAAATCTGTTTCTTCGTACGAACGTCGAATTTCAGTTTGCGCCGGTATTCTGGTTTTCATCATTGCTGCAAACTGCCTGCATAGATAGACTGTAACCTTGCCTAGTATCAACTCTCATACAGAGTTGTCCTTATCATTCAAACGCAGCTTTCGATTTTAATCGCAGAAAGTTTTCTGCTGCACTAATTCACCCCCCCCCCCTCTTAGTGCTCTCGATCCTAACAATTGGTATCAGAGCAAGGTTAACTCTCTAACGGATTTAAACCCAAGAGAGATGGCATACGCCGGAAACCAAGAGGGGCATTCTATTACACGTCCACCCATGTTCAGTGGAACGGACTACACCTACTGGAAGACCCGAATGAGGATCTTTCTTATTTCTATGGATTTTGAACTGTGGAACCTTGTTGAAAACGGATTTTCAAAGTCTTCTCTTCCAATGATCGATTGGAATGAATTGGAAAAGAAGGCTTTCGCTCTTAATGCAAAGGCTATGAATGCCTTATTTTGCGCACTTGATAAAAACGAGTTTAATCGTGTTTCAACTTGCGAAACTGCATTTGATATTTGGCACACACTTGAAGTGACCCACGAGGGCACAAGTAGAGTGAAAGAGTCAAAAATCAATCTGTTGCTGCATTCTTTTGAACTTTTCCGAATGAAACCGAAGGAAACCTTTGGCGACATGTTTACCCGTTTCACGGATGTCGTCAACGGTCTAAAAGGACTCGGAAAAAGTTTTTCGGATTTTGAACTCGTAAATAAGATAATAAGATCCCTTCCTAAAAGTTGGGATCCTAAAGTCACTGCTATTCAAGAGGCAAAAGATCTGCGCAACTTCCCTCTTGAATAACTAATCGGGTCATTAATGACCTACGAAATGACTTGCAAAGCTCATGAAGAGCAAGAAGACATCCTTCCAAAGAACAGGAAGGATATGGCACTTAAAACTTCTGAATGCCACTTGAGAGAAAACTCAAGTGATGAGGACTGTGATGATGACTTGGCACTTTTAACAAGAAAGTTTAAAAAATTCTTCAAGAAAAACAAGTTTAAGAATGATCCGAAAAATAAACTTGAACCCAAGAAGGACCAAGTGATCTGCTATGAATGTAAAAAGCCGGGACACTACAAGAGTGATTGTCCCCAAGTCAAAAGAAGAACATCAAAGAAGAAGGCTCTTCAAGCAACATGGGATGACTCGAGCGCATCTGAAGATGACGAGTCCAACACCGAGCAAGTTGCTCATTACACCTTAATGGCCATCGGAGAGGAGGTAACGAATTTATTAGATGCTGATTTATCTTTCGATGAATTATTAAATGCCTTCCATGATTTATTTGATGAATGCAAGATTATCAATAGAAAATACAAATTGCTAAAAAAGGAACATGATAGTCTTACTTGTGATTTTAATAAGTTAAAAATTGAATATCATGATAGTTTAAATTCATGTGTCAAATGTCATGATCTAGAAACTGTTCAAAAAGAAAACTTGCTACTTAAGGATACCTTGAAGAAATTCGAGGTTGGTAGCAAGTCATTAAACATGATCCTTACAAACAAGGGTCATGTTCCCAAAAGAAGTGGGATTGGATTTATGAGGAGTCCTCACCAAAATCGAACTACCTTCGTAAAAGGCCCCATCTTACATGTTAGACATCAAAGCAAATGCAACTTTTGTTGAAGTTCGGACACAGGACGCATTATTGTCCATTCAGGAAATTTAGTCCAAACAAATTGATTTGGGTTCCTAAAGGAACCATGACAAATTCTATGCAACATGATAGAAAATCTAGATCTATTAGTGAGGCACCCAAAAGCAAATGGGTACCTAAAAATCATCCCTTCCTACAAAAACATTAAAACCTTAGGCTGGAGCAAGAATTAATGTTCTGCTCCTTGATTCTCGACAGTCATGACCCAAACGCAATTTGGATACAACAACGAGTGGAAATTATGAAATCACAAAAGCAATTTGGATACAACCTAATGTGACTTTTCAAAATCACGAACACATGTACGACATTGGGAGTATGCACGTTAAAAGTTCTATCTTGATCGTACAAGCGTTTTTGCCTTGAAATAAAAACGCACACGTAATCATGTAAGCAACGTTAATTGCTCTGAATGAAAACTCTCCTCAAGACAAAACCTCCCTGATCAAATCACAATAAGGTGTTCACTGCCTACAGGCGGTGGCACCTCTCCAGCCAGCGGTGGCACCTCCAGCCATCACGAGTTGCCAGCGGTTGCACCGCTCCAGCCAGAGGTGCAACCGCCCGCAACTCTGCCTTTTTAACCCACACTAGGGCCGGCGGTGAAACCGACCCCAACTCACCTCCCTTTCATTCTCTACTCCTCCAAGCCTCCTACATCCTCATTTCACCCCGTTTAGCCTCCTAAATACCTCCCATTTCGGAGCAAAACATCAAGAATCGCTCCCTATTTTGAAAATTTCACTAAGGTACTCTCTAAGAACCTCTGAAATTCTGTTTTGTTCTTCATTCACTCTTGTTCATCTTTATCTCCTTAAACAGCAGTAGTTATGGGTTCTAGAAGATCCTCAAGGGATAAGGGAAAGAGGAGATTAGTAGAAGAGTTTGATCTTACCCTTTTTGATTCCAAAAACCATGCTGAAAAATTTCTCTCCTTCGAACTAAGAAGCATCAATAAGGGAAAATACGTAGATCTGAATGAACTTAGAGACGTAGAGACTATCCAATGGTTTGCAAACCTAAATCTACTTCCAATTTTGCAGATCAACGAACCCATCTATCCTAGGCTAGTTAGATTGTTTTACAATAACATGCAAATAGATGATGAAGAAAGGATGTCAACCTATCTCTTAGGACAACACATCTCAATCACTGATAGATTCATTTGTGATATGATAGGCATTCCCATGAAAAGCATAGGACTTTACTTTAGAGGATCATGGGATGAAACTATTGAAACATCCTATGTTGAAGCCTTAGGAACAATCTTTGCCAATCCTAACATAGAATTTGTTCCTAAAAGTTGTGAACATCTATTGCCTTTTAACACTAAGATACGTCATCATATCATGACTAGTATAATTCTTCCTAAACAATACCATCATGATGAAGTGAGTCAATTAGAATTAGGAATTATGTACTTAATCATGAAAGGACGTGACATTTGTCTTGGCTATCTTATCCAACAAAACATGTTAGAATTATCTAAGAAAGATATGATGCTCCCATATGGTGGTATAATTACTAGAATAATGAAAGCTTAAGACATTCAAATACCACCAGAAGAAGAAGTAATGAAAGTAGATAGATTCAGCATAATAAACAAAAATCTACTTCACCGACTAAGATGTCACTATAGAAACGGTAATCAAGTTAGATTGCCTAGAAGAACTGATCCCCTCAACCTGAACCTGAACCCGGTAGGAAACACCCAGTCTTTAGGAGTACCCAATCTCCTCCTCGATCTGTCCCTTTGAGGAAACACATCCGGTTGAGCAAACTCACACATCATCCATCGAAGATATCGGGATTCGGATGGACCGATTTGAACAAAGACAAGAACGGCTTGAACTTCGACGAGATCAAATCCTAACCGAAATGCAAAATCCATCGACAATTTGACTCTTTATTTAGGCACTTCAACCTTCCACCTCATGAATGAGCTTGTATGAACATCCGTTGTTTTTTTTGATATGGCATGTTGTAAACTCCTTTTGTTACTCATCATGAAGGACTTGGTTTGTGATATGGTTACCGATATGTTGTAAACTTCTTATGTTATTCATCATGAAGGACTTTTTGATATGGTTACGATATCTTTGTACACTCCATATGTTACCCTGATATGGTTATCTTTGTTTTTGTAAGCATATTTACAAACATCTCTTGTTGTTTATCTCAGATTTTGCACTGAAACTAAAATGGTTTAAAAACCTTATGCCTTGAAAAATATGAAGCGACATACCAATGTAGTTGATAAGTCAGCAGTATGACATTGATATGGTTGCTATTACTAATGTTAATATGATTGCTATCATGCCTTGTATCAAACAAAAATTTACATCGTACGAGCTGATATCTTACCATGTGATGCAATGCTACACTTGCTAAAATATTCGAAATGTGTACATCACGAAATGATATCAAAATCTTGCTATACATGTCAATATCATGCCATATGATGAAATGCTACACTTGAAATAGTTGCGTTACAATATCAAAAGCTAACACTGCATAGGAAGCAAAAATTTGCTAGCTTGCAACTTGCATATTTCAAGAAGCAAGAGTTGCCTTCTTGAATATCTCTAAACTGCTAGCTTGCAAATTCTAAAATGTTGTAACACTGCTAGCTTGCATGTGCTATCTTGTATATCTAAACCTTGGCATCACTTGATCAAATAACATGTTGAAAATTATGTGACAAATGTTTTTATTAATCAGTAGCTTACTTATAACCGAATGCATGTAAGAAGTTCATCTTTCGGTTTGAATGCTAAAAATGGGATTTTCCTGTACACTCTTATGAAAACTTTTTGAAAAATGACTTTCTTCCTTCAAGCAACGAACTATAACAAGGAGAAGAGATATTCAAAGTATTATATGTGACATGCCTTCCTTTATGTGCTTGATAATGCTATCATGCTTTTTGTTGATGACAAAGGGGGAGAAACATATGAATTGATAAACACTGCCAAAATCATGTCTATGTCATAGTTGCAAATACTTGAGTGATGCTATAAACAATGTTATAGTTATGCCATCCTTGCATCACCAAGAGATATATGAACATGTGCTATATTTTGCATTATGTCTTGAGTTGATATTCTATCTTGTGAAGTAAATGCAAACTTGCTAGAAAATCTCAAATGTGTGCATCATGTAATAGTCCTTCGCAGCTTTATATGATTACATGATGAATAGTTACAAACACAATCATACAAACTTGATGATGTATGTCAAGCCTTGACATCATTCTTGAAGAGATACATCATGATGGGAGTATTGATAAGTTTAACTGATCTAACTTATCAATACGTCACTTGAATTCTTAGGTCTTGAATTCAAGGTTGACTTATCTCAACTATGGCATATAGATAGGGGGAGTTAAGGATAACTCCATTATCAATTGATTGTCATCATCAAAAAGGGGGAGATTGTTGAATCTCGGATTTTGATGATGAAGTCAATTATCATTTGTTATCTAATCTATGTGTTGAGATAAGTGTGCAGGATTAACTATGATGAAAGTTAGACAAGCAGCAGGAGTTGCGCCGGAGTCAAGATCATGATCACGTTGGGAGTTCGAGAGTTCGACGGAAGTTCGGACGGCCGTCGGAGGTTCTCGAGAAACAGATCCGAAGTCCGAAGCTTGCCAAGCGGCTCGTCGGAACTAGCCAAGTGGATCGTCAAAAAAGTCCAGGAGTTTGCGGATGTCCGCAGGAGAATCACCGAGGGTTCATCGGATGATCGACGGAAGTTCGCCAGAAACTTCGCCGGAAGAAGCGATTGACGATCGGAGCAAAAGCTGCAGAAGTTGTCTTAGATTTAATCGTGGTTAGCACGTTGATTAAGCTTCAAAATGGGAGGTGATCCCATTAGCTTAATCTTGGGGCAATTGGGCCCTGAAAAGATTGAAATTGGGCGAATGGAGCTAACCATTCGGACCCCGATTACACCGGCGGTTGCAACCGCCAAACCCGGAGGTGCAACCGTCGGGGCTATGTCTCCCAGCGAGACCGGCGGTGCAACCGCCCCAACCAAAAGGTGCAACCACCCGAGCTCAGTCTTCGAGCTAGACTGCTGGCGGTGCAACCTCCTCGACACGAGAGGTTGCACCGCCGAGCTCGGCCTTCGAAAGCTCAGGCAAAGAGGTGCAACCGCCTCGGTCGGAGGTGGCACCGCTGGGCTCGATCTTCGAGCGGACTCAAGCTGTGCAACCACCCCGACAGAGAGGTGCAACCGCCTGGGCTCGATCTCGAAGCTCGCCCGGCGGTGCAACCTCTCCAAATAAGAGGTGCAACCGCGTGATCCCGGAATTCTGGGATTTGATCGATTTGATCATTTTGAGCTCCAAATTTGAACTGGGTTGGGGCCTATAAATACCCCACCCATTCAGCACTGAAAAGATATAGATCCACACCGAATTCTTGATCTTTTCAGTGATTCTAAGAGCTCAAATTTGTGTAAAGTCCTAAAGTTCTCCTCTTTCTGTTCTTCAAGTCTTGAGTTGTGAAGAGAGGAGAGAAAGGATCTGTAAGGGTTGTCTCCTTAGCCCGTCAAAAGGAGAGAAACTGTAAAAGGGCAGTTAGCCTTCGCCCATTGAAGGAAGGCAGCTAGTTGACGTCGGTGACCTCGTCGGAGGAGGAAGCCAAAAGTGGAGTAGGTCAAGACTGACCGAACCACTCTAAATCTCTGGTTTGCTTTTACTTTGAGCACTTTATCATTACTGCAAACCTCCTACATAGCTACTGCCCTCTGCGCTTTTACAAACGAGTCTCTAAATCCTGATCTTTCCGAATTTGCATTCAGACGTAAATCGGTGTCTTCGTACGATCTTTACACTACAGTTTACGCTTACGTTTTGATTCCATTTATAACTGCAAATTGCTTTCTGCGTATTCATAAAACGCTTTTCAAAGTTCAAAACTGCGTTTAGACGTAAAATTAAGCTTTGACGTAAAACTGCGTTTAGACGTAAAACAGCGTTTAGACGCAAAACTGCGTTTAGACGTAAAACTGCGTTTAGACGTAAAACTACGTTTAGATTCAAAACTGCGTTTAGATGCAAAACTGCATTTAGACGTAAAACTGCATTTAGACGCAAAACTGCGTTTAGACGCAAAACTACGTTTAGACGTAAAACTGCATTTAGACGTAAATCGGCTTTCCTCGTACAATCATCAGATTTCAGTTTACGTTTACATCTTGATTTCAACTACATACTGCCTTCTGCGATTTTACAAACGAGTTTCAAAGTATAGACGTAAATCTGTGTTTAGACGTAAATCTTCGTTTAGACGTAAATCTGCGTTTAGACGTAAATCTGCTTTTTGCAGATTACTTTTTGAGCTGTACAATAGCAGCACACTGTCTTTATACTTCTGCTTGAACTGCGTGTTATCTAAACAAGTGATTTACTAATTAACACTTAGACGTAAATCTGTTTCTTCGCATGCTGACGCCGAATTTTCAGTTTCTTGCCGATATTCTGGTTTTCATCATTGCTGCAAACTGCATGCATAGATAGACTGCAACCTTGCCTAGTATCATCAACTCTCATACAGAGTTGTCCTTATCATTCAAACGCAGCTTTTCGATTTTAATCGCAAAAAGTTTTCCAGCTGCACTAATTCACCCCCCCCCTTTAGTGCTCTCGATCCTAACAATTGGTATCGAGCAAGGTTAACTCTCTAACGGATTAAAACCCAAGAGATGGCATACGCCGAAACCAAGAGGGGCATTCTATTACACGTCCACCCATGTTCAGTGGAACGGACTACACCTCTTGGAAGACCCGAATGAGGATCTTTCTTATTTCTATGGATTTTGAACTGTGGAACCTTGTTGAAAACGGATTTTCAAAGTCTTCTCTTCCAATGATCGATTGGAATGAATTGGAAAAAGAAGGCTTTTCGCTCTTAATGCAAAGGCTATGAATGCCTTATTTTATGCACTTGATAAAAAAAAGAGTTTAATCGTGTTTCAACTTGCGAAACTGCATTTGATATTTGGCACACACTTGAAGTGACCCACGAGGGCACAAGTAGAGTGAAAGAGTCAAAAATCAATCTGTTGCTGCATTCTTTTGAACTTTTCCGAATGAAACCGAGTGAAACCATTGGCGACATGTTTACCCGTTTCACGGATGTCGTCAATGGTCTAAAAGGACTCGGAAAAAGTTTTTCGGATTTAGAACTCGTAAATAAGATACTAAGATCCCTTCCTAAAAGTTGGGATCCTAAAGTCACTACTATTCAAGAGGCAAAAGATCTGTGCAACTTCCCTCTTGAAGAACTAATCGGGTCATTAATGACCTACGAAATGACTTGCAAAGCTCATGAAGAGCAAGAAGACATCATTCCAAAGAACAGGAAGGATATGGCACTTAAAACTTCTGAATGCCACTTGAGAGAAAACTCAAGTGATGAGGACTGTGATGATGACTTGGCACTTTTAACAAGAAAGTTTAAAAAATTCTTCAAGAAAAACAAGTTTAAGAATGATCCGAAAAATAAACTTGAACCCAAGAAGGACCAAGTGATCTGCTATGAATGTAAAAAGCTGGGACACTACAAGAGTGATTGTCCCCAAGTCAAAAGAAGAACATCAAAGAAGAAGGCTCTTCAAGCAACATAGGATGACTTGAGCGCATCTGAAGAAGACGAGTCCAACACCGAGCAAGTTGCTCATTACGCCTTAATGGCCATCGGAGAGGAGGTAACGAATTTATTAGATGCTGATTTATCTTTCGATGAATTATTAAATGCCTTCCATGATTTATTTGATGAATGCAAGATTATCAATAGAAAATACAAATTGCTAAAAAAGGAACATGATAGTCTTACTTGTGATTTTAATAAGTTAAAAATTGAATATCATGATAGTTTAAATTCATGTGTCAAATGTCATGATCTAGAAACTGTTCAAAAAGAAAACTTGCTACTTAAGGACACCTTGAAGAAATTCGAGGTTGGTAGCAAGTCATTAAACATGATCCTTACAAACAAGGGTCATGTTCCCAAAAGAAGTGGGATTGGATTTATGAGGAGTCCTCACCAAAATCCAACTACCTTCGTAAAAGGCCCCATCTTACATGTTAGACATCAAAGCAAATGCAACTTTTGTTGAAGTTCGGACACAGGACGCATTATTGTCCATTCAGGAAATTTAGTCCAAACAAATTGATTTGGGTTCCTAAAGGAACCATGACAAATTCTATGCAACATGATAGAAAATCTAGATCTATTAGTGAGGCACCCAAAAGCAAATGGGTACCTAAAAATCATCCCTTCCTACAAAAACATTAAAACCTTAGGCTGGAGCAAGAATTAATGTTCTGCTCCTCGATTCTCGACAATCATGACCCAAATGCAATTTGGATACAACAACGAGTGGAAATTATGAAATCACAAAAGCAATTTGGATACAACCTAATGTGACTTTTCAAAATCACGAACACATGTACGACATTGGGAGTATGCACGTTAAAAGTTCTATCTTGATCGTACAAGCATTTTTGCCTTGAAATAAAAACGCACACGTAATCATGTAAGCAACGTTAATTGCTCTGAATGAAAACTCTCCTCAAGACAAAACCTCCCTGATCAAATCACAATAAGGTGTTCACTGTCTACCGGGGTGGCACCTCTCCAGCCGGCGGTGGCACCTCTCCAGCCAGCGGTGGCACCTCCAGCCATCACGAGTTGCCAGCGGTTGCACCGCTCCAGCCAGAGGTGCAACCGCCCGCAACTCTGCCTTTTTAACCCACACTAGGGCCGGCGGTGAAACCGACCCCAACTCACCTCCCTTTCATTCTCTACTCCTCCAAGCCTCCTCCATCCTTATTTCACCCCGTTTAGCCTCCCAAATACCTCCCATTTCGGAGCAAAACATCAAGAATCGCTCCCTATTTTGAAGATTTCACTAAGGTACTCTCTAAGAACCTCTGAAATTCTGTTTTGTTCTTCATTCACTCTTGTTCATCTTTATCTCCTTAAACAACAGTAGTTATGGGTTCTAGAAGATCCTCAAGGGATAAGGGAAAGAGGAGATTAGTAGAAGAGTTTGATCTTACCCTTTTTTATTCCAAAAACCATGCTGAAAAATTTCTCTCCTTCGAACTAAGAAGCATCAATAAGGGAAAATACGTAGATCTGAATGAACTTAGAGACGTAAAGACTATCCAATGGTTTGCAATCCTAAATCTACTTCCAATTTTGCAGATCAACGAACCCATCTATCCTAGGCTAGTTAGATTGTTTTACAATAACATGCAAATAGATGATGAAGAAAGGATGTCAACCTATCTCTTAGGACAACACATCTCAATCACTGATAGATTCATTTGTGATATGATAGGCATTCCCATGAAAAGCATAGGACTTTACTTTAGAGGATCATGGGATGAAACTATTGAAACATCCTATGTTGAAGCCTTAGGAACAATCTTTGCCAATCCTAACATAGAATTTGTTCCTAAAAGTTGTGAACATCTATTGCCTTTTAACACTAAGATACTTCATCATATCATGACTAGTATAATTCTTCCTAAACAATACCATCATGATGAAGTGAGTCAATTAGAATTAGGAATTATGTACTTAATCATGAAAGGACATGACATTTGTCTTGGCTATCTTATCCAACAAAACATGTTAGAATTATCTAAGAAAGATATGATGCTCCCATATGGTGGTATAATTACTAGAATAATGAAAGCTTACGACATTCAAATACCACCAGAAGAAGAAGTAATGAAAGTAGATAGATTCAGCATAATAAACAAAAATCTACTTCACCGACTAAGATGTCACTATAGAAACGGTAACTGGGTTAGATTGCCTAGAAGAACTGATCCCCCTCAACCTGAACCTGAACCCGAGCCAGAAACACCAGTCTTTAGGAGTACCCAATCTCCTCCGATCTGTCCCTTTGAGGAAACACATCCGGTTGAGCAAACTCACACATCATCCATCGAAGATATCGGGATTCGGATGGACCGATTTGAACAAAGACATGAACGGCTTGAACTTCGACAAGATCAAATCCTAACCGAGCTGCAGCAAATCCATCAACAATTTGACTCTTTATTTAGGCACTTCAAACTTCCACCTCATGAATGAGCATGTATGAACATCCGTTGTTTTTGATATGGCATGTTGTAAACTCCTTTTGTTACTCATCATGAAGGACTTGGTTTGTGATATGGTTACCTGATATGTTGTAAACTTCTTATGTTATTCATCATGAAGGACTTTTGATATGGTTACCTGATATGCTGTACACTCCATATGTTACCCTGATATGGTTATCTTTGTTTTTGTAAGCATATTTACAAACATCTCTTGTTGTTTATCTCAGATTTTGCACTGAAACTAAAATGGTTTAAAAACCTTATGCCTTGAAAAATATGAAGCGACATACCAATGTAGTTGATAAGTCAGCAGTATGACATTGATATGGTTGCTATTACTAATGTTAATATGATTGCTATCATGCCTTGTATCAAACAAAAATTTGCATCGTACGAGCTGATATCTTACCATGTGATGCAATGCTACACTTGCTAAAATATTCGAAATGTGTACATCACGAATTGATATCAAAATCTTGCTATACATGTCAATATCATGCCATATGATGAAATGCTACACTTGAAATAGTTGCGTTACAATATCAAAAGCTAACACTGCATAGGAAGCAAAAATTTGCTAGCTTGCAACTTGCATATTTCATGAAGCAAGAGTTGCCTTCTTGAATATCTCTAAACTGCTAGCTTGCAAATTCTAAAATGTTGTAACACTGCTAGCTTGCATGTGCTATCTTGTATATCTAAACCTTGGCATCACTTGATCAAATAACATGTTGAAAATTATGTGACAAATGTTTTTATTAATCAGTAGCTTACTCATAACCGAATGCATGTAAGAAGTTCATCATTCGGTTTGAATGCTAAAAATGGGATTTTCCTGTACACTCTTATGAAAACTTTTTGAAAAATGACTTTCCTCCTTCAAGCAACGAACTATAATAAGGAGAAGAGATATTCAAAGTATTATATGTGACATGCCTTCCTTTATGTGCTTGATAATGCTATCATGCTTTTTGTTGATGACAAAGGGGGAGAAACATATGAATTGATAAACACTGCCAAAATCATGTCTACGTCATAGTTGCAAATACTTGAGGGATGCTATAAACAATGTTATAGTTATGCCATCCTTGCATCACCAAGAGATATATGAACATGTGCTATAGTTTGCATTATGTCTTGAGTTGATATTCTATCTTGTGAAGTAAATGCAAACTTGCTAGAAAATCTCAAATGTGTGCATCATGTAATAGTCCTTCGCAGCTTTATTTGATTACATGATGAATAGTTACAAACACAATCATACAAACTTGATGATGTATGTCAAGCCTTGACATCATTCTTGAAGAGATACATCATGATGGGTATCATGATGGGAGTATTGATAAGTTTAACTGATCTAACTTATCAATACGTCACTTGAATTCTTAGGTCTTGAATTCAAGGTTGACTTATCTCAACTATGGCATATAGATAGGGGGAGTTAAGGATAACTCCATTATCAATTGATTGTCATCATCAAAAAGGGGGAGATTGTTGAATCTCGGATTTGATGATGAAGTCAATTGTCATTTGTTATCTAATCTATGTGTTGAGATAAGTGTACAGGATTAACTACGATGAAAGTTAGACAAGCAGCAGGAGTTGCGCCGGAGTCAAGATCATGATCATGTTGGGAGTTCGAAAGTTCGACGGAAGTTCGGACGGTCGTCGGAGGTTCTGCGAGAACAGATCCGAGAAGTCCAGAAGCTTGCCAAGCGAAGCTCGTCGGAACTAGCCAAGTGGATCGTCGCAAAGTCCAGGAGTTTGCCAGATGTCCGCAGGAGAATCACCGAGGGTTCATCGGATGATCGACGGAAGTTCGCCGGAAACTCGCCGAAAAAGCGATTGACGATCGAACAAAGCTGCAGAAGTTGTCTTAGATTTAATCGTAGTTAGCACGTTGATTAAGCTTGAAAATGGGAGGTGATCCCATTAGCTTAATCTTGGGGCAATTGGGCCCCCCGAAAAGATTGAAATTGGGCGAATGGAGCTAACCATTCGGACCCCGATTCCACCAAAGCGGTGCAACCGCTTAAACCAGAGGTGCAACTGCCGGGCTATGTCTCCCAATGAGACCGGGCGGTGCAACCGCCCACCAAGAGGTGCAACCGCCCAGAGCTCGGTCTTGAGCTAGGATCTGCGGTGTGCAACCTCCCCGACACAGAGGGTAGCACCGCCGAGCTCGGTCTTGAGCTCGGCGAAGAGAGGTGCAACCGCCAGCCGAGGTGGCACCGCCAGGGCTCGATCTTGAGCGAAACTCGGCGGTGCAACCGCCCGACGAAGAGAGGTGCAACCGCCTGGGCTCGATCTCGAAGCTCTGCCGGCGGTGCAACCTCTCGATCAAGAGGTGCAACCCACCGATCCCGAATTCCGGGATTTGATCGATTTGATCATTTTGAGCTCCAAATTTGAACTGGGTTGGGGCCTATAAATATCCCACCCATTCAGCACTGAAAAGATATAGATCCACACCGAATTCTTGATCTTTTCAGTGATTCTAAGAGCTCAAATTTGTGTAAAGTCCTAAAGTTCTCCTATTTCTGTTCTTCAAGTCTTGAGTTGTAAAGAGAGGAGAGAAATGATCTGTAAGGGTTGTCTCCTGAGCCCGTCAAAAGGAGAGAAACTGTAAAGGGCAGTTAGCCTTAGCCCCATTGAAGGAAGGCAGCTAGTTGACGTCGGTGACCTCGTCGGAGGAGGAAGCCAAAAGTGGAGTAGGTCAAGACTGACCGAACCACTCTAAATCTCTGGTTTGCTTTTACTTTGAGCACTTTATCATTACTGCAAACCTCCTACATAGCTACTACCCTCTGCGCTTTTACGAACGAGTCTCTAAATCCTGATCTTTCCGAATTTGCATTCAGACGTAAATCGGTGTCTTCGTACGATCTTTACGCTGCAGTTTACGCTTACGTTTTGATTCCATTTATAACTGCAAATTGCTTTCTGCGTATTCATAAAACGCTTTTCAAATTTAAAACTGCGTTTAGACGTAAAATTACGCTTTGACGTAAAACTGCGTTTAGACGTAAAACTGCGTTTAGACGCAAAACTGCGTTTAGACGTAAAACTGCGTTTAGACGCAAAACTGCGTTTAGACGCAAAACTGCATTTAGACGTAAAACTGCGTTTAGATGCAAAACTACGTTTAGACGAAAAACTACGTTTAGACGTAAAACTGCATTTAGAGGTAAATTGGCTTTCCTCGTACAATCATCAGATTTTAGTTTACGTTTACATCTTGATTTCAACTACATACTGCCTTCTGCAATTTTACAAATGAGTTTCAAAGTTTAGACGTAAATCTGTGTTTAGACGTAAATCTTCGTTTAGACGTAAATCTGCGTTTAGACGTAAATCTGCGTTTAGACGTAAATCTGCTTTTTGCAGATAACTTTTTGAGCTGTACAATAGCAGCACACTGTCTTTATACTTCTGCTTGAACTGCGTGTTATCTAAACAAGCGATTTACTAATCAACACTTAGACGTAAATCTGTTTCTTCGTACGAACGTCGAATTTCAGTTTGCGCCGGTATTCTGGTTTTCATCATTGCTGCAAACTGCCTGCATAGATAGACTGCAACCTTGCCTAGTATCAACTCTCATACAGAGTTGTCCTTATCATTCAAATGCAGCTTTCGATTTTAATCACAGAAAGTTTTCCGCTGCACTAATTCACCCCCCCCCCCCCTCTTAGTGCTCTCGATCCTAACACAAAGATCTATATGAGAATGATGTGGATTTTGGCTCGATATGGCAGAATTGCAAATCAGGTTCCTGTCAACAATTTTCGATCTTTGATGGTTTTCTTTTTCGAGCTAATGTTTATGTGTTCCATCTTGTTCTTTGAGACAAGTAATTATGGCTGAAGCTCATGGTGGTGTTTTGGGTGGACATTTTGGTAGAGATAAAACTTTAGCTCTTATTCAATCAAACTTCTATTGGCCTAAGATGTTTAGAGATTTGGAAAGACATGTAAAGCAATGTCGAGTGTGTCATTTGGCAAAAACAAGAACTCAAAATTCTGGTTTGTACACTCCATTGCCAGTGCCAAATGGCTCCCTGGGAGGATGTGAGTCTTGATTTCATTTTAGGACTGCCAAGAACTCAAAGGAACAAGGATTCTATCATGGTTGTTGTTGACAGATTTTCAAAAATGTCTCACTTTGTTCCATGCAATAAATCAAATGATGCATCTCATATTGCTGATTTATATTTTAAGGAGATTGTTAAATTGCATGGTATTCCAAGAACTATGGTGTCTGATCGAGATTCAAAATTTGTTAGTCATTTTTGGAGAACTCTTTAGAGGAAGCTGGGTACTTCTTTGAATATCAGCAGCTCGCATCATCCACAAACCGATGGGCAAACTAAAGTAACAAACCGAAGCTTGGGAAATTTGCTTAGAAGCTATGTTGGCAAGAATATTAAGCAATGGGATGTCATTCTTCCACAAATTGAGTTTACCTACAATCGTTCTATGTATCATAGTATCGGTAAGAGTCCTTTTGAGGTTGTTTATGGTGCTAATCCTGCTAGTCCTTTGGACTTAATCCCTCATTCTACAACAAAGCAATTTAGTGGAGAAGCTGATGAAAGAGCTAAGCAGATAAAGAAGCTGCATGAGGGTGTGAAAGCAATCATTGAGAAGCAAAATGAGAGGTACATGCATGCTACCAACAAACATATAAAACATGTGGAGTTTAATGCAGGTGATTTGGTCTGGATTCATCTAAGGAAGGAGAGGTTTCCACCGGGCAAATTTGGAAAATTGAAACCAAAGGCTGATGGTCCATTCAAGGTGCTTAAGAGAATTGACAGAAATGCTTATGAGATAGAGCTACCTGAAGATTACGGAGTATCCCCAACATTTAATGTGGCTGATTTGAGTCCTTTTTATAATCAAGTTGATGAATCAAACGAAGACTTGAGGACAAGTTTCATTCAACCTGGGGAGATTGACACGGGAGTGTCTAATTTACTACAATCTGATTATATGAGCCTTGATTATGATCTAGTATCTTTTTCAGTCAATAATGATGCCTCATAATCTTTATCTCAACACACTCAAATATGACAGCTCATCAGCATATTCTCTACACAAAGTTAAAGCTATTTCAAGGTGCTTTTCTTCAAGACAAAGGAATGCATTAAAGGATTTGGTCGGCATCCTTGCGCAGGGACCATGATAATCTTCTTTGTATCGTTCCAATTTTATTGGGAATTTTCTCTTTTGGTATCTCAAAGAAGTAGCGGTGGCGGCGATACTGTAGCGGTGACCAGATCTAGGGCGACGGTACTGTAGCGGCGACCAGATCTCCCTAGGACGATCCAACTCCTGCAGCGTCGGCTTTCTCCCACGGGGGAAGGGCGATGGCACTGTAGCGGCGATCAAATCTCCCAAGGGCGATCGCCATCAGAAGCGGCGGCGCCCGATCTAGGGCGGCGATGCAGAAGCGACGACCATATCTCCCTAAAGCGATCTAACTCCCCAACGTCGGCTTTCTCCCACCACCTAATCGGCGGCGACCGCTTTCAGAGGCGATCGATCTCCCAAGGACGACGGCAGATCATGGCGGGCGGTGACGACACTCAGGCGAATGACCAGATCTTGGGCGATGGTACAGTAGCGGTGACCAGATCTAGGGCGACGACACTGTAGCGGCGACCAGATCTCCGTAGCGTCGGCTTCTCCCCAAGGGCGACGAAACTATAGCAGCAACCAGATCTCCCTAGGGCGACGGTACCATAGCGGCGTAGCGGTGGCTTTTCCCAATGGCGTCGTTTCTATAGCGGCGACCAGAGGGATCAAACATGGCAGCGATGGCCCCTAGGGCAGGCGATGGTGGCGAGAGGGTTGAAACGATGGCAAGGCTCCCTACCGCTACCCCCCAAGTTGCTGTTCCACCATATCCTTTCCAGAGAGAAACTCCTTCGACGGCAAAAGATCGAAGGTGTCGCTCTAGATCGCAATCAGCCTGCTCTCATTTCCAGCGATCCTCGACCTTGGACTAGCCTCTTCAAGGCTCCGGTTGGAAGTCCAGATCTAAGCTTGGAATTCTTTACTCCAGAAGTTCAAGCTGATAAGAAGATTGCTATATACGAGACTGCTGATTCAGCAGAGCTTATTGAGACATGGTCTATGGTGATTGTTGGCTATGTGGTAGGTCTCAAAACATCTTATTTCCCACTATCCTCATTTATCAAAACTCGATGGGGAATTTCGTCATTTGATCTTCATATATTTGGAGAACGGATTCTTTGTTTGCAAGCTATACTCAAGAAGATTTGCAACTAATCCTCGAAGGATTCTGGACTATCCGCGTCATCCAATGATTCTCTGACATTGGTCTCCCGATGTCCGTTTGGAGTTAGATAGCCTACAGTCTATTCCATTATGGGTATCCTTTCAAGGACTGCCTCTACATCTTTGGAGTTGACGCTTTTATTGCAAAGTTATGTAGCACTGGGACAACCACTCTACATCGACAAAGCAACAAGAGCTCGACGAGATTAGCATTTGCACGAGCATGTGTGCTGGTTTCTTCCGATGAAGATCTTCCTAATGAGGTTTTCTATCGTGATCTTGACGGAACACTCTAAGGTACATGTCTTATATTCCCCGAAGCCACAACGATGTCGGCGTTGCTTATCTTTTTTCATGCAAAATGGAGCTTGTCGGCAAAACCCCAAAACCAACCACAAAGGTCTATCGACCACGCCAAAGCGCCTCAGCAACAAAGTGATTCTTCTCTAATGGCAGTAGCACCGATGGTGGCGAAAACTATTGAGCATTCCGACTCGCAAGGAAAGCACCGCGGACAGAAGGACAATTCTAAAACTTTATCTCTACCTATAATGTCAGAGCCTTCCACAACAGAGGTTTCCCATGGTACTAGTGGACAGGAGAAACATAAGTCAGGAACTTCATCTCTTCCAATATCATCGGATCCATCCACAATAGCTCAACGAACTTAGGTCCAAGCAAATCTCGCTAGCAAGGATATTATTCCTCAACAAACTCAGGCCACAACAAACATCGCCAACAAGGATATTCTGTCTCCACAAACTCTTGCCCCAACAAACCTCTCTAGCCAGACTGCTCCAACAAGTACTATCTAGGATATTGTGTTGCGACAATCTTATCGAGCTTCAACAAACCCTGCTGATCAAGACCACATGATTCAAGGTACTTTAAAGTTTAAAAATCTGCAAGCTATAGATGAAGTGCATAAATATAGGAATAAAGCCATAAAAGGTAAGGATATTGTGCGGGAGGAAAATACAAAACCGAAGGATAAGAAAAAGGATGGTACAATCCATCCAAAGTCGTAGGATGAATATCTTACTACCTTTTCATTTGTTTATTACTAATGAAGATAACATGCTGGAATGTTCGCGGACTTAATAAGCCGGAGAAATGTCGGGAGCTCAATAGAATAATCAAGTCTGCCGCATGTGATATTGTTATTCTAGTGGAAACGAAAATTAAACAATCGCGCGTTCAAGCTCAAAAGAATTTAATATGGCCGGACGCAGAACTGTTTTCCAATGACTCAAATGAAACTTTTGGTAGAATATGGGTCTTATGGCATCCTAACTCTATTAATGCTTGGTTTATTTCTGCTACTGATCAATTCATTCATCTTAAGGTAGAGGATAAAAAGAATGGCTGTCAATTCAATTTCACTGGTATATATGCTTCAAACAGTATGCAAGAAAGAAATACTTTTTGGTCTGACCTGACTAATATTATAAATGGTTGTCTCAATGTACCTTGGATTGTTCTTGGAGACTTTAATACTGTTCGGTACACAAATGCAAAAAAAGGGGGGTAGACAACTTTCAGAAAGCCAGCTTCAAAGTTTTAATGATTACATTGACAGTGCAGCATTGTTTGATATGAAATCTATGGGTAATTGGCTCTCCTGGAGTAATCAAGGTGCTGCTAATAGAAAAATAATGGCTCGACTTGATAGGTGTTTGATTAATCATGAATGGTTAACAGTTTACCCAGATTCACTTCTTGAGTATGGTGCTCTTTTGTTTTCTGACCATTCTTTAATGTATATACACGCAGAAAAAGCGACACCAAGAGGCAAGAAACCGTTTAGATTCTTTAACATGTGGAGTAGTCATCCTCAATTTCTTGATGTTATCAGATCTGCTTGGAATGTTAATGTGCATGGATCCCCCCCTTACATCTTATGTCAAAAGCTCAAAGCATGTAAAGCAGCACTAAAGGGGTGGAATACAAATACCTTTGGCAATATTAACACCAGAGTTCAATTTTGCAGAAAGGAACTAATGTCATTGCAACATGAGCTGCAACTTCAGCCAAATGATGAAAATATTATCTACAAAGAGACAGAAGCCAGAAATTTTTCTACAGGAGGAAAGTTTTGCAAAGCAGAAGTCTCGACAGCATTGGCTTACACTAGGGGATTCCAATACTAAATTTTTCTATGCTTCAATTGCTACTCGAAGGGCTGTTAACCGTATCAGCAAATGCAAAGACAAAGATGATAATCTTATTGAGAATTTAGATGAGGTTAAAGCACACAGAGCAATTTTTTTATTCCTTACTCAATCAAGATGGGAAACCTAATAACATTCATGTGGAGCCGACTAGAAAACTTGATTCGGAAGCTATTTCAATCCTCAATGCCCCAATTACAGATGACGAAATTGTATGTGTTGTCTTTAAGTCACCAAAGCACAAAAGCCCAGGTCTAGATGGATTTCCAACTGAATTTTACCAAACTGCTTGGTCTATTATTGGAAATGATGTGATCAAGGCTTGCCAACATTTTTTCTCTTCAGGTCATATTCTTAGAGAGATGAATTGCACTTTTATTTTCGAAGAATGCAGGGGCTGATTCACTAGAGAACTATCGACCCATATCATTATGCAACTTTATTTACAAGATCATCTCCAAAGTATTGGCAAATAGAATGCAAAAGGTAATACACAAGATCATTAGCCCAAATCAAGCTGCTTTCATCAAAGGGAGAAGTATACATCATAACATTTTGCTTGCTAATAACTTGGTCAAAGATTTGCATTCAAAAGCAAGAGGGACAAAAATCTGCTTTAAAGCTGATTTACGGAAAGCCTTTGATTCAGTTAATAGGAAGTTTATCTATAAGATGCTCCTCGATATGAACTTCCCACAGCAATGGGTTAATTGGATTCAATCTTGCCTGGAAACTCCAAATTAATGGCTCACCAATTGGTTTTTTTGGGAGCACGAATGGCATCCGACA
Organism: Musa schizocarpa; assembly: GCA_900464855.2. NCBI lineage: Eukaryota > Viridiplantae > Streptophyta > Magnoliopsida > Zingiberales > Musaceae > Musa > Musa schizocarpa. The sequence continues at coordinate 28,121,994 of LS990918.1, forward strand.
AGGTGATCCACTCTTTGCGATGGAAGGACTTAGCTGTTTGTTGGAACACGCAGTCTTAAATGGCAGCATTAAGGTACCCATTGCTGGTTCTGTTCATATATCACATATAACATTTGCAGATGACTTACTTATCTTTCTCCAAAATGAACCAACTTCAGTAAAGAACCTGGCTACTATTATGAATGACTTTGGTATGGTTTCCGGACTTCAGTTAAATCATCATGAAAAGTAAAGTATATATGAGCCCTTACGTTGAGGATAATGTCTTTATAGCACAAACTTTGGGGTTAGTGAGGGAAGCTTGCCAGTTCCTTATTTGGGTCTCCCCGCTCATATCCACAGGCATTCACAAAACCCACTATCAGCCTATCTTGCAAAAAAAAAAAGAATAGAATTTCTTCTTGGAAAAATAGGTTTCTATCAAAAGCAGGACGACTTTAACTCATCCGTTCGGTATTGTAATCCTATATCGGGTGTAATGCATTTCTTCTCCTCTTTGGACTTCTCCAAGATATTGAACGGTTATTAATGAACTTCTTCTAGAATGGCACAAATGATAAGGCAATGCATATGGTAAATTGGGATAGCATTTGCAAACCAAAGATGAAGGGGCTAAACTTGAGAAATACTAGAGATTGGAATCAAGCATGTCCGGTGCAAAGAATTGTGGGATCTTTTTTAAAACAAATGTTCCTTATGGTCACATTGGGTTTCTGCAAGGTATCTTTCAAAGGAATCAATCTAGGAAATTTCAACAAGAACATACCACTGCTGCAAAATTGGAAAGGAATTTTAAAGGCAAGGAATTGGCTAATCAAACACATTTCCTATGCAATCTCTTCCGAACTAGTACTAATATGTGGTGCGATCCATGGGTGAATGGGAAGAGTATATTTCAATTATATGGTGACAGAATACTGAAAAAAGATCTTGGGGCTCCCAAAGATTGGAAGGTTTCGAAGTTCATTGCTAATCTGCACTGGTGTCTTCTATGTTATCACTTTGGCCGACTATTATAGCTATTCCAATCAGGAACAACTATTTAGATATACTTATTTGGCCTCATGACAATGGCAAATTTAGTGCCACATCCGCATGGAATCAAATTAGGCAAAGAAATAAAAAATGGGTCCCAAGCAGTTGGACATGGGATCGACCGGGGTCACAAAGACATTCCTTATGTACATGGCAGGCCCTTCTCAATAAACTACATACAATAGACAATATGAAAAGAAGAGGTATCTATCATGTTAACCGATGCTCACTTTGTATGCAACAAGAAGAAACTATTGACCACCTCTATTTTGCTTGTGATTATACAAAATGGATATGGATGGAGATTCTCCAGCAATTTGAACTCAATAGACTGTCGCAACCAAACTTGCACCAAGAACTAGGTGACCTCATGCAATGTTTCTCAAGAAAAGGGCCTCTCACACAACTAGCAAAGGTTACCTTCAGATGCGCTATTTAGTGGATGTGGAAGGAGAGATGTTACATAATCTTTGAAAGTCAACACACAAACAATGCTCAGCTATTGAAAGAGATTATTAGAGACTCAAGATCCTGTATGGAGCAAGATCTCAAAACGGAGCACTTTACCCAAAGAGAAAAAGATATTTTTATCAAATTTAATTTTGCTATTAGCTAAAGATCTTGGGAATGATGCCAAATTATGTACCCACAGGTAGTTTTGATATATCTGGATAAACATTTTCTATGTTGATTATGATTATGAGTTATAGTCTACAGCATGTGTAGTCATAACTATCGCATTCGAACTCCATGAGTTACTTGGCTTTGTCTATGACTTGTATAGATAAAGCTATTTGTAAAAACTTTACACATAATCAATTTACTTTTACTTACCAAAAAAAAAGTGTTGGTTGGCAGCTGTGAACATTTCTTCATTGCCAATGAGTGCATTAAAATAGTTGGTTAGTAGCTGTAAACACTTAATTTTGAAAATCCATATGCATGAAGGGTTGTTTCATGCACTAGTATTTATTTTGGTGTTTAGGACTTAGAAAGGATTTTAGAAAGCTGAGGATATTGGCAGAAGCTCTCTTGGAGTGCACTTGTGAACTCTGTATCTCTTGGAAGTGTCCTTGAGTGGTGAGTCTTTTGCTTTCAATTCTGTATCCTTGTTATTTTCATTAGGGTGGTGATCTTTCTGTATCCCTTTTGATTTTTAACTTGGTGGTGAACTATTTTTTTTGTTTTACCGAAGTTTCTTCAAGAGTTTGTTCATTGCCTTCTGTGACATTTTCTATCTGAACAACTATTCTATAGGTGTTCTTTCGAAATCCATTCTGTATTTTTACCCTCCCCCCAGATCACCGAGATGGTCGACGTTTTGCTCTGCCTCCGTTGTTCGCCGCGGCATAAAGAACTTCCTAAAACTAGCCAAAACAGCCAAAAAATGCCAAACCGGCCATTTTGGCTTAGCGAGAGCGCGGCGAAAGGCGAAAGCAACGAGCGAATCGAGAGGCAGACCGCCCCCTGCTATACGAATGCCCCATCTAGCCCTCAGTCGATGCCTCCGGGGTTCCAGTGGTGCCGAGATGGTGACGTTTTGCTCGCTGCTCATGTCGTTTCGCCCATGACACAAATAACGGCCCAAAAACCGGCCAAAACAGTTTAAAACGTGCCAAAACTTGCCATTTTGGTGTATGTCGATGAAGCGGGCGAAGCGAGACAAATGAAAGGCGAGGCAGCAAGATCGTCCCTATTATACTGAATGCCCCATCCAGCCCTGTGCCACCTGGGGGTTCCGTGGTGCTGATATGGTTGATGTTTTGTTCCAGCTCACGTCGTTTATCTAAGCCACATAAGAACGGCCAAAAAAACATGCAAAAACAGCCCAAAAAAAGGGGCCAAAAGGCCATTTTTGGTCGAAGCGAAATGCGGCCGAAAGCGGCGGAGAGCGAAGCGGGCGAGGCAGCACCGTCCCTACTATACGAATGCCCCATCCAGCCCTATGCCACCCGGGGGGTTCCAGGGAGCTGAGATGGCTGACGTTTTGCTCTGCTCACGTCGTTTACCGCGACACATAAGAACGGCCGAAAAACATGCAAAAACAGCCCAAAAACGGGCCAAAACAGGCCGTTTTTGGCTGACCTAGTGAGTGGCAAGCGGCGAGCGGCGGACAGCGAGCGAAGCAAGAGGCAGCACTATCCCTGCTATACAAATGCCACATATAGCCCTGTACCAACCGGGGGGTTCCAGGGTGCTGAGATGGCTGACGTTTTGCTCCGCTCATGTCGTTAGCCGCGGCACGCAAGTATGACCCAAAATCTAACCAAAATAACCCAAAAAAGGGCCAAAACTGGCCATTTTTGGCTAAGCGAGCGAGCGGCGAGCGGCGGACAGCGAGCGGCGAGCGAAGCGATTGGGAGCACCGTCCCTGCTATATGAATGCACCAACCAGCCCTGTGCCACCCAGGGGGTTCTAGGGCGCTGAGATAGCTGACGTTTTGCTCCGCTCACGTCATTCACCGCGGCACGCAAGAACTGCCCAAAAACTAGCCAAAACGGCCCAAAAACGGGCCAAAACTGGCCATTTTTGTCTGAGCTTGTGAGCGGCGAGCGGCGGACATCGAGCGAAGCGAGAGGCATCACCGTCCCTGCTATACGAATGCCCCATCCTGCCCTGTGCCACCCGGGGGGTTCCAAGGTGCTGAGAAGGCTGACGTTTTTCTCCGCTCACGTCGTTCGCCGCGGCACGCAAGAACTGCCTAAAAACTAGCCAAAACATCCAAAAAACATGCCAAAACTGGCCATTTTTAGCTGACCTAGCGAGCAGCGAGCAACGGACAGCGAGCGAAGCGAGAGGCAGCACAGTCCCTGCTATACGAATGCACCATCTAGCCCTATGCCACCCGGGGGGGTCCAGGGTGCAGAGATGGCTGACTTTTTGCTCCGCTCACATTGTTCACCGCGGCACGCAAGAACTGCCCAAAAACTGGCCAAAATGACCCAAAAAGGGCCAAAACCGACCATTTTTGGCTGAGCGAGCGAGCGGCGAGCGGCGGACAGCGAGCGTGTTAGGATCGGAGCAGCACTAAGAGGGGGGGGTGAATTAGTGTAGCAGATTAAAACTTCAGTTTTTCAAAATTCTTTCGTATGACAAGAGCGGAACTTGACTAGCTTAATCTTGAAAGCGTATTCTTAAGTATGTGCAGCAAAAGTAATAAGGAACTAAAGCATATAAGAAGGTTTGCAATAATGTAAATAGCAATATGAAATGCAAACCAAGGATCACGCCGATTTTAGAGTGGTTCGGTCAAATGACCTACTCCACTTGTGAGGCCCCTCTTCGATGAGGCTCCCACCTTCCACTAGCAAGTCTCTTGAAATGGAAGGGTAAATACCCCTCTTACAACTCTTTACAAGCGGTTCACTCTCTTACAGATTTTCGAGAAGAGATGAGGTGAACACTAGCAAATTGAAAAGAAGACAAGCTAACACTTTTCTAAGACCTTTCTCTCAAACTCTTGCTGCTCAAAAAGTTGTTATCTTCAACTGAGATTTGAGGGGTATTTATAGGCCTCAAGAGGATTCAAATTTGGGCTCCAAAATTCAAATTCCCTTTGGGTTCCCGATGCTGGCGGTGCCACCGCCCAGCCAGGCGGTGCCACCGCCCAGCCAGGCGGTGCCACCGCCCAGCGCTCGGGTGCTGGACGGTGCAACCGCCCAGCCAAGGAGGTGTCACCGCCCAGCACTCGGGTGCTAGGCGGTGCCACCGCCTGGCCCTCCGGTTCACTTAGTCTGGCTTACTTTTAGCCCAAACCAAATCTGACTTTGGCCCTAGTTGGCCCCTAACCAGGATATAGGATTATCTTCTTAATCCTAATCTTAATTACAAGTGAACTACATAACAAAACACATCCTAAGCAATTTATTAACCGCGAACGTCAAGTCTTGTACCGGCGAGCTTTCCGACGAACTTCCTTCGACGGGGTCCAAGCACGCTCCCGAACTTGTGATGACTTTAATGAGTAGCTGAGACTTCTCGGTGATCTCTGCGAACCTCCGACGATCTCTTCGGCGAACTTCCAATAGGTTCCCGATTTCTTCTCGGTTGGTTCCGACAGCATCTCCGACGATTGTTCGGACTCTTAAACGTTCATCGAACTTGACTCCGGTATACTTGCTTTGTGTTTTCTGTTTATCGTAGTTAATCCTGCACACTTGACTCAATAATATGGATTAGATCAAATAACCCATCAATTGATGTTATCATCAAAATCCGAGATTCAACAATCTCCCCCTTTTTGCTGATGACAATCAATTGATGACACAGTTAAACATAACTCCCCCTATCTATATGCCATATTATGATAAGATAAAACCACTTGAATTCCATCCCATGAGATTCAAGCATAACCCGATAAGTTCTAACCGTAGAGCTTATCGTGATCCTCATTAAACAATAGTGAGTACAAAACTTCTATGAAAATCATAAGTTAAATGAAAAGGGATGAATTTTACTACGACAGAAGATAAAGATTTTCAATATGATTTAGATGTAAGGCATGCTTTCAATATGATCAATCAATCTTGTGATATTTTCAAGGATTTTGCAAGGCATATAAGTCATTCATATCAATCACTTTTCTCAAAGATTTTGCAATTCATATTTTGTCATGCTATTAAGAATGATATAAGTCATCACTTTTCTCCCCCTTTGTCATCAACAAAAAGGGAAATGAGACTTGAAGCACATATTTTGTCATACAACGATTTTATCATTGAAAATTAAGTATGCAAAAATATTTACGCAAAGTTCATTTTAGAGGAGAATTCAGCATGCATTCATATTATCTAATCTCTTCTTTCTATAAATAATAGAAATTGTAGATGTACAAGAGAGAGATTGGGATAAAAAAAATTCAAGTAGTAATTTCACAAAGTCAAGATCATAATTCGAATACAAACTCATTCAAATTGTTAAATTCATTAAAATCTCAACATTACTTTTCAATCATCATATAAGGCATTTAAAGAATTTTGAAACATAGAGAATGATTAATTTAAGCATACAATGTTTCAAGTCATGAATGCCAATACTTTCATATTTGTAAGTATCAATTCATGAATGCCAAAAGATATTATTTGTAATTCTAATTTTGCAAGATCAAGATTATGATTTAGATAAAACTTATTTAAATCAAATCGGTAACTTGAAATTCATAATCAAGTCATCAAAATCGATTTCGAGATTTCACAACATGTCATATGGAATTTGAAGGAGAATGATTAGATTCACCGAGAGATGGAAAGAAGATGAAAGACTTTACGGAAAATCCAATCAAACAAGTTTATTGTTTAGGGACAATTTAACATACCTAATTCCCTTCTAATGAATTCAAATTGATCTTCATTCAAGGCTTTTGTGAATATATCTGCTAATTGATGCTTTATGTCAATGAATTCTAGAACAACATTATTGTTAAGGACATGATCGCATATGAAATGATGCCTAACGTCGATGTGCTTAGTTCTAGAATGCTGAATTGGATTTTTAGTAAGACATATAGCACTTGTATTATCACATTTTATGGGAATATTTTTAAAGTGAATTCCATAGTCTTCTAATGTATTTTTCATCCAAACAACTTGTGCACAGCATGCACTTGCAGCAATGTATTCGGCTTCCATCGTAGATAGTGCAACTGAATTTTGTTTCTTGGAAGTCCAAGAAACAAGTGCATGTCCTAAAAATTGGCATGTTCTGGATGTACTTTTTCTATCTATTCTACATCCGCCAAAAAATCAAAGATCCGTGATAGGCTATTAAATAAAAAATTTTCAGATTTTGGATACCATAATCCTAAATTTGGAGTTCCTTTAAGATACCTAAATATTCTTTTAACACTTTTAAGATGAGATAATTTAGGATTTGATTGAAACCTAGCACAAAGTCCTACACTAAACATAATATCCAGTCTAGTCACGGTAAGGTAGAGTAGACTACCTATCATTCCCCTATATGTTTTTTGATCAAAATTTTCACTATTTTCATCCATATCTAACTTAGTCGCAGTACTCATAGGGGTGTTTATTGCTTTTGAATTATCCATGTTAAATCGTTTTAACAATACTAATGTGTATTTAGATTGGTTAATAAATATACCATCCTTAAGTTGTTTGATTTGTAATCCTAAAAAAGAAAGTTAATTCCCCATTAAACTCATTTCAAATTCATGGCTCATAGATTTGGCAAATGATTCACATAATGACTCATCCTAAAAAGCCAAAAATAATATCACAACATAAATTTGCACAATAAGAAAATTATTTTCAAAATGTTTAATAAACAATGTAGTATCAACCTTGCCTTTGGTAAAATTATTTAAAATAAGAAAGGAAATAAGCCTTTTCATACCAAGCTCGAGGAGCTTGTTTCAAACCATAGAGAGCCTTAGTCAATTTGAATACATGATTAGGAAGAAGTGAATTTTCAAATCCGGAGGTTGTTCGATATATACTTCTTCTCGAAATAAAACCATTCAAGAAGGCACTTTTGACATCCATTTGAAATAGTTTAAAATTATAACTACTAGCATAGGCAAGGAGCATCCTTATGGCTTCTAATCGAGCCCCACGGAGCCGAAGGTTTCTTCAGAATCGATACCTTCTTCTTGGTTGAAACCTTTGGCCACTAATCTAGCCTTGTTTCTAACCACGATACCATTTTCGTCTTGCTTGTTTCTAAAGACCCACTTAGTACCAATGACTAAATGGTCACTAGGTCTAGGAACAAGCTCCCACACCTTGTTTCTCTCAAATTGATTCAATTCCTCTTGCATTGCAATAATCCAAAAATCATCTTTTATGGCCTCGTCAATGCACTTAGGTTCGATTTGAGAGAGAAAGGCGGCATTTGCACAAAAATTTTTGAAAGAGGAACGAGTTTGAACCCCTTTAGATGTATCCCCTATAATTAGCTCCTTTGGATGAGCATCTATATACTTCCATTCCTTAGGTAAGGAAATTTCGGAAGCAGGTGCATCCAAGTTGCCATTTTGAGGAGGGAGTTCATTTAAATTCAAATTATCAAAACCAAGATCATCATCAAAATCATTTTTCTTAAAATTTGAGACTTCATTAAAAACTACATGAATAGACTCTTTAATTACTAAGGTTCTTTTATTAAAAATCCGAAAGGCTTTCGAAACGGAAGAGTAACCAGGAAAGATGCCTTCATCGGATTTTGCATTAAATTTTCCTAAGGCATCTCTTTCAATTAAAACAAAGCATTTACAACCGAAAACTTTAAAATAGGAAATATTTGGTTTTTTGTTATTCCATAATTCATAGGGAGTTTTTGATAAGGAAGGTCTTATTAGGACTCTATTCATGATGTAGCAAGCCGTATTTACGGCTTCAAAAAAAATACTTAGGTAAACTATGTTCATTTAACATAGTTCTTGCCATTCTTGTAGGTTTCTATTTTTTCTTTCAACTACTCCATTTTGTTGGGGATTTCTCGGAGTGGAGAAGTTATGGTTGTATCCATTAACTTCACAAAAATTTTTGAAAGTCATGGTTTTGAAATTAAGCCACCATGATCAATCAATTGATGAAATCATGAACCCTTTTTTCGTTTTTGAGTGAGTTTACAAAATTTAGAGAAACACTTGAAACAATCACTTTTGTGAGCTAAGAAATAGGTCTAAGTGTATCTAGAGTAGTCATCCACAATCACAAAAGCATATTTGCTTCCACCTAGACTAGTTGTATCAATTGGTCCAAATAAGTCCAAATGGATCAATTGTAACGGTCTAGTGGTGCTAATTTGATTTTTTGGTTTGAAGCTTGTTTTTATTTGTTTCCCTAGTTGACATGCATCGCATACCTTATCTTTAATAAACTTCATATTTGGAATCCCTCGTACTAATTCTTGAGATGAGATTTTAGATATTGTTTTCATACTTGCATGGCCTAATCTCCTATGCCAAAGCCAAGCATCATCATTTATGGCGGAGAAACACATTTCATTACTTAGTTTATCAAGATTGATGGTATAGACATTATTTTGTTTTAAGGCAATCATAGTCATGTTATAACTTGGTTTTTCAATAATGCACATATTTGATTCAAATCTAACGATATAACCTTTATCGCATAATTGACTAATGCTCAATAGATTATGTTTTAATCCATCAACTAGTAACACATCATCAATGGAAAAACTTGATTTGTTACCTATGGTTCCCTTGCCAATGATTTTGCCTTTGTTGTTGTCTCCGAAGGTGACATAGCCTTCGTCCATGCTAGTGAGCTTGGTGAATTGTGATGGATCTCCGGTCATATGCCTTGAGCATCCACTATCAAGATACCATCTCTTGCTCCTAGCATGTGATGGTGTATGTTTCTACAAGAAGGAATTATTTTTAGGTACCCATTTGCTTTTGGGTGCCTCGAAAACTAATTTAACATGTTTATCATGTTGCATAGACTTGATTATGGTTCCTTTAGGAACCCAAATCAATTTGTTCGGACTAATTTTCTTGAATGGACATTGGTAAGTTATATGTCCATATTTGCAACAAAAATTGTAATTGCTTTGGTGTTGAACATGTAAGATAGGACCTTTAATGAAGGTGGTTGGATTTTGGTGAGTACTTCTCACAAATCCGATTCCACTCCTTTTAGGAACGTGACTCTTATTTGTAAGGATCATGTTTAAGGACTTGCTACCGACCTCGAATTTCTTCAAGGTGTCGTTAAGCACTAAGTTCTCATTTTGTAGAGTTTCTAAATCATGGCATTTAGCACATGGAGCTAGACAATCATGATATTTAGTTTTCAATTTATCAAAAGCACAAGTAAGACTATCATGCTCCTTTCTTAGCAATTTGTATTTTTTACTAATTGTCTTACATTCATCAAATAACTCATGGAAGGCATTTAATAAATCATGATAAGGTAAATCTGCATTAATTAAATCCGTTACCTCTTCTTCAAGGCCATTAGGGCGTAGTGAGCAACTTGCTTTCGGTGTTGGACTCCTCTTCTTCTTGGATGTGCTTGAGTCATCCCATGTTGCCTCGAAATGCCTTCTTCTTTGGTGTTCTCTTTTTTTTGCTTGAGGGCAATCGTTCTTGTAGTGTCCCGGTTTTTTGCATTCATAGCAAATCACTTGGTCCTTCTTTTGTTCAAATTTATTTTTTTTGTATTATTTTTTAAATTTGTTCTTCCTTAAATATTTTTTGAATTTTTGAGTCAAAAGTGCAATGTCATTGTCACTGTCCTCATCACTTGATGTTCCTTTCAAGTGGTCTTCTTGTGATTTGAGTGCCATATCCTTCCTGTTCTTTGGAAGGGGGTTCTCGAGCTTCGTCATGAGCTTTGACATGTCATTTAAAGGGTCATTAGAGACCCAATGAGTTCTTCAAGAGGGAATGTTTTAAGGTCTTTGGCCTCTTGAATGGCCGTAACTTTTGGATCCCAACTTTTAGGGAGGAATCTTAAGATTTTAGTTACTAGTTCAAAGTTAGTAAAATCTTTACCAAGAGCTTTGAGTCCATTGATGACATCCGTAAACCGGGTGTACATGTCTCCGATGGACTCACTTGGTTTCATTCGGAAAAGTTCGTAAGAGTGCACAAGAATGTTGATTTTGGACTCTTTTACTCGGCTAGTGCCTTCATGAGTGACCTCAAGAGTTCTCCAAATATCAAAAGCCGAATCACAAATTGAAACACGATTAAATTCGTTTTTGTCTAGTGCACAAAACAAGGCATTCATAGCCTTTGCATTTAAAACAAAAACCTTCTTCTCCGATTCATTCCATTCGCTCATCGGAAGAGAAGATTTTTGAAATCCGTTTTCAACAATAGTCCAAAGCTCGAAATCCATAGAAATGAGGAAGATCCTCATCCGAGTCTTCCATTACGTATACTCCGACCCATTAAACATAGGTGGACGAGTGATAGAATGGCCCTCTTGCATGCCGGAGTAAGCCATCTCTCTTGGGTATTAAACCAAATATGAGAGATAACCTCGCTCTGATACCAATTGTTAGGATCGGAGCAGCACTAAGAGGGGGGAATTAGTGCAGTTATTAAAACTTCGGTTTTTAAAAATTCTTTCAGATGACAAGAGCGGAACTTGACTAGCTTAATCTTGAAAGCGTATTCTTAAGTATGTGCAGCAAAAGTAATAAGGTACTAAAGCATATAAGAAGGTTTACAATAATGTAAATAGCAATATGAAATGCAAACCAAGGATCACGCCGATTTTAGAGTGGTTCGGTCAAATGACCTACTCCACTTGCGAGGCCCCTCTTCGATGAGGCTCCCACCTTCCACTAGCAAGTCTCTTGAAATGGAAGGGTAAATACCCGTCTTACAACTCTTTACAAGCGGTTCACTCTCTTACAGATTTTCGAGAAGAGATGAGGTGAACACTAGCAAATTGAAAAGAAGACAAGCTAACACTTTTCTAAGACCTTTCTCTCAAACTCTTGCTGCTCAAAAAGTTGTTATCTTCAACTGAGATTTGAGGGGTATTTATAGGCCTCAAGAGGATTCAAATTTGGGCTCCAAAATTCAAAACTGGCCATTTTTAGCTGACCTAGCGAGCAGCGAGCAACGGACAGCGAGCGAAGCGAGAGGCAGCACAGTCCCTGCTATACGAATGCACCATCTAGCCCTATGCCACCCGGGGGGGTCCAGGGTGCAGAGATGGCTGACTTTTTGCTCCGCTCACGTTGTTCACCGCGGCATGCAAGAACTGCCCAAAAACTGGCCAAAATGACCCAAAAAGGGCCAAAACCGACCATTTTTGGCTGAGCGAGCGAGCGGCGAGCGGCGGACAGCGAGCGTGTTAGGATCGGAGCAGCACTAAGAGGGGGGGGTGAATTAGTGTAGCGGATTAAAACTTCAGTTTTTAAAAATTCTTTCATATGACAAGAGCGGAACTTGACTAGCTTAATCTTGAAAGCGTATTCTTAAGTATGTGCTGCAAAAGTAATAAGGAACTAAAGCATATAAGAAGGTTTGCAATAATGTAAATAGCAATATGAAATGCAAACTAAGGATCACGCCGATTTTAGAGTGGTTCGGTCAAATGACCTACTCCACTTGCGAGGCCCTCTTCGATGAGGCTCCCACCTTCCACTAGCAAGTCTCTTGAAATGGAAGGGTAAATACCCCTCTTACAACTCTTTACAAGCGGTTCACTCTCTTACAGATTTTCGAGAAGAGATGAGGTGAACACTAGCAAATTGAAAAGAAGACAAGCTAACACTTTTCTAAGACCTTTCTCTCAAACTCTTGCTGCTCAAAAAGTTGTTATCTTCAACTGAGATTTGAGGGGTATTTATAGGCCTCAAGAGGATTCAAATTTGGGCTCCAAAATTTGGGCTCCAAAATTCAAATTCCCTTTGGGTTCCCGATGCTGGCGGTGCCACCGCCCAGCGCTCGGGTGTTCGACGGTGCAACTGCCCAGCCAAGGAGGTGTCACCGCCCAGCACTCGGGTGCTGGGCGGTGCCACCGCCTGGCCCTCCGGTTCACTTGGTTTGGCTTACTTTTAGCCCAAACCAAATCTGACTTTGGCCCCAGTTGGCCCCTAACCAGGATATAGGATTATCTTCTTAATCCTAATCCTAATTACAAGTGAACTACATAACAAAACACTTCCTAAGCAATTTATTAACCGCGAACGTCAAGTCTTGTTCCGGCGAGCTTTCCGACGAACTTCCTTCGACGGGGTCCAAGCACGCTCCCGAACTTGTGATGACTTTAATGAGTAGCTGAGACTTCTCAGTGATCTCTGCGAACCTCCGACGATCTCTTCGGCGAACTTCCAACAGGTTCCCGATTTCTTCTCGGTTGGTTCCGGCAGCATCTCCGACGATTGTTCGGACTCTTAAACGTTCATCGAACTTGACTCCGGTATACTTGCTTTGTGTTTTCTGTTTATCGTAGTTAATCCTGCACACTTAACTAAATAATATGGATTAGATCAAATAACCCATCAATTGATTTTATCATCAAAATCCGAGATTCAACAGAGCGAAGCGAGAGGCAGCACCGTCCCTGCTATACGAATGCATCATCCAGCCCTATGCCATTCGAGGGGTTCCAAGGTGCTGAGATGGCTGACGTTTTGCTCTGCTCATGTCGTTTGCCGCGGCACACAAGAACTGCCCAAAAAATAGCCAAAACAGCCCAAAAACGGGCCAAAACTTGCCATTTTTTGTTGAGCGGGCGAGCGGCGGACAGCGAGCGAAGCGAGAGGCAGCACCGTCCCTACTATACGAATGCCCCATCCAGCCCTGTGCCACCCGGGGGGTCCAGGGTGCTGAGATGGCTAACATTTTGCTCCGCTAACGTCGTTCACCGCGGCACACAAGAACGTCCCAAAAACTGGCCAAAACAGCCCAAAAAGGGCCATAACTGGCCATTTTTGGCTGAGCGAGCGAGCGGCTAGCGACGGACAGCGAGCGAAGTGATAGGGAGCACCGTCCCTGCAATTCGAATGCACCATCAAGCCCTGTGCCACCCGGGAGGTTCCATGGCGCTCTGATGGCTGACGTTTTGCTACGCTCATGCGTTCGACGCGGCACGCAAGAACTACCCAAAAACTAGCCAAAACGCCCAAAAACGGGCCAAAACTGGCCATTTTTGGTTGAGCGAGTGAGCGGCGAGCGGCGGACAGCGAGCGAAGCGAGAGGCAGCACCGTCCCTGCTATACGAATACCCCATCTAGCCCTGTGCCACCCGGGGGGTTCCAGGGTGCTGTGATGGCTGACGTTTTGCTCCGCTCACGTCGTTCGCCGCGGCACACAAGAACTGCCTAAAAACTAGCCAAAACATCCAAAAAGCATGCCAAAACTGGCCATTTTTAGCTGACCTAGCGAGCAGCGAGCAACGGACAGCGAGCGAAGCGAGAGGCAGCACAGTCCCTGCTATACGAATGCACCAACTAGCCCTGTGCCACCCGGGTGGGTCCAGGGTGCAGAGATGGCTGACTTTTTGCTCCGCTCACGTTGTTCACCGCGGCACGCAAGAACTGCCCAAAAACTGGCCAAAATGACCCAAAAAGGGCCAAAACCGACCATTTTTGGCTGAGCGATCGAGCGGTGAGCGACGGACAGCGAGCGAAGCGAGAGGCAGCACCGTCCCTGCTATACGAATGCACCATCCAGCCCTGTGCCATTCGAGGGGTTCCAAGGTGCTGAGATGGCTGACGTTTTGCTCTGCTCACGTCGTTCGCCGCGGCACGCAAGAACTGCCCAAAAAATAGCCAAAACAGCCCAAAAACGGGCCCAAACTTGCCATTTTTTTTGAAATGGGCGAAGGCGGCGACACGAGCGAAAGCGAGCGAGAGGCAACACCGTCCCCTACTATACGAATGCCCCATCCAGCTCTGTGCCACTCGGGGGGTCCAGGGTGCTGAGATGGCTGACGTTTTGCTCCGCTAACGTCGTTCGCCGTGGCACACAAGAACGTCCCAAAAACTGGCCAAAACAGCCCAAAAAGGGCCAAAACTAGCCATTTTTGGCTGAGCGAGCGAGCGGCGAGCGGCAGACAGCGAGCGAAGCAAGAAGCAACAACGTCCCTGCTATACGAATGCCCCATCCAGCCTTGTGCCACCTGGGGGGTTCCACGGTGCTGAGATGGCTGACGTTATGCTCCGCTCACGTCGTTCGCTACGGCACACAAGAATGGTCCAAAATCTAGCCAAAATGGACCAAAAAGGGACAAAAGTGGCAATTTTTGGCCGAGCTAGCGAGCAGCGAGCAACGGACAGTGAGCGAAGCGAGAGGTAGCACCGTCCCTGGTATACGAATGCACCATCTAGCCCTATGCCACCCAGGGGAGTCCAGGGTGCGGAGATGGCTGACTTTTTGCTCCGCTCACGTTGTTCACTGCGGCACGCAAGAACTGCCCAAAAACTAGCCAAAACGGCCCAAAAACGGACCAAAACTGGCCATTTTTGGCTTAGCCAGCGAGCGATGTGCGGCGGACAATGAGCGAAGCGAGAGGCAGCACCATCCCTGCTATACGAATGCCCCATCCAACCCTGTGCCATCCAGGGGGTTCCAGGGTGCTGAGATGGCTGACGTTTTGCTCCGCTCACGTTGTTCATCGCGGCACGCAAGAACTACCCAAAAACTTGCCAAAATAGCCCAAAAACGGGCCAAAACAGCCCATTTTTGGCTGAGCGAGCGAGCGGCGAGCAGCGGACAGCGAGCGAAGCGAGAGGCAGCACCGTCCCTGCTTTACGAATGCCCCATCCAGCCCTATGCCACCCGAGGGGTTCCAGGGTGCTGAGATGGCTGACATTATGCTCCGCTCACGTCGTTCGCCGCGGCAAACAGGAACGGCCCAAACACTGGCCAAAACAGCCCAAAAATGGGCCAAAACTTGCCCAAATCGGGCAAAAACTGACCATGTTTTGCTGAGCGAGCGTGCGGGGAGAGGCAGACAGCGAGCGTAGCGAGAGACAACACCGTCCCTACTATACGAATGCCCCATCCAGCCTTGTACCACCCGAGGGGTTCCAGGGTGCTGAGATGGCTGACGTTTTGCTCCGCTCACGTCGTTCACTGCGGCATGCAAGAACTGCCTAAAAACTAGCAAAAACAACCAAAAAACATGCCAAAACTGGCCATTTTTGGTTGAGCGAGAGAGCGACGAGCGGCGAACAGCGAGCGAAGCAAGAGGCAGCACCATCCCTGCTATACGAATGCCCCATCCAGCTTTGTGCCACCTAGGGGTTCCAGGATGCTGAGATGGCTGATGTTTTGCTCCGCACAGGTTGTTCGCCGCGTTATGCAAGAACGGCCCAAAATCTGGCCAAAAGAGCCCAAAAATGGGCCAAAACTGGCCATTTTTGGCTGAGCGAGCGGCAGACAACGAGCGAAGTGATAGGCAGCACCGTCCCAACTATATGAATGCCCCATCCAGCCCTGTGCCACCCGGGGGGTTCCAGGGTACTGAGATGGCTGATGTTTTGCTCCACTCATGTCGTTCACCGTGGCATGCAAAAACTGCCTAAAAACGGGCGAAACTAGCCATTTTTGGCTGAGCGAGCGAGCGGCGAGTGGCGGACAGCGAGCGAAGCGAGAGGCAGCACCGTCCCGGCTATACGAATGCCCCATCCAACCTTGTGCCATCCGGGGGATTCCAGGGTGCTGAGATGGCTAACGTTTTGCTCCGCCCACGTCGTTCACCGCGGTACGCAAGAAATGCCAAAAAACTAGCCAAAATAGCCCAAAAAAGGCCAAAACTGGCCATTTTTGGCAGAGCGAGCGAGCGGCGAGCGACGGACAGCGAGCGGCGAGCGACGGACAGCGAGCGAGCGGCGAGCAGCAGACAGCGAGCGAAGCGAGAGGCAGCACTATCCCAGCTATACGAATGCCCCATCCAGCCCTGTACCACTCGGGGGGTTCCAGGGTGCTGAGATGGCTAACGTTTTGCTCCGCACACGTCGTTAGCCGCGGCACGCAAGAACAGCCCAAAATCTAACCAAAACAACCCAAAAACGGGCCAAAACTGGCCATTTTTGGCTGAGCGAGCGAGCGGCGAGGGGCGGACAACGAGCGAATTGATAGGGAGCACCGTCCCTGCTATACGACTGCACCATCCATCCTTGTGCCACCCGGGGGGTTCCAGGGCGCTGAGATGGCTGACGTTTTCGTCCCGCCACGCCGTTTCGCCGCGACGAAAAGAACTGCCCAAAAACTGGCCAAAACGACCCAAAAAACAAGCCAAAACTGGTCATTTTTTGGTGAAGCGAAAGGAAATGGCGAAGCGGCGACAGCGAAGCGGCGAGAGGCAGCACCGTCCCTGCTATACGAATGCCCCATCCAGCCCTGTGCCACTCGGGGGGTTCTAGGATGCTGAGATGGATGATGTTTTGCTCCGCACAGGTCGTTCGCCGCGGCACACAAGAACGGCCCAAAATCTGGCCAAAACAGCCCAAAAACGGGCCACACCTAGCCAATTTTGGCTGAGCAAGCGGCGGACTACGAGCGAAGCGATAGGCAGCACTGTCCCTGCTATATGAATGCCCCATCCAGCCCTGTGCCTCCCGGGGGGTTCCAGGGTGCTGACATGGCTGACGTTTTGCTCCGCTCACGTAGTTCGCCGAGGCACGCAAGAACTACCCAAAAACTGGCCAAAACGGCCCAAAAACGGGCCAAAACTGGCCATTTTTGGCTGAACGAGCGAGCGGCGAGCGGCGGACAGCGAGCGAAGCGAGAGGCAGCACCGTCCCTGCTATACGAATGCCCCATCTAGCCCTGTGCCACCCGGGGGGTTCCATGGTGCTGAGTTGGCTGACGTTTTGATCGGCTCACGTCGTTCGCCACGGCACACAAGAATGGCCCAAAAACTGGCCAAAACAGCACAAAAAGGGACAAATCTGGCCATTTTTGCCTGAGCGAGCGAGCGGCGAGCGGCGGACAGCGAGCAAAGCGAGAGGCAGGACCGTCCCTGCTATACGAATGCACCATCCAGCCCTGTGCCACCCGGGGGGGTCTGTAACATCCCATTAGTCCCACATCGGAAGTGGGGAATGTGTGTGATTAGCTTATAAGGGCCTGATGTGTGTGATTATCCCCAACTCTATTAGCTTGACGTCCTCGTCAAGGCCAGACATAACCCAGATCGAACCCTAGCATAGTGCATGTGAGGTTTAACTCAGTGGTGGCTCGGTTTAACTCAGTGGTGGCTCCACGCCGTGATGAGTTCTCTGACTCCATCCACGGGTAGCCCTTTCCTACTCGAGCCCTCTCACCCTGCCCAAATGCTAGGTCGGCTCTGATACCAAATGTCATGACCCGGGTCTGATGAGCTAACTGGCCAATAACTCCATTTTGGTCCGTGGTTGAGAGAGAAATAGTTCTCCGGGAGAATCCGATTAGAGCGAGACTCGAGTAGAAACCGTATGGGTCTGACAACACCATGCTCGATATACGGTCTCTGGGATATTAGATGGATGAGGGACTATAGGTACATGGTAACTGAGGACAGACAGGTCCAATGGATTGGATTCCCCTCAGTATCGTGCGGGGACTACTGGCGTAGTGGCCTAGTACGTCCCCAGTGAGTTGATGAGTCGAGTGAATTATTACAGAGATAATAATTCACTGAGTTAGAAGGAGTTCTGGCAGGTATGACTCACGGCCAGCTCGATATTGGGCCTAGAGGGTCACACACATATGGTAGGCATTGCGATGAGTAGAGGTTCGGATATGAGATATCCCAAACTGAGCCTTTGTCTTATTGGATGCAGATCCAATACCCACTAGGGAAGGACCCATTAGGGTTTGACACGGATCTCTCTATAAATAGGAGGGATTCATAGCCTCATAGGCTAGAGTCTTTGCTTGCCTTTCCTATTCTCCTCTCCCTCTCCACCTCGGAGGCCTGGAGTTTTGAGGAGGGTCGTCGCAACCCCTGCTGTGTGGATCACCGCTAGAGAGGAGGGGCGCTTAACCTCCTTCACCCTCTCCTAAGGATCTGCAAGGAAACAAGGATATACGATCTCCCTAGGTAACACAATCTCTATACGCAGTTTTGTGTTTTTATGGATTTTTTACGCACCAATCTTCGCATCTACGACGGCGAACATCTTTTTTTTGGGAATCGGGATTTTTGTTTTCTTGTTCTTCCTTCTTGCATATGATGTCGCCCCATGATTTCCCCAACAGTGGTATCGAGCCGGGTTGTTCGTCGCGAATCATTGGTTTTTTTGAACTGTGTGTGTTGTGTTTAGGAAGAATTTTGACGCCAAAATCGTTGGACGCAAAAGCGAGGAAGGGCAGCAACAGTTGCTGCCCTCGATCTGCATGCCTGCAGCCACCTGCAGCAGCAGCCGCAACCATGCCATGCACCACAGCGCCGGCGCGATGCGCAAGCGCTGCCTCGCAGCAACGGGGGCGGTCTGCTTGCAGCAGACTTGGCGGCCGGTGGGAATGGCAGCCCACGGGCAGAGGGCCTGCCGCCCGCCAGGCAGCGACGCCTGCCGCCGCCGCAGGGCAGCGGCGCCACCGCCATCGCCATCTCCGCCATGCGAAACCCCCCCCCCACAGGGTGGCCGCTGGCGGGGACAGCACCGCCCATGGGCGGCGGCGCCCGCAAGGGCGCCAACCTGCAGGGGCAGCACCGCCTGCGGGCGTTGCCCCGCTGGCAGAACTGCCCGCGGAGGCGGCGATGCCCGCAGGGGCGCCCACCTGCAGCGGCAGCACCGCCAGCGGGCGTGCCGCCCGTAGGCGGGGGCAGCGTGTTGAATCTCGGATTTTGATGATGAAACTAATTGATTGTGTTTAGATGTTTAACTGCATTTTGAGTGATGCAGGTCTACTCGATCAGAATTAGACAGTTAACGCAGGAGGAATTGACGTTGCGCCGGAGGAGATCACGTCAGGATATTGGACGGCGAAGGCTTCAACGCGTCGGGCATCGGGCCAAGAAGAGCGAAAATTGCATCAAGGATATCGGGTTATGAGGTCAACCGCCGATTGGGCAACAAGCCGCAAGAGAGGACGATGTGCTAAAGAATCGACTAAGCCAACCAATGACGTCGTCGCAAACGAATGTCAATTCGCGTTGTAATAACTGCCTAGATCGGAGTAGAGTTTTGGTTTGCATGTGCAGGATTAACTACGATAATGATGAAGGCATAAAGTGAAACAAAGTGTGGAGTCAAGAATGAAGGATTCGTTGGGAGTTCAAGAGTTCGACGGAAGTCCGGCGGATCATCGGGAACGCTTCTGGAACTAGCCGAAATGAGTAGGGAGCTTGCCGGAAGGGTTTTTTGGAAGCTCGCCGGAAGGTTCGTGGGAAGTTCGCAGAGTTTGCCGAGAAAGATCGAGCTTGTCAAGAAGCTCATTGGAACTCGCCAAGATCAAATCGTGAAGTTTAAGAGCTTGCCGGGAGTCCGTAGAATGGTTTCCGAGAGTTTATCGGAAGACCGCCGAAAGTTCGCCGGAAGAAGTCTTGACTTATGGACTTTGTAATAGCTTATATAATGTCTTTAAAATTCGTAGTTAGCATGTTAATTAGGGTTAGGATTAGGTATTAATCCTATAACCCAAGTATGGGCCTATAACACTGTAGGCTGAAAACACTATAGGCGGTGGGCTGAAAACACTGTAGCGGGCTGAAAACACTGTAGCGGGCTGAAAACACTATAGGCGGTGGCACCGCCTGGGCTGAGCGGTGGCACCGCCCAGCACCCGAGTGCTGGGCGGTGACACCTCTTGGGCTGGGCGGTGGCACCGCCCAGCACCCGAACGCTGGGTGGTGGCACTGCTTGGCTGGGCGGTGGCACCGCCAAAGATCGGGAACCCAAAGAGGATTTGAATTTTGGAGCCCAAATTTTGGAGCCCAAATTTGAATCCTCTTGAGGCCTATAAATACCCCTCAAATCTGAGCTGAGATTACAACCTTTTGAGCAGCAAGAGTTTGAGAGAAAAAAAAATTAGAAAAGTGTTAGCTTTCTTTCTTTTCAATTTGCTAGTGTTCACCTCATCTCTTCTCGAAAATCTGTAAGAGAGTGAACCGCTTGTAAAGAGTTGTAAGAGGGGTATTTACCCTTCCATTTCAAGAAGCTTGCTAGTGGAAGGTGGGAGCCTCATCGAAGAGGGGCCTCGCAAGTGGAGTAGGTCATTTGACCGAACCACTCTAAAATCGGCGTGATCCTTGGTTTGCATTTCATTATTGCTATTTACATTATTGCAAACCTTCTTATATGCTTTAGTTCCTTATTACTTTTGCTGTGCATATTTAAGAATACGCTTTCAAGATTAAGCTTGTCAAGTTCCGCTCTTATCAAACGAAAGATTTTTTAAAAAACCGAAGTTTTAATCCGCTGCACTAATTCACCCCCCCCTCTTAGTGCTGCTCCGATCCTAACAATTGGTATCAGAGCCCGGTATTTCTCATTTCGGATTTACACCCGAGAGAAATGGCTCTTCATGGCTTTCAAGAGGGCTTATCGGTTTTTCGTCCACCGTTGTTTTACGGATTGGACTACACTTATTGGAAAACTCGAATGAGAGTTTTCTTGATTTCTATGAATTTGGATATATGGAATATTGTTGAAAATGGTTTTCAACTTCCCTCTAAACCGATGAACGAATGGTCGGATTTGGAGAAGAAGTATTTTTCTTTAAAACGCAAAGGCTATGAATGCCTTATTTTATGCTTTTAGACAAAAATGAGTTCAATCGGATTTCTACGTCTTAAAACAGCTTTTGATATTTGGCTAACTCTTGAAATCACACACGAGGGAACTAGTAGAGTCAAAGACTTCGAAAGTTAACATTTTAATGCATGATTTCGAGCTTTTTTTTTTTCAAATGAAGCCGAAATAAAACCATTGTTGACATGTACACCCGCTTTTACGGATGTCGTCGATGGTTTACAAACTCTTGGCAAATGTTTCTCAATTTTGAACTTGTTAGTAAAGTTTTACTGATCACTTTCTAAAGTTTGGGAATCGAAAAGTTACGGCAATACAAGAAATAAAAGATTTAAATATTTTTCCACTTGAAGAACTTATCGGCTCATTGATGACATATGCAATGGTGCAATGCACATGATGAACACAATGAACACTTGAACCACCTTCCAAAGAATAGGAAGGATTTGGAACTCCGACAAAATAAATACCACTTGAGCGATGACTCAAGTGATGAGGACAATGATGAACTTGAACTTCAACACTAACTCTTAATAAGTTCATTAAACAAAAATCTAAAATGAACAATGAACTTGAACGGAGAAAGAGGCCAAAGAAAAAAGGAAGGCACCCAAGGATGAATCAAGAACTTCCAAAGATGAAACGGCTAATTGGGCTTTGATGGGCTTCACTACAAGGTAACTAACTCAACTCTCTTGAATTATTTTGAAATTACTTGAAGTTTTTCATGAGTGCTTAATTTAGATAGTAGGAATAGGAAATAAAAAAAAAAATTATTTTTCAAAAATTATATCATGTTTTTCTTTTTTTAGCATCTTTGAAAAAAACTAAAAAAATTTGATCAATGAAAAGTATATTGCTAAGGTTTCATGCATGTTATGTTTTGAAATATTGAATGATGTATGCAACATTATGGATTATAGTTATATGATATGTGATAATGCTTAGGATTAATCCATGCATGTGTATTTTGATGATTTTATGTCATGCATGAGTTTTTTTGAAGTAAATGTTGATTTGATACTCTCATTTTGGATTAACATGTTTTTGGTTTAATCATTTTTTATGACGAATTAAGATGACATAGTGCATGTACATCTATGTATGAATTTCTTGATAGTCTTTTGATGATAGATGTGATATCATGATGTTTTATTTTTTGATGTGTTTGGGCTTGACGGCTTTATGACTAAACTTATGTTTTGACTTTAAATGATAATACAATGTTTTCACAAAAAAAGACTTGAACACTCTCACATGAAATCAATTGTATGAAATGGAAATGAATTTTCTATTCTATTGAGATTAATGAATTTATTTTACTAATCTTATGAATCTCATGAAAATAAACATGATGAATATTTTATAAATGAGTTGTCTTATAAGATTTTGCCTTTACATCTTGAACTTTAATGCTTATATTGATTTGGCATATAAAGACTAAGGCATGCTCATAAGAAGCAAATCACATGAATAGAAATTTATAAAAAATGAAATGTAATCCTTTATCTTATTGATTTCTACCTAAGAGACCAATAAAACTATCTATGCCATTTTGAATCTCTTGAAAGAAATGTTGAGATTTTGATGATTTGGATGATTTGAATTTGAATGAGTTTTATTCAAAAATCATGATCTTGATTCCGTGATATTTACAAATTAAGATTTATTATGAATCAAGATTTTTTCATTAATCGATCTCCCAAGATTTTTCCTTGATTATTTAAGAGGAGATTTTTCAAAACAAAATGTGTCTTCTATTATTATCTTTTCATGATATGATTTTTATACAATTCCTTGTATTCATGAAATGTTTATCGATCACCCAATTACTTTCTTCTTGATATTCCTTATGTGGTGATTAAAATTATGCATGAAATACTCTTGATATTATTTTGATGTATACAAATGAAAAGTTATAATCATGAATGATCGGATGAAATTTGACAAGTTAATATCTTCATGATTTGAAATATTTATACTTTGAAATTATGCATGCAATTGCTTTGTATTGTGATGATATATGCATCATGAATACTTTATTATCATACATGAAAATAGTGATAAACATTTTGAAAATAAATATTTGTATCATGTTAGATGATTTTACATCATGTGCATGATGAGTTATAGTGATGATTGAAACAATGATTGAAATGATATGAATGATGATTTGGAATCATGCATATAATGATGAGTTAATATGTTTTGAATATATGATGATTTGGTATTATGCATGTAATAATGATATACGCAATGATGAAATACTTATGACAAAATTATTATTTTGATATTCATGACTTGAATCTTCCTTTCTTTTTGCCAATGACAACGGGAGAGAAAGTTACTAATGTGCTATCTTGAATTGATGTAAAGGGTCATCTCAAACAAAAATTAGCTACCTTGCACAAGTCAAGAAAATGCAAAAACTTCCTTACCTTCTTGCACATTTAAAGAGAAGATGCAAATGTAACACTTGCCAAATTGTTTGCTTGCCTCATGTAAAACATTGTCTCTTGTTAGGTTGACATTTTGCTAAGGAAGCAAAAAATTGACACTTCTCAAAAGAGAAGAAAGTGTTTGCTTTCTTGAACATCTTTAATTTGCTAGCTAGCATAATGTACAATTTGCTATCTTAAACATTACAAAGAAATGCTATCATGCACATCGCAAAGAAAAGCAAATATGCTAACTTGCAAATCTTTAAATTTGCTAGCTTATATGTAGTAAAACTTGCATATCGTAAAAGTTGCTAGCTCATAGAGAAGCAAAGAATTGCTATCTCGAAAGAAGTAAAAATTACAAAACTTAGAAAACTTGCAACAAAATTGCTCTTGCCATGCTTTGTATAAAAAATATGTTAATATCCTTAAAAGCATCGCAATGAATTTTTTAGTGTATCGCAATGTATCACATGTATCACATAATGATATCATGATTTGTGATTGTTTCATGTGATCCTTAGTGAATTTTCACATTGGTATCCTTCGTGAAATGATTTCATTACATTATTGTCTTGTATGCATCATGTGATGATTGAAATATTGATTGATGCAAAGTTGATGTAAAAGTCTAAATCATTGGTTCCTCTCCTTCTTTTTGACATTGACAAAGGGGGAGAAAGTTATTGCTAGCTTGCCTATCTTAAGTAGCAAAGATTACTAACTTGCTTATTTCAAGAAGCAAAAGTTGTCTTCTTGAAACATCACTATCTTGCCTATCTCAAGAAGAAAGACTTGCAACCTACACATTACAATAGGAAGCAAGAATCGATAGCTTACACACTCCAACAAGAAAGCTATCTTGTATTTGCTTTTCAAAATTTTTTTAGCTTCTATGTTGCAAAACTTGCTCACTTTTTTTCAAACACTTTGCTAGCTTGCACTTTGTAAAGGAAGCGAAAATAGCACTTCTCAAAAGAGAAGAAAGAACTTACTATCTTGAAAACATCACAAAAGTTTGCTACCTCATGATGATATAAAATTTGCTATATCAAACATCATAAATATTGTTACTTGCAAAGAAAAGCAAAGTGTAATCTTGCACAAAAATGCATGTGTTGAATTACCATGATTGAACATAAAAATCTTGCTATGCTTTTGTGCTTATATGTTGTGATGAAAATCTAGCCTCATGTTGTAAAAACTTGCATATCTTTTAAAACAGCTAGAGCTACTTCTCCTTTTTGTTGATGACATAGGGGGAGAAGTATATTGATGACTTCATGCATTGAATTGAATATTTTATATATTTGCATGATGGTTTAAATATTTTTTCATAACATGTGATGAATGTCACTTGGATTTGGGATAATCCAAGTGTTCTATCAATGGCATATTGATAGGGGAGTTTGGTTAAACTCCCGGGAGTTTAGGTTAACTCATTGATCATCAATTAGTTGTCATCATCAAAAAAAAGGGGAGATTGTTGAATCTCGGATTTTGATGATGAAACTAATTGATTGTGTTTAGATGTTTAACTGCATTTTGAGTGATGCAGGTCTACTCGATCAGAATTAGACAGTTAACGCAGGAGGAATTGACGTTACCGAGGGAGAGATCACGCGTCGATATTGACGGCGAAGGCTTGAACGTCGGGCATCGGGCCAAGAAGAGCGGAATTGCGTCAAGGATATCGGGTTGCGGAGGTCAACCGTCGATTGGGCAACAAGCCGCAAGAGAGGACGATGTGCTAAAGAATCAGATGAAGCGCCAACCAATGACGTGCGAACGGCAAATAATGTCAATTCGCGTTGTAATAACCGGTCTAGATCGGAGTAGAGTTTTGGTTTGCATGTGCAGGATTAACTACGATAACGATGAAGGCATAAAGTGAAACAAAGTGTGGAGTCAAGAATGAAGGATTCGTTGGGAGTTCAAGAGTTCGACGGAAGTCCGAAGGATCATCGGGAACGCCTTGAACTAGCCGAAATGAGTAGGGAGCTTGCCGAAGGGTTTTTTGGAAGCTCGCCGGAAGGTTCGTGGGAAGTTCGCAGAGTTTGCCGAGAAAGATCGGAGCTTGCCGAAGAAGCTCATTGGAACTCGCCAAGATCAAATCGTGAAGTTTAAGAGCTTGCCGGGAGTCCGTAGAATGGTTTCCGAGAGTTTATCGGAAGACCGCCGAAAGTTCACCGAAAGCTCGCCGGAAGAAGTCTTGACTTATGGACTTTGTAATAGCTTATATAATGTCTTTAAAATTCGTAGTTAGCATGTTAATTAGGGTTAGGATTAGGTATTAATCCTATAACCCAAGTATGGGCCTATAACACCAGAGGGTGAAAACACTATAGGCGGTGGGCTGAAAACACCAGAAGGGGCGTGAAAAAACATCAGTAGGCGGTGGCACCGCACAATGAAGCAGTGGCACCGACCAGCACCGCCATGGCTGAGGCCGGTGGCACCGCCCAGCACCCGAAAGCTGGGCGGTGACACCTTTGGCTGGCGGGGGTGGCACCAGCACACCTAACGTTGGCGGTGGCACTGGCTATTATTAAGGTGGCACCGCCAAAGATCGGGAACCCAAAGAGGATTTGAATTTTGGAGCCCAAATTTTGGAGCCCAAATTTGAATCCTCTGAGGCCTATAAATACCCCTCAAATCTCAGCTGAGATTACAACCTTTGAGCAGCAAGAGTTTGAGAGAAAAATCTTAGAAAAGTGTTAGCTTTCTTTCTTTTTCAATTTGCTAGTGTTCACCTCATCTCTTCTCAAAAATCAGTAAGAGAGTGAACCGCTTGTAAAGAGTTGTAAGAGGGGTATTTACCCTTCCATTTCAAGAAGCTTGCTAGTGGAAGGTGGGAGCCTCATCGAAGAGGGGCCTCAAGTGTGGAGTAGGTCATTTGACCGAACCACTCTAAAATCGGCGTGATCCTTGGTTTGCATTTCATTATTGCTATTTACATTATTGCAAACCTTCTTATATGCTTTAGTTCCTTATTACTTTTGCTGCGATATTTAAGAATACGCTTTCAAGATTAAGCTTGTCAAGTTCCGCTTTTATCATAATGAAAAGATTTTTTTAAAAAACCGTTTTAATCCACTGCACTAATTTACCCCCTCCCCTCTTAGTCCGCTCAGATCCTAACATGTCCCCCCCCTCAAGCCACAAAGCCCGCCAAATAGGGTGGCGGCGGCGGCGGCAAAGAGCTAAAGGGGAAAGGGCATTAGGGTTTTCTGGAAAAAGATAATTTTGCCCCCTCGGAATTTGAGAAATTCCAGTTTCTATCTTTTATCAAAATTACAAAAATACCCTTAGGAATTGAGAAATTCCTTACATGTCCCTGATTTCAGAAAAATATTAATTAATTAAAAAGTTTAGTTGATTATTATTTTTTATTATTATCTAGTAGTCCTACATGATGATGATTATTTATACATGTGATGTATGATGTGTGGACGGATGATCATGGACCGTGTGATGTGTGTACTTGTGATTATTATTATTGAGGTATGCGAACCTCCATTATATTTCTCGTTTATTGTCGGGCCTGCGTGCCTATGATTAAGTTGTAATCACATGAGGAGGCGCAGCGGGAGCGTGGATGCGATAAGCGGACCCACGAGATTTGACGATCGTGATGCATGGAGATGCATCAAGATATCGACGAAACCGACGAGGACGAGATGAACGATCACAGGGCATGGAGATGCACCGATGCACACATAGATCTTGATGTGAGTGATTAGGCCCCATTGGCTCGGGCCCTAATCATATTAGGTTGTGGTCCATGATCATCCGATGTGATTGCTTATACACATACTAGATATGTATATATATTTGCATGCGATGTAGATATATATTAAATATGTATATGTGTGACATGTCATATTAGGAGACCAAATTATAGAAACATCTCGATAATATTAAGTCGGTAAACGTGAGGCAATTAGATTGACCAACGTGGCCTTCCATCGTTATGAGTAGGAACCGATTCGGTGTAGGTTGAGTTGGTCGAGTCCCTCGAGACTCACCTATATCGCGATTCGCTATCTTGCTTACGACATAGAGATGTCACCGGTGACCCGATGACATGGTATGCTTGGTCGAGTCCCTCGAGGGTATATCATCAAATCGCATCTCATCTTGTAACGAAGGTGTTGACTTAACCGAGCATCATGGTTGGTCAAGTCCCTCGAGGCCATGGTGATTCGGAGGTCGAACAGGGCGGGAATCACAAGGAGTTGTGATCGGTAAGAGTTGCCTACCTTTTAGGCTTAGTGTGATTGGTCGAGTCCCTCGAGGTTACACTAAGACGCCGATTGGATCCCGATCCCCACTAGAAGTCTCCACCGGAGACTTCCATTTCACGCTTTGAGGGTGTCGCGTGACTCGTTAGTAAAAAATAGTGGGAGTATATTAAGATAGAAGTCCATATCTTGATAGTTTATTTCTTGCAAAATCTGCATGTTATTCATTTCTTTACATCTTTATTTTCTAAAAATGTCACTTTCAAATCCCTTACGTGGCATACTTGATGTCAACCGCCTTATCGGGTCCAAATTATACGGATTGGCTCAGAACTTGAGAATTGTTTTCACAAATGAGAAAATCGTTATGCGCCCTTGATCTGATGATGCCCTCGCCCGAAGAGGGGCAAGCGAGGATGAGATCGCCGCCGCTCGTGAAGTACATTGATGACTCCACTCTTGCTCGTTGCTATATGTTGGGCTCTATGACTCCGAGTTACAGAGACAACATGAAAAGATGGATGCCGATCCAATCTCCTACATGTCCGAAAATTGTTTGAGGAATAGGGAAGGACTCAACGATATGAGATATCCAAGAGCCTTTTCCGCTTAGGATGACCGAGGGGACACCGGTTGAAACCATGTCCTAAAGATGATTGAGTGGATAGAGAAACTCACAGTCTAGGAATGGTCCTAGAGGATAACTTGTGTGTGGACATTGTGCTTCTTCAGTCCCTACCGGATTCCTTTTCACAATTCATAATTAATTTTAA
This sequence comes from Musa schizocarpa, assembly GCA_900464855.2. Taxonomy (NCBI): domain Eukaryota; kingdom Viridiplantae; phylum Streptophyta; class Magnoliopsida; order Zingiberales; family Musaceae; genus Musa; species Musa schizocarpa. Next base: position 28,150,627 of record LS990918.1, read on the forward strand.
TATGAACAAGCTTGAGGTGACTCTCCCCATAGCTCCTCAATATGTTGAGGGAGGCAGAGAGTACTATTAAGAAAGAGAAGCCAGTTCTCTACACCGGTGAGACCAGAAAGAAAAGGAAAGCGTAAAGGTCCCTTAAGAAGGGAAAGGGCAAGGGCAAACAAGGTAAAAGCAAAGGTTGTAAGAAAGACCCAAAGAAAGGACAAAGGCCAGTGCTTCCACTATGGTAAAGATGGGCATTGGAAGAGAAACTGCAAAAGAGTACCTTGCAAAAAAAGCTAAACAAAAGCTTGATGAAGCTTCAGTACATTCATGATCATCCTCCATTTGTCGGACTCTTATGATAACACATGAGTATTGGATACCGTAGTGCTTATCATATATATGCAATTCGTTGCAGGTTCTAGCAAGGCCTAGGAGACTACAGAGAGGCGAGATGGACCTCAAGATGGGTAATGGAGCAAAGTTGCTATATTAGTCAAGTTGGCGGGTCGCCCTACATCCTACCCTAGTGGAGCTTTTTATTGCATTAGATGCATGTTATTTTGTTCCTTCTATTATCAAAAACATTATCTCCATTTCATGTTTAACAGTTAGTGGATATAAATTGTTTTGAGAACAATGGTTGTTCGATATTATTAGATGATAAGATCATCATGAAAGGAACATTGCATAATGGTTTATTTATGTTAGACACCACTCCACATATCATGAATGTAAATGTGTCCAAAAGGAAACGAGATGAGTTGAACAAAGGCATACACGGCATTGTAGGCTAGGTCACATCCATGAAAGAATGATTCAAAAGTTGCTAAATGATGGATATCTAGATCCATTCGACTATGTGTCATATGCGACTTGTGAGCCTTGCATTCGTGGAAAACTGACCAAATCTCCATTTAGTAGAACTGGAGAGAGAGCCAATGAGTTGTTGGAACTCATACATAGTGATGTATGTGGACCGATGTCAACTCATGCCAGTGGAGGTTACTCCTACTTCATTACATTTACTGATGATTTCTCAAGGTATGGATATGTGTACTTAATGAAGTATAAGTCTAAGGTCTTTGAGAAATTCAGAGAGTATAAGAATGAGGTGGAGAACCAGACTGGAAAGAGTATCAAAACTCTTCGATCAGATCGAGGAGGTGAATACTTAAGTACAGAGTTTACTCAGTTCCTCAAGGACCATGGGATATTATCCCAATAGACACCTCCTTATACACCTCAGCTCAATGGTGTCTCTGAAAGGAGAAATCGACATTATTAGATATGGTACGGTCCATGATGAGTTTCACACGACCTACCCATCTCATTCTGGGATATGCCCTAGAAACCGCAGCTTACCTTCTGAATGAGTTCCAACTAAGTCGGTAGTGTCTATACCATATGAGATATGGAAAGGGAAGAAGCCTGATCTTAAGGTTGTTAAGATCTGGGGCTGTCCTGCCCATGTTAGAAGACACAACCCCGATAAGTTAGAATCAAGGACAGAGCGATGCAAATTTATAGGATACCCCAAGGAAACTTGTGGGTATTATTTCTATCATCTCAAGGACCAAAAGGTCATTGTAGCTAAGAGAGCAGTGTTCCTTGAGAAGGAACACATTCTTGACGGAGACAGTGGGAGAATGATAGAATTGAGCGAGGTTAGAGAACCAAGCTCAAGCACCACTCTGACCCGAAGTCCGTTCAGTACCTAATACACAAGTATCAACTTTACGCAGGTCCGATAGAGTATCCCATCCAATTGAGAGATATATGGGACATATTAGAGCAGAGGGATGTAGAGGATATTGATCCTCGGACCTACGAGGAGGCTATTATGAGTATAGACTCCGGAAGTGGAAAAAAAAGCCATGAAATCTAAGATGGATTCTATGTACTCCAATAAGGTTTGGAACCTAGTTAATGCTTCCAAGGTATTGTACCCATCGGTTTGCAAGTAGATCTTTAAGAAAAAAAGATCGAGTAGATGGAAAGATAGAGACCTATAAAGCAAGGCTAGTGGCTAAGGGGTATCGTCAAAGGCAAGGTGTTGACTACGACGAAAACTTTCTCACCAGAAAGTAATGCTAAAATCCATCGAATTCTATTGGCTATTGCAGCACACTATGATTATGAGATCCGGCGAGATGGATGTGAAAACCGCAATCCTCAACGGAACCTCGTGGAGGAGGTGTATATGATGCAACCCGAGGGATTCGTGTCCAAGAACTGCCCCGAATAAGGTGTGTAGGTTGCTTAGATCCATTTATGGACTAAAAGCAAGCTTCCTCAAGTTAGAACATAAGATTTGATGAGGCAATCAGATCTTATGACTTCGCTTAGAACGAAGATGAGCCTTGTGTATACAGAAAGGTAAGTGGGGCGCTATCACCTTTTTTTGTGTTATATGTGGATGACATCCTCATCATTAGGAATGACATAGGAATGCTATCCACAAAGAAAGGCTTGGTTATCTAGACACTTCTCCATGAAGGACTTAGGAGAAGCATCTTATATCATGGGGATTAGAATCTATAGAGATAGATCCAAGAGGATGCTTGGCTTGTCCCAGTCCAGTGTACATAGAAACTATTGTCAAAAGGTTTGGCATGGAAAATTCCAAGAGAGGTCTCATACCGATGAGACATGGGATATCGTTTTCTCTAATATGTCCCCAAAGACTCGAGAAGAAAAGGCTAACATGGATATGATACCTTATGCCTCAAAGAATAGGGTCTATCATGTATGCCATGCTATGTACTAGGCCCCCGATATAGCGCATGCTCAAAGTGTCACGAAAGCAGGTATCAAAGGATCCGTGCTTGGAGCACCGGAAAGCAAAAAAAGTGTATCCTTAAGTAGTTGAGAAGGACTAAGGATCTTTTACTAGTATATGGAGGTAATAGCCTTAAGGTTGAAGGCTACACCGACTCAAATTTTTCAGTCGATGTCGATGATAGCAAGTCAATTCAGGGTATGTGTACACCTTGAATGGAGGAGCAAGCAGTCTTGGAAGAGTTCCAAGCAAGATACCACTGCCGACTCGACCACCACGAGGCGGAGTACATTGCTGCATCGATGCAGCAAAAAGGAGGGAGTCCGGGTGAAGAAGTTCATCACAGATTTGGGAGTCGATACAGATAGCGACAAGTCGACTTCCTAATATTACGACAACTATGGGGTGATTACTCAAATAAGGGAACCCGGGTCTCATCGGTGTTCGAGGAGGTTCCAAATTATAAGAGAGTTCAGAACTTGAGGAGATGTAGCAAAGGAAAGAGTTCCATCCGAAGATAACATTGCAGATCCACCTCCGACAAAGCCGTTGTCTCGCATTGTCTTTGAAGCGTCACGAGAGTCCGATGGGGATCGGGACATATAGGTGATTGGCTTTAGGTCAAGTGGGGAGATTGCTAGTCATAGGTGCCCAACAAGCCAATCACGTGAGTGATGGCACGTGTGACTTGATACAGAATCTTTTTTGCTTATTATATTTTTGGCGATATCACTTTATAACTATTGCATAAATGCATATATATATTGTGATGTCCTTGGATTTGTACAATGGGAATCGGATCGTGATGAGATCACGATAATGAGATCGATTCACCTTTAAACACATATCCTAAATAATCCCGGTCATAGGTTACCGAGAGGACATCGTGATAACCGGATAGACTGGTGTCTTTGTATACCCGCCCATATGATGGATGCAAAATCATCATAGCTGCCGTGTAGGGACACTAGGGATACAATGCATGTGCTCATTGGAGAATGAGTTCATCGATTGATCCGCTTACGGAATGCTTGGATGGTTGATGATGCCTTATTGTCGAACAACGATTCCGTAGTCCTAATGGTGTATATGGTCCTTAGACTTGAGACACCAAGGATGTCCTGTATGAGTGCTCCACTCTTTGATACCCAGACTTATAGGTTTGGCTGTCCCGCATCTAGTACACCGGTCATTGGGAGTGGTAGTCGACCTTACGAGAGCTATTGAGTGTCGATAGAGGATCATCCACTCTCTGCGTCATGAGAGGAATATCTCATGTGTTCTTGCTCGAACAAATCCCTCGCCGGGTCATTCGGGTTGAGAGAGAGAAATAGTTCTCCGGGAGAATCCGATTAGAGCGAGACTTCGAAAGTAGAAACCGTATGGGTCCGACAACACCATGCTCGATATACGGTCTCCGGGATATTAGATGGATGAGGGACTATAGGTACATGGTAACGAGAGACGACAGGTCTAATGGATTGATTCCCCCAGATCGTTCGGGGACTACGGCAGTAGTGGCCTAGTACATCCATCCAGTGAGTCGATGAGTCGAGTGAATTATTACAGAGATAATAATTCACCGAGTTAGAAGGAGTTCTGACAGGTATGACTCACGCCAGCTCGATATTGGGCCTAGAGGGTCACACACATATGGTAGGCATTGCGATGAGTAGAGGTTCGGATATGAGATATCCGGACGGAGCCCTTTGTCTTATTGGATGCAGATCCAATACCCACTAAGGAAGGACCCATTAGTGTTTGACACGGATCTCTATAAATAGGAGGGATTCATAGCCTCGGAGGCTAGAGTCTTTGCTTGCCTTTCCTATTCTCCTCTCCCTCTCCACCTCGTGAGGCCTGGGAGTTTTGAGGAGGGTCGTCGCAAAACCTGCCGTGTGGATCACCGCTAGAGAGGAGGACGCTTGACCTCCTTCACCCTCTCCTAAGGATCTGCAAGGAAACAAGGATATACGATCTCCCTAGGTAACACAATCTCTATACGCAGTTTTGTGTTTTGCGGATTTTTACGCACCAATCTTCGCACGACGACGAACATCTTTTTGGGAATCGGGGATTTTTGTTTTCTTGTTCTTCCACAAGAACTGCCCAAAAACTGGCCAAAACAGCCCAAAAACGGGCCAAAACTTACCATTTTTGGCTGAGCGATTAAGCAGCGAGTGGCGGACAGCGAGCGAAGCGAGAGGCAGCACCGTCCCTACTATACGAATGCCTCATCTATCCCTGTACCACCCGGGGGGTTCTAGGGTGCTGAGATGGCTGACGTTTTGCTCTGCTCACGTCGTCCGCCACGGCACACAAGACCGGCCCAAAAATAGGCCAAAACAGTCCAAAAACGAGCCAAAACTAGCCATTTTTGGCTGAGCGAGCGAGCGACGAGCGGCGGACTGCGAGCGAAGTGAGAGGCAGCACCGTCTTTGCTATACGAATGCACCATCCAGCCCTGTGCCACCCTAGGGGGTCCAGGGTGCTGAGATGACTGGCGTTTTGCTCCGCTCACGTCATTCACCGCGGCACACAAGAACGGCCCAAAAACTGGCCAAAACAGCCCAAAAAGAGCCAAAACTGGCCATTTTTGGCTAAGCGAGCGAGCGGGGAGCGGCGGACAGCGAGCGAAGCGAGAGGCAGCACCATCCCAGCTATATGAATGCCCCATCCAGCTCTGTGCCACCCGAGGGGTTCCAGGGTGCTGAGATGGCTGACGTTTTGCTCCGCTCACTTCGGTCACCGCGGCACGCAAGAATGATCCAAAATCTGGACAAAATGGCCCAAAAACGGGCCAAAAATGGCAATTTTTGGCTGAGCTAGCGAGCGGCGAGTAACGGACAGCGAGCGAACGAGAGGCAGCACCGTCCCTGCTATACGAATGCACCATCCGGCCCTATGCCACCCGGGGGGGTCCACGGTGTTCACGTTGACTTTTTGCTCCGCTCACGTTGTTCATCGCGACACTCAAGAACTATCCAAAAACTTGCCAAAACGGCCCAAAAAGGGTCCAAAACTGGCCATTTTTGGCTGAGCGAGCGAGCGATGTGCGGCGGACAGCGAGCGAAGCGAGAGGCAGCACCATCCCTGCTATACGAATGCCCCATCCAACCCTGTGCCATCCAGTGGGTTCCAGGGTGCTGAGATGGCTGACGTTTTGCTTCGTTCACGTCATTCATTGCGGCACGCAAGAACTACCCAAAAACTAGCCAAAACAGCCCAAAAACAGGCCACAACTAGCCATTTTGGCAGAGCGAGTGAGCGGCGAGCGGCGGACAACGAGAGAAGCGATAGGCAGCACCATCCCTGCTATATGAATGCCCCATCCAGCCCAGTGCCACCCGGCAGGTTCCAGGGTGCTGAGATGGCTGACGTTTTGCTCCACTAACGTCACTCGCCGCAGCACGCAAGAACTGCCCAAAAACTGACCAAAACGGCCTAAAAGCGGCCCAAAACTTCCCATTTTTGGCTGAGCGAGCGAGCTACGAGCGACGGATAGCGAGCGTAGTGAGAGGCAGCATCGTCCCTGCTATACGAATGCCACATCCAGCTCTGTGCCACCCGGGGGGTTCTAGGGTGCTGAGATGGCTGACGTTTTGCTCCGCTAACGTCGTTCGCCACGGCACACAAGAACGGCCCAAAAACAAGCCAAAACAACCCAGAAACGGGCCAAAACTGGCTATTTTTGGCTGAGTGAGCGAGCGGCGAGCAGCGAACAACGAGAGAAGCGATAGGCAGCACCGTCCCTGCTATATGAATGCCCCATCCAGCCTAGTGCCACCCGGGGGGTTCCAGGGTGCTGAGATGGCTGACGTTTTGCTCCACTCACGTCGCTCGCAGCGGCACGCAAGAACTGCCCAAAAAACGGCCCAAAAACAGGCCAAAACTAGCCAATTTTGGCTGAGCGAGCGAGCGACGAGCGGCGGAAAATGAGCGAAGCGAAAGGTAGCATCGTCCCTGCTATACGAATGCCCCATCCTTTCCTATGCCACCCGGGGGGTTCCAGGGTGCTGAGATGGCTGACGTTTTGCTCCGCTAACGTCGTTCCCCATGGCATACGAATGCCCCATTTTTGGCTGAGCGAGCGAGCGGCGAGCGAAGGATAGCTAGCGAAGCGAGAAGCAGCACCGTCCCTGCTATACGAATGCACCATCCAGCCCTGTGCCACCCGGGGGGTTCTAGGGTGCTGAGATGGCTGACGTTTTGCTTCGCTCACGTCGTTGACCGCGGCACACAAGAACGGCCCAAAAACTGGCCAAAACAGCCAAAAAATGGGCCAAAACTGGCCAATTTTGGCTGAGCGAACGAGCGACGAGCGGCGGACAGCAAGCGAAGAGAAAGGTAGCACCGTACCTGCTCTACGAATGCCCCATCCAGCCCTGTACCACCCGGGGGGTTCCAGGGTGCTGAGATGGCTGACCTTTTGCTCCGCTCATGTCGGTCACCGCGGCACGCAAAAATGATCCAAAATCTGGCCAAAACGGGCCAAAACTGGCCATTTTTGGTAGTGCTAGCGAGCGGCGAGTAACCGACAACGAGCGAACGAGACGCAGCACCGTCCCTGCTATACGAATGCACCATTCGGCCCTATGCCACCCGGGGGGGTCGAGGGCGCTGAGATGGCTGACTTTTTGCTCCGCTCACGTTGTTCACCGTGGCACGCAAGAACTGCCCAAAAACTAGCCAAAACGGCCCAAAAACGGACCAAAACTGGCCATTTTTGGCTGAGCGAGCGAGCGATGTGTGGTAGACAGCGAGTGAAGCGAGAGGCAGCACCGTCCCAGCTATACGAATGCCCCATCCAGCCTTGTGCCACCCGGGGGGTTCCAGGGTGCTGAGATGGCTGACGTTTTGCTCCGCTCACTTCGTTCAGTACGGCATGCAAGAACTGCCCAAAAACTGGCCAAAATGGCCCAAAGAGGCCAAAACTGGCCATTTTTGGCTGAGCGAACGAGCGGCGAGCGGCGGACAGCAAGCGAAGCGAAAGGCAGCACCGTCCCTGCTATACGAATGCACCATCCGGCCCTATGCCACCCGGGGGGGTCGAGGGTGCTGAGATGGCTGACTTTTTGCTCCGATCACGTTGTTCACCGCGACACGCAAGAACTGTCCAAAAACTGGCCAAAACGGCCCAAAAACGGACCAAAACTGGCCATTTTTGGCTGAGCGAGCGAGCGATGTGCGGCGGACAGCGAGGGAAGCGAGAGGCACCACCATCCCTGCTATACGAATGTCCCATCCAACCCTGTGCCATCCAGTGGGTTCCATGGTGCTGAGATGGCTGATGTTTTGCTCCGTTCACGTCATTCATCGCGGCACGCAAGAACTACCCAAAAACTTGCCAAAACAGCCCACAAACGGGCCACAACTAGCCATTTTGGCAGAGCGAGTGAGCGGCGAGCGGCGGACAGCGAGAGATGCGATAGGTAGCACCATCCCTGCAATATGAATGCCCCATCCAGCCCAGTGCCACCCAGCGGGTTCCAGGGTGCTGAGATGGCTGACATTTTACTCCACTAACGTCGTTCGCCGTAGTACGCTAGAACTGCCCAAAAACTAACCAAAACAGCCTAAAAACGGGCCAAAACTTGCCATTTTTGGCTGAGCGAGCGAGCGGTGGACAGCGAGCGTAGCGAGAGGCAGCATCGTCCCTGCTATACGAATGCCCCATCCAGCTCTGTGCCACCCGGGGGGTTCCAGGGTGCTGCGATGGCTGACGTTTTGCTCTGCTAACGTCGTTTGCCATGGCACATAAGAACGGCCCAAAAACAGGCCAAAACAACCCAAAAACGAGCCAAAACTGGCCATTTTTGGCTGAGCGAGCGAGCGGCGGACAGCGAGGGAAGCGATAGGTAGCACCGTCCCTGCTATATGAATGCCCGATCCAGCCTAGTACCACCCGGGGGGTTCCAGGGTGCTGAGATGGCTGACGTTTTGCTCCACTCACGTCGTTCGCAGCGGCACTCAAGAACTGCCCAAAAATTGGCCAAAACGGCCCAAAAACAGGCCAAAACTAGCCATTTTTGGCTGAGCGAGCGAGTGACGAGCGACGGAAAATGAGCGAAGCGAAAGGCAGCACCGTCCCTGCTATACGAATGCCCCATCCTGTCCTGTGCCACCCGGGGCATTCCAGGGTGCTGAGATGGCTGACGTTTTGCTCCGCTAATGTCGTTCCCCACGGCACACAAGATCGACCCAAAAACAGGCCAAAACAGCCCAAAAACGAGCCAAAATTGGCCATTTTTGGCTGAGCGAGCGAGCGGCGAGCGAATGACAACTAGCGAAGCGAGAAGCAGCGCCGTCCCTGCTATACGAATGCACCATCCAGCCCTGTAACACCCGGGGAGTTCTAGTGTGCTGAGATGGTTGACATTTTGCTTCGCTCACGTTGTTCACCGTGGCACACAAGAACGGCCCAAAAACTGGCCAAAACAACAAAAAAATGGGCCAAAACTGGCCAATTTTGGCTGTGCGAATGAGCGGCGAGCGGTGGACAGCAAGCGAAGAGAAAGGTAGCACCGTACCTGCTATAAGAATGCCCTATCTAGCCCTGTACCACCCGGGGGGTTCCAGGGTGCTGAGATGGCTGACGTTTTGCTCCGCTCACGTCGGTCACCGCGACACGCAAGAATGATCCAAAATCTGTCCAAAACGGCCCAAAAACGTGCCAAAACTGGCCATTTTTGGCTGTGCTAGCGAGCGGCGAGTAACGGACAGCGATTGAACGAGAGGCAGCACCGTCCCTGCTATACGAATGCACCATTCGGCACTATGCCACCCGGGGGGGTCGAGGGTGCTGAGATGGCTGACTTTTTGCTCCGCTCACGTTGTTCACCGCGGCACGCAAGAACTGCCCAAAAACTGGCCAAAACGGCCCAAAAACGGACCAAAACTGGCCATTTTTGGCTGAGCGAGCGATTGATGTGCGGCGGACAGCGAGTGAAGCGATAGGCAGCACCGTCCCAGCTATACGAATGCCCCATCCTGCCCTGTGCCACCCGGGGGGTTCCAGGGTGCTGAGATGGCTAACGTTTTGCTCCGCTCACTTCGTTCACTATGGCACGCAAGAACTGCCCAAAAACTGGCCAAAACGGCCCAAAAAGGCCAAAACTTGTCATTTTTGGCTGAGCGAACGAGCAGCGAGCGGCGGACAGCAAGCGAAGCGAAAGGTAGCACCGTACCTGCTATACGAATGCCCCATCCAGTCCTGTACCACCCGGCGGGTTCCAAGGTGCTGAGATGGCTGACGTTTTGCGGCTGACGTTTTGCTCCGCTCACGTCGTTCGCCGCCGCATGCAAGAACGGCCCAAAATCTGGCCAAAACAACCCAAAAACGGGCCAAAACAGGCCATTTTTGGCTGAGCGAGCGAGCAACGTGCGACGGACAGCGAGAGAAGCGATAGACTACAACGTCCCTGCTAGACGAATGCCCCATTCTGCCCTGTGCCACCCGGGGGGTTCCAGGGTGCTGAGATGGCTGACGTTTTGCTCCGCTCACATCGTTCGCTGCGGCACGCAAGAACTGCCCAAAAACTGGCCAAAACGGCCCAAAAAGGGCCAAAACTGGCCATTTTTGGCTGAGCGAGCGAGCGGCGAGCGGCGGACAGTGAGCGAAGCGAGAGGGAGGACCGTCCCTGCTATACGAATGAACCATCCAACCCTGTGCCACCCGGGGGGGTTTAGGGTGCTGAGATGGCTGACGTTTTGCTCCGCTAACGTTGTTCGCCATGGCACACAAGAACTGCCCAAAAACTGGCCAAAACAACCCAAAAACGGGCCAAAACTTGGCATTTTTGGCTGAGCGAGTAAGCGGCGAGCGGCGGACAGCGAGCGAAGCGAGAGGCAACACCGTCCCTACTATAGTAATGCCCCATCCATCCTTGTGCCACCCAGGGGGTTCTAGGGTGCTGAGATGGCTGAAGTTTTGCTTCCCTCACGTCGTCCGCCACGGCACAAAAGACCAGCCCAAAAACAGGCCAAAACAGCCCAAAAAGGGCCAAAACTGGCCATTTTTGGCTGAGCGAGCGAGCGGCGAACAGCGAGCGAAGCGAGAGGCAACAACATCTTTGCTATACGAATACATCATCCAGCCCTGTGCCACCCGGGAGGGTCTAGGGTGCTGAGATGGCTGACGTTTTGCTTCGCTCATGTCGTTCGCCTCGGCACACAAGAACGGCCCAAAAACTGGCCAAAACAGCCCAAAAAGGGCCAAAACTGGCCATTTTTTACTGTGCGAGCGAGCAGCAAGCGGCGAACAGCGAGCGAAGCGAGAGGCAGCACCGTCCCTGTTATACGAATGCCCCATCCTGCTCTGTGCCACCCGGGGGGCTCCAGGGTGCTGAGATGGCTGACGTTTTGCTCCGCTCACGTCGTTCGCCGTGGCACGCAAGAATGATCCGAAATCTGGCCAAAACGGCCCAAAAACGGGCCAAAAATAGCCATTTTTTGCTGGGCTAGCGAGCGGCGAGCAACGGACAGCAAGTGAAGCGAGAGGCAGCACCGTCCATGCTATAGGAATGCACCATCCAGCCCTATGCCACCCGGGGGGGTCCAGGGTGCAGAGATGGCTGACTTTTTGCTCCGCTCACGTTGTTCACCGCGGCACGCAAGAGCGAGCGATGTGCAGCGGACAGCGAGCGAAGCGAGAGGCAGCACCATTCCTGCTATACGAATGCCCCATCCAACCCTATGCCATCCAGGGGGTTCCAGGGTGCTAAGATGGCTGACGTTTTGCTCCGTTTACGTCGTTCATCGTGGCACGCAAGAACTACCCAAAAACTAGCCAAAACAGTCCAAAAACGGGCCAAAACTAGCCATTTTTGGTTGAGCGAGCGAGCGGCGAGCGGTGGACAGCGAGAGAAGCGATAGGCAGCACCGTCACTGCTATATGAATGCCCCATCCAGCCTAGTGCCACCCGGCGGGTTCCAGGGTGCTGAGATGGCTGACGTTTTTCTCCAATAACGTCGTTCGCCGCGGCATGCAAGAACTGCCCAAAAACTGACCAAAACATCCTAAAAATGGGCCAAAACTTGCCATTTTTTGCTGAGCGAGCGAGCGGCGGACAGCGAGCGTAGCAAGAGGCAGCATCGTCCCTGCTATACGAATGCCCCATCCAGCCCTGTGCCTCCCGTGGGATTCCAGGGTGCTGAGATGGCTGATATTTTGCTCCGCTAACGTCATTCGCCACGGCACACAAGAACGGCTCAAAAAAGGCCAAAATAACCCAAAAACGGGCCAAAACTGGCCATTTTGGCTGAGCGAGCGAGCGGCAAGCGGTGGACAGCGAGCGAAGCGATAGGCAGCACCGTCCCTGCTATATGAATGCCCCATCCCGCCTAGTGCCACTCGGGGGGTTCCAGGGTGCTGAGATGGCTGACGTTTTGCTCCACTCACGTCGTTCACCGCGGCATGCAAGAACTGCCCAAAAACTAGCCAAAACTGGCCATTTTTGGCTGAGCGAGCGAGCGACGAGCGGCAGACAACGAGCGAAGCGAAAGGCAGCACCGTCCCTGCTATACGAATGCCCCATCCTGTCCTGTGCCACCCGAGGGGTTCCAGGGTGCTGAGATGGCTGACGTTTTGCTCGGCTAACGTCGTTCCCCACGGCACACAAGAACGGCCCAAAAACAGGCCAAAACAGCCCAAAAACGGGCCAAAACTGGCCATTTTTGGCTGAGAGAGCGAGCGGCGGGCGAAGGACAGCTAGCGAAGCAAGAAGCAGCACCGTCCCTGATATACGAATGCACCATCCAGCCCTATGCCACCCGGGGGGTTCCAGGGTGCTGAGATGGCTGACGTTTTGCTCCGCTCACGTCGTTCGTCGTGGCACATAAGAACGGCCCAAAAACTGGCCAAAACAACCAAAAAACGGGCCAAAACTGTACAATTTTGGCTGAGCGAACGAGTGACGAGCAGCGGACTGCAAGTGAAGCGAAAGGTAGCACCGTACCTGCTATACAAATGCCCCCTCCAACCCTGTACCACCCGGGGGGTTCCAGGGTACTGAGATGGCTGACGTTTTGCTCCGCTCACGTCGTTCGCCGCGACACGCAAGAACGGCCCAAAATCTGGCCAAAACAACCCAAAAACGGGCCAAAACTGGCCATTTTTGGCTGAGCGAGCGAGCGGTGAGCGACGGACAACGAGAGAAGCGATAGACAGCATCGTCCCTGCTATACGAATGCCCCATCCAACCCTGTGCCACCCGAGGGGTTCTAGGGTGCTGAGATGGCTGACGTTTTGCTCCGCTCACATCGTTCGCTACGGCACACAAGAACTGCCTAAAAACTAGCCAAAACGGCCCAAAAACGAGCCAAAACTGGCAATTCTTGGTTAAACGAGCGAGCGGCGAGCGGCGGAGAGCGAGCGTAGCGAGAGGCAGCACCGTCCCTACTATACGAATGCCCCTTCCAGCCCTACGCCACCCGGGGGGTTCTAGGGTGCAGAGATGGCTGACGTTTTGCTCCGCTCACGTCGTCCGCCACGGCACACAAGACCGGCCCAAAAACTGGCTAAAATAGCCCATAAACGGGCCAAAACTGGCCATTTTAGGTTGAGCGAGCGAGCGGTGAGCGGCGGACAGCGAGCGAAGCGAGAGGCAGCACCGTCTTTGCTATACGAATGCACCATCCAGCCTTGTGCCACCCGGGGGGGTCTAGGGTGCTGAGATGGCTGACGTTTCGCTCCGCTCACGTCGTTCGCCGCGGCACACGAGAACGGCCCAAAAACTGCTCACAACTGTCCATTTTTGGCTGAGTGAGCGAGCGGCGAGCGGCGGACAACGAGCGAAGCGAGTGGCAGCACCGTCCCTGTTACACGAATGCCCCATCCAGCTCTGTGCCACCCGGGGGGTTCCACGGTGCTGAGATGGCTGACGTTTTGCTCCGCTCACGTCGTTTGCCGCGGCACGCAAGAATGATCCAAAATCTGGTCAAAACGGCCCAAAAATGGGCCAAAACTGGCCATTTTGGCCTTAGCGAGCGAGCGGCGAGTGGCGGACAGCCATTTTTGGCTGAGCTAGTGAGCGGCGAGCAACTGACAGCGAGCGAAGCGAGAGGCAGCACCGTCCCTGCTATATGAATGCACCATCCAGCCCTTTGCCTCCCGGGGGGGTCCAGGGTGCTGAGATGGCTGACTTTTTGCTCCGCTCACGTTGTTCACCGCGGCACGCAAGAACTGCCCAAAAACAGGCCAAAACGGTCCAAAAACGGACCAAAACTGGCCATTTTTGGCCGAGCGAGCGAGCGAAGCGAGAGGTAGCACCATTCTTGATATATGAATGACCCATCCAACCTTGTGCCATCCAGGGGGTTCCAGGGTACTGAGATGGCTGACGTTTTGCTCCGTTCACGTCGTTCATCGCGGCACACAAGAACTACCCAGAAACTAGCCAAAACAACCCAAAAACGGGCCAAAACTAGCCATTTTTGGTTGAGTGAGCGAGCAGCGAGCGGTGGACAGCGAGAGAAGCGATAGGCAGAACCATCCCTGCTATATGAATGCCCCATCCATTCCAGTGCCACCCGGCGGGTTCCAGGGTGCTGAGATGGCTAATGTTTTGCTCCTCTAACGTCGTTCGTCGCGACACGCAAGAACTGCCCAAAAACTAACCAAAACTACCTAAAAACGGGGAAAAACTTACCATTTTTGGCTGAGCGAGCGAGCGGCAAGCGGCGGACAGCGAGCGTAGCGAGAGGCAGCATCGTCCCTGCTATACGAATGCCCCATCCAGCCCTGTGCCACCCGGGGGGTTCCAGGGTGCTGAGATGGCTGATGTTTTGCTCCGCTAATGTCGTTCGCCATGACACACAAGAATGGCCCAAAAACAGGCCAAAACAACCCAAAAACGAGCCAAAACTGGCCATTTTTGGCTGAGCGAGCGAGCTGCGAGCGGCGGACAGCGAACGAAGCGATAGGCAGCACCGTCCCTGCTATATGAATGCCCCATCCAGTCTAGTGCCACCCGGGGAGTTCCAGGGTGCTGAGATGGTTGACGTTTTGCTCCACTCACGTCGTTCGCCGCGGCATGCAAGAACTGCTCGAAAACTGGCCAAAACGGCCCAAAAACAGGCCAAAACTGGCCATTTTTGGCTGAGCGAGCAAGCGACGAGCAGCGGACAACGAGCGAAGAGAAAGGCAGCACCATCCCTGTTATACGAATGCCCCATCCTATCCTATGCCACCCGGGGATTTCCAGGGTGCTGAGATGGCTGACGTTTTGCTCCGCTAATGTCGTTCCCCATGGCACAAAAGAACGGCCCGAAAATAGGCCAAAAGAGCCCAAAACAGGCCAAAATTGGCTTTTTTGTCTGAGCGAGCGAACAGCGACCGAAGGACAGCTAGTGAAGCGAGAAGCAGCACCGTCCCTGCTATACGAATGCACCATCCAGCCTTGTGCCACGCGGGGGGTTCTAGGGTGCTGAGATGGCTGACGTTTTGCTCCGCTCACGTCGTTCGCCGCGACACACAAGAACGACCAAAAAATAGGCCAAAACAGCCAAAAAAGGGCAAAAACCGGACAATTTTGGCTGAGCGAACGAGCGGCGAGTGGCGGAGAGCAAGCGAAGCGAAAGGTAGCACCGTACTGCTATACGAATGCCCCCTCCAGCCCTGTACCACCCGGGGGGTTCCAGGGTGCTAAGATGGCTGACGTTTTGCTCGGCTCACGTCGTTCGCCGTGGCACACAAGAACGACCCAAAAACTGGCCAAAACAGCCAAAAAACGGGCCAAAACCGGACAATTTTGGCTAAGTGAACGAAATGAGGGGGGCGGCGAAGAAGACAGACAGCATCGCCCCTGCTATAATTTAATGCCCCACCCAGCCCCCTGCCACCGGGGTTCCAGGGTGCTGAGATTGCTGACGTTTTGCTCCGCTCACATCGTTCGCTGCGGCACGCAAGAACTGCCCAAAAAACTAGCTAAACGGCCCAAAAATCGGGCCAAAATGGCCATTTTGGCTGAAAGGAAGCGAAAGCGGCGGCGGCGACAGGACAGCGGCGAGAGGCAATATCGTCCCTGCTATACGAATGCCCCATCCAACCCCTGTACCACCGGGGTTCTAGGATGCTGAGATGGCTGATGTTTCGCTCCGCACAGGTCGTTCACCGCGGCACGTAAGAACGGCCCAAAATATGGCCAAAACAGCCCAAAAACGGGCCAAAACTGGCCATTTTTAGCTGAGCGAGCGGCGGACAGCGAGCGAAGCGATAGGCAGCACCGTCCCTGCTAAACGAATGCTCCATCCAGCCTTGTGCCTCCCGTGGGGTTCTAGGGTGCTAAGATGGCTGACGTTGTTCGCCGCGGCACGCAAGAACTGCAAAAAAACTGGCCAAAACGGCTCAAAAACGGGACAAAACTGGCCATTTTTTGCTGAACGAGCGAGCAGCGAGCGACGAACAGCGAGCTAAGCGAGAGGCAGCACCGTCCCTGCTATACGAATGCCCCATCCAGCCCTGTGCCACCCGGGGAGTTCCAGGGTGCTAAGATGGCTGACGTGTTGCTTTGCTCACGTCGTTCGCCGCGGCACACAAGAACGGCCCAAAAACTGGCAAAAATACCACAAAAAGGGACAAAATTGGCCATTTTTGCCGAAGCGAAATGAAGCGGCGGCGACGGACAGCGAAGCGAAGCGAAAGTGGCAGGACCGCCCCTGCTATCTGAATGCACCATCCAGCCCCAGGCCACCCGGGGTCCGGTGGTTGAGATGGTCGACGCTTTGCTCGCGCTAATGTTGTTCGCCATGGCACACAAGAACTGCCCAAAAACTGGCCAAAACAGCACCGTCCATACTATACGAATGCCCCTTCCAGCGAGCGGCGGTGGGCGAGCGGCGAGCGGCGGAGAGCGAGCGAAGCGAAAGGCAGCACCGTCCATACTATACGAATGCCCCTTCCAGCCTTGTGCCACACGGGGGGTTCTAGGGTGCTGAGATGGCTGATGTTTTGCTCCGCTCACGTCGTCTGCCACGGCACACAAGACCGGCCCAAAAAGTGGCAAAAACAACCCAAAACGGGCCAAAACTAGCCATCTTTGGCTGAAAGAAAGAAGGCGAAGCGGCGAACAGCGATGGGTTAAGCGAGAGGCAGCATCGTCCGTTTATATCTGAATGCCCTTCCAGCCCCATGTCCCCGGGGTTCTAGGGGTGCCGAGATGGTTAACGCTTTTGTTCACCACGTCGTCCGCCACGGCACACAAGAACGGCCCAAAAACTGGCTAAAACAGCCCAAAAAGGGCCAAAACTGGCCATTTTTGGCTGAGCGAGCGTGTGAAGCAAGAGGCATGACCGTCCCTGCTATACGAATGCACCATCCAGCCCTGTGCCACCCGATGGGGTCCATGGTGCTGAGATGGCTAACGTTTTGCTCCGCTCACGTCGTTCACCGCGGCTCACAAGAACTGCCCAAAAACTGGCCAAAACAGCCCAAAAAGGGCCAAAACTGGCCATTTTTGGTCGAACGAAATGAAGCCGCGGCGGACAAATGAAGCGAAGCGAGAGGCAACACCGTCCCCTACTATACTGAATGCCCCATCCAGTCCCATACCACCCGGGGTTCCAGGGGTGCTAAGATGGTCGACGTTTTGTTCGCTCCACGCCGTTTTGCCATGCAGATAAAAAAAACGGCCCAAAAAAAAGGCCAAAACAACCCAAAAACGGTCCAAAACCGGCCATTTTGGTTGAGCGAAGCGAAAGCAAATGAAAGGCGCGAACAAATTGAGAAGCGATAGGCAGCACCGTCCCTGCTATATGAATGCCCCATCCAGCCTAGTGCCACCCGGGGGGTTCCAGGGTGCTGAGATGGCTGACGTTTTGCTCCACCCACGTCGTTCACCGCAGCATGGAAGAACTGGCCAAAAACTAGCCAAAACGACCCAAAAACGGGCCAAAACTGGCCATTTTTGGCTGAGCGGGCGAACGGCGAGCGGTGGACAGCGAGCGAAGCGAAAGGCAGCACCGTCCCTGCTATACGAATGCCCCATCCTGTCCTGTGCCACCCGGGGGTTCCAGGGTGCTGAGATGGCTGACATTTTGCTCCGCTAACGTCGTTCCCCACGACACACAAGAACGGCCCAAAAACTAGCCAAAACGGCCCAAAAACATACCAAAACTGGCCATTTTTGGCTGAGCGAGCGAGCGAAGCGAGAGGTAGCACCATTCCTGCTATACGAATGTCCCATCCAACCCTGTGCCATCCAGGGGTTCCGTGGTGTCGATGGTCGACGTTTAGCTCGCTTCACATCGTTCATCGCGACGCGCAAGAACTACCTTAAACTAGCCAAAAAAAGCCCAAAAAACAGGCCAAAACTAGCCATTTTTTTGAAATGAAATGAAAGCAATGAAAGTGACGGATAGCGAGATAAGCGATAGGCAGCACGATACCTGCTATATGAATGCCCCATATAGCCTAGTGCCAACCGGGGGGTTCCAGGGTGCTGAGATGGCTGACGTTTTGCCCCGCTCACGTCGTTCGCCGCGGCACACAAGTACGGCCCAAAAACTGGCCAAAACAACACAAAAAGGGACAAAATTGGCCATTTTTGCCTGAGCGAGCGAGCGACGAGCGACGGACAGCGAGCGAAGCGAGAGGTAGGACCGTCCCTGCTATACGAATGCACCATCCAGCCCTGTGCCAACTGGGGGGGTCCAGGGTGCTGAGATGGCTGACCTTTTACTCCGCTAACGTCGTTCGCCGTGGCACACAAGAACTGCCCAAAAACTGGCCAAAACAGCACAAAATGGGCCAAAACTAGCCATTTTTGGCTGAGCGAGCGAAGCGAGAAGTAGCACTATCCCTGCTATACGAATGCACCATCCAGCCCTGTGCCACCCGGGGGGTTCCAGGATGCTGAGATGGCTGACGTTTTGCTCCGCTCACGTCGTTCGTCGTGGCACACAAGAACGGCCCAAAAACTGGCCAAAACAGCTAAAATACGGGCCAAAACAGGCCAATTTTGGCTGAGCGAACGAGCGGCGAGTGGCGGACACCAAGCGAAGCGAGAGTTAGCACCGTACCTACTATACGAATGCCCCATCCAGCCCAGTACCACCCGGAGGGTTCCAGGGTGCTGAGATGGCTGACGGTTTGCTCCGCTCACGTCGTTCGCCGTGGCACGCAAGAACGACCCAAAAACTGGCCAAAACAACCCAAAAACGGGCCAAAACTGGCCATGTTTGGCTGAGCGAGCTAGCGGCGAGCGGCGGACAACGAGTGAAGCGAGAGGCAGCACTGTCCCTGCTATACGAATGCCCCATCCATCCCTGTGCCATCCGGGGGTTTCAAGGGTGCTGAGATGGCTGACAATTTTCATCGCTCATGTCGTTCACCGCGCCACACTGGAACGGCCAAAAAACTGGCCAAAACAACCCAAAAACGGGCCAAAACTTGCCATTTTTGGCTGAGCGAGCGAGCGGCGAGCGGCGGACAGTGAACGAAGAGAGAGGCAGCACCGTCCCTGCTATACGAATGCCCCATCCAGCCCTGTGCCACATGGGGTGTTCCAGGGTGTTGAGATGGCTGATGTTTTGCTCCGCTCACGTCGTTCGCCGCGGCACACAAGAACTGCCCAAAAATTGGCCAAAACGGCCAAAAAACTGGCCATTTTTGGCAGAGCGAGAGAGCGGCAGAGAGAGCGAAGCGAGAGGCATCACCATCCCTACTATACGAATGCCCCATCCAGCCCTATGGCACCCGGGGGGTTCTAGGGTACTGAGATAGCTGATGTTTCGCTCCGCTAACGTCGTTCGCCATGGCACACAAGAATGGCCCAAAAAGAGGCCAAAACAACCGAAAAACGGGCGACGGACACCAAGCGAAGCGAGAGTTAGCACCGTACCTACTATATGAATGCCCCATCCAGCCCTGTACCACCCGGAGGGTTCCAGGGTGCTGAGATGGCTGACGGTTTGCTCCGCTCACGTCGTTCGCCGTGGCACGCAAGAACGACCCAAAAACTGGCCAAAACAACCCAAAAAGGGCCAAAACTGGCCAAGTTTGGCTGAGCGAGCGAGCGGCGAGCGGAGGACAGCTAGCGAAGCGAGAAGCAGCAACGTCCCTGCTATACGAATGCACCATCCAGCCCTGTGCCACCCGGGGGGTCCAGGGTGCTGAGATGGTTGATGTTCTGCTACGCTCACGTCGTTCGCCGCGGCACACAGGAACGACCCAAAAACAGGCCAAAGCATTCGAAAATGGGCCAAAACTGACCATTTTCGGCTGAGCGAGCGACGAGCGGCGGACAACGAGCCAAGCGAAAGGCAGCACCGTCCCTACTATAAGAATGCCCCATCCGGTCCAGTGCCACCCGGGGGGTTCCAGGGTGCTGAGATGGCTGACGTTTTGCTCCGCTAACGTCGTTCCCCACGGCACACAAGAACGGCCCAAAAACAGGCCAAAATAGCCCAAAAAGGGGCCAAAACTGGCCATTTTTGTCTAAGCGAGCGAGCGGCGAGAGAAGGACAGCTAGCGAAGCGAGAAGCAGCACCGTCCCTGCTATACGAATGCACCATCTAGCCCTGTGCCACCCGGGGGGTTCTAGGGTGCTGAGATGGCTGACGTTTTGCTCCGCTCACGTCGTTCGTCGCGGCACACAAGAACGGCCCAAAAACTGGCTAAAATAGCCAAAAAAGGGGCCAAACCCGGACAATTTTGGCTGAGCGAACGAGCGACGAGCGGCGGACAGCAAGCGAAACGAAAGGTAGCACCGTACGTGCTATACGAATGCCCCCTCCAGCCCTGTACCACCCGGGGGGTTCCAGGGTGCTGAGATGGCTGACGTTTTGCTCCGCTAACATCGTTCGCTGTGGCACGCAAGAACTGCCCAAAAACTGGCCAAACGTCCCAAAAAGGGCCAAAACTGGCCTTTTTTGGCTGAGCAAGCGAGCGGCGAGCAGCGGACAGCTAGCGAAGCGAGAGGCAGTACCGTCCCTGCTATACGAATGCCCCATCCAACCCTGTGCCCCCCGGGGGGTTCTAAGATGCTGAGATGGCTGTTGTTTTGCTCCACACAGGTCGTTCACCGCAGCAAGCAAGAACGGCCCAAAATCTGGCCAAAACAACCCAGAAATGGGCCAAAACTGGCCATTTTTGGCTGAGCGAGCGAGCGGCGAGCGGCGGACAGCGAGAGAAGCAATAGACAGCATCGTCCCTGCTATACGAATGCCCCATCCAGCCCTGTGCCACCCGGGGGGTTCCAGGGTGCTGAGATGGCTGACGTTTTGCTCCGCTAACATCGTTCGCTGTGGCACGCAAGAACTGACCAAAAACTGGCCAAACGTCCCAAAAAGGGTCAAAACTGGCCTTTTTTGGCTGAGCAAGCGAGCGGCGAGCGGCGGACAACGACCGAAGCGATAGGCAGCACCGTCCCTGCTAAACGAATGCCCCATCCAGCCCTGTGCCTCCCGGGGGGTTCCATGGTGCTGAGATGGCTGACGTTTTGCTCCGTTCACGTCGTTCGTCGTGGCACGCAAGAACGGCCCAAAATCTGGCGAAAACAACCCAAAAACGGGCCAAAACTGGCCATTTTTGGCTGAGCGAGCGAGCGACGGACAGCGAGAGAAGCAATAGACAGCATCGTCCCTGCTATACGAATGCCCCATCCAGCCCTGTGCCACCCGGGGGGTTCCAGGGTGCTGAGATGGCTGACGTTTTCCTCCGCTAACATCGTTCGCTGTGGCACGCAAGAACTGCCCAAAAACTGGCCAAACGTCCCAAAAAGGGCCAAAACTGGCCTTTTTTGGCTGAGCAAGTGAGTGGCGGACAGCTAGCGAAGCGAGAGGCAGTACCATCCCTGCTATACGAATGCCCCATCCAACCCTGTGCCACCCGGGGGGTTCTAGGATACTGAGATGGCTGTTGTTTTGCTCCGCACAGGTCGTTCGCCGCAGCAAGCAAGAACGGCCCAAAATCTGGCCAAAACAGCCAAAAACGGGCCAAAACTGGCCATTTTTAGCTGAGCGAGCGGCGGACAGCGAGCGAAGCGATAGGCAGCACCGTCCTTGCTAAACGAATGCCCCATCCAGCCCTGTGCCTCCCGAGGGGTTCCAGGGTGCTGAGATGGCTGACGTTTTGCTACACTCACGTCGTTCGCCGCGGCACGCAAGAACTGCCGAAAAACTGGCCAAAACGGCCCAAAAACGAGCCAAAACTAGCCAGTTTTGGCTGAACGAGCGAGCGGCGAGCGGCGGACAGCGAGCGAAGCGAGAAGCAGCACCGTCCCTGCTATACGAATGCTCCATCCAGCCCTGTGCCACCTGGGGGTTTCCAGGGTGCTAAGATGGCTGATATGTTGCTCCGCTCACGTCGTTCGCCACAGCACACAAGAACGGCCCAAAAACTGGCCAAAACAGCACAAAAAGGGACAAAATTGGCCATTTTTGCCGGAGCGAGCGAGCGACGAGCGAAGCGAGAGGCAGGACCGTCCCTGATATATGAATGCACCATCCAGCCCTGTGCCACCCGAGGGGGTCCAGGGTGCTGAGATGGCTGACCTTTTGCTTTGCTAACGTCGTTCACCGTGGCACACAAGAACTGCCCAAAAACTAGCCAAAACAGCCCAAAAAGGGGCTAAAACCGACCAATTTTGGCTGAGCGATCGAGCGAAGTGAGAGGCAGCACCGTCCCTATTATACGAATGCCCCTTCCAGCCCTGTGCCACCCGGGGGTTTCTAGGGTGCTGAGATGGCTAACGTTTTGCTCCGCTCACGTCGTCCGCCACGGCACACAAGACCGGCCCAAAAACTGGCTAAAACAGCCCAAAAGGGGCCAAAACTGGCCATTTTGGGCTGAGCGAGCGAGCGGCGAGCGGCGGACAGCGAGCGAAGCGAGAGGCAGCACCGTCCCTACTATACGAATGCCCCTTCCAGCCCTGTGCCACCCGGGGGGTTCTAGGGTTCTGAGATGGCTGACGTTTTGCTCCGCTCACGTCGTCCGCCACGACACACAAGAACGGCCCAAAAACTGGCTAAAACAGCCCAAAAAGGGCCAAAACTGGCCATTTTTGGCTGAGCGAGCGAGCGAAGCGAGAGGCATGACCGTCCCTGCTATACGAATGCACAATCCAGCCCTGTGCCACCCGGGGGGGTCTAGGATGCTGAGATGGCTGACATTTTGCTCCGCTCACGTCGTTCGCCACGGCTCACAAGAACAGCCCAAAAACTGGCCAAAACAGCCCAAAAATGGGCCAAAACTGGCCATTTTTGGCTGAGCGAGCGAGCGGCGGACAGCGAGCGAAGCGAGAGGCAGCACCGTCCCTACTATACGAATGCCCCATCCAGCCCTGTGCCACCCGGGGGGTTCCAGGGTGCTGAGATGGCTGACATTTTGCTCCGCTCACGTCGTTTGCCGCGGTACACAAGACCAGCCCAAAAACAGGCCAAAACAACTAAAAAACGGTCCAAAACTGGCCATTTTTGGCTGAGCGAGCGAGCAGCGAGTGGCAGACAGTAAGAGAAGCGATAGGCGGCACCGTCCCTGCTATATGAATGCCCCATCCAGCCTAGTGCCACCCGGGGTGTTCTAGGGTGTTGAGATGGCTGACGTTTTGCTCCACTCACGTCGTTCGCCACGGCACGGAAGAACTACCAAAAAACTGGCCAAAACGTCCCAAAAACGAGCCAAAACTAGCCATTTTTGGCTGAGCGAGCGAGCAGCGAGCTGCGGACAGCGAGCGAAGCGAAAGGCAGCACCGTCCCTGCTATACGAATGCCCCATCCTGTCCTGTGCCTCCCGGGGGGTTCCAGGATGCTGAGATGCCTGACGTTTTGCTCCGCTCACGTCGTTCGTCGCGGCACACAAGAACGGCCCAAAAACTGGCCGAAACAGCCAAAATACGGGCCAAAACAGGCCAATTTTGGCTTAGCGAACGAGCGACGAGCGGCGGACACCAAGCGAAGCGAGACGTAGCACCGTACCTGCTATACGAATGCCCCATACAGCCCTGTACCACCCGGGGGGTTCCAGGGTGCTGAGATGGCTGACAATTTGCTCCGCTCACGTCGTTCGCCGTGGCACGCAAGAACGGCCCAAAAACTGTCCAAAATAGCCCAAAAACGGGCCAAAACTAGCCATTTTTGGCTGAGCGAGCTAGCGGCGAGCGGCGGACAACGAGTGGAGCGAGATGTGTTGAATCTCGGATTTTGATGATGAAACTAATTGATTGTGTTTAGATGTTTAACTGCATTTTGAGTGATGTAGGTCTACTCGATCAGAATTAGACAGTTAACGCAGGAGGAATTGACGTTGCGCCGGAGGAGATCATGTCAGGATATTGGATGGCAGAAGGCTTCGGACGTCGGGCATCGGGCTAAGGAGAGCGGAATTGCACCAAGGATATCGGGGTTGCGGAGGTCAACCGCCGATTGGGCAACAAGCCGCAAGAGAGGACGATCTTGTTGAAGAATCGGACGAAACACCAACCAATGACGCGTGCGAAAACGGAATGTCGATTCGCGTTAATAACTGTCTAGATCGGAGTAGAGTTTTGGCTTGCATGTGCCGGATTAACTACGATAACGATGAAGACATAAAGCGAAACAAAGTCGCGAGTCAAGCACCTAAGAATTCGCTTGGGAGTTCAAGAGTTCGACGGAAGTCCGGCGATCGCCGGGAACGCTGCCGAACCAGCCGAGAATGAGTAGGGAGCTTGCCGAAGGGTTTTTTGGAAGCTCGCCGGAAGGTTCGTGGGAAGTTCACAGAGTTTGCCGAGAAATATCGGAGCTTGCCGAAGAAGCTCGTTGGAACTCGCCAAGATCAAATCGTGAAGTTTAAGAGCTTGCCGGGAGTCCGTAGTGTTGAATCTCGGATTTTGATGATGAAACTAATTGATTGTGTTTAGATGTTTAACTGCATTTTGAGTGATGTAGGTCTACTCGATCAGAATTAGACAGTTAACGCAGGAGGAATTGACGCTATTTCCGAGGAGATCACGCCGATATTGGACGGCGAAGGCTTCAACGCGTCGGGCATCGGGCTAAAGGAGAGCGGAATTGCACCAAGGATATCGGGTTACGGAGGTCAACCGCCGATTGGGCAACAAGCTGCAAGAGAGGACGATGCGCTGAAGAATCGGACGAAACGCCAACCAATGACGTGCCGGGCAACGGAATGTCGATTCGCATTGTAATAACTGTCTAGATCGGAGTAGAGTTTTGGCTTGCATGTGCAGGATTAACTACGATAACGATGAAGACATGAAGCCAAACAAAGTCGGAGTCAAGCACGAAGAATTCGTTGGGAGTTCAAGAGTTCGACGGAAGTCCGGGCGATCATCGGGAACGCCGCCGAACTAGCCGAGAATGAGTAGGGAGCTTGTCAAGGGTTTTTGGAAGCTCACCGGAAGGTTCGTGGGATGTTCGCAGAGTTTGCCGAGAAAGATCAGAGCTTGCCGAAGAAGCTCATTGGAACTCGCCAAGATCAAATCGTGAAGTTTAAGAGCTTGCCGAGTCCGCAGAATGGTTTCCAGAGTTTATCGGAAGACCGCCAAAAGTTCACGAAGCTTCGCCCGGAAGAAGTCTTGACTTATGGACTTTGTAATAGCTTATATAATGTCTTTAAAATTCGTAGTTAGCATGTTAATTAGGGTTAGGATTAGGTATTAATCTTATAACCCAAGTAGGGGCCTATAACACTCAGAGGCTGAAGACAGACACCAGAGGGCTGTGAGCTGAAAAACACCAGAAGGGGCTGAAAACATCTGTAGGCGGTGGCACCGCCCAGCACCCGAAAGTGCTGGGCGGTGACACCTCCTGGGTTGGGCAGTGGCACCGCCCAGCACCCGAAAGGCCATGGTGGTGGCACTGCTTGGCTGACAGGCGGTGGCACCGCCAAAGATCGGGAACCCAAAGAGAATTTGAATTTTGGAGCCCAAATTTGAATCCTCTTGAGGCCTATAAATACCCCCTCAAATCTCAGCTGAGAACATAACTTTTGAGCAGCAAGAGTTTGAGAGAAAGGTCTTAGAAAAGTGTTAGCTTGTCTTCTTTTCAATTTGCTAGTGTTCACCTCATCTCTTCTCTAAAATCTGTAAGAGAGTGAACCGCTTGTAAAGAGTTGTAAGAGGGTATTTACCCTTCCATTTCAAGAGACTTGCTAGTGGAAGGTGGGAGCCTCATCAAGAGGGGCCTCAAAGTGAAGTAGGTCATTTGACCAACCACTCTAAAATCGGCGTGATCCTTGGTTTGCATTTCATTATTGCTATTTACATTATTGCAAACCTTCTTATATGCTTTAGTTCCTTATTACTTTTTACTGCATATATTTAAGAATACGCTTTCAAGATTAAGCTTGTCAAGTTCCGCTCTTATCATACTAAAAAGATTTTTAAAAAACCGAAGTTTTAATCCGCTGCACTAATTCACCGCCTCTTAGTGCTGCTCCGATCCTAACACTGGTATCGAGCCACGGTTTTCTACTTTGGTTTAACACCCAAATAGAAATGGCTCTTTATGGCTTTCAAGAGGGCTTATCGGTTGTTCGTCCCACCGTTGTTTAACGGATCGGACTACACTTGTTGGAAAACCTCGAATGAGAGTTTTCTTACTTTCTTTGGATTTGAATTTATGGCACATAGTCGAAAATGGATATGAAATGTCTTCTCCCAATGAACCATTGGAATAATTTGGAGAAGAAGATGTTTTCTTTAAACGCAAAGGCTATGAATGCCTTATTTTATGCTTTAGACAAAAATGAGTTCAATCGGATTTCTCGCGCTAAAACGCTTTTGATATTTGGCAACACTTGAAATCACACACGAGGGAACTAGTAGAGTCAAAGACTCGAAAGTTAACATTTTAATGCATGATTTCGAGCTTTTTCAAATGAAGCCGAAATAAAACCATTGTTGACATGTACACCCGCTTTTAATGGATGTCGCCAATGGTTTACAAACTCTTGGCAAATGTTTCTCAAATTTTGAACTTGTTAGTAAAGTTTTTACATTATTACTTTCTAAAATTTGGGAATCAAAAGTTACTGCAATACAAGAAACAAAAGATTTAAATATTTTTCCACTTGAAGAACTTATCGCTCATTGATGACATATGAAATGGTGCGCAATGCACATGATGAACACAATGAACATTTTGAACCACCTTCCAAAGAATAGGAAGGATTTGGAACTCCCACAATTGAATACCACTTGAGCGATGACTCAAGTGATGAGGACAATGATGAACTTGAACTTCGAACACTAACTCTTAATAAGTTCATTAAACATAAATCTAAAATGAACAATGAACTTGAACGGAGGAAGAGGCCAAAGAAAAGGAAGGCACCCAAGGATGAATCAAGAACTTCTAATGGTGAAAAGGCGAATTGGGCTTTGACGGGCTTCGACTTCAAGGTAAGTAACTCAACTCTCTTGAATTATTTTGAAATTACTTGATGTTTTCCATGATGTATTTTCTCTTTTTTTTTGAATAAATATTTTTCTTGAAAATTGTATGTTTTATGTTAATAGAATAAAATGTTAGATTTAAATAATCATATATATGTGCTTGAGAAGCAAGAATGTGTATTTTGATGATTTCCATATTAACTTTCAATGATGATGCATGGTTTTTATATGGAAGGCTTGATGATTTTTTTTAAACTTTGTCTTTGGTTTTCAAACATGATGTATGTTTTTGACATAAGAACAAAACTTGAGCATACTAATATAAAATCAATCACATAAATTAAAACTAAAGAAGTTTTAGTTATCTATAAGAATCATTCAAAATTATGTTCAATGAAACCATTGCATAATGATGTAATGAAAATATTAAACATTTTGAAACCATGTTTTAGTGTCATGCATAATGATCATGCTTAATGAATTTCAAAATTATGCATATGAATCTTGTGATTTATGAATTATTGATTTTTACCATAATGAAAGTGCCTTATTAATCTTTGTTGTAATAAATCTTACACTTTCGGTTTTAAATATTATACATGTTTTTATTTGGTATAAGTGAAATAAAATCATATGAATTGAAACAACTAAAAAGAGGAAAACATTTTTTCCTTGAAAAATTATTTTTCTCTATCCTATTGATCTTGATGTTTATTATAATAAATCTATGTATACCATTTTGAATCTCTTGAAAGTAATGTTGATATTTTGATGATTTTGATGACTTAAATTTGAAATGAGTTTTATCAAAATCATGATATTGATTTCTTGGAATAACATGAGCTTACCTTTGATGATTTTTCTCTTGAATATAACTTGTGATATTTTTTATATAAATCATCATTTTGATTTCTCGACATTCGATACATGAGATTTTATTATAAATCAAAATTTCTCATTAATCGATCTTCTACGATTTTACTTGATATTCTCTTGAGATGAGATTTTCTAAATGAATCATGATTTTTCCTTGTGAGTTCTTGGAGTTATTACTTGATTTTTCTTTTAAAACAAAATCTCTACTTTGTACTCCTATGATTTTTCTTGATATTTTATTTAAAGAAGATATTTACTATATGAATCATGTCTTTTGGTATTCAAATGATTTTATCCTTCATGACATGATTTCTTTGTATTTATGGCTTGCATGGCTTGAAATGTTTTGGTATAATGCATGCAATGATGAAATGTTGAATGATGTATGTAACATTATGGATTATAGTTATATGATATGTGATAATGCTTAGGATTAATCCATGCATGTATATTTTGATGATTTTATGTCATGCATGAGTTTTTGAAGTAAATGTTGATTTGATACTCTCATTTTGGATTAACATGTTTTTGGTTTAATCATTTTTATGACGAATTAAGATGACATTCTCATGACATATTAAGATGACATAGTGCATGTATATCTATGTATGAATTTCTTGATAGTCTTTTGATGATAGATGTGATATCATGATGTTTTATTTTTGATGTGTTTGGGCTTGACGGTTTTATGATGAAACTTATGTTTTGATTTCAAATAATGATACATGTTTTCACAAAAAGACTTGAACACCCTCACATGAAATCAATTGTATAAAATGGAAATAAATTTTATATCCTATTGAGGTTAATGAATTTATTTTACCATTCTTGTGAATCTCATAAAAATAAACATGATGAATATTTTGAAAATAAATGAGTGTATCATGCATTTGGTCTTAATGATTTCTCTAGAACATAGTTTTTGAAATCATACTTGATAACGAATATCAAGATATTAAAAGGATATGGAATAATGCTTGATAATTTATTTTACGAAATTTACCTTTCTATCTTGAATGTTGACATTTTTTATGACGTGTTAAAAAAATTACTTAAAAAATGCTTTTCTCGTCTTATCGAGATTAATGATTTCATGATATTGTGTGAATGATTGAAATGATATTCATGAATTGATCCTTATTGATATATTTCATGAATTCTTTGCATATTTAGCTTGTTGAATGATTGAAATATTTAGCCATTGAGTCCTCCCTTTCTTTTTGACTTTGATAAAGGGGGAGAAGGTTTTGCTAGCTTGTGCATTGAAAATGAAAGTAAACTTCCTAGCATGCTAGGGAAGTAAAACTTGCAAGCTTGCACTGCTCAAAAAGAGAAGAAAGATATTGCCTATCGAAAGAAGCAAAAAGTGCAAAACTTAGAAAACTTGCAACAAAATTGCTCTTGCCATGCTTTGTATCAAAAACATATTTATATCCTTAAAAGCATCGCATTAAATTTTTTAGTGTATCGTGAATGTATCACATGTATCACAAGTTAAAATTTTTTTGAGACTATTATCATATCATGTTTAACAATTGATATCTTTCATTGATATGATAAATTATCATCTCATGATATATCGCGATAATGATATTATGATTTGCGCATTGTATCGTGTGATCATTGGTGAATTTTCACATTGATATCCTTCATGAAATGATTTCTTTGCATTTTTGTCTTGTATGTATCATGTGATGATTGAAATATTGATTGATGCAAATTCATAATTTATGTAAAAGTCTAAATCATTGGTTCCTCTCCTTCTTTTCGGTAATGACATAGGGGAGAAAGATTGCTAGCTCAAGGAAAATGTTGGCTAGCTTGTACACTTCCTTCTTTCACAAAAAAAAAAAAAAAGGGGAGAAATCTTTTGCTAGTTAGAAAATGTAAAGAAAAGCAAAGTGCAATCTTGCACAAGAAGCAAGTGTTGAATTGCCATGATTGAACTTAAAAAATCTTGCTATGCTTTTGTGCCTATATGTTGTGATGAAAATCTAGCTTCAAGTTGTAAAAACTTACATATCTTTTAAAATAGCTAGAGCTACTTCTCCTTTTTGTTGATGACATAGGGGGAGAAGTATATTGATGACTTCATGCATTGAATTAAACATTTTATATATTTGCATGATGGTTTAAATGTTTTTCATAACATGTGATGAATGTTACTTGGATTTGAGATAATCCAAGTGTTCTATCAATGGCATATTGATAGGGGGAGTTTGTTTAAACTCCGGGGAGTTAAAGTTAACTCCGTTAGTCATCAATTAGTTGTCATCATCAAAAAGGGGGAGATTGTTGAATCTCGAATTTTGATGATGAAACTAATTGATTGTGTTTAGATGTTTAACTGCATTTTGAGTGATGTAGGTCTACTCGATCAGAATTAGACAGTTAACGCAGGAGGAATTGACGCTATACCGGAGGAGATCACGCCATATATTGACGGCGAAAGGCTTCAACGCCGGGCATCGCCTAAGGAGAACGGAATTGCACCAAGGATATCGGGGTTGCGGAGGTCAACTGCCGATTGGGCAACAAGCCGCAAGAGAGGACAATGCACTGAAGAATCGGACGAAACGCCAACCAATGACGTGCCGGGCAACGGAATGTCGATTCGCGTTGTAATAACTGTCTAGATCGGAGTAGAGTTTTGGCTTGCATGTGCAGGATTAACTACGATAACGATGAAGACATGAAGCAAAACAAAGTGCGAGTCAAGCACGAAGAATTCGTTGGGAGTACAAGAGTTCGACGGAAGTCCGGCGGATCGTCGGGAACGCCGCTGCGAACTAGCCGAGAATGAGTAGGAGCTTTGCCAAGGGTTTTTTTGGAAGCTCACCGGAAGGTTCGTGGGGAAGTTCGTAGAGTTTGCCGAGAAAGATCGAGAGTTTGCTGAAGAAGCTCGTTGGAACTCGCCAAGATCAAATCGTGAAGTTTAAGAGCTTGCCGGAGTCCGCAGAATGGTTTCCAGAGTTTATCTAAGACCGACCCGAAAGTTCATTTAAGAAGCTCACGGAAGAAGTCTTGACTTATGGAATTTGTAATAGCTTATATAATGTCTTTAAAATTCATAGTTAGCATGTTAATTAGGGTTAGGATTAGGTATTAATCCTATAACCCAAGTAGGGGCCTATAACACTGTAGGCTGAAACACTGTAGGCGGTGGGCTGAAAACACTATAGTGGGCTGAAAACACTGTAGGCGGTGGCACCGCCTGGGCTGAGCGGTGGCACCGCCTAGCACCCGAGTGCTGGGCGGTGACATCTCCTGGGCTGGGCGGTGGCACCGCCCAGCACCCGAGCGTTGGGCGGTGGCACCGCCAGCATCGGGAACCCAAAGAGGATTTGAATTTTGGAGCCCAAATTTTGGAGCCCAAATTTGAATCCTCTTGAGGCCTATAAATACCCCTCAAATCTCAGCTAAGATCACAACTTTTTGAGCAGCAAGAGTTTGAGAGAAAGGTCTTAGAAAAGTGTTAGCTTGTCTTCTTTTCAATTTGCTAGTGTTCACCTCATCTCTTCTCGAAAATCTGTAAGAGAGTGAACCGCTTGTAAAGAGTTGTAAGAGGGGTATTTACCCTTCCATTTCAAGAGACTTGCTAGTGGAAGGTGGGAGCCTCATCGAAGAGGGGCCTCGCATGTGGAGTAGGTCATTTGACCGAACCACTCTAAAATCGACGTGATCCTTGGTTTGCATTTCATTATTGCTATTTACATTATTGCAAACCTTCTTATATGCTTTAGTTCCTTATTACTTTTGCTGCGCATATTTAAGAATACGCTTTCAAGATTAAGCTTGTCAAGTTCCGCTCTTATCATACGAAAGATTTTTTAAAAACCGATGTTTTAATCCGCTGCACTAATTCACCCCCCCCTCTTAGTGCTGCTCCGATCCTAACAAGAGGCAGCACCGTCCCTGCTATACGAATGCCCCATCCATCCCTGTACCAACCGGGGGTTTCCAGGGTGCTGAGATGGCTGACAATTTGCATCGCTCATGTCGTTCACCGCGGCACATTGGAACGGCCGAAAAACTGGCCAAAACAGCCCAAAACGGGCCAAAACTTGCCATTTTTGGTTGAGCGAGCGAGCGGCGGACAGCAAGCGAAGAGAGAGGCAGCACCGTCCCTGCTATACGAATGCCCCATCCAGCCCTGTGCCACATGGGGGGTTCCAGGGTGTTGAGATGGCTGAAGTTTTGCTCCGCTCACATCGTTCGCCGCGGCACACAAGAACTGCCCAAAAATTGGCCAAAACAGCCCAAAAACTGGCCATTTTTGGCAGAGCGAGCGAGTGGCGAGCGGAGGACAGCTAGCGAAGCAAGAAGCAGCACCGTCACTGCTATACGAATGCACCATCCAGCCCTGTGCCACCCGGGGGGGTCCAGGGTGCTGAGATGGCTGATGTTTTGCTCCGCTCACATCGTTCGCCGCGGCACACAAGAACGGCCCAAAAACAGGCCAAAGCAGCCGAAAAAGGGCTAAAACTGGCCATTTTTGGCTACGCGAGCGAGCGGCGAGCGACGGACAGCGAGCGAAGCGAGAGGCAGCACCGTCCCTGCTATACGGATGCCCCATCCAGCCCTGTGCCACCCGGGGGGTTTCAGGGTGATGAGATGGTTGACATTTGGCTCCGCTCACGTCGTTCGCTACGGCACGCAAGAAAGGTCCAAAAACTGGCCAAAACAGCCCAAAGATGGGCCAAAACATGCCATTTTTGGCTGAGCGAGCGAGCGGCGAACAGCGAGCGAAGCGAGAGGCAGCACCATCCCTACTATACGAATGCCCCATCCAGCCCTGTGTCACCCGGGGGTTTCTAGGGTGCTGAGATGTCTGACGTTTTGCTCCGCTCATGTCGTCTGCCACGGCACACAAGAACGGCCCAAAAACAGGCCAAAACAGCCCAAAACGCGCCAAAACTGGCCATTTTTTGCTGAGCGAGCGAGCGGCGAGCGGCGGACAACGCGCGAAGCGAGAGGCAGCACCGTCCCTTCTAAACGAATGCACCATCCAGCCTTGTGCCACCCGTGGGGGTCCAGGGTGCTGAGATGGCTGACGTTTTGCTCTGCTCACGTCGTTCGCCGCGGCACACAAGAACGGCCCAAAAACTGGCCAAAGCAGGCCAAAAAGGGCCAAAACTGGCCATTTTTGGCTAAGCGAGCGAGCGACTAGCGGCGGACAGCGAGCGAAACGAGAGGCAGCACCGTCCCTGCTATACGAATGCCCCATCCAGCCCTGTGCCACCCGGGGGGTTCCAGGGTGCTGAGATGGCTGACGTTTTGCTCCGCTCACTTCGTTTGCCGTGGCACGCACGAATGGTCCAAAATATGGCCAAAACAGCCCAAAAACGGGCCAAAACTGGCCACTTTTGTCTGAGCTAGCAAGCGGCGAGCAACGGACATCGAGCGAAGTGAGAGGCAGCACCGTGCCTGCTATACGAATGCACCGTCTAGCCCTATGCCACCCGGGGGGGTCCAGGCTGCTGAGATGGCTGACTTTTTGCTCCGCTCACGTTGTTCACCGCAGCACGCAAGAACTGCCCAAAAACTGGCCAAAACAACCCAAAAACGTACCAAAACTCGCCATTTTTGGCTAAGCGAGCGAGCGCTGTGCGGCGGACAGCGAGCGAAGCGATAGGCAGCACCATCCCTGCTGTACGAATGCCCCATCCAACCCTGTGCCATCCAGGGGGTTCCAGGGTGCTGAGACGGCTGACATTTTGCTCCGCTCACGTCGTTCATCGCGGCACGCAAGAATTACACAAAAACTAGCCAAAATAGCCCAAAAACGGGCCAAAACTGGCCATTTTTGGATGAGCGAGCTAGCGAAGCGACAGGTAGCACCGTCCCTGCTATACGAATGCCCCATCCAGCCCTGTGCCACCCGGGGGGTTCCAGGGTGTTGAGATGGCTGACATTTTGCTCTGCTCACGTCGTTCGCCACGGCACACAGGAACGGCCCAAAAACTGGCCAAAACAGCCCAAAAACGAGCCAAAACTGCCCAAATCGAGCAAAAACTTGTCATTTTTGTCTGAGCGAGCGAGCGGGGAGAGGCGGACAGCGAGTGTAGCGAGAGGCAGCACCGTCCCTGCTATACGAATGCCCGCATCCATCCTTGTACCACCCGGGGGGTTCCAGGGTGCTGAGATGGCTGACGTTTTGCTCCGCTCACGTCATTCGCCGCGGCACGCAAGAACTGCCTAAAAACTAGCCAAAACAACCAAAAAACATGCCAAAACTGGCCATTTTTGGCTGAGCGAGAGAGCGGTGAGCGGCGAACGGCGAGCGAAGCGAGAGGCAGCACCGTCCCTGCTGTACGAATGCCCCATCTAGCCCTGTGCCACCTAAGGGGTTCCAGGGTGCTGAGATGGCTGACATTTTGCTCCGCTCATGTTGTTCACCGCGGCACACAATAACGGCCCAAAAACGGACCAAAACAACCCAAAAAAGGGCCAAAACTTGCCATTTTTGGCTGAGCTTGCGAGCGGCGAGCGGCGAACAGCAAGCGAAGCGAGAGGCAGCACCGTCCCTACTATACGAATGCCCCATCCAGCCCTGTGCCACCCGGGGGGTTCCAGGGTGCTGAGATGGCTGACGTTTTGCTCCGCTCACGTGATTTACCGCGGCACACAATAACGGCCCAAAAACTTGTAAAAACAGCCCAAAAACAGGCCAAAACAGGTCATTTTTGGCTGAGCGAAAGAGCAGCGAGCGACGGACAGTGAGCGAAGCGAGAGGCAGCACCGTCCCTACTATACGAATGCCCCATCCAGCCCTGTACCACCCGGGGGGTTCCAGGGTGCTGAGATGGCTGACGTTTTGCTCCGCTCACGTCGTTAGCCGCGACACGCAAGATCGACTCAAAATCTAACCAAAACAACCCAAAAACGGGCCAAAACTAGCCATTTTTGGCTGAGCGAGCGAGTGGCAAGCGGCGGACAGCGAGCGAAGCGAGAGGCAGCACCGTCCCTGCTATACGAATGCCCCATCCTGCCCTGTGCCACCCGAGGGGTTCCAGGATGCTGAGAAGGCTGACGTTTTGCTCCGCTCACGTCGTTCGCCGCGGCACACAAGAACGGCACAAAAACTGGCCAAAAGATCCCAAAAACGAGCCAAAACCAGCCATTTTTGGCTGAGCGAGCGAGCGGCGAGCGGCGGACAGTGAGCGAAGCGAGAGGCAGCATCGTCCCTGCTATACGAATGTACCATCCAGCCTTGTGCCATCGGAGGGGTTCCAGGGTGCTGAGATGGCTAACGTTTTGCTCAGCTCACGTCGTTCGCCGCGTCACGCAAGAACTGCCCAAAAACTAGCCAAAATAGCCCAAAAAGGGCCAAAACTGGCCATTTTTTGCTGAGCGGGCGAGCGGCGGACAGTGAGCAAAGCGAGTGGCAGCACCATCCTTGCTATACGAATGCCCCATCCAGCCCTGTACCACCTGGGGGGTTCAGGGTGCTGAGATGGCTGACGTTTTACGCCGCTTACGTCGTTCGCCGCGGCACGCAAGAACTGCCCAAAAACTAACCAAAACGGTCCAAAAACGGGCCAAAACTGGCCATTTTTGGCTGAGCGAGCGAGTGGTGTGCGGCGGACAGCGAGCGAAGCGAGAGGCACACCGTCCCTGCTATATGAATGCCCCATCCTCTCCTGTGCCACCCGGGGGGTTCCAGGGTGCTGAGATGGCTGACGTTTTGCTCCACTAATGTCGTTCACCACGGCACACAAGAACGGCCCAAAAACAGGCCAAAACAACCGAATAACGGGCCAAAACTGGCCATTTTTGGCTGAACAAGCGAGCGGCGAGTGGAGGACAGCTAGGGAAGCGAGAAGCAGCACCGTCCATGCTATACGAATGCACCATCCAGCCCTGTGCCACCCGGGGGGTTC
Organism: Musa schizocarpa; assembly: GCA_900464855.2. NCBI lineage: Eukaryota > Viridiplantae > Streptophyta > Magnoliopsida > Zingiberales > Musaceae > Musa > Musa schizocarpa. Next base: position 28,186,482 of record LS990918.1, read on the forward strand.
CAGGGCGCTGAGATGGCTGAAGTTTTGCTCCACTCACGTCGTTCGCCTCGGCATGCAAGAACTGCCCAAAAACTGGCCAAAACAGCCCAAAAACGGGCCAAAACTAGCCATTTTTGGCTAAGCGAGCGAGCGGCGAGCGACGGACAGTGAGCGAAGCGAGAGGCAGCACCGTCCCTGCTATACGAATGCCCCATCCTGCCCTGTGCCACCCGGGGGGTTCCAGGGTGCTGAGAAGGCTGACGTTTTGCTCCTCTCACGTTTTACGCCGCTGCACACCAGAACGGCCAAAAACGGGCCAAAACTGGCCATTTTTGGCTGAAGCGAAGCGAAGCCGGCGAAAGGCTTAACAGCGAAGCGAGCCGAGAGGTCGCGACCGCCCTTGCTATAATGAATGCACCATCCAGCCCTGTGCCATCCGAGGGGTTCCAGGGTGCTGAGATGGCTGACGTTTTGCTCTGCTTACGTCGTTCACCGCGGCATGCAAGAACTGCCGAAAAACTAGCCAAAACAGCCTAAAAATGGGCCAAAACTGGCCTTTTTTTGTTGAGCGGGCGAGCGGCGGACAGCGAGCGAAGCGAGTGGTAGCACCATCTTTGCTATACGAATGCCCCATCCTGCCCGGGTGGGGCTTCCTGGGTGCTGAGATGGCTGACGTTTTGCTCTGCTCACGTCGTTCACCGCGGCACACAAGAAATGCCCAAAAACTAGCCAAAAGAGCCCAAAAACGGGCCAAAACTTGCCATTTTTGGCTGAGCGAGAGAGCGGCGAGCGGCGAACAGCGAGCGAAGCGAGAGGCAGCACCGTCCCTGCTATAAGATTGCCCTATCCAACCTTGTGCCACCCGGGGGGTTCCAGGATGCTGAGATGGGTGACGTTTTGCTCCGCTCACGTCGCTCGCCTCGACCCGCGAGAACTGCCCAACAATTGGCCAAAACGACCCAAAAACGGGCCAAAACTGGCCATTTTTGGCTGAGCGAGCGAGCGACGAGCGGCGGACAGCGAGCCAAGCGAGAGGCAGCACCATCCCTACTATACGACTGCCCCATCCAGCCCTGTGCCACCCGGGGGGTTCCAGGGTGCTGAGATGGCTGACGTTTTGCTCCGCTCACGTCGTTCGCCGTGGCACACAATAATGGCCCAAAAATTGGCCAAAACAACCCAAAAACGGGCCAAAACTTGCCATTTTTGGCTGAGCGAGCGAGCGGCGAGTGGCAGACAGTGAGCGAAGCGAGAGGCAGCACCGTCCTTACTATATGAATGCCCCATCAAGCCCTATGTCACCCGGGGGGTTTGTTAGAACCCTTACAGATTCTAAACTTGGGGTTGATCTCTTTAGGGGATCGGCCTCCTTGTATCTCTATAGGGGTTCCTCCCTCCAAGTTGCTGCTCAAAGGCTGCAAAAAAGATTCATCTATTGCTTATGAAAAGAGGAGGAATACATGGCTATTTATAGGGTTTCTAAACCCTAACTCCTAATAGGACTCCTACTCAAGACTCCTTCTTCTAACCAACTCCTAATAGACTTCTAATCAAGACTCCTATTTCTTTACAACTCCTAATTTATCTCTAAGAAACAATCTCCTAACCCTAGCCGGCCTCTTCACCTCTTTAATAAGGGTCGACTTAGGTAGGTTTTACATGAATTTTGGGAATTTGATCTTCAAGTCGTCATAGTTCTCCCAAGTGGCATCTTCTGTTGGTAGGTTCACCCACTGTATTAGCACTGTAGTAGTGGGTCGTCGTCGTCGAGTCACGATCCGTCAATCAATAATGACACTTGGCTGGGTCTGGAGTTCTCCTTGGATAGTCATATTTGGTGGGTGGCTTTGGGCTGTCTCTAAGCACCTGTTTACAAATTTTGTCTGGCCGTTGATTTGCCGGTGATATGCCGTACTCCTTTTCAATTTAGTACCTTGTCTCTGAATCTTCCTGCCATTCCATCTTAATATCCTCAAGGAAGTCGCTGGTCGGAAGTGAAACGGCTAAAACTTCAGCTTGCTCGGGTAGCTGCGAAAGCGCATCTGCAAGAATATTCTCTTTCCCCTTTTTGTAAGTTATTTCATAATCAAATCCAAGAAGTTTTGTTACCCATTTTTGCTGCTCAGGGGATGATATCTTTCGCTCCAAAAAGTACTTGAGGCTTTTATGGTCGATTTTAATTTGAAATCGTTGACCATTCAAGTAGGGTCTCCACCTCGTTACTGCGCGCACAATGGCAAGCATCTCCTTATCGTATATTGACTTATTTTGATGGGAGGGAGATAGTGTCTTGCTAGTGTATGTGAGTGGTCGACCATCTTGCATGAGAATGTCTCCAATTTCGACTTCAGATGCGTCGGCCTCAATGATGAAGGGTCTATTGAAATCTGGTAGCGCAAGCACCGGTGTCGTTGTCATGGCTGCCTTAAGTTTGTCGAAGGCAGCAGAGGCTTTGTCCGACCATTGGAAAGCATCTTTTTTCAGTAAAGAAGTGAGTGGTGCACTAATCTTCCCATAGTCCTTAACAAATTTTTGGTAGCAGCCCGTTAGTCCAAGGAACCCCCGCAGTAATTTCACGTTTGTAGGTTTCGGCCAGCCTTGCATTGCCTCAATTTTTGCTGGGTCTACTGCCACTCCTTTTTCTGATATTATATGCCCAAGGTACTCTACTTTTTGCTGGAGAAAGCTGCACTTTGGTTGCTTTACAAAAAGAGTATTCTCCCGAAGGATCGTCAGAACAATCCGTAAATGCTGAAAGTGAGTCTCAAGAGAAGGGCTGTAAATAAGAATATCATCGAAAAATACCAGCACAAATTTGCGAAGATAGCTCCGAAAAATATCGTTCATGAGACTTTGAAAGGTTGAAGGAGCATTAGTGAGTCCAAAAGGCATTACTAAGAATTCATAATGGTCATTATGTGTGCGAAATGCAGTTTTTGGAATGTCATCGTCACATACCCGAATTTGGTGGTAACCGGATCGGAGGTCCAACTTCGTGAAGACTCGAGCTCCTTTTAATTCATCAAGAAGTTCATCCACCACTTGTATTGGGTACTTGTCCTTGATGGTGATGTCATTTAAAGCTCGGTAATCAATGCATATTCGCCATGTTCCATCCTTCTTGCGTACAAGTAGCACCGGTGAAGAGTAGAGGTTGCAACTTGGCCGAATAACTCTTGTTTTGAGCATCTTTTTTACAATCCTTTCTGTTTCATCCTTCTGGAGATGTAGATATTGATATGGCCGAGTATTTGCTGGAGGTTTGTCTGAAAGAATCGTTATATAATGATCATGCCGACGGGTAAGAGGTAGGTTGTAAGGTTCGTCAAATATATCTGAAAATTCAGCAAGCAAAGGAAGTAGGTTTGGATCTTCAAATTCTATTGGCTCTCCCTTAGTTTGCTGCTCAAGTTGTACCAAAAATCTGCGGCATGCTTTATGCAAAATCTTCTCCATTTGTTGTGTGCAAATCATCGTTACGTCGCCCCCATGTTTCTCGTTCAGTATCACTTGTTTCTCCTTACTGTAAAATTTCATAATTAGTTGCATAAAATTCCAAGAAATATCACCTAATGTTGTCAACCATTTAATTATGAGCATGGCCTCATGATCATCAAGCAGGAGAAGGAAGAAATCTGCAATTATCTCTTGGTTCTGTAGCAATAGTTTCTCTTGTGGGCGCCTACGATCATACTTCAAAATCCATCCATCGGCGATCTTAACATCAAACCTGCTGCAATTCTCAATAGGTAAAGCCATCTGGATAGCAACCTTACTATTTAGAAAGTTATTAGTACTACCCGTGTTGATGAGAACAGTGATCGATTGTTGTTTGAGAAGGCCTCCAACTTTCATCGTTTGCGGGTTTGAGTAGTCGGCTAGTGCATGTACTGTAACTTCGATCGATTGTGGCTCTTCTTCTGCATCTTCTTTTACATGTTCAAGGCTCTCTTCTGGATGTTCAATGACCTCTTCTTCTATTGGTTCAATCATAAGAAGTCTCCCTTTACTACAGCGATGCTCACGGCTCCACGGGTCATCACAATGTCAACATAACCCCTTCGCATATCGCTCCCGAAGCTCTTCTCCTGTTAACCTCTTTGGTGTAGGGACTTGGTCGACAGTAGGGGGGGCTGAGGGCTTCAATATTACTGGTTGAGGAGTGACCCTAGTCCTCCGAGCTCGGTTCAATTGCTCCTCTTGATGTCGTGCGAAAGAGATGGCTGCCATAAGCGTATACGGTTGTCGCGCTTTAACTTCTCCTCGGATCTCCGGCTTCAAGCCCTCAATGAAGGTCCTCAATAGTTATTTTTGAGACCAATCATGAGTTTGATTAGATAGCCTTTCAAACCTGGTTTGGTACTCCTGAATGGTGGAGGTTTGTCGGATCTTTGCTAGTTGTCCGTCAATATTCTCGTAATCGGTTGTTTTGAAGCGTATCAGCAGTCCTTCTTTGAATTGTTGCCATGAAAAGACTCCATAAGTATGTTCAAACCAGTCAAACCACTGTATAGCATCCCCTTCAAGATGTATAGCTGCAATTTTCACCATAGATGCATCTGCGATTTTGTGGTACCGAAAATATCGCTCCGCGCGCGAGATCCAATCGGGTCTCCTTCTTCCCATCTAGGGAAGTCCACTCTCATGCATGGATAGTTGAGGTTGGTCATAGAGCTTCTCCTCTCTTGGAAGTCATATCTTTGGGCTTGGTGCGATTGGGCAAAGCTCTCTCCATGATGTGATTTCTTCGGGCTTAGTGGTCGGTCCAATCTGAGTTCGGTAAAGAGCATCCCAATCTTATCCTCCATTCGCGCCTCGAAGGCTTCGAATTTAGCATTGAATACCTCCTCAGATATCATAGTATATGCCGTCTAATCTGTGATATCAAGATCTCTCTTTTGTTGTCGGGTTAAAGGCATGTATTGGTTGAGAGAGGTGATGGTCGAAAGAGTTGGTAGATTGGTGGATGTAGGCTACGGTTTAGGCTTGTTTTGTGGCTATTTTGGGTGCAGGTTGAGGGTATGGTTTGGTAGAGTTTTAGGGCTGTAGAAAAAAGTTTTGGATCTGTGGTAGATGGTAGCAAAGGTTTGGTAGAAATCAATGGAAGTTGCAGCAAGTATGTGCTGTCTTGTAAGAGTAGAATTGTCGTCGAAGAAACAACGGTTTCTCGACGTAATTCCCACCAAAAACGTGAGAGAATTGAGGAGGGAATTGATAGCAAAATCACAATTTATATGACAGCAAGGATATCTAATTTAATCAAGAAAATTTCGGCAGTATAACAGTAAGGAAATTGGTACAAGTTGCGATTGCAGAATTCTCGTCGAGAAATTCCAGCAGGTTACGACGAAAATTTGCAGTAACACAAAATCATTTTTAGAGATGAATTTCTTTATAGATCAATCTTAGATGGAAGCCAAGATGATCTATGAAGTGTATAAGAAATTTCATTCAAAAAAAGATTGCAAATAGATGGGTTAAGGCAACAATATGCGGCTGAAATTTTCTGCAGCACAGATTTTTAAGTATAGCAGATTAGACGTAAAAGATCAGTGGTTTATATTGAGATTTTTTTTATGAAACCAAAGGGAATCTGCTATTAGGAAATGTCAAATATGTCATAAAAATTTCATAGGGATTTGGATAGAAAAAACACAGTAGCAAGATCAAACAGACGGTGCTATACGGTTGGAATTCTACAATGTATCTTTCGTCGTAGAGATGATAACTTTATGACGAAAAGTATATGCAGCAATATAGGAATAATTTTTTTGGGATTTTCAAATAAGGATAACTAAATTGCAGCAGCAGTAAGGTAGAAAACCAGAACCTGTTGCAATTCACGAGGAGATCAAAGGATGATCCATGGTAGTGGAGATGACGGTTGAATTTGACAACGATCTCTTAAGCAATTGTGGGAATTGCTTTGGGCGGTTGTGGAGGGTTGATAGATGGCTGTGGAAGGGCAGCGAGACGCCAAGAACGCTGCTCTGATACCAGGTGTTAGAACACTTACAGATTCTAAACTTGGGGTTGATCTCTTTAGGGGATCGGCCTCCTTGGAACTATATAGGGGTTCCTCCCTCCAGTTGCTGCTCAAAGGCTGTAGAAAAGATTCATCTATTGCTTATGAAAAGAGGAGGAATACATGGCTATTTATAGGGTTTCTAAACCCTAACTCCTAATAGGACTCCTATTCAAGACTCCTTCTTCTAACCAACTCCTAATAGACTTCTAATCAAGACTCATATTTCTTTACAACTCCTAATTTATCTCTAAGAAACAATCTCCTAACCCTAGCCGGCCTCTTCACCTCTTTAATAGGGGTCGGCTTAGGTAGGTTTTACACGAATGTCCCTCTCAATTAGGACTCTCCTAGCTAGAGTCCTAACAGGGTTCCGGGGTGTTGAGATGGCTGACGTTTTCCTCCGCTCACGTCGTTTACCGCGGCACACAAGAACGGCCCGAAAACTTGCAAAAACAGCCCAAAACGGGCCAAAACAGGCCATTTTTGGCTGTGCGAGCGAGCGGAGGACAGCGAGCGAAGTGAGAGGCAACACCGTCCCTGCTATATGAATGCCCCATCCAGCCTTGTGCGACACAGGGGGTTCTAGGGTGCTAAGATTGCTGACGCTTTGATCCGCTCACGTCGTTCCCCGCGGCACACAAGAACGACCCAAAAACTGGCAAAAACAGCCCAAAAACAGGCCAAAAATGGCCATTTTTGGCTGAGCGAGTGAGCAGCGAGCGGCGGACAACGAGCGAAGCGAGAGGCAGCACCGTCCCTGCTATACGAATGCCCAATCCTGCCCAGTGCCAACCGGGGGTTTCCAGTGTGCTGAGATGGCTGACAATTTGTATCGCTCACGTCGTTCGCCGTGGCACATAGGAACGACCGAAAATATAGCCAAAACAGCCCAAAAAGGGGCCAAAACATGCCATTTTTGGCTAAGCGAGCGAAGTTTTGCTCCCATCCAGCCCTGTGCCCGCGGCACACAAGAACGACCCAAAAACTGGCAAAAACAGCCCAAAAACAGGCTAAAAATGGCCATTTTTGGTCGAAAGGAAGGAAATGGCGGTGGACAACGAGCGGGAGAGAGGCAGCACCATCCCTACTATATATAATGCCCCATCCAGCCCTATGCCACCCGGGGTTCTGTGGTGCTGAGATGGCTGAAGTTTTAGTCTCCGCTCCACGCCATTCGGCCAAGGGCACACAATAACTGCCTAAAAAATGGCCATTTTTTGGCAGAGCGAAATACGGCGAAGGGCGGACAAATGAATGAGCCGGCGAGAGGCAGCACCAGCCCTACTATACTGAATGCCCCATCCAACCCTGTACCACCCGGGGTTCCACGGCATCGAGATGGTCGACGCTTTGTTCGGCCATGTCGCTTAACGCCAAGGCATGCAAGAACTGCCCAAAAACTGGCCAAAATAGCCCAAAAACGAGCCAAAACTAGCCATTTTTGGCTGAGTGAGCGAGGGGCGAGTGGCGGATAGCGAGCGAAGAGAGAGGCACCACTGTCCCTGCTATACGAATGCCCCATCCAGCCCTGTGCCACATGGGGGGTTCCAGGGTGTTGAGATGGCTGAAGTTTTGCTCCGTTCACGTCGTTCGCCGCGGCACACAAGAACTACCCAAAAATTGGCCAAAACGGCCCAAAAACTGGCCATTTTTGGCAGAGCGAGCGAGCGACGAGCAACGGACAGTGAGCGAAGCGAGAGGCAGCACCGTCCCTACTATACGAATGCCCCATCCAGCCCTGTGTCACCCGAGGTGTTCCAAGGTACTGAGATGGCTGACTTTTTGCTCCGCTCATGTCGTTCGCCGCGGCATTCAAGAACTGCCAAAAAACTGGCCAAAACAGCCCAAAATGGGCCAAAACTAGCTATTTTTGGCTGAGCGAGCGAGCGACGAGTGGCGGACAGCGAGCGAAGCGAGAGGCAGCACCGTCCCTGCTATACAAATGCCCCATCCAGCCTTGTGCCATTCGGGGGATTACAGGGTGCTGAGATGTCTGACGTTTTGCACCGCCCACGTCGTTCATCGCGGCACGCAAGAACTGCCCAAAAACTAGCCAAAACAACCCAAAAACGGGCCAAAACTGGCCATATTTGGCTGAGCGAGCGAGCGGCGAACAGCGAGCAAAGCGAGAGGCAGCACTATCCCAACTATACGAAAGCCCCATACAGTCTTGTACCGCCCGGGGGGTTCTAGGGTGCTGAGATGGCTGACGTTTTGCTCCGCTCACGTCGTTAGCCGCAGCACGCAAGAACGGCCCAAAATCTAACCAAAACAACCCAAAAACGGGCCAAAACTAGCCATTTTTGGCTGAGTGAGCGAGCGGCGAACGGTGGACAGCGAGCAAAGCGATAGGGAGCACCGTCCCTGCTATACGAATGCACCATCCAGCCCTGTGCCACCCGGGAGGTTCTAGGGCATTGAGATGGCTGACGTTTTGCTCCGCTCTCGTCATTCGCTGTGGCATGCAAGAACTGCACAAAAACTGGCCAAAACGGCCCAAAAACGTGCCAAAACTGGCCATTTTTGGCTGAGCGAGCGAGCAGCGAGCGGCAAACAGCGAGCGAAGCGAGAGGCAGCACCATCCCTGCTATACGAATGCCACATCCTGTCCTGTGCCACCCGGGGGGTTCCAGGGTGCTGAAAAGGCTGACGTTTTGCTCCACTCACGTCATTCGCCGCGGCACACAAGAATGGCCCAAAAACTAGCCAAAAGAGCCCAAAAAGGGCCAAAACCGGCCATTTTTGGCTGAGCGAGCGAGCAGCGAGCGAAGCGAGAGGCAGCACCGTTCTTGCTATACGAATGTACCATCCAGCCCTGTGCCATCCGGGGGGTTCCAGGGTGCTGAGATGCCTGACGTTTTGCTCCGCTCACGTCGTTCGCCGTGGCATGCAAGAACTGCCAAAAAACTAGCCAAAATAGCCCAAAAACGAGCCAAAACTGGCCTTTTTTTGCTGAGAGGGCGAGCGGCAGACAACGAGCGAAGCGAGTGGCAGCACCATCCTTGCTATATGAATGCCCCATCTAACCCTGTACCAACCCGGGGGGTTCCAGGGTACTGAGATGGCTGACGTTTTGCTCTGCTTACGTCGTTCACCGCGGCACACAAGAACTACCCAAAAACTGACCAAAACGACCCAAAAATGGGCCAAAACTGGCCATTTTTGGCTAAGCGAGCGAGCGGCGAACAGTGAGCGACGCGAGAGGCAGCACCGTCCCTACTATACGAATGCCCCATCCTGTCCTGTGCCACCCGGGGGGTTCCAGGGTGCTAAGATGGCTGATGTTTTGCTCCGCTCACGTCGTTCGCCGCGACACACAAGAATTGCCCAAAAACTGGAAAAAATGGCCAAAAAACGAGCCAAAACTGGCCATTTTTGGCTGAGCGAGCGAGCGGCGAGCGGCGGACAGCGAGCGAAGCGAGAGGCAGCACCGTCCCTGCTATACGAATGCCCCATCCAGCCCTGTGCCATCCGGGGGGTTCTAGGGTGCTGAGATGGCTGACATTTTGCTACGTTCACGTCATTCACCGCAGCACGCAAGAACAACCCAAAAACTGGCCAAAACGGGCCAAAACTGGCCATTTTTGGCTGAGCGAGCGAGCGGCGGACAGCGAGCGAAGCGAGTGGCAGCACCATCCTTGCTATACGAATGCCCCATCCAGCCCTGTACCACCCGGGGGGTTCCAGGGTGCTGAGATGGCTGACGTTTTGCTCCGCTCACGTCGTTCGCCGTGACACGCAAGAATTGCTCAAAACCTAGCCAAAACAGCCCAAAAACGGGCCAAAACTGGCCATTTTTTGCTGAGCGGGCGAGCGGCGGACAGCGAGTGAAGCGAGTGGCAGCACCATCCTTGCTATACGAATGCCCCATCCAGCCCTGTACCACCCGGGGGGTTCCAGGGTGCTGAGTTGGCTGACGTTTTGCTCCGCTCACGTCGTTCGCCACGGCACGCAAGAACGACCAAAAATCTGGCCAAAACAACCAAAAAACGAGCCAAAACTGGCCATTTTTGGCTGAGCGAGCGAGCAGCGAGAGAAGCGATAGGCAGCAACGTCCCTGCTATACGAATGCCCCATCCAGCCTTGTGCCACCCGGGGGGTTCCAGGGTGCTGAGTGTTAGGATCGGAGCGGCACTATGAGGGGGGGGTGAATTAGTGCAGCAGATTAAAACGTTGGTTTCAACAAATCTTTCATACGATAAAAATCGGAATCGAAAGTGCTTAACTTGAAAGTGTATTCGCAAAGTTGTGTAGCAAAGGTAATGATGAAATAAAGCAAGTAAGAAGGTTTGCAGTAATGTAAATAACAGTAATGAAATGCAAACCAGAGATTACGCCATTTTTGAAGTGGTTCGGTCAAGTGACCTACATCCACTTGCGAGGCCCCTCTTCGATGAGGCTCCCACCTTCCACTAGCAAATCTCTTGAAGGGGAAGGGTGAATACCCCTCTTACAACTCCTTTACAAGCGGTTCACTCTCTTACAGATTTTCAGCAAGAAGGAAGGAGGTGAACACTAGCAAATTGAAAACAAGACTAGCTAAGACTTTTCTAAAGCCTTTCTCTTAAACAATTGCTGCTCAAAAAGTTATAATCTTAGCTGAGAATTGAGGGGTATTTATAGGCCTCAAGAGGATTCCAATTTGGGCTCCAAATTTGAATTCTCGTGGAGTTCCCGATGCTGGCGGTGCCACCGCCTGTCAGTGGCGGTGCCACCGCCTGTCAGTGTCAGGCGCTGACAGTGCTAGGCGGTGCCACCGCCTGGCTCTCGGGCAATAGGCGGTGCCACCGCCCAACTCTCGGGTGTTGGGCGGTGCAATCGCCCAGTCTGGCAGTGCCACCGCCAGACTTTTCGGTTGACTGGTTGGGCTTCAAACTTAGCCCAAACCCAGTCTAATTTTGGGCCCAGTTGGCCCATAACCAGGATATAGGATTATTTCTTAATCCTAATCCTAATTACAAGTTAACTACTTAACAAAACACATCCTAAGCAATATTTCAACCGCGAACGTCGAGTCTTCTTCCGGCGAGCTTTTTCCGACGGGCTCCTAGCAAACTCCCGAACTTGTGATGACTTTAATGAGTAGCCGAGCCTTCTTGGTGATCATCGTGAACCTCCGACGATCTCTTCGGCGAACTTCCGAAAATTCCGACAGGTTCCCGATTTCTTCTCGGTTGGTTCCGGCAGCATCTCCGACGATTCTTCGGACTCTTAAACGTCCATCGAACTTGACTCCGGTATCCTTGCTTTGTGTTTTCTGGTTATCGTAGTTTGTCCTGCACACTTAAGCCAAAACTTTACTCCGATCTAGATAATTATTACAACGCGAATTGACATTTCGTTGCCCGGCATGTCATTGGTTGGCGCTTCGTCCGATTCTTCAGCGCATCGTCCTCTCTTGCGGCTTGTTGCCCAATCGGCGGTTGACCTCTGCAACCCCGATATCCTTGGCGTAATTCCGCTCTCCTTGGCCCGATGCCCTCCATCCGAAGCCTTCTGCGCAATGTCAATTCCTCCTACGTTAATTGTCTAATCCTGATCGAGTAGACCTGCATCACTCAAAATGCAGTTTAAATTATAAACACATATCAAGTGGTTTCATCATCAAAATATGAGATTCAACAATCTCCGCCTTTTTGATGATGACAACCACTTGATGACGGAGTTAACCTTAACTCCCAGAGTTTAAACAAACTCCCCCTATTAATATGCCATATTGATAGAACCTTTAATTCAAGCAGAATTCAAGTCATTGTAATATTCATCATGTATCATCATGAACATATGCATAAACTTATGCATATCATGTCATCAACATACTTCTCCCCCTTTGTCATCAACAAAAAGGAGAAGTACAACTATTCTTTGTATTGGTAATATAAGTTCAACTCATTGCATGAAAAACATAATATTAAGTTTTATCATCATGTAGTTTTGAAGCTAGAAAATTTAGCAAGTAATGCATCATGCTTAGGACATTCAAGCTATCAAGTTTTAGATATGCAAGTTTTACAGCATAAAAGATAGCACTTTTGGTAATGTTCAAGATAGTAAGTTCTACATCATGCAAGCTAGCAATATTGAGATGTTCAAGAAAGCAACTCTTGCTTCTTGAAATATGCAAATTTGTCAAGTTTTGCTAGATGTGCAAGTTAGCATTTTTGCCTCTTAAGATAGGCAAGATAGCACATTTGCTTCTTTTGAGATAGCAACTTTTTGCTTCTCTTTAGACTACAAGCTAGCAATGTTTACGATATGTAAGTTTCACAATATACAAGCTAGCAAAAATTTCAAAAGCAAATGTAAGATAGCTTTTTTGTGTAAGCTCATAATTCTTGCTTCCTATTGCAATGTGCAAGTTGCAAGTTTTGCTTCTTGAGATAGGCAAGATAGCACTTTTTGCAATTTTGTTTCTTAAGATAGGCAAGCTTTGTGATGTTCAAAATAACAAGCTCTTTCTTCTAGAAGCATTTTGCTTTCTTTGCAAAGTGTAAGCTAGCAAAATGTTTGAAAAAGTGATCAAGTTTTGCAACATACAAGCTAGCAAAAATGCCAAACTAGCAAGAGATAATATTTTACATGAGGCAAGCAAACAATTTGGCAAATGTTACATTTGCATCTTCTCTTTTGAGAAGTGCAATTTTTTGCTTTCATCTTGAATTGTGCAAGCTAGTTAGTTTGCCTCTTTTCATGATGTCCACACTAGAAATTCTTGCTCCCCCTTTGTCATTGTCAAGAAGAAGGGAAGACCCTTATATCAATTTTCATATTATGACAAAGGTAAGTATCATTCTTATATGTGCATCATTATATATTCAAATTAAAACATACACAATTTCAATAATCTTATTTTTCATGCATGATACCGAAAAATAAATCAATCATCATTAATAAGCATATCATTCATGATACTCAAACATTAAAATTTTCAAGCATTTATCAACATGTTGATCATGATACCAAACATTCATCATTTAATGCATTTCAATAATTGTTTCAATCATCACTATAACTCATCATGCACATGATGTAAAATCATCTAACATGATACAAACATTTATTTTCAAAATATTTATCACTATTTTCATGTATGATAATAAAGTATTCATGATGCATATATCATCACAATACAAAGCAATTGCATGCATAATTTCAAAGTATAAATATTTCAAATCATGAAGATATTAACTTGTCAAATTTCATCCGATCATTCATGATTATAACTTTTCATTTGTATACATCAAAATAATATCAAGAGTATTTCATGCATAATTTTAATCACCACATAAGGAATATCAAGAAGAAAGTAATTGATGATGCGATAAACATTTCATGAATACAAGGAATTGTATAAAAAATCATATCATGAAGGATTAGAACATATGAATACCAAAAGGCATGATTTCTTTTTAAAAACCTACTCATAAATAATCAAAAAAAAAATCTTAGAGATCGATTAATGAAAAATCTTGATTCATAATAAATCTTAATTTGTAAATATCACGGAATCAAGATCATGATTTTGAATAAAACTCATTCAAATTCAAATCATCCAAATCATCAAAATCTCAACATTTCTTTCAAGAGATTCAAAATGGCATAGATAGTTTTATTGGTCTCTTAGGTAGAAATCAATAAGATAAAGGATTACATTTCATTTTTATAAATTTCTATTTATGTGATTTGCTTCTTATGAGCATGCCTTAGTCTTTATATGCCAAATCAATATAAGCATTAAAGTTCAAGATGTAAAGGCAAAATCTTATAAGACAACTCATTTATAAAATATTCATCATGTTTATTTTCATGAGATTCATAAGATTGGTAAAATAAATTCATTAATCTCAATAGAATAGAAAATTCATTTCCATTTTATACAATTGATTTCATGTGAGAGTGTTCAAGTCTTTTTGTGAAAACATTGTATCATCATTTAAAATCAAAACATAAGTTTCGTCATAAAGCCGTCAAGCCCAAACACATCAAAAATAAAACATCATGATATCACATCTATCATCAAAAGACTATCAAGAAATTCATACATAGATGTACATGCACTATGTCATCTTAATATGTCATGAGAATGTCATCTTAATTCATCATAAAAATGATTAAACCAAAAACATGTTAATCCAAAATGAGAGTATCAAATCAACATTTACTTCAAAAACTCATGCATGACATAAAATCATCAAAATACACATGCATGGATTAATCCTAAGCATTATCACATATCATATAACTATAATCCATAATGTTGCATACATCATTCAACATTTCAAAACATAACATGCATGAAACCTTAGCAATATACTTTTCATTGATCAAATTTTTAATTTTTTTCAAAGATGCTAAAAAAGAAAAACATGATATAATTTTTTAAAAATAATTTTTTTATTTCCTATTCCTACTATCTAAATTAAGCACTCATGAAAAACTTCAAGTAACTTCAAAGTAATTCAAGAGAGTTGAGTTACTTACCTTGTAGTCGAAGCCCATCAAAGCCCAATTCGTCGTTTCATCTTTGGAAGTTTTTGATTCATCCTTGGTTGCCTTCCTCTTCTTTGGCCTCTTCCTCTGTTCAAGTTCATTGTTTATTTTAGATTTTTGTTTAATGAACTTCTTAAGATTTAGTGTTCGAAGTTCAAGTTCATCATTGTCCTCATCACTTGAGTCATCGATCAAGTGGTATTCATTTGTCCGGAGTTCCAAATTCTTCCTGTTCTTTGGAAGGTGATTTTGTTCATCATGTTCATCGTGTGCATTGCGCACCATTTCATATGTCATCAATGAGCCGATAAGTTCTTCAAGTGGAAAAATATTTAAATCTTTTGTTTCTTGTATTGCCATTACTTTTGATTCCCAAGCTTTAGAAAGTGATCGTAAAACCTTACTAACAAGTTCAAAATTTGAGAAACATTTGCCAAGAGCTTGTAAACCATTGACGACATCCGTAAAACGGGTGTACATGTCAACAATGGTTTCACTCGGCTTCATTCGAAAAAGCTTGAAATCATGTATTAAAAAGTTGATTTTCGAATCTTTAACTCTAGAAGTGCCTTCGTGTGTGATTTCAAGAGTGTGCCATATGTCAAAAGCCGTTTCGCACAAAGAAACCTGATTGAACTCATTTTTGTCCAAAGCACAAAATAAGGCATTCATAGCCTTTGCGTTTAAAGAAAAATACTCCTCCAAATCCGACCATTCGTTCATCGGTTTAGAGGGAAGTTTAAAACCGTTTTCAACAATATTCCATAAATCCAAATTCAAAGAAATCAAGAAAACTCTCATTCGAGTTTTCCAATAAGTGTAGTCTAATCCATTAAACAACGGTGGACGAAAAACCGATAAGCCCTCTTGAAAGCCATGAAGAACCATTTCTCTCGAGTGTAAATCCGAAATGAGAAATACCGGGCTCTGGTATCAATTGTTAGGATCGGAGCGGCACTAAGAGGGGGGGGGTGAATTAGTGTAGCGGATTAAAACATTGGTTTCAACAAATCTTTCGTATGATAAAAATCGGAATCGGAAGTGCTTAACTTGAAAGCGTATTCGCAAAGTTGTGCAGCAAAGGTAATGATGAAATAAAGCAAGTAAGAAGGTTTGCAGTAATGAAATGCAAACCAGAGATTACGCCGTTTTTGAAGTGGTTCGGTCAAGTGACCTACATCCACTTGCGAGGCCCCTCTTCGATGAGACTCCCACATTCCACTAGCAAATCTCTTGAAGGGGAAGGGTGAATACCCCACTTACAACTCTTTTACAAGCGGTTCACTCTCTTACAGATTTTCAGCAAGAAGGAAGGAGGTGAACACTAGCAAATTGAAAACATGACTAGCTAAGACTTTTCTAAGGCCTTTCTCTTAAACAATTGCTGCTCAAAAAGTTGTAATCTCAGCTGAGTATTGAGGGGTATTTATAGGCCTCAAGAGGATTCAAATTTGGGCTCCAAATTTGAATTCTCGTGGAGTTCCCGATGCTGGTGGTGCCACCGCCTGTCAGTGGCGGTGCCACCGCCTGTCAGTGTTAGGCACTGACAGTGCTAGGCGGTGCCATCGCCCAGCTCAGGCGGTGCCACCGCCTGGCTCTCGGGCAATGGGCGGTGCCACCGCCCAGCTCTCGGGTGCTGGGCAGTGCAACCGCCCAGTCTGGAAATGCCACCGCCAGACTTTTCGGTTAACTGGTTGGGCTTCAAACTTAGCCCAAACCCAGACTTTCAACCGCGAACGTCGAGTCTTGTTCCGGCGAGCTTTTTTCGACGAGCTCCTAGCAAGCTCCCGAACTTGTGACGACTTTAATGAGTAGCTGAGCCTTCTCGGTGATCTCCGTGAACCTCCGACGATCTCTTCGGCGAACTTCCGAAAATTTCGACAGGTTCCCAATTTCTTCTCGGTTGGTTCCGGCAGCATCTCCGACGATTCTTCGGACTCTTAAACGTCCATCGAACTTGACTCCGGTATCCTTGCTTTGTGTTTTCTGGTTAATGTAGTTAGTCCTGCACACTTAAGCCAAAACTCTACTCTGATCTAGACAATTATTACAACGCTGAATTGACATTCCGCTGTTCTAAGACGCCATTGGTTGGCGCCGTCCGATTCTTCAACATCGTCCTCTCTTGCGGCTTGTTGCCCAATCGGCGGTTGACCTCCGCAACCCCGATATCCTTGGCGTAATTCCGCTCTCCTTGGCCTGATGCCCAACGTCCGAAGCCTTCTGCCGTCCAATATCCTGACGTGATCTCCTCCGGCGCAACGTCAATTCCTCCTGCGTTAATTGTCTAATCCTGATCGAGTAGACCTACATCACTCAAAATGTAGTTTAAATTATAAACACATATCTAGTTGTTTCATAATCAAAATACAAGATTCAACACTAAGATGGCTGACGTTTTGCTCTACTCACGTTGTTCGCCGCGGCACGCAAGAACTGCCCAAAAACTGGCCAAAACGGCCCAAAAACGTGCCAAAACTAGCCATTTTTGGCTGAGCGAGCGAGCGGCGAGCGGCGGACGGCGAGCGAAGCGAGGGGCAGCACCGTACCTGCTATACGAATGCCCCATCTAGCCCTGTGCCACCCGGGGGGTTCTAGGATGCTGAGATGGCTGATGTTTTGCTCCGCACAGGTCGTTCGCCGCGGCACGCAAGAACGACACAAAATCTGGCCAAAACAGCCCAAAAACGGGCCAAAACTAGCCATTTTTGGCTTGGCAAGCGGCGGACGGCAAGCGAAGCGAGAGGCAGCACCGTCCCTGCGATACGAATGCCCCATCCTGCCCTGTGCCACCCGGGGGGTTCCAGGGTGCTGAGAAGGCTGACGTTTTGCTCCACTCACGTCGTTCGCCGCGGCACACAAGAACGGCCCAAAAACTGGCTAAAAGAGCCAAAAAACGAGCCAAAATTGGCTATTTTTGGCTGAGCGAGCGAGCAACGAGCGGCAGACAGCGAGCGAAGCGAGAGGCAGCACCGTCCCTGCTATACGAATGCACCATCCAGCCCTGTGCCATCCGAGGGGTTCCAGGGTGCTGAGATGGCTGACGTATTGCTCCGCTCACATCGTTCACCGCGGCATGCAAGAACTGCCCAAAAATTAGCCAAAACAGCCCAAAAACGAGCCAAAACTAGCCATTTTTTGTTGAGCGGGCGAGCGACGGACAACGAGCGAAGCGAGTGGTAGCACCATCCATGCTATACGAATGCCCCATCCTGCCCAGTGCCACCCGGGGGGTTCCAGGATGTTGAGATGGCTGATGTTTTGCTCCGCTCACATCGTTCACCGCGGCACAAAAGAACGGCCCAAAAACTGGCCAAAAGAGCCCAAAAACGGGCCAGAACTTGCC
Source organism: Musa schizocarpa (assembly GCA_900464855.2). Taxonomy (NCBI): domain Eukaryota; kingdom Viridiplantae; phylum Streptophyta; class Magnoliopsida; order Zingiberales; family Musaceae; genus Musa; species Musa schizocarpa. Next base: position 28,204,325 of record LS990918.1, read on the forward strand.
ATTTTTGGCTGAGCAAGAGAGCGGCGAGCGGCGGACAGCGAGCGAAGTGAGAGGCAGCACCGTGCCTGCTATACTAATGCTCCATCCAGCCCTATGCCACCCGGGTGGTTCCAGGGTGTTGAGATAGCTGACATTTTGCTCCGCTCATGTCGCTCGCCGCGGCACGCAAGAACTGCCCAAAAACTGGCCAAAATGGCCCAAAAAGGGCCAAAACTGACCATTTTTGGCTGAGCGAGCGAGGGACGAGCGGCGGACAGCGAGCGAAGCGAGAGGCAGCACCGTCCCTGCTATACGAATGCCCCCATCCAACCCTCTGCCACCCGGGGGGTTCCAGGGTGATGAGATGGCTGACGTTTTGCTCCGCTCACGTCGTTTGCCGCGGCACATAATAACGACCCAAAAACAGGCGAAAACTAGCCATTTTAAGCTGATCGAGCGAGTGGCGAGCGGCGGACAGCGAGCGAAGCGAGATGCAGCACCGTCCCTGCTATACGAATGCACCATCCAGCCCTATGCCACCCGGGGGGTTCTAGGGCGCTTAGATGGCTGACGTTTTGCTCCACTCACGTCGATCGCCGCGGCACGCAAGAACTGCCCAAAAACATGCCAAAAAAGCCCAAAAATGGGCCAAAACTGGCCATTTTTTGCTGAGCAAGCGAGCGGCGAGCGGCGGACAGCGAGTGGCAGCACCGTCCCTGCTATACGAATGCCCCATCCTGCCCTGTGCCACCCAGGGGGTTCCATGGTTCTGAGAAGGCTGACGTTTTGCTACTCTCACGTCGTTCGCCGCGGCACACAAGAACGGCCCAAAAACCGGCCAAAAGAGCCCAAAAACGAGCCAAAACTGGCCATTTTTGGCTGAACGAGCTAGCGACGAGCGGCGGACAGCGAGCGAAGTGAGAGGCAGCACCATTCCTGCTATACGAATAAACCATCCAGCCCTGTGCCATCCGAGGGGTTCCAGGGTGCTGAGATGGCTGACGTTTTGCTCCACTCACGTCGTTCGCCGCGGCACGCAAGAACTGCCCAAAAACTAGCCAAAACAGCCCAAAAACGGGCCAAAACTGGCCATTTTTTGCTGAGCGGGCGAGCGGTGGACAACGAGGGAAGCGAGTGCAGCACCATCCTTGCTATACGAATGCCCCATACTACCCTGTGCCACCCGGGGGGTTCCAGGGTGCTGAGATGGCTGACGTTTTGCTCCGCTCATGTCGTTCGCCGCGGCACACAAGAACGGCCCAAAAACAAGACAAAACAACACAAAAACGTGCCAAAACTGGGCATTTTTGGCTGAGCGAGCGAGCGGCGGACAGCGAGCGAAGCGAGAGGCAGCACCATCCCTGCTATACGAATGCACCATCCAGCCCTGTGCCACCCGGGGGGGTTCAGGGTGCTGAGATGGTGGACGTTTTGCTCTGCTCATGTCGTTCGCTATGGCACACAAGAACGGCGCAAAAACTGGCCATTTTTGGCTGAGCGAGCGAGCGACGAGCGGCGGACAGCGAGCGAAGCTAGAGGCAGGACCGTCCATGCTATACGAATGCACCATCCAACCCTGTGCCACCCGGGGGTGTCTAGGGTGCTGAGATGGCTGATGTCTTGCTCTGCTCACGTCGTTTGCCACGGCACACAAGATCGGCCCAAAAACATACAAAAATAGCTCAAAAACGGGCCAAAACTGGCCATTTTTTGCAGAGCAAGCGAGCGGCGGACAACGAGCGAAGCAAGAGGCAGCACCGTCCCTGCTATACGAATGTTCCATCCAACCCTATGCAACCTGGGGGTTCCAAGGTGCTGCGATGGCTGACGTTTTGATCCGCTCATGTCGTTCGCCGCGACACACAAGAACAACCCAAAAACGGGCCAAAACTGTCCATTTTTGGCTGAGCTAGCGAGTGGCGGATAGTGAGCGTAGCGAGAGGTAGCAACATTCCTGCTATACGAATACCTCATCCAGCCCTGTGCCACCCGGGGGGTTCCATGGTGCTGAGATGGCTGACGTTTTGCTCCGTCATGTCGTTCGCGGCGGCACACAAGAACTGCCGAAAAACTGTCCAAAACAGCCCAAAAATTGGCCAAAACTGGCCATTTTTGGGTAAGCAAGCGAGCAGCGAGCAGCGGACAGTGAGCGAAGCATGAGGCCGCACCATCCCTACTATACGAATGCCCCATCCAGCCCTGTCCCACACGAGGGGTTCCAGGGTGCTGAGATGGCTGATGTTTTGCTCCGTTCACGTCGTTCGCCGCGGTATACAAGAACTGCCCAAAAACTACCCAAACATAGCGAGAGCTAGCGAGTGGCGGACAGTGAGCGTAGCGAGAGGTAGAAACATTCCTGCTATACGAATACCTCATCCAGCCCTGTACCACCCGGGGGGTTCCATGGTGCTGAGATGGCTGACGTTTTGCTCCGCTCACGTTGTTCGCCGCGGCACGCAAGAACTGCTCAAAAACTGACCTAAACGACCCAAAAACGTGCCAAAACTGGCCATTTTTATCCAAGCGAGTGAGCGGCGAGCGGCAGACAACGAGCGAAGCAAGAGGCAGCATCGTCCCTACTATACGAATGTCCCATCCATCCCTGTGCCACCCGAGGAGTTCCAGGGTGCTGAGATGGCTGACGTTTTGCTCCGCTAACGTCGTTCGCCACGGCACACAAGAACGGCCCAAAAACAAGCCAAAACTGCCCAAAAACGGGCCAAAACAGGCCATTTTTTGCTGAGCGAGGGAGCGGCGACCGGAGGACAGCTAGCGAAAAGAGAGGCAGTACTGTCCCTGCTATACGAATGCACCATCCAGACCTGTGCCACCTGGGGGGTTCCAAGGTGCTGAGATGGCTGACGTTTTGCTCCACTCACGTCGTTCGCCGCGGCACACAAGAACTGCCCAAAAACTGACCAAAAAGGCCCAAAAAGTGCCAAAACTGGCCATTTTTGGCTAAGCGAGCGAGCGGCGAGCGGCGGACAGCAAGCGAAGTGTGAGGCAGCATCGTCCCTGCTATACAAATGCCCCATCCAGTCCTGTGCCACTCGGGGGGTTTCGGGGTGCTGAGATGGTTGACGTTTTGCTCCGCTAACGTCGTTCGCCATGGCACAACAAAAGGGCCCAAAAACAGGCCAAAACAACCCAAAAATGGGCCAAAACTGGCCAATTTTGGCTGAGCGAGCGAGCGGCGAGCGGCGAACTGCGAGAGAAGCGATAGGCAGCACCGTCCCTACTACATGAATGCCCCATCCAGCCTATTTTCTAACTTCAAAACTGCATGATAATAAAACTTAATATTATGTTTTTCATGCAATGAGTTGAACTTATATTACCAACACAAAGAATAGTTGTACTTCTCCTTTTTGTTGATGACAAAGGGGGAGAAGTATGTTGATGACATGATATGCATAAGTTTATGCATATGTTCATGATGATGTGTTGCAAGTATTCATGATGAATATTGCAATGACTTGAATTCTGCTTGAATTCAAGGTTCTATCAATATGGCATATTGATAGGGGGAGTTTGTTTAAACTCCGGGAGTTAAGGTTAACTCCGTCATCAAGCGGTTGTCATCATCAAAAAGGGGGAGATTGTTGAATCTCGTATTTTGATGATGAAACCACTTGATATGTGTTTATAATTTAAACTGCATTTAGAGTGATGCAGGTCTACTCGATCAGGATTAGATAACTAACGCAGGAGGAATTGACGTTGCGCCGGAGGAGATCACATCAGGATATTGGACGGCAGAAGGCTTCGGACGTCGGGCATCGGGCTAAGGAGAGCGGAATTGTGCCAAGGATATCGGGGTTGCAGAGGTCAACCGCCGATTGGGCATCAAGCCGCAAGAGAGGACGATATGCTGAAGAATCGGACGAAATGCCAACCAATGACGTGCCGGGCAACGGAATGTCGATTCGCGTTGTAATAACCGCTCAGATCGGAGTAGAGTTTTGGCTTGCATGTGCAGGATTAACTACGATAACGATGAAGACATAAAGCCAAACAAAGTGCGGAGTTAAGCACGGCGATTCGCTGGGAGTTCAAGAGTTCGACGAAGTCCGAAGGATCGTCGGGAACGCCGCCGAACTAGCCAAGAATGAGTAGGGAGCTTGCCGGGCGGGTTTTTTTGGAAGCTCGCCGGAAGGTTCATGGGAAGTTCGCAGAGTTCGCCGAGAAAGATCGGAGCTTGTCAAGAAGCTCGTTAGAACTCGCCAAGATCAAATCGTGAAGTTTAAGAGCTTGCCGGGAGTCCGCAGAATGGTTTCCGAGAGATTATCAGAAGACCGCCGAAAGTTCGCCGGAAGCTCGCCGGAAGAAGTCTTGACTTATGGACTTTGTAATAACTTATAAAATATCTTTAAATTCGTAGTTAGTATGTTAATTAGGGTTAGGATTAGGTATTAATCCTATAACCCAAGTAGGGGCCTATAACACCTAGGGTCGAAAACATCAGAGGCGTGGCACCACCCAAAGGCTTTGAGAGAGCAAGCGTAGAGCACCACACTGGTTTGGGCGATGGCACCACCCAAAGACCGTCCGGGTCGAACCGACAAAGTGGTGGCACCGCCAAAGATTAGAACTCCAAGAGAATTCAAATTTTGGAGCCCAAATTTGAATCCTCTTGAGGCCTATAAATACCCCTCATTTCTCAGCAGAGGATACAACCTTTTGAGTAGCTAGAAGTTGAGAAAAGCCTTAGGAAAAGTCTTGTTTTCAATAGCTTGAGTGTTCACCTCCTTTCTTTTCATTGAAATCATTGTAAAAGGGTGAACCACTTGTAAGAGGTTGTAAGAGGGGTGTAAGAAGGAGGTTGATCTTCGCCTAGTAAAGGAAGATCATTAGTGGATGCCGGTGGCCTCGAAGGAAGAGGAATCGGAGGAGTGGATGTAGGTCACGATTGACCGAACCACTATAAACTACCGTCTTCTCTGGTTTGTATTTATCTTATTGTCATTTATATTACTGCAAACCATCTTCACTTTGATGCTCTACTTCTTTGTCTCCTTCTTACATATGCCTTCAAGTTAAAAACGCAATCGAAACGGTTTCAAACAAAATGTTGCTTTTATCATACGAAGTTTTCGTAAGTGTTTAAATCGTCGAAAGTTTATCATACTTTACCGCTGCACTAATTCACCCCCCCCCCTCTTAGTGCCGCACCGATCCTAACAGTTAGAAGTTTTCATGGTCTTGCTAGCTTTTATAGAAGATTCATTAAGGATTTTTCTACAATTGCTGCACCAATAACTGAATGCATAAAAAAAAATATGGGATTTAGATGGGGTGAAAAACAAGATGATGCTTTTAATTTGCTTAAAGACAAACTAAACTCTGTTCAGCACCTTTGCTTGCTTTACCGAACTTTGCTAAAACTTTTGAGATTGAGTGTGATGCGAGTGGAATAGGAATTGGAGGAGTCTTAATGCAAGAAGGCAGACCCATTGCATTCTTTAGTGAGAAGCTAAGTGGAGCAAGTCTTCACTACCCAACATATGACAAGGAGTTTTACGCTTTAGAAAAAGTGTTAGAGACATGGCAGCACTATCTTTGGTATAAGGAATTCATTATACACACCGATCATGAGTCCTTGAAATATCTCAAAGGACAAGGAAAACTAAACCGTAGGCATGCAAAATGGGTGGAGTTTATTGAATACTTTCCTTACATCATCAAGTATAAACAAGGTAAGGAAAATGTGGTTGCCGAAACTCTTTCTAGAAGGTATGCTCTAATTTCTCAACTTGATGCAAAATTATTGGGTTTTGAGTATATTAAAAATTTATATAATTCTGATCATGATTTTGCTAATGTTTTTAGGGCATGTGAGAAAGGGGGTTTTGATAAGTTCTTCAAGCATGATGATTTTCTTTTCAAAGAAAATAAGTTGTGTATTCCTCAATGTTCAATGAGAGAATTACTTCTGAGAGAGGCACATAGTGGAGGTTTAATGGGGTATTTCGGGATTAGAAAAACTTTAGATGTGTTAAGTGATCATTTCTTTTGGCCACACATGAAAAGAGATGTTGAGAGATTATGTAAGAAATGCATTACATGCAAACAAGCTAAATCTAAAGTAATGCCTCATGGATTGTACACTCCTCTTCCTATAACTAGTGAGCCTTGGGTTGATATATCCATGGACTTTGTCTTAGGTTTACCAAGGTTAAAAGGAGGGAGAGATTCTATTTTTGTTGTTGTTGATAGGTTTAGCAAGATGGCACATTTTATTCCTTGCCACAAAACAGATGATGCAACACATGTTGCGGGGCTATTTTTCAAAGAAATTGTAAGATTGCATGACATTCCAAAGACAATTGTGAGTGATAGAGATGTGAAGTTCCTTAGCCACTTTTGGAAAATACTTTGGAGCAAGTTGGGTACAAGGCTACTGTATTCAACCACTTGTCACCCACAAACAGATGGACAAACGGAGGTGGTAAATCAAACTTTATCAATACTTTTGAGAGCCATAATTTAAAAGAATTTAAAATTTTGGGAGGAATGTTTGCCACATGTGGAGTTTGCTTATAACAGAAGTGTACATGCTACAACAAACCATTCCCCATTTGAAGTTGTGTACGGGTTCAATCCATTAACTCCTATGGATTTGCTACCTTTACCTTTGGACAAGGCCAATTTGGATGGTAAGCAAAAAGCTGATTTTGTCAAAGCATTGCATGAAAGGGTCCAGATACAAATTCAAAAGAAAACTCTACAATATGAGAAATAACACAACAAAGGCCGAAAGCAAGTAGTATTTGAACCTGGTGATTGGGTTTGGGTACACTTGAGGAAGGAAAGATTTCCTAACCAAAGGAAGTATAAACTAATGCCAAGAGGAGATGGTCCATTTCGAGTCTCTCAAAAAATCAATGACAATGCATACAAGTTGGAACTACCGGGTGAGTATGGTAATGTTAGTGCAACCTTCAATGTTTCTGATTTATCTTTGTTTGATGCAGGTGATGAAGACACTGATTCGAGGACGAATCCTTTCAAGGAAAGGGGGAATGATATGAATGAGCAAGTTGATTATAATTCTGCCAAAGACCCTTTAACTATTCATCGAGGACCAATGACAAGAGCGAAAACTAAAAGGATGAAAGAAGCCTTAACTTGTTTATTAGAAGGCATTTGGAAGGAGCAAGCTAGTCAAAACTTGGTCAAGGTTCTATGGATACAAGAAGTGCCTAAAATAATCAACCTGATTCAAATAAGTCAACATCATGAAGAGAAATTCCAACCTTGAGAGAAGGATGAATTTTTAGCCATCTTTGAAGAATAAAGGTCATTCAGCCATATTGGACCATATTAGGATTTGTGGGCTTATTCATGAATAATTATTCAAAACAATTCAATGTAGATTCATGAGTAATCTACATTCATGCATTAGGAATATAAATGTCATTTAATATATTCATTCCCTTTATACTTTGCCTTTGTACTATATAAACAAGGCTAACTCTCTTTGTAATAGCACATTTTGGAGAAGTATATTCGACTTACAACACCGGTGAGTGTTTTGTTTTTAAGTTCTTGCATGAACTTTGGACTTATCAAGCATTTCTGTTTGTGGCATTCAATACCCAAGAAAAATCTTTGTTTTTCCTTTCAACTTATCAAGCTTCTTAGTTTGTGGCGTTTTAAGGGAATCAAAGTACTATTCTAATTACTTCATCAAATTTTCATTGATTATGTGATTAGAATAGTTTTCCTAACTTCAATCTTGAACGATCCATCTTGTTTCAAATCATTGGAGGGGGTCAATTTGCATTCCATATGTATCATAGCTCTTTAGCTATCGGGGTATATGGTTGTTAAGTTGAAGATTTCCATCATAATCCCTCATCCATCTAATATACCAGAGATCGTATATCGAGCATGGTGTTGTCAGACCCACACGGTTTCTACTCGAGTCTCGCTCTAATCGGATTCTCTCGGAGAACTCTTTCTCTCTCAACCCGAATGACTCTGGCTAGGGATTTGTCTGAGCAAGAACACATGGGATATTCCTCTCATGACGCCGAGAGTGGATGATCCTCTATCGACACTCAATAGCCCTCGTAAGGTCGACTACCACTCCCAATGACCAGCTGTACTAGATCTGGGACAGCCAAACCTATAAGTATGGTATCAAAGAGTGGAGCACTCATACAGGACATCCTTGGTGTCTCAAGTCTAAGGACTAGATACACCACTAGGACTACGGAATCGCTGTCTGACAATAAGGCATCATCAACTATCCAGCATTTCGTAAGCCGATCAATCAGTGAACTCATTCTCCAATGAGCACCTGTACTGTATCCCTAGTGTCCCTACACAAGCAGCTATGAGACCAGCTGCATCCATCATATGGACGGGTATACAGCACACCAGTCTGTCCGGTTATCACGATATCCCTCTCGAGTAACCTATGACCGAGATTATTTAGGATATGTGTTTAAAGGTGAATCGATCTCACTATCGTGATCTCATCACGATCCGATTCCCGTTGAACAAATCTAAGGACATCACAATATATGTATGAATTTATATAAAGTGATATATGCCAAAATATAATAAGCAAAAAGATTCTATATTAAGTCACACGTGCCATCATTCACCTGATTGGCTTGCTGGGCACCTATGACTAGCAGAAGCTTGTCAGAACTCGGCAAGTGGATCGTCGCAAGTCTAGGAACTTGCCGGGAGTCTGCCGGAACATTACCGAGAGTTCGTTAGAGGTTCGCCGGAAGCTCGTCGGAAGAATAGACTTACAGACTTCGTTTAGCTTAGAATATGTCTTAGGAATCATAGTTAGCACGTAATTGGGCTTGGATTGGGCCAACCTAATTACAGGCCAGCTAGGCCCATGTAGGAACTGTGTTGGGCCTAATAAGAAGCCCAACAGTGCCCCAAGAAGACTCACCGTCATGGCACAGTCTTTGAGACTGTGTCCGGTGGTGGTACCGCAAGTTTGTGCGATTGTACCACCACTAGCAGGGTGCCAGGCTATGGTACTATTAGTTTGGGCGGTGGTATCGCCTAGCACTATGCCGTAGGCGATAGTACCGCCAGACCTGGGCGGTGGTATTACTTAGGATAGTGTTAGTCAAACTAACACTGGGCGGTACCGCCTATGCTTGGGGAACTCAGGATAAGATATTTTTAGGCTCTAAGTTTGAATCAACTTGAAGCCTATAAATACCCCTCTCATCCTTGGTTAAAGCACACAAGCATAGAGAGATTAAAAGAGAGAAAACGCTGCTGCAATCTCTATAATTTCCCTCATGTAAATTCTAAGTGTTAGAATTCTATTTAGAGAGGAGAGTGAGTGCTTGTAAGGGTTGTCTCCTAAACCAAGTAAAAGGAGAAGAGGGGTGTAAGAAAAAGGTTGATCTTTGCCTAGTAAAGGAAGATCGTTAGTGGATGCTGGTGGCTTCGACGGAAGAGGAATCGGAGGAGTGGATGTAGGTTATGATTGACCAAACCACTATAAACTGCCATCTTCTCTGGTTTGCATTTTATTCTTGTCATTTACATACTGCAAACTACTTAAATAGTCACTACGCTTCCTTATGCTTCCATGTTATTAACTTTCCAAAATTGGTTTTCAATGTAAACGACATTTATCGTACGAAGGTTTTTTGAACCAACGTAGTTTTTACCGCTGCACTAATTCACCCCCCCCCCCCTCTTAGTGCTTTTGATCCTAACAATTGGCATCAGAGCCTCATTTTTTAAATTTGGTTTAACACCCAAATTGAAATGGCTCTTTCGGCAACCAAGAGGGTCACTCTCACATTCTTCCACCCTTTTTTAATGGGACATACTACACTTATTGGAAAACTCGAATGAGAGTTTTCTTGCTTTCATTGGATTTGAATTTATGACACATTGTCGAATCCAGTTTTAAAAGGTCTTCTCTTCCAATAAAAGATTGGAATGATTTGGAGAAGAAGATATTTTCTTTAAATGCTAGAGCTATGAACGCTCTATTTTATACCTTAGACAAAATTGAGTTTAATCGGGTTTCTACATGCGAATCGGCTTTGGCATATGCCACACTCTTGAAATCACACATGAAGGCACAAGTAGTGTAAAAGATTCTAAAATAAAATTTTTGATGCACGATTTTGAGATGTTTTGTATGGAATCAAGAGAGACTATTGGAGACATGTATACCCATTTTTCGGATATCATCAACAGTCTAAAAGGACTTGGTAAAACCTTTTTGAACTTTGAACTTGTTAGTAAAGTTTTGCGCTCACTCTCAAAAACTTGGGATTCAAAAGTAATCACTATTCAAGAATTAGAAAATTTAAATACCTTTTTGATCGAAGAACTTATCGGGTCTTTGATAACCTATGAAATGGCAGACAATGCACGTGATGAACAAAACCACATTCCAAAGAACATGAAGGATTTGGGACATAGAACATTTGAAGACCACTCAAGCATAAGCTCAAGTGATGGTGAACAAGAACTACTTACTAAGAAATTTAAAAAATTAAAGAAACAAAAATTTAAGAACAAAAATAATGGAACTACTTGCTTTGAATGCAAGAAGAACACAAAGTGGGATGAATCGAGCTCCAACGAAGACGAGGAGAAAATCAAGAAAGGCGAGGTGGCAAACTACGTCTTAACGACATACAACAATGAGGTAATCAAAATACCTTTAATTTATTTCGAAATTACATGATATTTTTCATGATGCATTTTCCTTTTTTATTTAGTTTAGAATTAATTTTCTTGAAAATTACATATTTAAAAATGAAAATGCAAAAATTATGATCATGCTAGTAATTTTGAAAATGATAATGAAAATTACATGTTTAATGAAAATGCAAAAATAAAATTGGATCATGCTTACCTTTCTAATGATTTTAAAAATAATCATGAAAATTGCATATCTTATGAAAATACAACAAAATGTAAGATTTAAATGTAATGATAATCCTATCTTTGTTTTTGAAAAATTTCTTCTTGATGATTTCCAATTTTGATTGAAAAATGATTAAAAATACCTTATGAAACCATGCTATATGTGGTTAAGAAGTAATAATGTGTATCATTGTTATTTCTCAATTTTGATTAAATAAAATCATGTTTGATTTGAAGAAATGCATAACGATGTAATATTAAATATTTTGATACCTTGATTGACAATTTTATGCATGAGATTTTAAGTTATACATGATGATAAGCATTTATTATTTTTATGAGTGTATTTGAAAAACATATGGCAAAAATGTGTCCGAATGCATGAACTTATTAAAATAATTTTTCGGACGTTCTTAATTCATTCACTTAATTGCTATAATGAGAACTATACACTATTACATGCCTTAATAACATGTTAGAAATTATGTGTTTTGGATACAAAAATTTTCTTGATCATGAGCATGTTTTATCTTCATGATTGTGTTTGAAAATCTATAGCAAAACCATGTCCGAATGCATGAAAGTGTTAAATTTTTTTTTCGGATTTTCTGGATCCTAACAATTCATTTTTAAAAATCTATTGATTTTGATGGTTTTATGACAAAATTCATATTTTGATCCTAAATGTTTATGCATGTTTTTATTTAACATAAATAAAAAAGCATGCTAATATGAAATCAATCACTTTAAATAAAATACCTAAAAAAGAGAAAATATATTATCAATGAAATCATGAATCTACTTATGTTATGAATTTTGTGAACCATAAAAATGATTTTGATGATTTGAATTTAAAATAAGTTTTATCAAAATCATGATATTGATTTGTTGGAATAATATGAGATTTCCTTTGATGATCATTTTGATTATTTAAAACGAGATTTGTTGAAATGATTCATGGAATTTTGGATTCTTTACTTGATCCTTCATTTGTTTATGAGATGGTTGAAATCTTTGTACCTTTGAATTCTTCCCTTCTCCTTTCGATTTTTGAATTTATGTATGTTATATGTTGAAGATTTGAAACCATGTTTTGTTATCATGCATACCCAAGAAATGTTGATTTGACAAATTGAATGAATTGAAATTGAATGATGATTTTTCTCTTGAATATAACTTGTGATTTTTTTTATGAATCGTCATTTTGATTTCTCGTCATTCGATACATAAGATTTTATTATGAATCAAAATTTCTCATTAATCGATCTCCTATGATTCCACTTGATATTTTCTTAAGAGGAGATTTTCTAAATGAATCATGATATTTCCTTTGAGTACTTGGATTTATTACTTGATTTTCTTTTAAAACAATATCTCTTCTTTGTAATCCTATGATTTTTTTTGATATTTTATTTAAAGAAGATATTTACTATATGAATCATATCTTTTGGTATTCAAATGATTTTATCCTTCATGACATGATTTCTTTGTATTTATGGCTTGCATGGCTTGAAATGTTTTGGAATGATGCATGCAACACTATGATTTTTCCCTTAGTTAAAAATGCATGCAACACTTTGATTTTTTTTGAAATAATATGAAAATCAATAATTATCATTTTCTGATAGAATGATGATTTGGAATCATGCATGTAATGATGATGTTATAATTTATATATATATGATGATTTGGCATTATGCATGCAATATTTTAACTTATGATAATGATGCAAGCAATGATGAAATATTCATGATAAAATAGTTATTTTAACATTCACGACTTGAATTTTCATCAATGCTATTTACCTTTGTCATGATTTAGATATTGACGTAAAGGGTCTTCCCTTATTTTTGCCAATGACAAAAGGAGAGAAAGAGTTGCTAATATACACATCTCAAAATAAAAGATGCTAGCTTGCACAATTCAAGAATGTAGCAAAATTTTGCTAGCTTACACTTGCCAAAGGAAGCAAAAAATAGTACTTCTCAAAAGAGAAGAAAGAACTTACTATCTTGAACATCACAAAAATTTGCTACCTTGCATGATGTAAATTTTGCTAGAATTGCTAGCTTGTGATCTAAAGAGAAGCAAAGAGTTGCTATCTCAAAAGAAGCAAAAGTGCTATCTTACCTATCTAAAGAAAAGCAAATATTCCAACTTGCACATCCTTAAATTTGCTAGCTAGTATGTTGTTATCTTACTATCTTCCATATCGATGATGATAGCAAAATTGCATGATGATAGAACTTGAAGATTTATTATGCAACGATTTGAAATCCTATCTTTTAAACACATGATAGTGGAACTTCTCCTTTTTGTTGATGACAAAGGGGGAGAAGTATGATCATGTTATGCTTGATGACATATTGCAAATATTCATGATGAATATTTGCAATAACTTGAATTCGGCTTGAATTCAAGGTTCTATCAATATGGCGTATTGATAGGGGGAGTTTGTTTAAACTTTGGGAGCTAAGGATAACTCCATCGTTGGTTGGTTGTCATCATCAAAAAGGGGGAGATTGTTGAATCTTGGATTTTGATGATAAAACCAATCAATATGTATTTATGTTTTAATCTACGATTTTAGTGATGTAGGATGCTTCGATCAGAATGAGACAATTAAAGCAAGACAAATCAAGTTGGGCCGGAGGAATATGTTAGAAGATTGGACGTTAGGCCGGTGGATCGGTTGTTGTTTTGACAGAAGGCTTTGGGTCATGGATTCGAGCATCGGGCCAAGAAGAGCAGAGATTGTGCTAAGGATATCGGAGTTGCGGAGTCAACTGGCCAATTTGGCAATAGGCCGCTAGAGAGGACGATGCGCCGAAGAATCGAATGGTAGGAGAATGGATCTGGCATCCATCTTTTCATGTTGTCTCTGTAACTCAGGAGTCATAGAGCCCAACATATAGCACTGAGCAAAAGTGGAGTCATCAATGTACTTCACGTAGCGAGTGATCTCATCCTCGTTTGCCCCTTCTTCGGGCATAGGCATCACTGTATCAAGGACATACACGATTTTCTCCGCTATTAGAACAATTCTCAATCCGTATAATTTGGACCAGTGAGGCGGTTGACATCAAGTATGCCACGTAAGGGATTTAAAAGCGACATTTTCTGAAAATAAAGATGCAGCAGAAATGAATAACATGCAGATTTTGCAAGAAATAAACTATCAAGATATGAACTTCTATCTTAATATCCTCCCACTATTTTACTAACGAGTCACGCGACACCCTCAGCACGTGAAACGGAAGTCTCCGGCAGACTTCTAGTGGGGATCAGGATCCAATCAGCGTCTTAGTGTAACCTCGAGGGAATCGACCAATCACACTAAGCCTAAAAGGTATGCAACTCTTGTCGATCACAACTCCTTGTGATTCCCGTCCTGTTTGGCCTCCGAATCACCATGGCCTCGAGGGACTAGACCAATCATGATGCTCGGTTAATCCAACACCTTCGTTACAAGATGAGTCTGATTTGATGATATACCCTCGAAGGACTCGACCAAGTATACCATGCACTCAGGTCACCGATGACATCTCTATGTCGTAAGCAAGATAGCGAATCGCGATATAGGTGAGTCTCGAGGGACTCGACCAACTCAACCTACACCGGGAATCGGTTCCTACTTATAACGATGGAAGGCCTCGTGGGTCAATCTAATTGCCTCACGTTTACCGACATCATATTATCGAGAGATGTTTATATGATTTGGTCTCCTAATATGACATGTCACACATATATATATTTAATATATATCTACATCGCATGCAAATATATATACATATCTAGTATGTGTATAAGAAATTACACCAGATGATCATGGACCACAACCTAATATGATTAGGCCCGAGCCAGTAGGCCTAATCACTCACATCAAGATCTATGTGTGCAACGGTGCATCTCCATACCCTGTGATCGTCCATTTCGTCCTTGTCGGTTCCATCGACATCTTGATGCATCTTCATGCATCACGATCGTCCGTCTCGTGGGTCCTGCTATCGCATCCACGCTCCCGCTGTGCCTCCTAATGTGATTACAACTTAATCATAGGCACGCAGGCCCAACAATAAATGAGAAATATAATGGAGGTTCGCAGACCTCAATAATAATAATCACAAGTACACACATGACACGGTCCATGATCATCCGTCCACACATCATACATCACATGTATAAATAATCATCATCATGTAGGACTACTAGATAATAATAATAAAAAATAATAATCAACTAAACCTTTAATTAATTAATATTTTATGAAATCAGGGACATTATAGAGAATTTCTGAATTCATAGGGGTAATTTCATAATTTGGACAAAAGACAGAAACTGGAATTTCTCAAATTCCGAGGGGCAAAACTATCTTTTGCCCAGAAAACCCTAATGCCCTTTCCCCTTTTCGCTGCTGCCGCCGCTGCCACCCTACCGGCGGTGGCCTGTGCGGCGAGGCGAGGGCACTGCCCTCGCCTGCAGGCGGAATGCCCGCTGGCGGTGCTGCCGCTGCGGGTGGGCGCCCCCTTCGGGCGCCGTCGCCTCCGCAAGCGGTGCTGTCCCACCGGGCGACCGCCCCTGTGGGGGGTGTCGCCCAAGGGAGCAACGACAGCGGGCGCCTCTGCCCGTGGGCTGCAAGCCCCGCCGGCAGCAAGCCTGCTGCAAGCAGGCCCCTGGCTGGCTGCAACAGACGCAGCCCCTGTGCTGCCCACCTTCGGCTGCGCTGCACGTACGCAGATCGAGGGCAGCAACTGTTGCTGCCCTTCCTTGTTTTTGCGTCAACAATTTTGACGTCAAAATTCTTCCTAAACACAACACATGCAGTTCAAAACCAATCATTCGCATGAGCAACCTAGATCTGATACCACTATTGGGAAATCCTTGGGGGCGACATCATATGCGTAGCAGAAGAACAAGAAAAACAAAATCCTTGATTCCCAAAGAGATGTTCGTCGTCGTGCGAAGATTGGTACGCAAAAATCCGCGAAACATGAAACTACGTATAGAGTAGATTGTGTTACCTAGGGAGATCATATATCCCTGTTTCCTTGCAGATCCTTAGGAGAGGGTGAAGGAGGTCAAGCGTCCTCCTCTCTAGCGGTGATCCACACAACAGGGTTGCGATGACGCTCCTCTAAACTCCAGACCTACTCTGAGGTGGAGATGGAGAGGAGAATAGGAAAAGGCAAACCAAAGCTCTCTAGCCCATGGGGCTCTGAATCGCTCCTATTTATAGAGGTCTCCAGTCAAAACCTAATGGGTCCTCCCCTAGTGGGTAT
Source organism: Musa schizocarpa (assembly GCA_900464855.2). NCBI lineage: Eukaryota > Viridiplantae > Streptophyta > Magnoliopsida > Zingiberales > Musaceae > Musa > Musa schizocarpa. Next base: position 28,220,461 of record LS990918.1, read on the forward strand.
TGGATCTGCATCCAATAAGACAAGGGCTCCGTCGGATATCTCATATCCGAACCACTATTCATCGCAATGCCTACCATATGTGTGTGACCCTCTAGGCCCAATATCGAGCTGGCCGTGAGTCATACCTATCAGAACTCCTTCTAACTCAGTGAATTATTATCTCTGTAATAATTCACTCGACTCATCGACTACGGGCATATTAGGCCACTATGCCATAGTCCCCAGACGATACAAGGGAATCCAATCCATTGGACCTATCTGTCCTCAGTTACCGTGTACCTATAGTCCCTCATCCATCTAATATACCAGAGACCATATATCGAGCATGGTGTTGTCAGACCCACACGGTTTCTACTCGAGTCTCGCTCTAATCGGATTCTCCCGGAGAACTCTTTCTCTCTCAACCCGAATGACCCTGGTCAGGGATTTGTCTGAGCAAAAACACATGGGATATTCCTCTCATGACGCCGAGAGTGGATGATCCTCTATCGACACTCAATAGCCCTCGTAAGGTCGACTACCACTCCCAATGACCAGCTATACTGGATTTGGGACAGCCAAACCTATAAGTCTGGTATCAAAGAGTGGAGCACTCATACAGGACATCCTTGGTGTCTCAAGTCTAAGGACCAGATAAACCACTAGGACTACGGAATCGCTGTATGACAATAAGGCATCATCAACCATCCAGCATTCCGTAAGCGGATCAATTAGTGAACTCATTCTCCAATGAGCACCTGTACTGTATCCCTAGTGTCCCTACACAAGCAGCTATGAGACCAACTGCATCCATCATATGGACGGGTATACAGTGCACCAGTCTGTCCGGTTATCACGATATCCCTCTCGAGTAACCTACGACCGGGATTATTTAGGATATGTGTTTAAAGGTGAATCGATCTCACTATCGTGATCTCATCAAGATCCGATTCCCGTTGCACAAATCCAAGGACATCACAATATATGTATGCATTTATGCAATAGTTATAAAGTGATATATCCCAAAATATAATAAGCAAAAAGATTCTACATTAAGTCACACGTGCCATCACTCACGTGATTGGCTTGCTGGGCACCTATGACTAGCAACGAGGATATACGATTTCCCTAGGTAACACAATCTATTCTATATGTAGTTTTTCAGTTTCGCGAATTTTGCGCACCAATCATCGCCCGACCACGAACAACTCTTTGGGAATCAAGGATTTTGTTTTTCTTGTTCTTCTAGTGTGCATGTGATGTCGCCCACAAAGATTTTCCCAATAGTAGTATCAGAGCCAAGTTGTTCGTGCGATAGATTGGTTTTAAACTGCGTGTGTTGTGTTTTGGAGAAGCTTTTGACGTCAAAATCGTTGACGTAAAAGCGAAAAAAGGCAACAACTGTTGCTGCCCTTGCTGCTGTCGTAGATGGTAGCAGCAGTCGTAAGGGCAGCATTGCTTGTGGCCGCTGCTCCCGTAGGCAAAAACCCAACAGGGGCGACTGCCCGGTGAGGTAGCACCGCCCGCGGAGGGGACGGCGCCCATAGGGGCGCTCGCTCGCGATAGCGACGGCGCCCGCGGGGGCGCCTAACTGTAGGGGCAGTGCTGCCAGCGAGCGTGCTGCTTGTAGGCGAGGGCAGCGACCTCGCCCTCCGTCGCATAGCCCGGTGCCGGCAAGGTGATAGAGGCGGCGGCAGCAGTAGTAGCAATAGGGGAGGATGAGGGCATTAGGGTTTTCTGGGCAAAAGATAATTTTGCCCCTCAAAATTTGAGAAATTTTAGTTTATGTCTTTTGTCTAAATTATGAAAATACCCCTAGGAATTAAGAAATTCCCTATATGTCCTTGATTTCATAAAATACTAATTAATTAAAAGTTTAGTTGATTATTATTTTTATTATTATCTAGTAGTCCTACATGATGATGATTATTTATACATGTGATGTATGATGTATGGACGAATGATCATGGGCCGTGTGATTTGTGTACTTGTGATTATTATTATTGGGGTCTACGAGCCTCTATTATATTTCTCGTTTATTGTCGGGCCTACGTGCCTATGATTAAGTTGTAATCACATGAGGAGGCGTAGTGGGATCGTAGATGCGATAGCGAGACCCACTAGACGGACGATCGCGATGCATGAAGATGCATCGAGATGTCGACGGAACCGACGAGGACGAGATGGACAATCATAGGGCATGGAGATGCACCGTTGTACACATATATCTTGATATGAGTGATTAGGCCTACTAGCTCGGGCTTAATCACATCAGGTTGTGGTCCATGATCATCTGGTGTGATTGCTTATACACATACTAGACATGTATATATATTTGTATGCGATGTAGATATATATTAAATATGTATATGTGTGACATGTCATATTAGTAGATCAAATCATAGAAACATCTCTCTCGATAATATTAAGTAGGTAAATGTGAGGCAATTAGATTGACCCATGTGGCCTTCCATCGTTATAAGTAGGAACCGATTCTGAATGTAGGTTGAGTTGGTCGAGTCCCTCAAGACTCACCTATATCACGATTCGCTATCTTGCTTATGACATAGAGATGTCACTGGTGACCTGAGTACATGGTATGCTTAGTCTAGTCCCTTTAGGGTATATCATCAAATCAGACTCATCTAGTAACGAAGGTGTTGACTTAACCGAGCATCATGATTAGTTGAGTCCCTCTAGACCATGATGATTCGGAGGCCGAATAGGACGGGAATCATAAAGAGTTGTGATCGGCAAGAGTTTCCTACCTTTTAGGCTTAGTGTGATTGGTGGAGTCCCTCGAGGTTACACTAAGATGCTGATTCGATCCTGATCCCCACTATAAGTTTGCCGGAAACTTCCGTTTCACGTGCTGAGGGTGTCGCGTGACTCGATAGTAAAATAGTGGGAGCATATTAAGATAGAAGTCCACATCTTGATAGTTTATTTCTTGCAAAATCTGCATGTTATTCATTTCTGCTAAAAATGTCGCTTTCAAATCCCTTATGTCGCATACTTGATGTCAACCGCCTCACTGGTCCAAATTATATGGATTAGCTTGGTAACTTGAGAATTGTTCTCATGGTAAAGAAAATCGTGTACATCCTTGATAAAGTGATGCCTGCGCCCGAAGAAAGGGCAAGCGAGGATGAGATCGCTCGCTACGTGAAGTACATTGATGACTCCACTCTTGCTCAATGGTGTATGTTGGGCTCTATGACTCCTAAGTTATAGAGACAACATGAAAAGATGGATACCAGATCTATTCTCCTACATGTTCGTAAATTGTTTGAGGAATAAAGAAGGACTCAGCGATATGAGATTTCCAATAGCCTCTTCTGTGCTAGGATGACTGAGAGTACACCGGTTCAAAACCATGTCCTAAAGATGATTGAGTGGATAGAGAAACTCACAGGTCTAGGAATGGTCCTAGAGGATAACTTGTGTGTGGACATTGTGCTTCAGTCCCTACCAGATTCCTTTTCACAGTTCATAATGAATTTTAATATGAACAAGCTTAAGGTGACTCTCCTATAGCTCTTCAATATATTGAGGGAGGTAGAGAGTACTATTAAGAAAGAGAAGTCAGTTCTCTACACTGGTGAGACCAGAAAGAAAAGGAAAGCAGAAAGGTCCCTTAAGAAGGGAAAGGGCAAGGGCAGACTAGGTAAAGCAAAGGTTGCTAAGAAAGACCCAATAAAGGACAAAGGATAGTGCTTCCACTGTGGTAAAGATGGGCACTAGAAGAGGAAATGCAAAGAGTACCTTGTAGAATGGGCGAAACAAAAGCTTGATGAAGCTTCAGGTACATATCATGTATATGTAAATGTGTCCAAGAGGAAACGAGATGAGATGAACAGTGTATACCTGTGGCATTGTAGGCTAGGTCACATCTATGAAAGAAAGATTCAAAAGTTGTTCAATGATGGATATCTAGATCCATTCGACTATGTATCATATGCAACTTGCGAACCTTGTTTTCATGGAAAACTGACCAACTCTCCATTTAGTGGAACTAGAGAGAGAGCCACTGAGCTGTTGAAACTCATAAATAGTGATGTATGTGGACCAATGTCAACTCATGCCATTGGTGGTTACCCCTACTTCATTACCTTTACTAATGATTTCTCAAGGTATGGATATGTGTATTTAATGAAGTAAAAGTCTAATGCCTTTGAGAAAATTAGAGAGTATAAGAATGAGGTGGAGAACCAGACTGGAAAGAGTATCAAAACTCTTCGATCAGATCGAGGAGGCGAGTACTTAAGTACAAAGTTTACTCAGTTCCTCAAGGACCATGGGATATTATCCCAATGGACACCTTCTTATACATCTCAGCTCAATGGTGTCTTTGAAACGAAAATTATACGCTATTAGACATGGTACGATCCATGATGTGTTTCGCTGACCTACCCATCTCATTCTGGGGATATGCCCTAGAAACTACAGATTACCTTCTGAACATAGTTCCAACTAAGTCCGTAGTGTCTACACCATATGAGATATGGAAAGGGAAGAAGCTTGATCTTAAGGTTGTTAAGATTTGGGGTTGCCCTGCCCACGTTAAAGGACAACCCCGATAAGTTAGAATCAATGACAGAGCGATGAAAATTTATGGGGTACGCTAAGGAAACTTGTGGGTATTATTTCTATCATCTCGAGGACCAAAAGGTCTTTGAAGCTAAGAGAGCAGTGTTCCTTGAGAAGGAACACATTCTTGGCGGAGATAGTGGGAGAATGATAGGGTTGAGCGAGGTTGGAGAACCAAGCTCAAGCACCACTCTACAGCCCGAGTCTTTTCAAGTATCTAATACACAAGTTTCAACTTTACGTAGGTCTGATAGAGTGTCTCATCCTCTTGAGAGATATGTGGAACAAATTAGAGGAGAGGATGTTGAGGATATTGATCCTCAAACCTACGAGGAGGCTATTATGAGTATAGACTCCGGGAAGTGGCAAGAAGCCATGAATTCTGAGATGGATTATATGTACTCCAACAAGGTTTGGAACCTAGTTGATATGCCCGAAGGTATTATACCCATCGGATGCAAGTGGATCTTTAAGAAAAAGATCGGAGTAGATGGAAAGGTAGAGACCTATAAAGCAAGGCTAGTGGCTAAGGGGTATCGTCAAAGGCAAGGTGTTGACTATGACGAAACCTTCTCACCCGTAGCAATGCTAAAATCCATCAGAATTCTATTGGCTATTGCAGCACACTATGATTATGAGATCTGCCAGATGGATGTGAAAACCGCATTCCTCAATGGGATCCTCGATGAGGAGGTGTATATGATGCAACCTAAGGGATTCGTGTCCAAGAACTGCCCATATAAGGTGTGTGGGTTGCTTAGATTCATTTATGGACTAAAGCAAGCTTTCCGAAGTTGGAACATAAGCTTTGATGAGGCAATCAGATCTTATGACTTCGTTAAGAACGAAAATGAGCCTTGTGTGTATATGAAGGTAAGTGGGAGTGCTATCACCTTTTTGGTGTTATATGTGGATGGCATCCTGATCATTAGGAATAACGTAGAAATGTTATCCATAGTAAAGGCTTGGTTATCTAGACACTTATCCATGAAGGACTTAGGTGAAGTATCCTATATCTTGGGGTTTAGAATCTATAGAGATAGATCCAAGAGGATACTTGGCTTGTTCTAGTCTAGGTACATAGAAACCATTGTCAAAAGGTTTGGCATGGAAAATTCCAAGAGAGGTCTCATACCGATGAGACATGGGATATTGCTTTCTACGAGTATGTCCCCAAAGACTCCTGAAGAAAGGGCAAACATGGATATGATACCTTATGCATCAACAATAGGGTTTATCTTGTATGCCATGCTATGTACTAGGCCTGATATAGCGCATGCTTTGAGTGTCACGAGCAGGTATTAGGCAGATCCAGGCTTGGAGCACTAGAAAGCAGTAAAATATATCCTTAAGTATTTGAGAAGGACTAAGGATCTTTTACTAGTATATGGAGGTAGTAGCCTTAATGTTGAAGGCTACACAGACTCAAGTTTTCAGTCTGATGTCATTGTTAGCAAGTCGAATTCGGGGTACGTGTACACCTTGAATGGAGGAGCAGTGTGCTGGAAGAGTTCTAAGTAAGATACTACTACTGACTCAACCATAGAGGCGGTGTACATTGCTGCATCAGATGTAGCAAAGAGGGAGTCTGGGTGAAGAAGTTCATCATAGATTTTGGAGTCGTGCTGAGTAGCGAGGAGCCGATCTCCTTATATTGTAACAACAACGGGGCGAATGCTCAAGCGAAGGAACCTAGGTCTCATCAGAAATCTAAGCATGTTTTGAGGAGGTTCCACCTTATCAGAGAGATCGTAACTCGAGGAGATGTAGCAGTGGAAAGAAATCCATCTGAAGATAACATTGCAGATCCAGTGACAAAGCCGCTATATTAGATTGTCTTTGAGCGTCACATAGGGTCTGATAGGGATTAGACACATAGGTGATTGGCTTTAGGTCAAGTGGGAGATTGCTAGTCCTAGGTGCCTAGCAAGCCAATCACGTGAGTGATGGCACGTGTGACTTGATACATAATCTTTTTGCTTATTATTTTTTGGCATATATCACTTTATAACTATTGCACATATGCATATATATATTGTGATGTCCTTGGATTTATGCAATGGGAATCGGATCGTGATGAGATCGATTCACCTTTAAACATATATCCTAAATAATCCCGATCATAGGTTACTCGAGAGGGACATCGTGATAACCAGACAAACTGGTGTGTTGTATACCCGTCCATATGATGGATGTAGCTGGTCTCATAGCTGCTCATGTAGGGACACTAGGGATACAGTACAGGTGCTTATTGGAGAATAAGTTCACTAATTGATCCACTTACGAAATGTTGGATGGTTGATGATGCCTTATTATCAGATAGCGATTCCGTAGTCCTAGTGGTATATCTGGTCCTTAGACTTGAGACACCAAGGATGTCCTGTATGAATGCTCCACTCTTTGATACCAGGCTTATAGACTTGGTTGTCCCAGATCTAGTATAACTGGTCATTGGGATTGGTAGTCGACCTTACGATAGCTATTGAGTGTTAATAGACGATCAACCACTATCGGTGTCATGAGAGGAATATCCCATATGTTCTTGCTCAGACAAATCCTTGGTCAGGGTCATTCGGGTTGAGAGAGAAAGAGTTCTTCGGGAGAATCCGATTAGAGCGAGACTCGAGTAGAAACCATATGGGTCTGATAGCACCATGCTCGATATATGGTTTCTGGGATATTAGATGGATGATGGACTATAGGTACACGATAACTGAGGACAGACAGGTCCAATGGATTGGATTCCCCTATATCGTCTAGGGATTACGGCGTAGTGGCCTAGTACGTCCGTAGTCGATGAGACAAGTGAATTATTATAGAGATAATAATTCACTGAGTTAGAAGGAGTTCTGACAGGTATGACTCACGGCCATCTCGATATTGGGCCTTGAGGGTCACACACATATGGTAGGTATTGCGATGAATAGAGGTTCATATATGAGATATCCGACGAAGCCCTTGTCATATTGGATATCCAATAAGCCCCTGAATTATTGGATCCCATGGAAGAGATCCAATAAGAGCCTATGATAGATTATTGGATAGAGATTCACTAATCTAAAGGGCTTGGGTTATTGGATGCAGATCCAATACCCAATAGGTGAGGATCCATTTAGGTTTGATAGGGGACCTCTATAAATAAGATGGATTCAGTCTCATAGGCTAGAGCCTTTACTTGCCTCTCCTATTCTCCTTCCCTTCTCCACCTTAAAGTAGGCCTGGAGTTTTGAGGAGCATCGTAGCAACCCTACTGTGTGGATCACCGCTAGAGAGGAGGACGCTTGACCTTTCTCGCCCTCTCCTAAGGATCTACAAGGAAACAAGGATATACGATCTCCCTATATAACACAATCTACTCTATACACAATATATCAGTTTTATGGATTTTGTGCACTAATCTTCGCATGATGACGAACATCTCTTTGGGAATCGGGGATTTTGTTTTCTTGTTCTTCCGTTGTGCATGTGATGTCGCCCCCAAAGATTTTCCCAACATGTTATAGCTGATGCACTTAGTAGAAAATCTATAAGTTTTATGGCTAGTATGGTCGTGAAGCAACGGAAGTTATTATAAGAAAATTTGAATTTGAATGCTTTGAGGAAAGAGAAAGACTCAATGATATTGATGGCCTCCATTCAAGTGCAATCTAATCTTATTCAACAAATTACGGAAGGACAATTACGAGATCCACATTTAATCTACTTGAGGAATGAAGTAGAAAAGGAATTGAAGCCAACATTTCAAGTTTCAAATGATGGACTATTGAGATTTGGAGATAGAGTATGTGTACCAAATGAACCAGATATCAAGAACCAAATCCTAAAGGAAAGTCATACTTCAAAGTACACCATGCATCCTGGGAGCACTAAGATGTATAGAGATCTCCAAAGTCATTATTGGTGGGAAGGCATGAAGAAGGAAATTGCAAGGTATGTTTCAAAATGTTTGACTTGTCAGCAAATTAAAGTAGAACACCAAAGATCTGGAGGGTTGTTGCAACCTTTAGATATTCCTGAATGGAAATGGGAATGTGTTACCATGGATTTTGTTTCAGGACTACCAAGAACCTCTAGAAAGCATGATGCTATTTGGGTTATCATTGATTGGTTAACAAAATCTGCACATTTCATACATATTAATATGATTTATTCACTTGATAGACTTGCAGATTTATATGTTAATAAAATAGTAAGACTTTATGGTATTCCAAAGGAGATCATCTCTGATATAGACTCCAGATTTCTCTCTAAATTCTGGAGAAGATTACAGGAATCTTTGGGCACTAAAGTCAAGTTTAGTACTGCTTATCATTCTCAGACTGATGGTCACTCAGAAAGAACAATTCAAACACTTGAGGATTTGCTTAGAGCCTATGTTATAGATTGGAAAGGTGAATGGGAAAATGATATTTCACTTATTGAGTTCACTTATAATAATAGTTATAATTCAAGTATTCAGATGACTCCTAATGAAGCTTTATATGGGCGAAAGTGTTGAATCTCATATTTTGATGATAAAACCAATTGATAATTATGTTTATATTTTAATCTGCATTTTGAATGATGCAGGATACTTCAATCTGGATGAGACAATTAAAGCAGAAAAAATCATGTTGTGCTGGAGGAACATGTCAAAAGATTGGACGTCGGGCCGGTGGATCGGTCGACATATCGATAGAAGGCTTCGGGCCGTGGACTCGGGCATCAGACCAAGAAGAGCGGGTATTGCGCCAAGGATATTGGAGTTGCAGAGTCAACTGGCCGATTAGGCAATAGGCCATAGGAGAGGACGATGCGCCGAAGATTCGAACGAAACATCGAGGGACCAATGACATGCCGGACATCTTCGTTAGTTGCTTAGGATAAATTGTCTCGATCGAAGTTTTGTTTTACATGTGCAGGATTAACTACGATGAAAGAAAGACATGCAGTAGGAGTTGCGCTGGAGTCAAGACTATGATCACGTTGGGAGTTTGAGAGTTTGACGGATGTCCGGACGGTCGTCGGAGGTTCTACGGGAACAAATCCGAGAAGTCGAGGAGCTTGCCAAAGAAGCTCATCAGAACTTGCCAAGGGGATCATTGCAAGTCCAGGAGTTGGTCGGAAGTCCACCGGAGCATCGTCGAAGGTTCGTCGGATGTTCACTGGAAGTTCGCCGAAAGCTCATCGGAAGAAGCGATTGACGCACTGGAGCAAGTTGCAGTAAATATTTTAAGAAATATCGTTGTTAGCATGTTGATAAGTTAGGAATGGTAGGTGATCCCATTAACTTAATCTGGGGGCAATTGGGCCCTGGATAGACCCAAGTTGGGCTGAATTGATCAACCCATTCGGACTGGAATTCATGCTAGGCGGTGTCACCGCTAGGGTCGGTGGTGGCACCGCCCAGGAGATAGTCTCCCAGGAAAGCTAGGCGGTGCAACCGCCCAAGTCAAGCGGTGGCACCACCTGGGCTCAGTCTTTGACCGAGACTAGGTAGTGCAACCGCCCCTGTCAGGTGATGGCACCGCCTAGAGGCTCAATCTCTGAGCTATTAGGCGGTTGTACCGCCCCGGTCAAGAGGTAGTACCGCCAGGACCCCGAAAATATGGGAAAAGACACTTTTTGCTAGTCATAGGTGCCCAGCAAGCCAATCACGTCAGTGATGACACGTATGACTTGATACAGAATCCTTTTGCTTATTATATTTCGACATATATCACTTTATAACTAATGCATATATATATATATATATATATATATATATATATATATATTGTGATGTTCCTGGATTTGTGCAATGAGAATCGGATCGTGATGAGATTACGATAATGATATCGATTCACCTTTAAACACAGATCCTAAATAATCCCGGTCACAGGGTACTTGAGAGAGACATCGTGATAATCGGATAGACTAGTGTGCTGTATAGCCATCCATATGATGGATGCAATTGGTCTCATAGCTGCTCATGTAGGGACACTAGGGATACAGTGCAGGTGCTCATTGGAGAATGAGTTCACTGATTGATCTGCTTACAGAATGTTGGATGGTTGATGATGCCTTATTGTCAGACAGCGATTCCGTAGTCCTAGTGGTGTATCTGGTCCCAAGACTTGAGACACCAAGGATGTCCTGTATGAGTGCTCCACTTTTTGATACCAGACTTAAAGGTTTGGCTGTCCTAGATCTAGTACAGCTGGTCATTGGGAGTGGTAGTTGATCTTACGAGGGTATTGAGTGTTGATAGAGGATCATCCACTCTCGGCGTCATGAAAGGAATATCCCATATATTCTTGCTCAAACAAATCCATGGCAATAGTCATTCAGGTTGAGAGAGAAAGAGTTCTCCGGGAGAATCTGATTAGAGTGAGACTCGAGTAGAAACTGTATGGGTCTGACAGCATCATGCTCGATATACGGTCTCTGGGATATTAGATGGATGAGGGACTATATGTACACGATAACTGAGGATAGACAGGTCTAATGGATTGGATTCCCCTGTATCGTTTGGGGACTACAGTGTAGTGGCCTAGTACGTTCGTAGTCGATGAGTCAAGTGAATTATTAAAGAGATAATAATTCACTGAGTTAGAAGGAGTTCTGACAGGTATGACTCACGGCCAGCTCGATATTGGGCCTAGAGGGTCACACACATATGGTAGGCATTACGATGAGTAGAGGTTCAGATATGAGATATCCGACGGAGCCCTTGTCTTATTAGATATCAAATAAGCCCCTGAATTATTGGATCCCATGGACGAGATCGAATTTAGAGCCCATGAGAGATTATTGGATAGAGATCCACTAATCTGAAAGGCTTTGGTTATTGGATGCAGATCCAATACCCACTAGGCGATGATCTATTAGGGTTTGACAGGAGACCTCTAGAAATAGGAGGGATTCAGAGCCTCATAGGTTAGAGCCTTAGCTTGCCTCTCCTATTCTCCTTTCCCTCTCGACCTTAGAGTAGGCTTGGAGTTTTGAGGAGCGTCGTCGCAGCCCTGTTGTGTGGATCACCGCTAGAGAGGAGGACGCTTGACATCCTTCACCCCTCCAAAAGATCTACAAGGAAACAGAGATATATGATCTCTCTAGGGAACACAATCTACTCTATACGCAATTTTAAGTTTCACGGATTTTGCGCACCAATCATCGCACAACGACGAACATCTCTTTGGGAATCGGGGATTTTGTTGTCTTGTTCTTCCATTGCACAACTGATGTCGCCCCCAAGATTTCCCAACACTTTTGAGCTCCAAATTAAAACCAGTTTGGGGCTTATAAAAACCCCGCCCTTTCTTGCATGAAAGGGCAACCAAAGGCACCGAAAATCCAATCTTACTCTGTGATTTTTAGAGCTGAAAGTGTTGTAAAGGCTAGAAGTTCTCCTCCCTCTTTTCTTCCAAGTTTTGATCTTTCAAGAGAGGAGAGAAAAGTTTGTAAGGGTTGTCTCCTAAACCCGTCAAAAGGAGTGAAACTGTAAAAGGGTGGTTGGCCTTCGCCTATTGAAGGAAGGCCTCTAGTGGATGTCGGTGACCTCATCGGAGGAGGAAGCCAAAAGTGAATGTAGGTCACGTTTGACCGAACCACACTAAATCTCGGTTTGCATTTATTTAGAGCATCTTATCTTTACTGCAAACCTCCTTAGTAGCTTACTATCTTCTGCTCATTTACGAATGTGTTTCATAGTTAAGTATTTTCTGAATCAGCGTTAAGACGAAAATCGATTTTATCGTATGAACATCATATTTCAATTTTCGCTTATATTCAGATTTCCATCATAACTGTATACTGCCTTTATATCTTTGCTTTAACTGCATCTCGCATAATCACAAGTTAAAATGATTTATGAATCGGCTTTCATACCGAAATCACTTTTATCATACGAACGTCGTATTCCAGTTTGCTATTACATTCTGTTGTCTATCTTAAACTGCAAACTACCTCTATATATTTGCTTTAACAGCATCTTGTAGAATCACAATTTAAAGTGATTTACGAATCGGTTTTCTTACCAAAATCGCTTTTATCGTACGAATGAAGTTTTAATCGTCAAAAGTTTTTCGCTGCACTAATTCACACCCCCCCCCTCCCCTCTTAGTGATCTTGATCCTAACAATTGGTATCAGAGCCTGATATTTCTCATTTTCGATTTACACCTGAGAGAAACGACTCTTCATAGCTTTCAAGAGGGCTTATCGGTTGTTCATCCACCGTTGTTTAACAGATTGGGCTACCACTTATGGGAAAACTCGAATGAGAGTTTTCTTGATTTCTATGAATTTGGATTTATGGAATATTATTGAAAAAGGTTTTCAACTTCCCTCTAAACCGATGAATGAATAGTCCGATTTGGAGAAGAAGTATTTTTCTTTAAACGCAAAGGCTATGAATGCCTTATTTTGCACTTTGGACAAAAATGAGTTCAATCGGATTTCTACGTGCGAAACAGCTTTTGATATTTGGCGAACACTTGAAATCACGCACGAGGGAACTAGTAGAGTCAAAGACTCGAAAGTTAACATTTTGTTGCATGATTTTGAGCTTTTTCGAATGCAACCAAGTGAGACTATATGCGACATGTACACCCGTTCCACGGATGTCGTCAATAATCTAACAGTTCTTGGTAAATCTTTTTTGACTTTTGATCTCGTAAGCAAGATCTTAAGATCCCTTCTAAAAAGGTAGGATCCTAAAATAATCGCAATACAAGAGATAAAAAATTTAAATATTTTTTCACTTGAAGAACTTATTGGCTCATTGATGACATATGAAATGGTGCGCAATGCACATGATGAACAAAACAACCTTCCAAAGAACAGGAAGGATTTGGGACATAGAACATTTGAAGACCACTCAAGCATAAGCTCAAGTGATGGTGAACAAGAACTACAAATAAATTTTAAAAAATTAAATAAATAAAAATTTAAGAACAAAAAGAACATAACTATTTGCTTGGAATGCAAGAAGAATAACATAATGTGGGATGAATCGAGCTCCTCTGAAGATGAGGAGAAAATCAACAAAGACGAGGTGGCAAACTATGCCTTAACCACTTTCAATGATGAGGTAATCGAAATCCCCCTGATTTTGAAATTACTTGAAGCTTTCATGATTTATTTTCTTTTTTAGTTTAGAATTAATTTTCTTGAAAATTATATGGTTAAAAATAAAAATACAAAAATTATGTTCATGCTAATAATTTTGAAAATGATAACATTGCACATTTTATGATAAACAAATAAAATGATTTTGATTGAAAATATGAAATCATGGTTAAGAAGTAATAATGTTTATCATGTTGATTTCAATTGTTATTTCTCAATTTTTAATGAAATCATGTTTGATTCGAAGTAATGCATGAAGTTGTAATTAAAATATTGAAATTTTGATACCATGATTTGACGATTTTGTGCATGAGATTTTAAAGTTATACATGATGATTGTTGTGGTTTATTGATCTTGATAGTTTTTATGATGAAATTCATTTTTCGATCCTAAACGTTGATGTATGTTTTCATAAATGAAAAAGGCATGCTTCTATGAAATAAATCACATAAATTAAATTGGCTAAAAAGAGAAAAGCATGTTTCTTGAAAAAAAATTTTCTCTATCTTATTGACTTTGATGAATCTATTTGATCATCTTTTTATGAATTTCTTGAAAATAATTTTGATTTGATGATTTGAATTTGAATGAATTTTTATCCAAATCATGATCTCGGTTTATTGGAATTACTTGAGATCTTCTTTATGAATCAAAATCTTATATCTCCTACGTTTCCTTTTACCATTTCCTAACGAGGAGATCTATAAAACTAACCATGATCTTGATAATTATGTTTTGAAACTTTATGTAAATCATGATCATTCACCATGACTTCTTGCATTTTATTAAAGAAATTATTTAAATGAATCATGTCTTTTGGTATTTACACGATCCTTGAGATTTTATCTTTCATGACATGATGTGATTGTATTTATGGCTTGTATGCCTTGAAATGATTAAAATATTTTACACTATTTTGTTCTTCTCCTCTTCTTTCTTGTTTACAATGACAAAATGAGGAGAAATTTTGATCATGCATGATAGGATATAATTGCTATAATGAGAATTTGACACTATTACATGCCTTAATAACATATTAAAAATTATGTGTTATGGATACAAAAATTTCCATTATCATGAGCATGTTTTATCTTCATGATTGTGTTTGAAAATCTATAGCAAAACCATATCCGAATGCATGAAAGTGTTAAATTTCATTTTCGGATTTTCTTGATCGTAACAATTCATTTTTGAAAATCTATTGATCTTGATTTGATGATTTAAATGAGCTTGTTCTTGATTTTTTTGAAATTTATAAATTGAGATTTCTTATGCTTAAATCAAGGTTTTATATGCATGAATTAACATCTTATTCTCTTACAAGATTGAATGAATTCTATCTTTTTCATGATCTCCTAAGAATTATTTATGTTATTTATTTAAGAGGAGATTTGTTAAAATGAATCATGGTTTCTCTTGATTTTTCGAAATTATAACTTAAGTATTTATTTTATAAATCAAGATTGTTTATATGTTCTCTCATGACATCTTTTAAGGCTTATGACTTGAATTTTGTTATGTAAAATTATTTGAATGAATGAAATACATCTCATCACCTAATAATTCTTCTTGATATTCCTCATGTGATGATATGAATACATGATATATTAATTAATTTGTTTTGATGTATACAAATAAGAAGTTTTGATAATGAATGGTAGGATGTAATTTGACAAAATCGGTACCATCATGATGTGAAATAAATAATGATTTGGAATCATGCATTAATGATGATTTTATGATTTCGTATGATGCATGCGATGAAATATTCATGAATTTGAAATGATGCATGCAATACTTATGACAATGATGTACATGATGTATTGCATATGGTGTGTATCACGAATGCTTTAAATGATGAATGTTTGGTATCATGATCAACATGTCGATAAATGCTTAAAAATTTTAATGTTTGAGTACCATATATGATATGCTCATTAATGATGATTGATTTATTTTTCAGTATCGTGAATGAAAAATAAGATTTTTAAAATTTTATATGTTTTAATTTGAATATATCATGATGCACAAATAAGATTGATACGTACCTTTGTCATAATCTGAAAATTGATATAAGGGCCTTCCCTTCTTTTTGATAATGACAAAAGGGGAGCAAGAATTTCTAGCGTGGACATCATGAAAAGAGGCAAACTAGCTAACTTGCATAATTCAAGATGAAAGCAAAAATTCCACTTCTCAAAAGAGAAGAAATTGCTATCTTGAACATCACCGATAATTGCTAGTTTGAAATCTCAAGAAAATGCAAAAATGTTATATCTTGCTTATCTCAAGATGCTAAACATACTAAACTTGTACTTTGCAATGAAAGCAAAATTGTGCAAAGGAAGCAAGAATCATGCGCTTACACAAGAAAGCTATCTTGCATTAGCTTTCGAAATCTTTGCTAGCTTGTATTTAGTAAAACTTGTATATCATAAAAATTGCTAGCTTGTAGTCTAAAGAGAAGCAAACAGTTGCTATCTCATGAAAAGCAAACATGCTAAACTTGTGTTGAATCTCGGATTTTGATGATAAAATCAATTGATGGGTTATTTAATCTAATCCATATTATTGAGTTAAGTGTGCAGGATTAACTACGATAAACAGAAAATACAAAGCAAGAATACCGAAGTCGAGTTCGATGAACGTTTAAGAGTTCGATGAATCGTCGGAGATGCTGTCGGAACCAATCGAGAAGAAATCGGGAACCTGTTGGAAGTTCGCCGAAGAGATCGTCGGAGGTTCGCAGAGATCACCGAGAAGTCTCAGCTACTCTTTAAAGTCATCAAAAGTTCGGGAGCGTGCTTGGACCCCGTCGAATGAAGTTCGTCGGAAAGCTCGTCGAAACAAAACTTGACGTTCGCGGTTAATAAATTGCTTAAGATGTGTTTTGTTATGTAGTTCACTTGTAATTAGGATTAGGATTAAGAAGATAAGCCTATATCCTGGTTAGGGGCCAACTGGGGCCAAAGTCAGATTTGGTTTGGGCTAAAAGAAAGCCAAACCAAGTGAACCGGAGAGCCAGGCGGTGGCACCGCCCAGCACCCGAGTGCTGGGCGGTGACACCTCCTGAGCTGGGCGGTGGCACCGCCCAGCACCCGAACGCTGGGCGGTGGCACCGCCAGCATCGGGAACCCAAAGAGGATTTGAATTTTGGAGCCCAAATTTTGGAGCCCAAATTTGAATCCTCTTGAGGCCTATAAATACCCCTCAAATCTCAGCTGAGATTACAACTTTTTGAGCAGCAAGAGTTTGAGAGAAAAATCTTAGAAAAGTGTTAGCTTTCTTTCTTTTCAATTTGCTAGTGTTCACCTCATCTCTTCTCGAAAATCTGTAAGAGAGTGAACCGCTTGTAAAGAGTTGTAAGAGGGGTATTTACCCTTCCATTTCAAGAAGCTTGCTAGTGGAAGGTGGGAGCCTCATCGAAGAGGGGCCTCGCAAGTGGAGTAGGTCATTTGACCGAACCACTCTAAAATCGGCGTGATCTGTGGTTTGCGTTTCATTACTGTTATTTATATTATTGCAAATCTTCTTATATGCTCTGGTTCCTTATTACTTTTGATGCGCATATTTAAGAATACGCTTTCAAGATTAAACTTGTCAAGTTCCGCTCTCTTCATACGAAAGATTTTTTATAAAACCCAAGTTTTTATCCGCTGCACTAATTCACCCCCCCCCCTCTTAGTGCTGCTCAGATCCTAACAATTGGTATCAGAGGCGAGGTTATCTCTCACATTTGGTTTAATACCCAAGAGAGATGGCTTACTCTGGCATGCAAGAGGGCCATTCTATCACTTTCGTCCACCTATGTTTAACGGGTTGGGATTACATGTATTGGAAGACTGGGATGAGGATCTTCCTTATTTCTATGGATTTCGAGCTTTGGACTATTGTTGAAAACGGATTTCAAAAATCTTCTCTTCCGATGGCGAATGGAATGAATCGGAGAAGAAGGTTTTTTTGCTTTAAATGCAAAGGCTATGAATGCCTTGTTTTGTGCACTAGACAAAAACGAATTTAATCGCGTTTCAATTTGTGATTCGACTTTTGATATTTGGAGAACTCTTGAGGTCACTTATGAAGGCACTAGCCGAGTGAAAGAGTCCAAAATCAACATTCTTGTGCACTCTTACGAACTTTTCCGAATGAAACCAAGTGAGTCCATCGGAGACATGTACACCCGGTTTACGGATGTCATCAATGGACTCAAAGCTCTTGGTAAATATTTTACTAACTTTGAACTAGTAACTAAAATCTTAAGATCCCTCCCTAAAAGTTGGGATCCAAAAGTTACGGCCATTCAAGAGGCCAAAGACCTTAAAACATTCCCTCTTGAAGAAATCATTGGGTCTCTAATGACCTACGAAATGACATGTCAAGCTCATGATGAGCTCGAGAACCCCCTTCCAAAGAACAGGAAGGATATGGCACTCAAATCACAAGAAGACCACTTGAAAGGAACATCAAGTGATGAGGACAGTGACAATTGTTGAATCTCAGATTTTGATGATGAAACTAATTGATTGTGTTTAGATGTTTAACTGCATTATGAGTGATGCAGGTCTACTCGATCAGAATTAGACAGTTAACGCAGGAGGAATTGATGTTGCGCCGGAGGAGATCACGTTAGGATATTGGACGGCAGAAGGCTTCGGACGTTGGGCAACGGGCTAAGGAGAGCGGAATTGCGCCAAGGATATCGGGGTTGCGGAGGTCAACCGCTGATTGGGCAACAATCCGCAAGAAAGGACGATGCACTGAAGAATCGGATGAAACGCCAACCAATGACGTGCCGGGCAACGGAATGTCGATTCGCGTTGTAATAACTGTCTCGATCGGAGTAGATTTTTGGCTTGCATGTGCAGGATTAACTACGATAAACAGAAAATACAAAGCAAGAATACGAGTCGAAGTTTCGATGAACGTTTAAGAGTTCGATGAATCGTCGGAGATGCTTTGTCGGAACCAATCGAGAAGAAATCGGGAACCTGTTGGAAGTTCGCCGAAGAGATCGTCGGAGGTTTTGCAGAGATCACCGAAAGTCTCAGCTACTCTTTAAAGTCATCACAAGTTCGGGAGCGTGCTTGGACCCGTCGAAGGAAGTTCGTCGGAAAGCTTCGTCGGAACAAAACTTGACGTTCGCGGTTAATAAATTGCTTAAGATGTGTTTTGTTATGTAGTTCACTTGTAATTAGGATTAGGATTAAGAAGATAAGCCTATATCTTGGTTAGGGGCCAACTGGGGCCAAAGTCAGATTTGGTTTGGGCTAAAAAGAAAGCCAAACCAAGTGAACCGGAGAGCTGCGGTGGCACCGCTGGCTGAAGCGGATAACACCGCCACCCACCAGTGCTGGGCGGTGACCTATCCTGAGCTAAGCGGTGGCACCGCCAAAGACCAAACGCTGGGCGGTGGCACCGCTTGGCTGAAGCGGTGGCACCGCCAAAGATCGAACCCAAAGAGGATTTGAATTTTGGAGCCCAAATTTTGGAGCCCAAATTTGAATCCTCTTGAGGCCTATAAATACCCCTCAAATCTCAGCTGAGATTACAACCTTTTGAGCAGCAAGAGTTTGAGAGAAAAATCTTAGAAAAGTGTTAGCTTTCTTTCTTTTCAATTTGCTACTGTTCACCTCATCTCTTCTCGAAAATCTGTAAGAGAGTGAACCGCTTACAAGAGTTGTAAGAGGGGTATTTACCCTTCCATTTCAAGAAGCTTGCTAGTGGAAGGTGGGAGCCTCATCGAAGAGGGGCCTCGCAAAAGTGGAGTAGGTCATTTGACCGAACCACTCTAAAATCGGCGTGATCTGTGGTTTTGCGTTTCATTACTGTTATTTATATTATTGCAAATCTTCTTATATGCTCTGGTTCCTTATTACTTTTTGCTAAGCATATTTAAGAATACGCTTTCAAGATTAAACTTGTCAAGTTCCGCTCTCTTCATCTGAAAGATTTTTTATAAAACCGAAGTTTTTATCTGCTGCACTAATTCACCCCCCTCTTAGTGCTGCTCCGATCCTAACAATTGGTATCAGAGGCGAGGTTTTTCTACCTTGGTTTAACACCCAAATAGAAATGGCTCTTTATGGCTTTCAAGAGGGCTTATCGGTTGTTAGATCACCGTTGTTTAACGGATCGGACTACACTTGTTGGAAAACTTCGAATGAGAGTTTTCTTACTTTCTTTGGATTTGAATTTATGGCACATAGTCGAAAATGGATATGAAATATCTTCTCTCCCAATGAACCATTGGAATGATTTGGAGAAGAAGATGTTTTCTTTAAACGCAAAGGCTATGAATGCCTTATTTTGCGCTTTAGACAAAAATGAGTTCAATCGGATTTCTACGTGCGAAACGGCTTTTGATATTTGGCGAACACTTGAAATCACACACGAGGGAACTAGTAGAGTCAAAGACTCGAAAGTTAACATTTTCATGCATGATTTCGAGCTTTTTCAAATGAAGCCGAGCGAAACCATTGTTGACATGTACACCCGTTTTACGGATGTCGTGAATGGTTTACAAACTCTTGGTAAATGTTTCTCAAATTATGAACTTGTTAGTAAAGTTTTACGATCACTTTCTAAAATTTGGGAATCAAAAGTTACGGCAATACAAGAAACAAAAGATTTAAATATTTTTCCACTTGAAGAACTTATCGGCTCGTTGATGACATATGAAATGGTGCGCAATGCACATGATGAACACAATGAACACTTGAACCACCTTCCAAAGAATAGGAAGGATTTGGAACTCCGGACAATTGAATACCACTTGAGCGATGACTCAAGTGATGAGGACAATGATGAACTTGAACTTCGAACACTAACTCTTAATAAGTTCATTAAACAAAAATCTAAAATGAACAATGAACTTGAACGGAGGAAGAGGCCAAAGAAAAGGAAGGCACCCAAGGATGAATCAAGAACTTCCAAAGGTGAAACGGCGAATTGGGCTTTTATGGGCTTCGACTACAAGGTAAGTAACTCAACTCTCTTGAATTATTTTGAAATTACATAATACTTTCATGAGTTGTTTTTAATTTAGTTTAGGATTAATTTTTTTTTAATTACATGTGTTATGTTAATGCAATAAAATGTTAGATATAAATCTAATGCTTATACACCTAGTAAGATTAATCTTATGTATATGCTTGAGAAGCAAGAATGTATATTTTGACGATTTCCATATTGATTTTCAATGACGATGCATGTCTTTTGAATGGAAGGCTTGATGATTTTTTTTTATGAACCTTATCTTTAGTTATCAAACATGATGTATGGTTTTGACATAAGAATAAAATTTGAGCATGCTAATATAAAGTCAATCTTATAAATTAAAATTAAAGAAGTTTTAGTTTTCTATAAGAATCATTCAAAATTATGTTCAATGAAACCAATGCAATAAAGTTGTAATGAAAATGTTGAAATTTTGATACCATGATTTGATGATTTTATGTAAGAGATTTTAAAGTAATATATAATGATTTTTTGTAACTTATTGGTCTTGATGGTTTTATGATGAAATTCATTTTTTTGATCCAAAACGTTGATGCATGTTGGAAAGCATGTTAACATGAAATTTTATTGTGAATCAAGATCTTGTTTTTAAACTCCCATGTTTCTTCTTATTGTTTACTAAAGAAGAAAAATTTCCGAAATGAATCATGATTTTTTTTTTTTCATAATTTTTATGATTCATAAAGAATTGAGAGATTAAAAAAATCTATCTATGTTTTTCTTTTTTATGAATCTTTTGAAAATGATTTTGATTTGATGATTTGAATTTAAATGAGTTTTATCTTGATTTTTTGAGATTTACTTTATAAAAAAATCAAGATCTTGTATCCTCAATGTTACTTTTTAGCATCTACTATCCAAATAAATTATGATTGGTATCATTGCTATATTTCTTCTTATCGTGTACTAAAAGAGAAAATTTTTTCTAAATGAATCGTTGAATTTTGAAACCACAATTCTTTTTATGATTCATAATGAATTGAGAAATTTTATATGCTTGAATTAATATCTTGTTCTCTTATAAGATTGAATGAATTTTATCTATATCATGATCTCCTAAGATTTTCCCTTGATTATTATTATAAATCTATGTATACCATTTTGAATCTCTTGAAAGTAATGTTGAGATTTTGATGAATTTGACAATTTAAATTTGAATGAGTTTGTATTCAACTTACGATCTTGATTTCTTGGATTTACTACTTGAGATTCTTTTTTTAATCACAATCTCTTCTTTATACACCTACAATTTCTGTTATTTATAAAAAGAAGATATTTAATAAAATGAATCATGTCATTTGGTATTCAAATGGTCTTATCTTTGATGATATGATTTCTTTGTATCTATGATACAAATGCCTTGAAATGATTGAAATATTTTACACTTTTATGCTCTTCCCTACTTCTTTCTGGTTTTCAATGATAAAATGGGAAGAAGTTATGATTTGCAATGATGCATACAATATTTGTTCTTTCTAATTATGATGTGATGTATTACATATGTTGTAAATCATGATTTAAAATACTATGGGTTGTTGCTAAAATGATGTATTATAAATATTGATTTAATGTTTTGTATCATGATCAACATGTCGATAAATGCTTAAAAATTTTAATGTTTCAGTATCATGTATGATATGCTTATTAATGATGATTGATTTATTTTTTGGTATCGTGCATGAAAAATAAGGTTATTGAAATTGTGTATGATTTAATTTGAAAATATAATGATGCACAAATAAGAATGATACTTACCTTTGTCATAATATGAAAATTGATATAAGGGTCTTCCCTTCTTTTTGACAATGACAAAGGGGGAGCAAGAATTTCTAGCGTGGACATCATGAAAAGAGGCAAACTAACTAGCTTGCACAATTCAAGATGAAAGCAAAAAATTGCACTTCTCAAAAGAGAAGATGCAAATGTAACATTTGCCAAATTGTTTGCTTGCCTCATGTAAAATATTATCTCTTGCTAGTTTGACATTTTTGCTAGCTTGTATTTTGCAAAACTTGATCACTTTTTCAAACATTTTGCTAGCTTACACTTTGTAAAGAAAGCAAAAATGACACTTCTAGAAGAAAGAGCTTGTTATTTTGAACATCACAAGCTTGCCTATCTTAAGAAACAAAAATTGCAAAAGTGCTATCTTGCCTATCTCAAGAAGCAAAACTTGCAACTTGCACATTGCAATAGGAAGCAAGAATTATGAGCTTACACAAGAAAGCTATCTTACATTTGCTTTCGAAATTTTTGCTAGCTTGTATATTGTGAAACTTACATATCGTAAACATTGCTAGCTTGTAGTCTAAAGAGAAGCAAAAAGTTGCTATCTCAAAAGAAGCAAATGTGCTATCTTGACTATCTTAAGAGACAAAATGCTAACTTGCACATCTAGCAAAACTTGACAAATTTGCATATTTCAAGAAGCAAGAGTTGCTTTCTTAAACATCTCAATATTGCTACCTTGCATGATATAAAATTTGCTATATCAAACATTATAAATATTGTTACTTGCAAAGAAAAGCAAAGTGCAATCTTGCACAAGAAGCAAGTGTTGAATTGCCATGATTGAACTTAAGAATCTAGCTATGCTTTTGTGCTTATATGTTGTGATGAAAATCTAGCTTCATGTTATAAAAACTTGCATATCTTTTAAAATAGCTAGAGCAACTTCTCCTTTTTGTTGATGACATAGGGGGAGAAGTATATTGATGACTTCATGCATTGAATTGAATATTTTATATATTTGCATGATGGTTTAAATATTTTTTCATAACATGTGATGAATGTCACTTGGATTTGGGATAATCCAAGTGTTCTATCAATGGCATATTGATAGGGGGAGTTTGGTTAAACTCCGGGAGTTTAGGTTAACTCCGTTAGTCATCAATTAGTTGTCATCATCAAAAAGGGGGAGATTGTTGAATCTCAGATTTTGATGATGAAACTAATTGATTGTGTTTAGATGTTTAACTGCATTATGAGTGATGCAGGTCTACTCGATCAGAATTAGACAGTTAACGCAGGAGGAATTGATGTTGCGCCGGAGGAGATCACGTCAGGATATTGGACGGCAGAAGGCTTCGGACGTCGGGCATCGGGCGAAGGAGAGCGGAATTGCGCCAAGGATATCGGGGTTGCGGAGGTCAACCGCCGATTGGGCAACAATCCGCAAGAAAGGACGATGCGCTGAAGAATCGGATGAAACGCCAACCAATAACGTGCGAACAACGGAATGTCGATTCGCGTTGTAATAACTGTCTCGATCGGAGTAGAGTTTTTGGCTTGCATGTGCAGGATTAACTATGATAAACAGAAAATACAAAGCAAGAATACGGAGTCGAGTTCGATGAACGTTTAAGAGTTCGATGAATCGTCGGAGATGCTTTGTCGGAACCAATCGAGAAGAAATCGGGAACTTGTTGGAAGTTCGCGAAGAGATCGTCGGAGGTTCGCAGAGATCACTGAGAAGTCTCACTACTCTTTAAAGTCATCACAAGTTCGGGGCGTGCTTGGACCCCGTCGAAGGAAGTTCGCCGGAAAAGCTCGTCGGAACAAAACTTGACGTTCATGCGGTTAATAAATTGCTTAAGATGTGTTTTGTTATGTAGTTCACTTGTAATTAGGATTAGGATTAAGAAGATAAGCCTATATCCTGGTTAGGGGCCAACCCCAGGGCCAAAGTCGATTCGTTTGGGCTAAAAGAAAGCCAAACCAAGTGAACCGGAGAGCCAGGCGGTGGCACCGCATGGCTGGGCGGTGATGACTCCTCTGGGCGGTGGCACCGCCAACACCTAACGCTGGCGGTGGCACCGCTTGGCTGGGCGGTGGCACCGCCAAAGATCGGGAACAAAAGAGGATTTGAATTTTGGAGCCCAAATTTTGGAGCCCAAATTTGAATCCTCTTGAGGCCTATAAATACCCCTCAAATCTCAGCTGAGATTACAACCTTTTGAGCAGCAAGAGTTTGAGAGAAAAATCTTAGAAAAGTGTTAGCTTTCTTTCTTTTCAATTTGCTAGTGTTCACCTCATCTCTTCTCGAAAATCTGTAAGAGAGTGAACCGCTTGTAAAGAGTTGTAAGAGGGTATTTACCCTTCCATTTCAAGAAGCTTGCTAGTGGAAGGTGGGAGCCTCATCAAGAGGGGCCTCATAAGTGGAGTAGGTCATTTGACCGAACCACTCTAAAATCGGCGTGATCTGTGGTTTCGTTTCATTACTGTTATTTATATTATTGCAAATCTTCTTATATGCTCTGGTTCCTTATTACTTTTGCTGCGCATATTTAAGAATACGCTTTCAAGATTAAACTTGTCAAGTTCCGCTCTCTTCATACGAAAGATTTTTTATAAAACCGAAGTTTTTATCTGCTGCACTAATTCACCCCCCCCTCTTAGTGCTGCTCCGATCCTAACAACAATGACATTGCACTTTTGACTCAAAAATTCAAAAAATATTTAAGGAAGAACAAATTTAAAAATAATACAAAAAATAAATTTGAACAAAAGAAGGACCAAGTGATTTGCTATGAATGCAAAAAACCGGGACACTACAAGAACGATTGCCCTCAAGCCAAAAAGAGAACACCAAAGAAGAAGGCGCTCAAGGCAACATGGGATGACTCAAGCACATCCGAAGAAGAGGAGTCCAACACCGAGCAAGTTGCTCACTACGCCCTATTGGCCTTCGAAGAAGAGGTAACGGATTTAATTAATGCAGATTTACCTTATCATGATTTATTAAATGCCTTCCATGAGTTATTTGATGAATGTAAGACAATTAGTAGAAAATACAAATTGCTAAGAAAGGAGCATGATAGTCTTACATGTGCTTTTGATAAATTAAAAACTGAATATCATGATTGTCTAGCTTCATGTGTTAAATGCCATGATTTAGAAACTCTCCAAAATGAGAACTTAGTACTTAAGGACACCTTGAAGAAATTGAGGTCGGTAGCAAGTCCTTAAACATGATCCTTACAAATAAGGGTCACGTTCCTAAAAGGAGTGGAATCGGTTTGTGAGAAGTACTCACCAAAATCCAACCACCTTCGTTAAAGGTCCTATCTTACATGTTCAACATCAAAGCAATTGCAACTTTTGTTTCAAATATGGACATATAACTTACCAATGTCCATTCAAGAAAATTAGTCCAAAACAAATTGATTTGGGTTCCTAAAGGAACCATGATCAAGTCTATGCAACATGATAAACAAGTTAGATTAGTTTTTGAGGCACCCAAAAAGTAAATGGGTACCTAAAAATAATTCCTTCTTGTAGAAATATACACCATCACATGCTAGGAGCAAAAGATGGTATCTTGATAGTGGATGCTCAAGGCATATGACCGGAGATCCATCCCAATTCACCAAGCTCACTAGCATGGGCGAAGGCTATGTCACCTTCGGAGACAACAACAAAGGCAAAATCATTGGCAAGGGAACCATAGGTAACAAATCAAGTTTTTCCATTGATGATGTGTTACTAGTTGATGAATTAAAACATAATCTATTGAGCATTAGTCAATTATGCGATAAAGTTTATATCGTTAGATTTGAATCAAATATGTGCATTATTGAAAAACCAAATCATAACGTGACTATGATTGCTTTAAAAACAAAATAATGTCTATACCATCAATCTTGATGAACTAAGTAATGAAATGTGTTTCTCATATATAAATGATGATGCTTGGCTTTGGCATAGGAGATTAGGCCATGCAAGCATGAAAACAATATCTAAAATCTCATCTCAAGAATTAGTACGAGGGATTCGAATATAAAGTTTATTAAAGATAAGGTATCGATGCATGTCAACTAGGGAAACAAATAAAAACAAGCTTCAAACCAAAAAATCAAATTAGCACCACTAGACCGTTACAATTGATCCATTTGGACTTATTTGGACCAATTGATACAACAAGTCTAGGTGGAAGCAAATATGCTTTTGTGATTGTGGATGACTACTCTAGATACACTTGGACATATTTCTTAGCTCACAAAAGTGATTGTTTCAAGTGTTTCTCTAAATTTTGTAAACTTACTCAAAACGAAAAAGGGTTCATGATTTCATCAATTCGGAGTGATCATGGTGGCGAATTTCAAAACCATGACTTCCAAAATTTTTGTGAAGTAAATGGATACAATCATAACTTCTCCACTCCGAGAAATCCCCAACAAAATGGAGTAGTTGAAAGAAAAAATAGAAACCTACAAGAAATGGCAAGAACTATGTTAAACGAACATAGTTTACCTAAGTATTTTTGGGCCGAAGCCGTAAATACGGCTTGCTACATCATGAATAGAGTCCTAATAAGACCTTCCTTATCAAAAACTCCCTATGAATTATGGAATAACAAAAAACCAAATATTTCCTATTTTAAAGTTTTCGGTTGTAAATGCTTTATTTTAAATGAAAGGGATGCCTTAGGAAAATTTGATGCAAAATCCGATGAAGGCATCTTTCTTGGTTACTCTTCGTTTAAATGACTTTTTGGGTTTTTAATAAAAGAATCTTAGTAATTGAAGAGTCTATTAATGTAGTTTTTAATGAAGTCTCAAATTGTAAGAAAAATGATTTTGATGATGATCTTGGTTTTGATAATTTGAATTTAAATGAACCCCCCCTCCTCAAAATAGCAACTTGGATGCACCTTCTTCCGAAATTTCCTTACCTAAGGAATGGAAGTATATAGATTCTCATCCAAAGGAGCTAATTATAGGGGATACATCTAAAGGGGTTCAAACTCGTTCCTCTTTCAAGAATTTTTTGCTAATGCCTTCCTCTCTCAAATTGAACCTAAGTGCATTGACGAGGCCATAAAAGATGATTTTTGGATTATTGCAATGCAAGAGGAACTGAATCAATTTGAGAAAAAACAAGGTGTGGGAGCTTGTTCCTAGACCTAGTGACCATTTAGTCATTGGTACTAAGTGGGTCTTTAGAAACAAGCAAGAGGCGAAAATGGTATCGTGGTTTAGAAACAAGGCTAGATTAGTGGCCAAAGGTTTCAACCAAGAAGAAGGTATCGATTCTTAAGAAACCTTCGCTCCCATGGCTCGATTAGAAGCCATAAGGATGCTCCTTGCCTATGCTAGTAGTTACAATTTTAAACTATTTCAAATGGATGTCAAAAGTGCCTTCTTGAATGGTTTTATTTCCGAAGAAGTATATGTCGAACAACCTCCCGGATTTGAAAATTCTCTTCTTCCTAATCATGTATTCAAATTGACTAAGGCTCTCTATGGCTTGAAACAAGCTCCTAGAGCTTGGTATGAAAGGCTTAGTTCCTTTCTTATTTTAAATAATTTTACCAAAGGCAAGGTTGATACTACATTGTTTATTAAATATTTTGAAAATAATTTTCTTATTGTACAAATTTATGTTGACGATATTATTTTTGGCTCTTCGGATGAATCACTATGTGAATCATTTGCCAAATCTATGAGTCATGAATTCGAAATGAGTTTAATGGGGGAATTAACTTTCTTTTTAGGATTACAAATCAAACAACTTAAGGATGGTGTATTTCTCAACCAATCTAAATATACATTAGAATTGTTAAAACGATTTAACATGGATAATTCAAAAGCAATAAACACCCCTATGAATACTTCGACTAAGTTAGATATGGATGAAAATAGTGAAAACTTCGATCAAAAAACATACTGGGGAATGATAGGTAGTCTACTCTACCTTACCGCCACTAGACCAGATATCATGTTTAGTGTAGGACTTTGTGCTAGGTTTCAATCAAATCCTAAATTATCTCATCTTAAAAGTGTTAAAAGAATATTTAGGTATCTTAAAGGAACTCCAAATTTAGGTTTATGGTATCCAAAATCTGAAAAATTTGATTTAATAGCTTACGCGGATGCCGATTTTGACGGATGTAGGATAGATAGAAAAGAGTACATCCGGAACATGCCAATTTTAGGACATGCACTTGTTTCTTGGACTTCCAAGAAACAAAATTCAAATAACACTATCTCTGGGTGAAGCCGAATACATTCTTCTTGACATCTGTGCACAAGTTGTTTGGATGAAAAAATACATTAGAAGACTATGGAATTCACTTTAAAAATATTCCCATAAAATGTGATAATACTAGTGCCATATGTCTTACTAAAAATCCAATTCAGCATTCTAGAACTAAGCACATCGACGTTAGGCATCATTTCATACTGTGATCATGTTCTTAACAATAATGTTGTTCTAGAATTCATCGACACAAAGCATCAATTAGCAGACATATTCACAAAAAAGCCTTGAATGAAGACCAATTTGAATTCATTAGAAGGGAATTAGGCATGTTAAATTGTCCCTAAAAAAGCGAGCTTCACGAAAAATGACTAGTCCTTTTCCTTTCTTTTGTAGATTTGATTTCTTCTTTCTTCTTCACTTCAAAATGATCCATTAAAGTATAACTTATTATCTTGAGGGAAGCAAACAAAAGGGGAGAGGAAGAAAAATTTTTTCTTTCCTCCACGGGATGCCAGCTGTGGCACCGCCAGATCTGGCGTTTTGCACCGCCTCGAAGGCCAAGGCCAAGTGACACCGCTTCGGTTTAAGCAGGTGGCACCGACCGGCGACCATTATTAACCCGAGGGGTTAGGGCGGCGGTGACACCCCCAACCCGAAGAAAGCTCTCCAAACCCTCTCCCATTTCCTCTAACCCTCATTTTGCCTCTTAGAAGCACTGGGAAGGTTTCTTGGTGGTCCAAGCCTTCCATTTCTCAAAGATAATCTCCATAAGGTAACACTTGAAATCCTTCTTTCTGATATCTCATTCCCTCTTTTCCTTTCTCTTTCCTTTGCTTATTTTTCACAATTTCATCATCATCTTGTCTAGATAATGGCTCCTAAGAGATCAAAAGGAAAAAGGATTGAAGGAGATTCATTTGACCATGATCTTTTTAGATCAAAAGAGGTAGCCCTTAGTTTTCCAAAATTTGAAAGACGAGGTATCCATAAGGAAAAATATGTTGACTTGGATGAACTAGAAGACTTAGATCCCATTAGGTATTTTGCATACCTAAAAGCTCTACCACTACTGCAACTAGATGAACCAATCTATCCGCGATTAGTTAGATTGTTCTATGCCAACCTATATGAGGACAATAATAGCCTAAGCACTTACCTTCTAGGAACACCCATTAGAATATTTGACAACACCATTTGTGAGCTAATTGGCATAACTGAAAAAGATAAAGGATGCTATTTTAAAGGTAAATGGGACGTCAACTCAATAGGAGCAACCTATACCGAAGCCGTAGAAACAATCTTTGCAAATCCAAACCTTGACTTCCTACCCAAGAGCTGTGAACACTTACTGCCTTTCAACGCTAAAATTCTTCATCACATTATCACAAGCATCATATTCCCCAAACAATTTCATCTTGACGAAATAAGTCAAATTGAGATGAGTACCATGTATTGGATTATGACCGGTCAGGATAATTGTTTTGGGTACTCAATTCGGCAACACATGCAGGATATTATGGGTAAAGATACTATGCTGCCATATGGGAGGTTAATCACTAGATTTCTTCATGCCTATGACATTTGCATCCCACCCGGATGAAGAATCTATTCAAAATGATAAATATAACATAATAAATAAAACCCTGAAAAAGACTTAGGTGCACCTTTAGCAATGGCATATGAGTTAGGCAGCCTAGAAGGACGGATCAATTCCTCCACAAATAGAACACCCAAAACACCAATTCTTATGGGAAATGAATCTCCTCCTCCTAGTCCTTTTGGCGCAGCAGCACCTTCAGCTCCTATTTCCTCCTCTGAAGATCGCATTATGGCAGAACTGTCTCGGATCAAATCACAAAGAAGAACATATTCAAAATCAACAAGTTGAAATTTTGAAGACACTACGACAACTGAATGAAAAATGGATATCATGTATCAGCATTGTGGATTACCTCCTAAGGATTAAACTGATGTATCTTTTAATTCTGTTCTGTTTTGCTTTTAACAACAAGTTTGTCATCGATTAAACGATAACTGATCCTTCCTTTTAGATAACTACTGGTATCTTTTAAGTATGTTTTGATCTGCATGATTTCTTTTGGATAAACTATTTACGGCAAATTTCAATGATAAACCTTGTTAAATGCTATTTTTTTGATGGCTTGTCTCCTTTTGTTGATGACAAAGGGGAGAAGTGATGACCTACACCATAATGATAGCATAACTTATATGGATTACAAAAACTTGTGTGATATGATTGACTTATATGCCTTGCAAAATCCATGAAAAATATCACAAGATTGATTGATCATATTGAAAGCAAGCCATACATCTAAATCATAAAATATATATTGAAAATCTTTATCTTACGTCGTAGTAAAATTTGTCCCTTTTATTTAACTTATGATTTTCATAGAAGTTTTGTATTCACTATTGTTTAAAGAGGATCACGATAAGCTCTACGATTAGAACTTATCGGGTTATGCTTGAATCAATGGAATGGAATTCAAGTGGTTTTATCTTCTCATAATATGGCATATAGATAGGGGGAGTTATGTTTAACCGTCATCAATTGATTGTCATCATCAAAAAAAGGGGAGATTGTTGAATCTCGGATTTTGATGATAAAATCAATTGATGGGTTATTTAATCTAATCCATATTATTGAGTTAAGTGTGCAGGATTAACTTCGATAAACAGAAAATACAAAGCAAGAATACGAGTCGAAGTTCGATGAACGTTTAAGAGTTCGATGAATCGTCGGAGATGCTTTGTTTCAACCAATCGAGAAAAATCGGGAACCTGTTGGAAGTTCGCCAAGAGATCGTCGAGGTTCGGTTGAGATCACCGAGAAGTCTCAGCTACTCTTTAAAGTCATCACAAGTTCGGGGCGTGCTTGGACCCCGTCGAAGGAAGTTAAATCGGAAAGCTTCGTCGGAACAAAACTTGACGTTCAGCGGTTAATAAATTGCTTAAGATGTGTTTTGTTATGTAGTTCACTTGTAATTAGGATTAGGATTAAGAAGATAAGCCTATATCCCTGTTTAGGGCCAATTGGGGCCAAAAGTCAGATTTGGTTTGGGCTAAAAGAAAGCCAAACCAAGTGAACCGGAGAGAGCCGGTGGTGGCACCGCCTGGTTTGAAGCGACACTTACCTCTGAGTGGGCGGTGGCACCGCTTGGGCGGTGGCACCGCCAAAGCATCGGAACCCAAAGAGGATTTGAATTTTGGAGCCCAAATTTTGGAGCCCAAATTTGAATCCTCTTGAGGCCTATAAATACCCCTCAAATCTCAGCTGAGATTACAACTTTTGAGCAGCAAGAGTTTGAGAAAAAATCTTAGAAAAAGTGTTAGCTTTCTTTCTTTTCAATTTGCTAGTGTTCACCTCATCTCTTCTCGAAAATCTGTAAGAGAGTGAACCGCTTGTAAAGAGTTGTAAGAGGGTATTTACCCTTCCATTTCAAGAAGCTTGCTAGTGGAAGGTGGGAGCCTCATCGAAGAGGGGCCTCAAAAGTGGAGTAGGTCATTTGACCCAACCACTCTAAAATCGGCGTGATCTGTGGTTTTGCGTTTCATTACTGTTATTTATATTATTGCAAATCTTCTTATATGCTCTGGTTCCTTATTACTTTTGCTGCGCATATTTAAGAATACGCTTTCAAGATTAAACTTGTCAAGTTCCGCTCTCTTCATACGAAAGATTTTTTATAAAACCCAAGTTTTTATCCGCTGCACTAATTCACCCCCCCCTCTTAGTGCTGCTCCGATCCTAACAACTTGTACATCTATAATTGCTAGATTGCATGATGATAAAATTTGATACTATGTTTTTCATGCAATAAGTTGAACCTATATTCCAAACACGAGAATAGTTGGACTTCTCCTTTTTGTTGATGACAAAGGGGGAGAAGTGTGATGTTATGCATAAGTTCATGATGATGTGTTGCAAGTATTCATGATGAATATTGCAATGACTTGAATTCAGTTTGAATTCAAGGTTCTATCAATATGGCATATTGATAGGGGGAGTTTGTTTAAACTCCGGGAGTTTAGTTTAACTCCGTCATCAATTGGTTGTCATCATAAAAAAGGGGGAGATTATTGAATCTCGTATTTTGATGATGAAACCAATTGATAATTGTGCTTATGTTTTAATCTGCATTTTGAGTGACGCAGGATGCTTCGATCAGGATGAGATAATTAAAGCAAGAAAAATCATGTTGTGCCGGAGGAACATTTTAGAAGATTGGACATCGGGCCGGTGGATCGGTTGACGTATCGATAGAAGGCTTCGGACCATAGACTCGGGCATTGGGCCAAGAAGAGTGGGTATTGCGCTAAGGATATCGGAGTTGTGGAGTCAACTGGCCGATTGGGCAATAGGCTGTAGGAGAGGACGATGCGCCAAAGAATCGGACGAAGCGTCGAGGGACCAATGACATGCCGAACAATTTAGTTAATTGCTTAGGATTAATTGTCTCGATCGAAGTTTTGTTTTAATGTGTAGGATTAACTACGATGAAAGAAAGACATGCAGCAGGAGTTGCGCCGGAGTCAAGACTATGATCACGTTGGGAGTTCGCGAGTTTGATGGAAGTATGGACTATCGTCGGAGGTTCTGTAGGAACAAATCCGAGAAGTCCAGGAGTTTACCAAAGAAGCTCGTCGAAACTCGCCAAGTGGATTGTCGCAAGTCTAGGAGTTGGCCGGAAGTCCGCCGGAGCATCGCCGAAGGTTCGTCGGATGTTTGCTGGAAGTTCGCCGGAAGCTCGTCGGAAGAAGCGATTGACGCACTAGAGCAAGTTGCAATAAATGTCTTAAGAAATATCGTAGTTAGCATATAGATTAAATTAGGAATGGGAGGTGATCCCATTAACTTAATCTGGGGATAATTAGGCCCTGGATAGACCCAATTTGGGCCAAATGGATCGACCCATTCGGACCAGAATTTATGCTAGGCGGTGGCACCGCCCAGGAGATAGTTTCCCAGGAAAGCTGAGCGGGGCAACCGCCCAGGTTAGGTGGTGGCACCGCTTAGGCTCAATCTCTGAGCGAGACTAGGCGGTGCAACCGCCCTAGTTAGGTGATGGACCGCCTAGGCTTAGTCTCCGAGCGAGATTGGGCAGTGCAACCGCCCTTGTCAAGCGGTGGCACCGCCTAGAGGCTCAGTCTCCGAGCTGCCAGGCGGTTGTACTGCCCCAGTTAGGAGGTAGTACCGCCATGACCCCGAAAATCCGAGAATAGGTACTTTTGAGCTCCAAATTCAAACCAGTTTGGGGCCTATAAAAACCCCACCCTTTCCTGCATGAATGGTCAACAAAGGCACCAAAATTCCAATCTTACTATGTGATTTTTAGAGCTCAAAAGTGTTGTAAAGGCTAGAAGTTCTCCTCCCTCTTTTCTTCCAAGTTTTGATCTTTCAAGAGAGGAGAGAAAAGTTTGTAAGGGTTGTCTCCTAAGCCCGTCAAAAGGAGTGACACTGTAAAAGGGTGGTTGGCCTTCGCCTATTGAAGAAAGGCCTCTAGTGGACGTCGGTGACCTCGTCAGAGGAGTAAGCTGAAAGTGGATGTAGGTCACGTTTGACTGAACCACTCTAAATCTCGGTTTACATTTACTTCGAGCATCTTATCTTTACTGCAAACCTCCTCAGTAGCTACTACCTTCTGCTCATTTACGAACGTGTTTCATAGTTAAGTATTTTTCGAATCAACGTTAAGACGAAAATCAATTTTATTGTATGAATATTATATTTCAGTTTGCGCTTACATTCTAATTTCCATCATAACTGCAAACTGCCTTTATATTTTTGCTTTAATTGCATCTCGCTTGATCACAAGTTAAAGTGATTTTTGAATCGGCTTTTATACCGAAATCGCTTTTATCGTACGAACATCATGTTCTAGTTTGCTATTACATTCTGTTGTCTATCTTAAACTGTAAACTGCCTCTATATATTTTCTTTAAATGCATCTCGCTTGATCACAAGTTAATGTGATTTACGAATCAGCTTTCTTACCAAAATCGCTTTTATCGTACGAATGCAGTTTTAATCGTCGAAAGTTTTTCGCTGCACGAATTCACCCCCCCACCCCTCTTAGTGCTCTTGATCCTAATAGAAAGTGCATAACACCTATATGTTGGGAGGAAGTTGGTGACAAAAAGTTGTTTACACCGGACAAAGTGCAAGAAACTACCGAGAAAATTCAAGTTATAAGGAAAAGGTTAAAAACTGCTCAGAGTTGTCAAAAGAGTTATACTGACAATAGAAGATGAGATATTGAGTTCGAAAATTGGAGATTTTGTGTTCTTAAAGGTCTCCCCTTCCAAAGGCATTATAAGGTTTGGGAAAAAAGGAAAGTTAAGCCCAAGATTTATTGGACCTTTAGAGGTCCTTGAGAGGGTTGGTTCTATCGCTTACAGGGTTGCCTTGCCACCAACGTTGTGCCATATCCATAATATATTTTATGTTTCGATGATTAGAAAATATATACCTAATCCTTATCATATAATTAAGTATGAGCTAATGGAGATCGATAAAGATTTATCTTATGTGGAAGAGCCCACTTCGATTGTTGATAAGAAAGAAAAGATCCTAAGGAATCGGGTCATCCCTCTAGTTCAAGTAATTTGGAGACATCATTTTGGAGAGGAAACAACCTGGGAGCTAGAGGAGGAAATGAAAAAATTTTATCCTTGATTTTTCATCGATAAAGGTATAATAAATTTAGAGGACTAAAATTTTCTTTTAAGGGGGGGAGAATATAACATCCCTCATTTTAAAATTTTCGTATAAATTTCTAGTTGTAATATAAGTATCTATTTTAAATTCAATAAAAGAGCCAAAGTATAAATCTAAGAACTTATTCATAAGATTTGGGGATTTGTTCAAAAAAAAAAACCTAAGGACCTATATGTAAACCCTGAGGACCTAATCGTAAATATAATAATGCAAGGACTAATCTACAAAATATATAAAATTACAAAACCCACCGCTTAAGCCTCTCTGCCTTCATTCTCAAGAAACCTGAGAAGGTAGCTGTGTGGAAAAAGAGAAGAAGAGAGAAAGAAGAAGAAAAAAAAGGGGGAAGAAGAAGAAGAGAAATTTGGGGCTTTGAGGTTTCTTGCTCAAATCTTCCCATTTGGGGTCATAATTCTCAAAGGCAAGTGTTCTAATTCCATCCTATAGAAATATTAGTTTCTGTTCTCATATTGATTCTGAATAATATGAAAGATTTCTGCTTAGAACCTGATCTTTCTCTTGTTAGACACAAAACCATGGATCTTGAATTTTTTGGTAAACTAACCCTTGTAGAGTTTTTCAGCCATATTTTTTAGTACCAAATGTGGATATAGGCATGACCTTATTCTTTTGAAATTAGACTCTTATACCTTTCTTTTGACACTAATATTAAAAATTTTGGACACCGGATACTTACCCAAACTTCTATTTCAAATGAGCCTATGGATGATGCAAAACAGGGATCAAAATTTCTAACCTTTAAATATTAAAATATCTATAAGTCCCAGTTGGAAATTCTGACTTATACCAAAATGCCTTCATTTGAAATTAGACTTGTTTTGATATATAAATTGAAATATTTAGAATTCAAATGCCTATCCTGTTATCTATTGAAACCGACCCTTTGAGTTCTGCAAAACAATGATTTTGTTTTTGATCTTTAGTTACTAAATCAATGGTAACTCCTTGTTGGAAACGTTGATTCATACAAAACTTATTTCATCAAAAACTAGATTGAAATATCTTTCCAATGATATATTTTATGAGTAAATTGGAGCAAGATTGATGGTCTAAATCATTTATTCAATGTGCCTCTCGAATTTTGTCATAAATCAAGCTTTGGTCGATTTCACATAATATGTTTATATTCGTTTGGAAATAGATTTTATTCAGTTCCCTTCACTCAATTGAGGCTTATATTAATGCTTGAATTTTGGTTTACTCTTGTCTATAAATTATTTACATTCTTGAAATATATTATGTAACGTTTATGCTATATCACATTGACTCAAATA
Source organism: Musa schizocarpa (assembly GCA_900464855.2). NCBI lineage: Eukaryota > Viridiplantae > Streptophyta > Magnoliopsida > Zingiberales > Musaceae > Musa > Musa schizocarpa. The sequence continues at coordinate 28,257,154 of LS990918.1, forward strand.
GGCACATGTATATCCCATTATTTCGCATTTGCTTTCGATATGTACCTATTCCAGTTTTATTCCTTTGGATATCAAATTTATCTAACCTTCTTATTTGAATTGAGATGTATGTGATTTCTTGGAATCCGTGTGTGCTCTTGCTTTCATTTTCTTTCAAATCTGAATACAATTGTGAAAGATTATTGCTTACTTCATATTAACTTGTAAAGACACATGTACGTTTTGTTGTTCCGTGTGTGCTTCCGATATATGCTATTTATTATTCATACTATCCTTTTGTACTTTGGCGTTTATGGGATATTGTGAACCTTTGCCAGAAATTGTGAAGGGAGTTATGTATAGAGCCTATGATGCTCTGCCGACCCTTATGACTTCACTCAGATCTGGGTGGATGGAGCCCCCAGACGTGGGAGACTTATGTTTGGTGGTCATTCAGAAATAGATGTACCATATTATGTTATGGTCCCACTTCACCTTCTGTATGTTTGATATGATATCTAGAGCTTTGGTTATGTGTTTCTATACATGCTTTGGATAAGAATGATATGAATGCAACGTCAAATTCGACGTTTGAGCTTCAATTTCGTATTTGTTCTTTGATATGCTCCAAAATTGTTTATATGCCATTGATATGCTTTGAAATATTTCACATATCATTGATATTTTTCGAAATATTTTATTTGTTATTAATATGCTCCGAAACATTTCATAGTCTATTGATATGCTCCGAAATATTTCATTTATTATTGTTACGCTTCAAAATGTTCCAAATGTCATTGATGTGCTCCGGAACATTTCATACACTATTGATATATTCCAATTACTCTATGCTCCATCTGTTATGAACCAAATATGTTTGATTGAAATGACATTTGTGATTCTACACCTAATAAGATTACGACTATGAATTCTTATATTATGCCTTGCATTTTGAAACCTTATTTATTTGGAAATTGTTCTCTTTTTCCATGGATATGTTAGTTAGTTGCTGAGTCTTATATGCTCACTCTATTGCTGTATAAATTTTTCAGGATAGCTTGTCGCTTGCTTAAATGTAAAAAAAAATTGGGCTGAGGCAGTGGAAAGCTAGAATATTTTGGGAAGATCTTTATTAGTATATATGTTTTTGTTGTATAAGCATACTCTACATCTAATGAAATGTTGATGGTGAATCTAAACTTGTGGATCTTATATAAGTTTAAATGACCTCTTATGTTTAGGATTCTGGAATGTTAAGTTTAATTCGTGTAATGATATGAACTTATGGTAAACATTGGTTTGGTGACCATGTAGACTCCCACACTTGTGAATTTACGTTGTGGTTATTATTTTGGTGAGTTGGGTTCAAATTTTATGAATCATCGAGTGATGTGTTGTATGTTTATGAACTGCACAAGGTTTATGAATTTGTGGATTATAGAGGTGAAATTTTGATTTGAATGTTTTCTTAGTGACCTCAAATGTGTGTTTGGATCCTGGATTGGTTTGTGATTAAACATTTAATATTATTGATATATTTTTTTTAGGGGCATGATAGTATCAGAGCATGGTTTAAGGATCACTAAAATATTTGATATGTTGTGGTGTAAAATATATTGAGGTCTAGTAAACTATAGTGATCGGGGGAAATTTTCTTTGATGTCTTTAGGAGTCTAGGAGGATGAGGACATTTAGCTCTCCTACTTCATCTAGTTTTGATTAATTAAGTAGGATGAAAGGGGTGATCAGGGATATTGAATTAGAGTAGCACAATGAAAGTATGGTGAACCTAATTTCATTGGTGGTAGAAAAATGGATGATACAAACGGAGAAGATATTTAATGTGCAAAATTGTTCTGATGATCAAAAGATTTCTTTTACCACCTTATATTAGAAGTAGAGGCTTATTATTAATGGGAACAATGAAAAGAATTTCTGTAAATCAAGGATAAGAATAGCTAGGACATGTTTACTAATAAAAACATTATTGCAAATGAATCAGAAAGTGATACGAGTTAAATTATGAAACAAGTTTGTGTTTGTGGGTGACTAGAGTCTATTTTACTTATGGAAAGTTAGATCGTAAAATAAAAGACTACTCTTTGAACAAGAAGAAAGAGTCACTACCTCCTAAATCATCAGCCCATGTGAGAGTGTCTGCTATCACTGAATATGATTCTAAAACTTTTGAATTAGTGGTCAAAGGTATTATTCATGTTTATGAAAGAATGCAAATATGGGTCTCATCTATGATTTGATTCATAATATTTTGCTTATCACTTTGGTATTCAACCTGGACCACTACATTATGTGCTATATGTAAATGCGATCATTGGAGATTCTTTGATAACGAACTTGAATATGGTCCTCTTGTCTGATTTTTATTGGAGAACTTGAACTTTTTATTGATTTAGTTCTCCTAGATATTTGGAGTTTTGATATTATACTTGGTATGGATTAGTATCTTCTTATCATACCAGTATGGATTGTTACATAACAAATAATCACTTTTTTCCTATTAGATCAGCCCATCTTTTATTTTGAGAGTATTGTACATGTTTTATCTACTTGCCTATTGTATCCTAGGATGACTTGTCCAGATTACCTCCAAACATATCTTTGCTTTTGTTTTGTCCTTGGGATAATCCCAATATCTAAGCCTCCCTATAGAATAACATCATTTGAACAAGTGGAATTAAAAAAAAGCAACTACGAGAATTATTAGATAAGGGTTTCATATAACCCAACGTTTCACTGTGGGGTGCTCCGGTACTATTAGTGAAGAAGAAGGATTGAACATTGAGGCTTTGTATTGATTATAGATAGTTGAATTAAGTGACCATCAAAAACAAGTATCCCGTACCCAGAATTGATGATTTATTTCATCAACTGCAGGGTGCACAAGCATTCTCTAAGATTGACTTGAGGTCAGGTTATTATCAATTGAAGATCAAAGAGGAGGATATTCCAAAAATAGCTTTTAGAACTCGATATGGTCACTATGAATTCTTGGTGATGCCTTTTGGTTTGACTAATGCCCCTACAGCTTTTATAGAACTAATAAATAGGATATTTCAACCACTCTTGGATGACTGTGTAATATATATATTCATTGATGACATATTGGTGTATTCAAGAAGTAATCAGGAGCATGAGGAACACTTGAGAAATGTATTGTTCATATTAAGAGTAAAGAAGTTGTATGCAAAGTTGAGCAAATATGAATTTTGGTTGAATGAAGTTGCTTTCTTAGGCCATGTGATTTCTGTTAGGATCAAGAGCACTAAGAGGGGGGGGTGAATTAGTGCAGCATAAAACTTTCGACGATTAAAATTGTATTCGTACGATAAAAGCAATTTTGGTAAGAAAGCCGATTCATAAATCACATTAACTTGTGATCAAGCGAGATGCAGTTAAAGAAAAGATATAAAGGTAGTTTGCAGTTATGATGGAAATAAGAAAGTAAGCGCAAACTGAAATATGATGTTTGTACGATAAAATCGATTTCCGTCTTAACATTGATTCAAAAAATACTTAACTATGAAATACGTTTGTAAATGAGCATAAGGCAGTAAGCTATTAAGGAGGTTTGCAGTAAAGATAAGATGCTCAAGGTAAATGCAAACCGAGATTTAGAGTGGTTCGATCAATCTTGACCTACATCCACTTTTGGCTTCCTCCTCCGATGAGGTCACCGACGTCTACTAGAGGCCTTCCTTCAATAGGCGAAGGCCAACCACCCTTTTATAGTTTCACTCCTTTTGACGGGCTTAGGAGAGAACCCTTATAGAATTTTCTCTCAACCCTTGAAAGATCAAAACATGGAAGAAAAGAGGGAGAAGAACTTCTAGCCTTTACAACACTTTTGAGCTCTAAAATCACAAAGTAAGATCAAGCTTTCGGTGCCCTTTCATGCAGGAAAAGGTGGGGTATATATAGGCCCCAAACTGGTTTGAATTTGGAGCTCAAAAATGTATTTTCCTGGATTTCTGGGGTCCTGGCAGTACTACCTCCTAATTGGGGCGGTACAACCACTTGGCAGCTTGGAGACTGAGCCTTTGGGTGGTGCCACCGCTTGATAGGGATGGTTGCACCGCCCAGTCTCACTTGGAGATTGATCCCAGGCGGTGCCACCGCCTGACTAGGGCGGTTTCACCACCCAGTCTCGCTCAGAGACTGAGCCCAAGCAGTGCCACTACTTGACCTGGGTGGTTGCACCACTCAGCTTTCCTGGGAGACCATCTCCTAGGTAGTGCCACCGCTTGGCAGGAATTCTGGTCCGAATGGGTTGATCTATTCGTCCCAATTTGGGTCTTTCAAGGGCTCAATTGCCCCCAGATTAAGTTAATGGGATCACCTCCCATTCCTAACTTAATCTACATGTTAACTATGATATTTTTAAGACATTTACTGCAACTTGCTCAGGTGCATCAATCGCTTCTTCCGACGAGCTTCCGGCGAACTTCTGGCGAACATCCAACGAACCTTCGGCGATGCTTCGACGGACATCTGGCGATGCTCCAGCGGACTTCCAGCAAACTCCTAGACTTGCAACGATCCACTTGGCGAGTTCCGACGAGCATCTTTGGCAAGCTCCTGGACTTCTCAGATTTGTTCCTACAGAACCTCCGACGACCGTCCGAACTTCCATTAAACTCTCGAACTCCCAACGTGATCATAGTCTTGACTACGGTGCAACTCCTACTGCATGTCTTACTTCCATCGTAGTTATTCCTGCATATATAAAATAAAACTTTGATCAAGACAATTAATCCTAAGCAATTAACCAAGTTGTCTGGTATGTCATTTGTCCCTCGACGCTTCATCCGATTATTCGGCGCATCGTCCTCTCCTATGGCCTATTGCCCAATCGGCCAGTTGACTCTGCAACTCCGATATCCTTGGCACAATACCCGCTCTTCTTGGCCCGATGCCTGAGTCCATAACCCGAAGCCTTCTTTCAATACGTCAACCGATCCACCGACACGACATCTAATCTTCTGACATGTTCCTCTGGCACAATATGATTTTTCTTGCTTTAATTGTCTCATCCTGATCGAAGCATCATGTGTCACTCAAAATGCAGATTAAAACATAAATGTAATTATCAATTGGTTTCATCATTAAAATACGAGATTCAACAATTTAAGGGAATGGCATATCTGTTGATCTAAAGAAAGTAAAAGCTATTGTTAAATGGGAAGTACTAACAAATGTAACATAAGTTAGAAGCTTCTTGGGCATGGCAGGTTATTACAGGAGATTTGTGGAGGGATTTTCTCGAATCGCTCAACCTCTCACCAAACTCACTAAAAAGAATGTGAAATTTGTATAGGGTGATGATTGTGAGCAAAGTTTTCAAGGGTTAAAAAGAAGATTGACTAGTGCCCCTATTCTCACTATTCCAAGTGGTAGTGAGGGATTTGCAGTTTATACTGATGCTTTAAGAAAGGGCCTTGGATGTGTTTTGATGCAGGAAGGGAGAGTGATTGCTTATGCTTCTAGACAACTAAAAGGTTATGAATTGAATTATCCAACTCATGATTTGGAATTGGCAACAATTGTTTTTGCTCTAACGATTTGGAGATATTATTTGTATGGTCGACAATTTGAGATCTTTACTGATCATAAGAGTTTAAAATATATTTTCACTTAGAAAGAGTTAAACATGAGGCAGCAAAGATAGATAGAACTTTTAAAGGATTATGATTGTGCCATCCGTTATCACCCGGGCAAAGCCAATGTTGTAGCTGATGCACTTAGTAGAAAATCTACAAATTTTATGGCTAGTCTGGTCGTGAAGCAATAGAAGTTATTAGAAGAAAATTTTGATATGAATGCTATGAGGAAAGAGCAAGACTCAATGATATTGATGGCCTCCATTCAAGTGCAATCTGATCTTACTCAACAAATTAAGGAAGGACAATTATGAGATCCACATTTAATCTACTTGAGGAATGAAGTAGAAAGAAAATTGAAGCCAAAATTTCAAGTTTCAAAGGATGGTCTATTGAGATTTGGGGATAGAGTATGTGTACCAAATGAACCAGATATCAAGAACCAAATCCTAAAGGAAAGTCATACTTCAAAGTATACCATGCATCCTAGGAGAACTAAGATGTATATCTCCAAAATCATTATTGGTGGGAAGGCATGAAGAAGGAAATTACAATGTATGTTTCAAAATGTTTGACTTGTCAGCAAATCAAAGGAGAACACCAAAGACCTGGAGGGTTGTTGCAACCTTTAGATATTCCTGAATGGAAATGGGAATGTTTTACCATGGATTTTGTTTCAAGACTACCCGGAACCACTTGAAAGCATGATGCTATTTGGGTTATCAGTGATTGGTTAAAAAATTTTGCACATTTCCTACCGATTAATATGACTTATTCGCTTAACAGACGTACAGATTTATATATCAATGAAATAGTAAGACTTCATGGTATTCTAAAGGAGATCATCTCTGATAGAGACTCCAGATTTCTCTCTAGATTCTGGAGAAGATTACAGGAATATATGGGCATTAAAGTTAAGTTTAGTACTGCATATCATCCTCAGACTGATGGTCAGTCAGAAAGAACAATTCAAACACTTGAGGATTTGCTTAGAGCCTATGTTATGGATTGGAAAGGTGAATGGGATAAAGATATTTTACTTATTGAGTTCACTTATAATAATAGTTATCATTCAAGTATTCAGATGGCTCCTTATGAAGCTTTATATGGGCGAAAGAGCATAACACCTATATGTTGGGAAGAACTTGGTGATAGAAAGTTGTTAGCACCAGACAAAGTACAAGAAACTACCGAGAAAATTCAAGTTATAAGGAAAAGGTTGAAAACTGCTCAGAGTCGACAAAAGAGTTATGCTGACAATAGAAGATGAGATATTGAGTTTAAAATCAGAGATTTTGTGTTCTTAAAGGTCTCCTCTTCTAAAGGCATTGTAAGGTTTGGGAAGAAAGAAAAGTTAAGCCCAAGATTTATTAGACCTTTTGAGGTCCTTAAGAGGGTTGGTTTTGTCGCTTACAGGATTACCTTGCCACCATCGTTGTGCTTGTTGAATCTCGTATTTTGATGATGAAACCACTTGATATGTGTTTATAATTTAAACTGCATTTTGAGTGATGCAGGTCTACTTGATCAGGATTAGACAGTTAACGCAGGAGGAATTGACGTTGCGCCGGAGGAGATCACGTCAGGATATTGGACGGCAGAAGGCTTCGGATGTCGGGCATCGGGCCAAGGAGAGCGAAATTGCACCAAGGATATCGGAGTTGCGGAGGTCAACCGTCGATTGGACAACAAGCCGCAAGAGAGGACGATGCGCTGAAGAATCGGATGAAGCGCTAACCAATAACATGCCGGGCAACAGAATGTCAATGTGCGTTGTAATAATTGTCTAGATCGGAGTAGAGTTTTGGCTTCTGTGTATAGGATTAACTATGATAATGATGAAGACATAAAGTGAAACAAAGTATCGGAGTCAAGCACAAAGGATTTGTTGCGAGTTCAAGAGTTCAACGGAAGTCCGAAGGTTCATCGGGAATACTGCCGGAACTAGCCGAGAATGAGTAGGGAGCTTGCCAAAGGGTTTTTCAGAAGCTCGCCAGAAGGTTCGTTGGAAGTTCGCGGAGCTCGCCGAGAAAGATCGGAGCTTGCCGAAGAAGCTCGTTGGAACTCACCAAGATCAAATCGTGAAGTCTAGGAGCTAGCCGGGAGTCCGCAGAATGGTTTCTGAGAGTTTATCGGAAGACCGTCGGAAGTTCGTCGGAAGCTCGCTGGAAGAAGTCTTGACTTACGAACTTTATAATAGCTTAGAAAATGTCTTTAAATTCGTAGTTAGCACGTTAATTAGGGTTAGAATTACGTGTTAATCCTATAACCCAAGTAGGGGCCGATTGGGCCCGAGTTCGGACTGGTTTGGGCCAAGTTTGGAGCCCTACCAGTGAGCTGAATTGGCCTAGGAGCTGGGCGGTGGCACCGCCAGCCACTATTAGTGTCAGAAACTAACAGGCAGTGGCACCGCCAGCATCGTGAACCCAATAAGAATTCAAATTTGGAGCCCAAATTTGAATCCTCTTGAGGCCTATAAATACCCCTCAAATCTCAGCTGAGATTACAACTTTTTGAGCAGTAATTGTTTAAGAGAAAGGCCTTAGAAAAGTCTTAGCTAGTCTTGTTTTCAATTTGCTAGTGTTCACCTTCTTCTTCTTGCTGAAAATCTATAAGAGAGTGAACCACTTATAAAAGAGTTGTAAGAGGGGTTTTCACCCTTCCCCTTCAAGAGATTTGCTAGTGGAAGGTGGGAGCCTCATCGAAGAGGGGCCTCGCAAGTGGATGTAGGTCACTTGACCAAACCACTTCAAAAATGGCGTAATCTCTGGTTTGCATTTCATTACTGCTATTTACATTACTGCAAACCTTCTTACTTGCTTTATTTCATCATTACCTTTGCTGCACAACTTTGCGAATACGCTTTCAAGTTAAGCACTTCCAATTCCGATTTTTATCGTACGAAAGTTTTTAAAAACGTCATTTTAATCCGCTGCACTAATTCACCCCCCCCCCTCTTAGTGCCGCTCTGATCCTAACAATTGGTATCAGAGCCCGGTATTTCTCATTTCGGATTTACACCCGAGAGAAATGGCTCTTCATGGGTTTCAAGAGGGCTTATCGGTTTTTCGTCCACCGTTGTTTAACGGATTGGACTACACTTATTGGAAAACTCGAATGAGAGTTTTCTTGATTTCTATAAATTTGGATTTATGGAATATTGTTGAAAACGATTTTCAACTTCCCAATAAACCGATGAACGAATGGTCGGATTTGGAGAAGAAGTATTTTTCTTTAAACGCAAAGGCTATGAATGCCTTATTTTGCGCTTTAGACAAAAATGAGTTTAATCGGATTTCTACGTGCGAAACGACTTTTGATATTTGGCGAATACTTGAAATCACACACGAGGGAACTAGTAGAGTCAGAGACTCAAAAGTTAACATTTTAATGCATGATTTCAAGCTTTTTTAAATGAAGCCAAGCGAAACCATTGTTGACATGTACACCCGTTTTACAGATGTTGTCAATGGTTTACAAACTCTTGGCAAATGTTTCTCGAATTTTGAACTTGATAGTAAAGTTTTACGATCACTTTCTAAAGTTTGGGAATCAAAAGTTACGGCAATACAAGAAACAAAAGATTTAAATATTTTTCCACTTGAAGAACTTATCGGCTCATTGATGACATATGAAATGGTGCACAATGCAAATGATGAACACAATGAATACTTGAACCACCTTCCAAAGAATAGGAAGGATTTGGAACTCCGGACAAATGAATACCACTTGAGCGATGACTCAAGTGATGAGGACAATGATGAACTTGAACTTCGAACACTAACTCTTAATAAGTTCATTAAACAAAAATCTAAAATGAACAATGAACTTGAATGGAGGAAGAGGCCAAAGAAAAGGAAGGCACCCAAGGATGAATCAAGAACTTCCAAAGGTGAAACGGCGAATTGGGCTTTGACGGGCTTCGACTACAAGGTAAGTAACTCAACTCTCTTGAATTATTTTGAAATTACTTGAAGTTTTTCATGAGTGCTTAATTTAGATAGTAGGAATAGAAAATAAAAAATTATTTTTCAAAAATTATATCATGTTTCTCTTTTTAGCATTTTTGAAAAATTAAAAAATTGATAATGAAAAGTATATTGCTAAGGTTCTTGTATGTTATGTTTTGAAATGTTGAATGATATATGCAACATTAGGGATGATAATTATATGATATGTGATAATGCTTAGGATTAATCCATACATGTGTGTCTTGATGATTTTATGACATACATGAGTTTTTTTGATGTAAATGTTGATTTGAAACTCTCATTTTAGATTAACATGTTTTTAGACTAATCATTTTTTATGACATATTAAGATGACATAGTGCATGTACATCTATGTATGAATTTCTTGATAGTCTTTTGATGATAGATATCATATCATGATGTGTTTGGTCTTAACGGCTTCATGACGAAACTTATGTTTCGATGATGATATATGTTTTCACAAAAGACTTGAATACACTCACATGAAATTAATTGTATGAAATGGAAATAAATTTTCTAACCTATTGAAATTAATGAATTTATTTTACTAATTTTGTGAATCTCGAAATTGATTTTGATGACTTGATTATGAATTTCAAGTTAACGATTTGATTTAAATGAGTTTTATCTAAATCATAATCTTGAACTTGCAAAATTGGAATCATAAATAATGTCTTTTAGTATTCATGAATTGATACTCACAATATGAAAGTATTGGCATTCATGACTTGAATTTGATTGAAACATTGCATGCTTAAATTAATCATTCTCCTATGTTTCAAAAATTCTTTAAATGCCTTATGTGATGATTGAAAATTAATTTACTTTATGATAAATCTATGTATACCATTTTGAATCTCTTGAAAGTGATGTTGAGATTTTGATGATTTGGACGATTTGAATTTGAATGAGTTTTATCCAAAATCGTGATCTTGATTCCGTGATATTTACAAATTAAGATTTATTGTGAATCAAGATTTTTTCATTAATCGATGTCCCAAGATTTTCTTTTGATTATTTATGAGAAGGTTTTTCAAAAAGAAATTATACATTCTGGTATTCACATATTCTAATCTTTCATGATATGATTTTTTCCTTGTATTCATGAAATGTTTATCGCATCACCCAACTACTTTCTTCTTGATATTCCTTATATGGTGTTATAAAATTGTGCACGAAATACTCTTGATATTATTTTGATACAAACAAATGAAAAGTTATGATCATGAATGGTCGGATGAAATTTGACAAGTTAATACCATCATGATTTGAAACATTTATGATTTGAAATTATGCACGTAATTATTTTTTATTTTGATGACATATGCATATAATGTGTATCATGAATACTTTATTATCATACATGAAAATAGTGATAAATATTTTGAAAATAAATGTTTGTATCATGTTAGATGATTTTACATTTTGTGCATGATGAGCTATAGTGATGATTGTACATCAATTTGCTTTATTATGAATTATATGAATCTTCATCGTGAACTTGTTAAGAAGAATTTTAATGAATCATGAATCATATATTTGGTATTCATGAATTGATCCTTATTGATATATTTCATGAATAATTTGCATATTTAGCTTGTTGAATGATTGAAATTTTTAGCCATTGAGTCCTTCCTTTCTTTTTGACTTTGATAAAAGGGGAGAAGGTTTTGCTAGCTTGTGCATTAAAAATGAAAGTAAACTTCCTAGCATGCTAGGGAAGTAAAACTTGCAAGCTTGCACTTCTAAAAAGGAGAAGAAATATATTGCCTATCGAAAGAAGCTAAAAGTGCAAAACTTAGAAAACTTGCAACAAAATTGCTCTTGCCATGCTTTGTATCAAAAATAGATTGATATCCTTAAAAGCATCGTATTAAATTTTTTAGTGTATCGCGATGTATCACATAATGATATTATGATTTGCGATTGTATCATATGATCCTTGGTGAATTTTTATATTGATATCCTTCATGAAATGATTTCTTTGCATTAGTGTATTGTATGCATCCTGTGATGATTGAAATATTGATTGATGCAAAGTTCATGTAAAAGTCTAAATCATTAGTTCCTCTTCTTTTTGTTGATGACAAAGGGGGAGAAGTATGTTGATGGAATGACATGTGATGCATAAGTTTTATGCATATGTTCATGATGATGTGTTGCAAGTATTCATGATGAATATCGCAATGACTTGAATTCTGTTTGAATTCAAGGTTCTATCAATATGGCATATTGATAGGGGGAGTTTGTTTAAACTCCGGGAGTTAAGGTTAACTCCGTCATCAAGTGGTTGTCATCATAAAAAAGGGGAAGATTGTTGAATCTCGTATTTTGATGATGAAACCACTTGATATGTGTTTATAATTTAAACTGCATTTTGAGTGATGCAGGTCTACTCGATCAGGATTAGACAGTTAACACAGGAGGAATTGACGTTGCGCTGGAGGAGATCACGTCAGGATATTGGACGGTAGAAGGCTTCGGACGTCGGGCATCGGGTCAAGGAGAGCGAAATTGCACCAAGGATATCAGGGTTGCAGAGGTCAACCGTCGATTGGGCAACAAGCCGCAAGAGAGGACGATGCGCTGAAGAATCGAACGAAGCGCTAACCAATAACGTGCCGAGCAACATAATGTCAATTCGCATTGTAATAATTGTCTAGATCGGAGTAGAGTTTTGGCTTATGTGTGCAGGATTAACTACGATAATGATGAAGACATAAAGCAAAACAAAGTGTCGGAGTCAAGCGCAAAGGATTTGTTGCGAGTTCGAGAGTTCGACGGAAGTCCGAAGGATCGTCGGGAATGCTGCTGGAACTAGCCGAGAATAAGTAGGGAGCTTGCCGAAGGGTTTTTCGTAAGTTCACCAGAAGGTTCGTTGGAAGTTCGCGGAGCTCGCCGAGAAAGATCGGAGCTTGCCGAAGAAGCTCGTTGGAACTCGCCAAGATCAAATCGTGAAGTCTAGGAGCTTGCCGGGAGTCCGCAGAATGGTTTCCGAGAGTTCGCCGGAAGTTCGTCGGAAGCTCGCCGGAAGAAGTCTTGACTTACGAACTTTGTAATAGCTTAGAAAATATCTTTAAATTCATAGTTAGCACGTTAATTAGGGTTAGGATTAGGTGTTAATCCTATAACCCAAGTAGGGGCCAATTGGGCCCAAGTTCGGATTGGTTTGGGCCAAGTTTGGAGCCCAACCAGTGAGCTGAATTGGCCTAGGCGGTGGCACCGCCCAGCACCTGAGAGCTGGGCGGTGGCACCGCCAGCCACTGTCAGTGTCAGAAACTTACAGGCGGTGGCACCACCAGCATCGGGAACCCAATGAGAATTCAAATTTGGAGCCCAAATTTGAATCCTCTTGAGGCCTATAAATACCCCTCAAATCTTAGCTGAGATTACAACTTTTTGAGCAGCAATTGTTTAAGAGAAAGGCCTTAGAAAAGTCTTAGCTAGTCTTGTTTTCAATTTGCTAGTGTTCACCTCCTTCTTTCTTGCTGAAAATCTGTAAGAGAGTGAACCGCTTGAAAAAGAGTTGTAAGAGGGGTATTCACCCTTCCCCTTCAAGAGATTTGCTAGTGGAAGGTGGGAGCCTCATCGAAGACGGGCCTCGCAAGTGGATGTAGGTCACTTGACCGAACCACTTCAAAAACGGTGTAATCTCTGGTTTGCATTTCATTACTGCTATTTACATTACTGCAAACCTTCTTACTTGCTTTATTTCATCATTACCTTTGCTGCACAACTTTACGAATACGCTTTCAAGTTAAGCACTTCCAATTCCAATTTTTATCGTACGAAAGTTTTTAAAAACGTCATTTTAATCCGTTGCACTAATTCACCCCCCCCCCCCTCTTAGTGCCGCTCCGATCCTAACAGTGCCATATCCATAATATATTTCATGTTTTGAGGATTAGAAAGTATATACCTGATCCTTCTCATATCATTAAGTTTGAGCTTATGGAGATCGATAAAGATTTATCTTATATGGAAGAGCCCACTCAAATTATTGATAAGAAGGAAAAGATCCTACGGAATCGGGTTATCCCTCTGGTTAAAGTAATTTGGTAACATCATTCTAGAGAGGAAACAACTTGAGAGCTAGAGGAGGAAATGAAAAAGCTTTATCCTCGTCTTTTCATCGATAGAGGTATGTTAAATTTAGAGGACTAAAATTTTCTTTTAAGGGAGGGAGAGTGTAACATCTCTCATTTCTAAATTTTCATATAAATTTCTAGTTGTAATGTAAGAATCCATTTTAAATTTGATAAATGAGCCAAAGTATAAATCTGAGAACTTATTCATAAGATTTGGGGATCTGTTCAAAGAAAAAAAAAATATCTGAGGACCTATATGTAAACCCTGAGGACGTAATCATAAATATAATAATGTAAGGACTAAACTGTAAAATATATAAAATTACAAATCCCACCGCTTAAGCCTCTCTGCCTTCATTCTGAAGGAACAAGAGAAGGCAGCTGCGTAGAAGAATAGAGGAATAGAGAGAAAGAAGAAGAAAAAAAAAGGGGGAAGAAGAATAAGAGAAATTTGGGGCTTTAGGGTTTTCTTTGCTCAAATCTTCCCATTTGGGGTCATAATTCTCAAAAGCAAATGTTCTAATCTCATCCTGTAGAAATATTAGTCTATGTTCTCATATTAATTCTGAATAATCTGAAAGATTTCTGCTTAGAACCCGATATTTCTCTTGTTAGACACAAAACTATGGATCTGAAAATTTTCGGTAAACTGACCCCTATAGATTATTTCAGCCATAACTTTTAGCACTAAACGTAGATTTAGGCAAGACCTTATTCACTTAAAATTAGACTCTTATACCTTTCTTTTGACACGATATTGAACATTTTAGACACCGAATACTTACCCAAACTTTTATTTCAAATAAGCCTATGGATGCTGCAAAACAGGGAACGAAATTTCTGACATTTTAATACTAAAATTCCTATAAGTCTCTGTTAGAAATTCTAATTAGTACCAAATGATTTCATTTGAAACTAGACTTGTGGATCTCTCTTTTGATATATAGATTGAATAATTTGGAATTCAAATGTCTATCCTTTCATGTAGAACAATGGATCTGGCATCCATCTTTTCATGTTGTCTCTATAACTCAGGAGTCATAGAGCCCAACATATAGCACTGAGCAAGAGTGGAGTCATCAATGTACTTCACGTAGCGAGCGATCTCATCCTCGTTTGCCCCTTCTTCGGGCGCAGGCATCACTGTATCAAGGGCGTACACGATTTTCTCCGCTGTGAGAACAATTCTCAAGTTACGGAGCCAATCCGTTTAATTTGGACCAGTGAGGCGGTTGACATCAAGTATGCCACGTAAGGGATTTGAAAGCGACATTTTCTGAAAATAAAGATGCAGCAGAAATGAATAACATGCAGATTTTGCAAGAAATAAACTATCAAGATATTGACTTCTATCTTAATATGCTCCCACTATTTTACTAACGAGTCACGCAACACCCTCAGCACGTGAAACGGAAGTCTCTGGCAGAGTTCTAGTGGGGATCAGGATCCAATCAGCGTCTTAGTGTAACCTCGAGGGACTCAACCAATCACACTATGTCTAAAAGGTAGGCAACTCTTGTCGATCACAACTCCTTTTGATTCCCGTCCTGTTCGGCCTCCGAATCACCATGGCCTCGAGGGACTCGACCAACCATGATGCTCGGTTAAGTCAACACCTTCGTTACAAGATGAGTCTGATTTGATGAGACTCGACCAAGTATACCAAGCCCTCAGGTCACCGTTGACATCTCTATGTCGTAAGCAAGATAGCGAATCGCGATATAGGTGAGTCTCGAGGGACTCGACCAACTCAACCTACACCGGGAATCAGTTCCTACTTATAACGATGGAAGGCAACGTGGGTCAATCTAATTGCCTCACGTTTACCGACTTAATATTATCGAGAGATGTTTCTATGATTAGGTCTCCTAATATGACATGTCACACATATACATATTTAATATATATCTACATCGCATGCAAATATATATACATATCTAGTATGTGTATAAGCAATTACACCAGATGATCATGGACCACAACTTAATATGATTAGGCCCAAGCCAATAGGCCTAATCACACACATCAAAATCTTTGTGTGCATCGGTGCATCTCCATACCCTGTGATCATCCATTTCGTCCTTATCGGTTCCGTCGACATCTTGATGCATCTTCATGCATCACGATCGTCCGTCTCGTGGGTCCCGCTATCGCATCCATGCTCCCGCTGTGCCTCCTCATGTGATTACAACTTAATCATAGGCATGCAGGCCCGATAATAAACGAAAAATATAATGGAGGTTCACAGACCTCAATAATAATAATCACAAGTATACACATCACACGGTCCATGATCATCCGTCCACACATCATACATCACATGTATAAATAATCATCATCATGTAGGACTACTAGATAATAATAATAAAAAAAGACTGGGACATTATAGGAAATTTTTGAATTCATAAGGGTATTTTCGTAATTTGGACAAAAGACAGAAACTGAAATTTCTCAAATTCCGAGAGGCAAAACTATCTTTTGCCCAGAAAACCCTAATGCCCTTTCTCTGCTGCTGTCGTCGTCGCCACCCTGCCGGCGGCGGCCTGTGCGGCGAAGCGAGGGCACTGCCCTCGCCTACAAGCGGCACGCCCGCTTTCGGCGCTCCCGCTGCAGGTGGGCGCCCTCTTCAGGCGCCGCCGCCTCCGCAGGCGGTGTTGTCCCACCGGGCGGTCGCCCGCTGTCGGCGCTGCCGCTGCGGGTGGGCGCCCCCTTCGGGTGCTGCCGCCTCTGCAGGCGGTGCTGTCCCACCGGGCGACCGCCCCTATGGGGGGTTTTGCCCGCGGGAGCAGCGGCAGCAAACCTACTGCAAGCAGGCCCCCGGCCAGCTGCAGCAGACACAACCCCTGTGCTGCCCGCCTTCGGCTGCACTGCACGCACGCAGATCGAGGGGAGCAACTATTGCTGCCCTTCCTTGTTTTTGCGTCAATAATTTTGACGTCAAAATTCTTCCTAAACACAACACATGCAGTTCAAAACCAATCATTCGCACGAACAACCTGGCTCTGATACCACTCTTGGGAAATCCTTGGGGGAGACAGCATATGCGCAATGGAAGAACAAGAAAAACAAAATCCCCGATTCCCAAAGAGATGTTCGTCGTCGTGCGAAGATTGGTACGCAAAAATCCGCGAAACATGAAACTGCGTATAGAGTAGATTGTGTTACCTAGGGAGATCGTATATCCCTGTTTCCTTGCAGATCCTTAGGAGAGGGTGAAGGAGGTCAAGCGTCCTCCTCTCTAGCGGTGATCCACACAGCAGGGTTGCGACGACGCTCCTCAAAACTCCAAACCTACTCTGAGGTGGAGATGGAGAGGAGAATAGGAAAAGGCAAACAAAAGCTCTCTAGCCCATGGGGCTCTGAATCCCTCCTATTTATAGAGGTCCCCTGTCAAACCCTAATGGGTCCTCCCCTAGTGGGTATTGGATCTGCATCCAATAAGACAAGGGCTCCGTCGGATATCTTATATCCGAACCTCTATTCATCGCAATGCCTACCATATGTGTGTGACCCTCTAGGCCCAATATCGAGCTGGCCGTGAGTCATACCTGTCAGAACTCCTTCTAACTCAGTGAATTATTATCTCTGTAATAATTCACTCGACTCATCGACTACGGACGTACTAGGCCACTACGCCGTAGTCCCCAGACGATATAGGGGAATCCAATCCATTGGACCTGTCTGTCCTCAGTTACCGTGTACCTATAGTCCCTCATCCATCTAATATCCCAGAGACCGTATATCGAGCATGGTGTTGTCAGACCCACACGGTTTCTACTCGAGTCTCGCTCTAATCGGATTCTCCCGGAGAACTCTTTCTCTGTCAACCCAAATGACGCTGGCCAGGGATTTGTCTGAGCAAGAACACATGGGATATTCCTCTTATGATGCCGAGAGTGGATGATCCTCTATCGACACTCAATAGCCCACGTCAGGTCGACTACCGCTCCCAATGACCAGCTGTACTAGATCTGGGATAGCTAAACCTATAAGTCTGGTATCAAAGAGTAGAGCACTCATACTGGACATCCTTGGTGCTCAAGTCTAAGGACCAGATACGCCACTAGGACAACGGAATCGCTGTTTGACAATAAGGCATCATCAACCATCCAACATTCCGTAAGCGGATCAATCAGTGAACTCATTCTCCAATGAGCACCTATATTGTATCCCTAGTGTCCCTACACAAGCAGCTATGAGACCAGCTGCATCCATCATATGGACGGGTATACAGCACACCAGTCTGTCCGGTTATCATGATATCCCTCTCGAGTAACCTATGACCGGGATTATTTAGGATATGTGTTTAAAGGTGAATCGATCTCACTATCGTGATCTCATCACGATCTGATTCCCATTGTAGAAATCCAAGGACATCACAATATATGTATGCATTTATGCAATAGATATAAAGTGATATATGCCAAAATATAATAAGCAAAAATATCCTGTATTAAGTCACACGTGCCATCACTCACGTGATTGGCTTGTTGGGCACCTATGACTAGCATTTACTTTAAGCAATTTACTTTTATAGCAAACTGTCTCTCCTCCTTACTGTGCTTTTACTATACCTACACTTGCATACGCTTTGAAGTTTCCAAAATCGATTTTCAACGTACAAAAGAATTTATGGAACCGATGTGATTTTATCGCTACACTAATTCACCCCCCCCTCATAGTGCCGACTCATTCCTAACATCCTCTCTAGTGGTGATCTACACAACAGGGCTATGACGACGTTCCTCCAAACTTGAAGCCTACTCAAAGGCTCTAGCTCTATGAACCACTAATTCCCTCATATTTATAGAGGCCCCTTATCAACTTAACCCTAATGGATCCTGCCCTATTGGGTATTGGATCTCAATCCAACTACTCTAGCCTCTTATATTAGTAGTTCTCTATCCAATAATCTCTTAAGGGTGTTTATTAGATCTCATCTAAAGGATCCAATAATTCAAGTGTTTATTAGATATCTAAAAAGATAAGAGCTCCAACGGATATCTCATATCGAAACTTCTACTCATCATAATACCTACCATATGTGTGTGACCCTCTAAGCCCAATATCAAGTTGGTCGTGAGTCATACCTATCAGAACTGATTCTGGCTTAGTGAATTATTATCTCCATAATAATTCACTCGACTCATCGATTACAGATGTACTATGCCACTACGCCATAGTCCCCAAACAATACAGGGGAATCCAATTCATTAGACCTATCTATCCTCAGTTACCATGTATCTATAGTCCCTCATCCATCTAATATCCCAAAGACCGTATACCGTGCATAGTGCTGTCAGACCCATATAGTTTCTACTCGAGTCTCGCTCTAATAGGATTCTCCCATGGAACTCTTTCTCTCTTAATCCAAATGACCTTGGCCAAGGATTTGTCTGAGTAAGAACATATGGGACATTCCTCTCATGATACCGATAGTGGATGTGATGGAAATCATCAGCTTAGCAACCATACACCCCGATAGCTAAAGAGCTATGATACATATGGAATTCAAATTGACCCCCTCCAACGAATTGAAACAAGATGGATTATTCAAGATTGAAGTTAGGGAAACTATTTTAATCACTTTATCAATGAAAATTTGATGAAGTAATTAGAACAGCACTTTGATTCCCTTAAAATGTCACAAACTAATAAGCTTGATATGTTGAAAGGAAAAACAAAGATTTTTGGGTTTTCAATGCTACAAGTAGAAAAGCTTGATAAGTTCTAAAGTTCATTAAAGAACTTTCAAACAAAACACTCACCGGTGTTGAAGGTTAAATACACTTCTGAATTGTCTTCTTTATAAAAGGGGTCAGCCTATTTTATAGAGTACAAAGGCTAAGTACAAAGGGAATGAATCCCTTAAATACATTAAATGATATTCATATTCCAAATGCATGAATGTAGATTATTATGAATCAGTCTTGAATTGATTTGAATGATTATTAATGAATAAGCGCACAATTCCTAATATGATCCAATATGGCTAAATAACCTTTATTATTCAAAATAGGCTAAAAATTCATCATTCTCTCACGGTTAGACTTTCTCTTTATAATGTGGACTTATTTGAATCTGGTTGACCATTTTGAGCTTTTCTTCTATCCATAAAACCTTGACCAAGTTTTGACCAACTTGCTCCTTCCAAATGCCTTCTAATAAATAAGTTAAGGCTTCTTTCAACCTTTTTGCTTTAGCTCTTATCATTGGTCCTCCATGAATAGTTAAAGGGTCTTGGGTAGAATTATAATTAACTTGCTCATTCATATCAGGATGATCCTCTATTGAAACTCAATAGCCCTCGTAAGGCTGACTACCATTCCCAAAGATCGGTTGTGCTAGATTTGAAACATCAAAACCTATAAGTCTAGTATCAAAGAGTGGAGCACTCATAAAGGACATCCTTGGTGTCTCATGTCTAAGAACTAGATACATCACTAGTACTACGGAATCACTATCTGACAATAAGGCATCATCAACCATTCAGCATTCCGTAAGCGGATCAATCAGTGAATTCATTCCCCAATGAGCACCTGTATTGTATCCCTAGTGTCCCCGCACGAGTAGTCATGAGACTAGCTGCATCCATCATATGGACGGGTATACAACACACCAATCTGTCTGATTATCTCAATGTCTCTCGAGTAACCTATGAACGGGATTATTTAGGATTTGTGTTTAAAGGTAAATCGATCTCATTATCGTGATCTCATCATGATATAATTTCCATTGCACATATCCAAAGACATCAGTATATATATATATATATATATATATATATATATATATATATATATATATATATATATATATATATTTATATATATGCATATATGCAATAGTCAATGTAAAATGAAAAATGTCAAAATATAATAAGCAAAATGATTGTGTGTCAAGTCACACGTGATATCACTCACGTGATTGGCTTGTTGGGCACCTATGATTAGCAATCTCCCAATTCACCTAAAGCCAATCACCTATGTGTCTGATCCCTATCAGACCCCTATGACACTCAAAGACAATCAGAGATAATGGCTTTGTCAGTAGATTTATAAAGTTATCTTCGGATGGAACTCTTTCCACTACTACATCTCTTCGGGTGGTGTCACGCCCCTCAAAAATATTGATGATATTAAAATTTTCATCACAAACCAATCTAGGATCCAAACTAACATTCGAGGACACTGAAAAATATTCTATCAAATTTACATCTATAAAGCCTATGCAGTTTATAATCATATATCATATCACTCGATAATTCACATTTATGGCAATCCAAGCCATTTTAACAAACATGAACAACATTTATAAATCCACAAGTTAAGTAATTTATACAATCAAAACTCCAACCATTTACCGCAAGTTCATATCATCATAAATTAGACTTAACATTCCGAAATTCCAAATAAGAGAGATCTTCTAACACTTTTACAAGGTATATCCATTTAGGTTCATTGACGATATTTCATTACATACAAAATATGCTTATACAATAATAACATAACAACCAACAAGACTTGTCCATAATTCTGAATAGCTCTCCACTGCCTCAGCCAAATTCAAATATCTCAAAGAGTGACAAGCTGACCTGAAAGATTTTATATAACAACGGAGTGAGCTAAAAATAGCTCAGCAAGTGATAAAGCATATTTAGAACAAAAGTAATGATTTCAAACAAGTAAGGTCTCATAATGCAAGACATATTACAAGAATTCTCAAGGATACCATCTCATTAGATACAAAATCATATGTGTCATTTCAATCGAAAATGTTTGGTTCCAAAACAAATGGAGCATAAAGTAATTAGAGTATATCAATAGCATAGGAAATATTCTTGAGCATATCAATGGCATATGGAATATTTCAGAGCATCTCAATAATAGTTGAAACATTTCAGAGTATATCAAAAATGAATGAAATATTTCAGAGCTTATCAACGGTGTATGAAATGTTTCGGAGCATATCAATGACAAATGGAACATTTCGGAACATATCAATGGCATATGGAATATTTCAAAGCTTATCAATGGCGAAGGAATATTTCAGAGGCATAGGGAGCATTTCAGAACATATCAATAGCGTAGGAAATATTTTAAAGCATATCAACGGCATATGAACCATTTCAGAGCATATCAAAGAATGAATATGAAACAGAAGCTGAAACATCGTATTTGGCATTGCATTCATATCTTTCTTATCCAAAGCGCATACAAAAATACATAACCAAAGCTCTGGACATCATATCAAACATACACAAGTTGTAGTGGGACCATAGACAAAATGTGATTCATCCATTTCTGAATGACCACCAGACAGAAGTCTCCCATGTTTGGGAGCTCCATCCACCCACGTCTAGAGAAGTCAGAGGGGGTCGGCAGAGCATCGTAGGCTCTTTGCATAAATCTATTTACTATTTCTGGCAAAGGTTCACATTATCCCACAACATCAGAGTACAAAAGGGTAGTATGAATAATAAATAGCACATATCGAAAGCATACGCGGAACAACAAAATGTACATGTGCCTTTACAAGTCAATACAATGCAAGCAATAATCTTTCACAAATGTATTCAGATTTGACCGGAAATAAAAGCAAGAGTACACACGGATTCCAAGCATTCATATATAGCTCAATTCAAACAAGAAGGTTAGATGAATTCAATATCCAAAGTCCAAGGTTAGATGAATTCAAACAAGCAAGAGTACACACGGAACAATAAAACATACATGTGCCTTTAGGAGTCAATACGATGCAAGCAATAATCTTTCATAAATGTATTCAGATTTGTCAAGAAATAAAAGTAAGAGTACACACGGATTCCAAGCATTCATATATAGCTCAATTCAAACAAGAAGGTTAGATGAAGTCAATATCCAAAGGAATAAAACTGGAATAGGCACATATTGAAAGCAAATGCGGAACAATGGGATATATATGTGCCTATATGAGTCAATACGATATAACATAAACATTACACAATATGTTTCAAGAATGTAAATAACTTACAGTCAAGAGCAAACCAGAATTCAAGCATTAATATAACCTCAATTGAGTGAAGGAAACTGAATGAAATCTAGTTCCAAACGAATAAAAACAGAATATGCGAGATATGAGATATCTAAGAGCCTCTTCCGCGCTAGGATGACTGAGGGGACACCGGTTCAGAACCATGTCCTAAAGATGATTGAGTGGATAGAGAAACTCACAGTTCTAGGAATGGTCCTAGAGGATAACTTGTGTGTGGACATTGTGCTTCAGTCCCTACCAGATTCCTTTTCACAGTTCATAATGAATTTTAATATGAACAAGCTTGAAGTGACTCTCCCAGAGCTTCTCAATATGTTGAGGGAGGCAGAGAGTACTATTAAGAAAGAGAAGCCAGTTCTCTACACCGGTGAGACCAAAAGGAAAAGGAAAGCGAGAAAGGTCCCTTAAGAAGGGAAAGGGCAAGGTCAAACCGAATAAAAGCAAAGGTTGCTAAGAAAGACCCAAAGAAGGACAAAGGTCGTGCTTCCAATGTGGTAAAGATGGGCACTAGAAGAGAAACTGCAAAGAATACCTTGCAGAAAGGGCGAAACAATAGCTTGATGAAACTTGGTACATTCATGATCGGTCTCCATTTGTCGACTCTTATGATAACATATGGGTATTGGATACCCAGTAGTGCTTATCATATATGCAATTCGTTGCGTGTTACAAGGCCTAGGAGGAGACTAGAGAGAGGCGAGATGGACCTCAAGATGGGTAATGGAGCAAAAGTTGTTGTAGTAGTTGTTGGCGAGGCGCCCCTACATCTGCCTAGTGGAGCTTTTATTGCATTAGATGCATGTTATTTTGTTCCTTCTATTATCAAAAACATTATCTCCATTTCATGTTTAATAGTTAATGGATATAAATTTGTTTTTGAGAACAATGGTTGTTCGATATTATTAGATGATAAAATCATCATGAAAGGAACATTGCATAATGGTTTATTTATATTAAACACCACTCCACATATCATGAATGTAAATGTGTCCAAAAGGAAACGAGATGAGTTGAACAGTGCATACCTGTGGCATTATAGGCTAGGTCACATCCATGAAAGAAGGATTCAAAAGTTGCTAAATGATGGATATCTAGATCCATTCGACTATGTGTCATATGCAACTTGTGAGCCTTGCATTCGTGGAAAACTAACCAACTCTCCATTTAGTGGAACTGGTGAGAGAGCCACTGAGTTGTTGGAACTCATACATAGTGATGTATGTGGACCAATGTCAACTCATACCATTGGAGGTTACTCCTACTTCATTACATTTTCTGATGATTTCTCAAGGTATGGATATTTGTACTTAATGAAGTACAAGTCCGAGGCCTTTGAGAAATTCAGAGAGTATAAGAATGAGGTGGAGAACCAGACTGGAAAGAGTATCAAAACTCTTCGATCAGATCGAGGAGGTGAGTACTTAAGTACAGAGTTCACTCAGTTCCTCAAGGACCATGGGATATTATCCCAATGGATACCTCCTTCTACACCTCAGCTCAATGGTATCTCTGAAAGGAGAAATCGTACATTATTAGATATGGTACGGTCCATGATGAGTTTCGCTGACCTACCCATCTCATTCTGGGGATATGCCCTAGAAACCATAGCTTACCTTCTGAATAGAGTTCCAACTAAGTCGGTAGTGTCTACACCACATGAGATATGGAAAGGGAAGAAGCCTGATCTTAAGGTTGTTAAGATTTGGGGCTGCCCTGCACATGTTAAAAGACACAACCCCGATAAGTTAGAATCAAGGACAGAGCGATGCAAATTTGTGGGATACCCCAAAGAAACTTGTGGGTATTATTTCTATCATCTCGAGGACCAAAAGGTCTTTGTAGCTAAGAGAGCAGTGTTCCTTAAGAAGAAACACATTCTTGGCGGAGATAGTGGGAGAATGATAGAATTGAGCGAGGTTGGAGAACCAAGCTCAAGCACCACTCTACAGCCCGAGTCTGTTCAGGTACCTAATACACAAATTTCAACTTTACGCAGATCTGATAGAGTATCCCATCCTCCTGAGAGATATGTGGGACATATTAGAGGAGAGGATGCAGAGGATATTGATCCTCAGACCTACGAGAAGGCTATTATGAGTATAGACTCCGGGAAGTTGCAAGAAGCTTTGAATTCTGAGATGGATTCTATGTACTCCAATAAGGTTTGAAACCTAGTTGATGCGCCCGAAGGTATTGTACCCATCGGTTGCAAGTGGATCTTTAAGAGAAAGATCGGAGTAGATGGAAAGGTAGAGACCTATAAAGCAAGACTAGTGGCTGAGAGGTATCGTCAAAGGCAAGGTGTTGATTATGACGAAACCTTCTCACCCGTAGCAATGCTAAAATCCGTCAGAATTCTATTGGCTATTGCAGTACACTATAATTATGAGATCTGGCATATGGATGTGAAAACCGCATTCCTCAATGGGAACCTCGAGGAGGAGGTGTATATGATGCAACCTGAGGGATACGTGTCCAAGAACTGTCCAGATAAGGTGTGTAGGTTGCTTAGATCTATTATTGGATTAAAGCAAGCTTCCTGAAGTTGGAACATAAGATTTGATAAGGCAATCAAATCTTATGACTTCGTTAAGAACGAAGATGAGCCTTGTGTATACAGAAAGGTAAGTGGGAGCGCTATCACCTTTTTGGTGTTATATCTGTCTGACATCCTGATCATTGGGAATGACGTAGGAATGCTATCCACAGTAAAGGCTTGGTTATCTACACACTTCTCCATGAAGAACTTAGGGGAAGCATCCTATATTTTGGGGATTAGAATCTATAGAGATAGATCCAAGAGGATGCTTGGCTTGTCCTAGTCCAGGTACATAGAAACCATTGTCAAAAGGTTTGGCATGGAAAATTCCAAGAGAGGTCACATACCGATGAGACATGGGATATCGCTTTCTACGAGTATGTCCCCAAAGACTCCAGAAGAAAGGGCGAACATGGACATGATACCTTATGCCTCAGCAATAGGGTCTATCATGTATGCCATGCTATGTACTAGGCCTGATATAGCGCATGCTTTGAGTGTCACGAGCAGGTATCTGGCGGATCCATGCTTAAAGCACTGGAAAGCAGTAAAGTGTATCCTTAAGTACTTGAGAAGGACTAAGGATCTTTTACTAGTATATAGAGGTAATAGCCTTAAGGTTGAAGGCTACAGTGACTCAAGTTTTCAGTCTGATGTCGATGATAGCAAGTTGAATTCAGGGTATGTGTACACCTTGAATGGAGGAGCAGTGTGCTGGAAGAGTTCCAAGCAAGATACCACTACTGACTCGACCACAGAGGCGGAGTACATTGCAGCATCAGATGCAGCAAAGGAGGGAGTTTGGGTGAAGAAGTTCATCACAGATTTGGGAGTCGTTCCGGGTAGCAAAGAGTCGATCTCCCTATATTGCGACAACAACGGGGCGATCGCTCAAGCAAAGGAACCTAGATCTCATCAGAAATCTAAGTATGTTTTGAGGAGATTCCACCTTATCAGAGAGATCGTGACCCGAGGAGATGTAGTAGTGGAAAGAGTTCCATCCGAAGATAACATTGCAGATCCACTAACAAAGCCGTTGTCTCAGATTTATTTTGAGCGTCACAGGGGTCTGATGGGGATCAGACACATAAGTGATTGGCTTTAGGTCAAGTGGGAGATTGCTAGTCATAGGTGCCCAGCAAGCCAATCCCGTGAGTGATGGCACGTGTGACTTAATACAGAATCTTTTTGCTTATTATATGTTGGCATATATCAATTTATATCTATTGCATAAATGCATACATATATTGTGATGTCCTTGGATTTGTGAAATAGGAATCGGATCGTGATGAGATCATGATAGTGAGATCGATTCACCTTTAAACATATATCCTAAATAATCCCGGTCATAGGTTATGTTGAATCTCAGATTTTGATTATGAAGTCAATTGTCATTTGTTGTCTAATCTATGTGTTGAGATAAGTGTGCAGGATTAACTACGATGAAAGTTAGACAAGCAGCAGGAGTTGCGCCGGAGTCAAGATCATGATCACGTTAGGAGTTCGAGAGTTCGACGGAAGATCGGACGGTCGTCGGAGGTTCTACGAGAACAGATTCGAGAAGTCCAGAAGCTTGCCAAGCGAAGCTCGTCGGAACTCGCCAAGTGGATCGTCGCAAAGTCCAGGAGCTTGCGAGAAGTCCGCAGAAGAATCAACGAGGGTTCATCGGATGATCGACGGAAGTTCGCCGGAAACTCGCCGGAAGAAGCAATTGACGCATCGGAGCAAAGCTGCAGAAATTGTCTTAGATTTAATCGTAGTTAGCACGTTGATTAAGTTGGAAAATGGGAGGTGATCCCATTAGCTTAATCTTGGGGCAATTGGGCCCTTGAAAAGATTGAAATTGGGCCGAATGGAGCTAACCATTCGGACCCTGATTGCACCAGGAGGTGCAACCGCCTAGGCCAGGAGGTGGCACCGCCTGGGCTATGTCTCCCAGCGAGACTGGGCGGTGCAACCGCCCCAGCCAAGAGGTGCAACCGCCTGGGCTCAGTCTCCGAGCTCTGCCAGGCGGTGCAACCTCTCCAGTCAGGCGGTGCAACCGCCTGAGCTCGGTCTTCGAGCTCTGGCAGAGAGGTGCAACCGCCTCTGACAGAGGTGGCACTGCCCAGAGGCTCAGTCTTCGAGCTCTGCCAGGCGGTGCAACCTCTCCAATCAAGAGGTGCAACCGCCTGATCCCGGAATTCCAGGATTTGATCGTTTTGAGCTCCAAATTTGAACTGGGTTGGGGCCTATAAATACCCCACCCATTCAGCACAGAAAGAGCAAGAGACCTACACCGAAATCTTGATCTTCTCTGTGATTCTTGAGCTCAAAATTGTTGTAAAGCCTTTAAGTCTCCTCCTTCTGTTCTTTAAGTTTCTGAATTTTAAAAGTGAGGAGAGAAAGGTTCTGTAAGGGTTGTCTCCTAAGCCCATCAAAAGGAGTGAAACCGTAAAAGCGCAGTTGGCCTTCGCCCATTAAAGGAAGGCAGCTAGTTGACGTCGGTGACCTCGTCGGAGGAGGAAGCCAAAAGTGGAGTAGGTCAAGACTGACCGAACCACTCTAAATCTCTGGTTTTCTTTTACTTTGAGCACTTTATCATTACTGCAAACCTCCTACATAGCTACTGCCCTCTGCGCTTTTACGAACGAGTCTCTAAGTTCTGATCTTTCCGAATCTGCATTCAGACATAAATCGGTGTTTTCGTACGATCTTTACATTGCAGTTTACGCTTACGTTTTGATTCCATTTATAACTGCAAATTGTTTTCTGCGTATTCATAAAACGCTTTTCAAAGTTCAAAATTGCGTTTAGACGCAAAACTACGTTTAGACGTAAAATTACGCTTGACGTAAAAACTGCATTTAGACGTAAAACTACGTTTCGACATAAAACTGCGTTTAGACGCAAAACTGCATTTAGACGTAAAACTGCATTTAGATGTAAAACTGTGTTTAGACGCAAAACTGCGTTTAGACGTAAAACTGCACTTAGACGTAAAACTGCACTTAGACGTAAAACTGTGTTTAGACGCAAACTGCGCTCAGACGCAAACTGTGTTTAGACGCAAACTGTGTTTAGACGCAAACTGCGCTTAGACGCAAACTGTGTTTATCATAAAACTGCGCTTAGATGCAATCTCGCGCTTAGACATAAACTAAAAGCTTAAATGCAAACTAAACGCTAGACGCAATCTGCATTTAGACGCAAAACTGCATTTAGACGCAAACTAAAGTAAACTACATAGATACAAACTGTGAATCGGCTTTTACATCGAAATTGTTTTTATCGGACTAACGCAGCTTTCATTTTAAATCGCTGAAAGATTTCTGCTGCACTAATTCACCCCCCCCCTCTTAGTGCTCTCGATCCTAACAATTGGTATCGAGCAAGGTTAACTCTCTAACGGTTAAAACCCAAGAGAGATGGCATACGCGGAAACCAAGAGGGGCATTCTATTACACGCCCACCCATGTTCAGTGGGACGGACTACACCTACCGGAAGACCGAATGAGGATCTTTCTTATTTCTATGGATTTTGAACTGTGGAACCTTGTTGAAAACGGATTTTCAAAGTCTTCTCTTCCAATGATCGATTGGAATGAATTGGAAAAGAAGGCTTTCGCTCTTAATGCAAAGGCTATGAATGCCTTATTTTGCGCACTTGATAAAAATGAGTTTAATCGTGTTTCAACTTGTGAAACTGCATTTGATATTTGGCACACACTTGAAGTGACCCACGAGGGCACAAGTAGAGTGAAAGAGTCAAAAATCAATCTGTTGTTGCATTCTTTTGAACTTTTCCGAATGAAACCGAGTGAAACCATTGGCGACATGTTTACCCGTTTCACGGATGTCGTCAACGGTCTAAAAGGACTCGGAAAAAGTTTTTCGGATTTTGAACTCGTAAATAAGATACTAAGATCCCTTCCTAAAAGTTGGGATCCTAAAGTCACTGCTATTCAAGAGGCAAAAGATCTGCGCAACTTCCCTCTTGAAGAACTAATCGGGTTATTAATGACCTACGAAATGACTTGTAAAACTCATGAAGAGCAAGAAGACATCCTTCCAAAGAACAGGAAGGATATGGCACTCAAAACTTCTGAATGCCACTTGAGAGAAAACTCAAGTGATGAGGACTGTGATGATGACTTGGCACTTCTAACAAGAAAGTTTAAAAAGTTCTTTAAAAGAAACAAGTTTAAGAATGATGCAAAAATTAAACTTGAACCCAAGAAGGACCAAGTGATCTGCAATGAATGCAAAAAGCTGGGACACTACAAGAGTGATTGTCCCCAAGTCAAAAGGAGAACATCAAAGAAGAATGCTCTTCAAGCAACATGGGATGACTCGAGCGCATCTGAAGAAGAGGAGTCCAACACCGAGCAAGTTGCTCATTACGCCTTAATGGCCATCGGAGAGGAGGTAACGAATTTATTAGATGCTGATTTGTCTTTCGATGAATTATTAAATGCCTTCCATGACTTATTTGATGAATGCAAGATTATCAATAGAAAATACAAATTGCTAAAAAAGGAGCATGATAGTCTTACTTGTGATTTTAATAAGTTAAAAATTGAATATCATGATAGTTTAAATTAATGTATCAAATGTCATGATATAGAAACTTTTCAAAAAGAAAACTTGCTACTTAAGGTCACCTTGAAGAAATTCGAGGTTGGTAGCAAGTCATTAAACATGATCCTTACAAACAAGGGTCATGTTCCCAAAAGAAGTGGGATTGGATTTGTGAGGAGTCCTCACCAAAATCCAACTACTTTCGTAAAAGGCCCCATCTTACATGTTAGACATCAAAGCAAATGCAACTTTTGTTGCAAGTTCGGACACAGGACGCATTATTGTCCATTCAGGAAATTTAGTCCAAACAAATTGATTTGGGTTCCTAAAGGAACCATGACAAATTCTATGCAACATGATAGAAAATCTAGATCTATTAGTGAGGCACCCAAAAGCAAATGGGTACCTAAAAATCATTCCTTCCTACAAAAACATTAAAACCTTAGGCTGGAGCAAGAATTAATGTTCTGCTCCTTGATTCTCGATAGTCATGACCCAAATGCAATTTGGATACAACAACGAGTGGAAATTATGAAATCACAAATGCAATTTGGATACAACCTAATGTGACTTTTCAAAATCACAAACATATGTACTACATTGGGAGTATGCACGTTAAAAAGTCTATCTTGATCGTACAAGCGTTTTTGCCTTGAAATAAAAACGCACACGTAATCATGTAAGTAACGTTAATTGCTCCGAATGAAAACTCTCCTCAAGACAAAACCTCCCTGATCAAATCACAACAAAGTGTTTACTGCCTACAGGCGGTAGCACCTCTCCAGCTAGCGGTGGCACCTCCAGCCATCACGGGTTGCCAGTGGTTGCACCGCTCCAGCCAGAGATGCAACCGCCCGCAACTCTGCCTTTTTAACCCACGCTAGGACCGGCGGTGAAACTGACCCCAACTCACCTCCCTTTCCTTTTGTACTCCTCCAAGCCTCCTCCATCCCCATTTCACCTCGTTTAGCTTCCCAAATACCTCCCATTTCGGAGCAAAACATCAAGAATCGCTCCCTGTTTTGAAGATTCCACTAAGGTATTCTCTAAGAACCTCTTAAACTCTGTTTTGTTCTTCATTTACTCTTGTTCATCTTTATTCCTCTAAACAGCAGTAGTTATGGGATCTAGAAGATCCTCAAGGGACAAGGGAAAGAGGAGATTAGTAGAAGAGTTTGATTTTACCCTTTTTGATTCAAAAAACCATGCTGAAAAATTTCTCTCTTTCGAACTAAGAAGCATCAACAAAGGAAAATACGTAGATCTGAATGAACTAAGAGACGTAGAGACTATCCAATGGTTTGAAAACCTAAATTTACTTCCAATCTTGCAGATTAATGAACCCATCTATCCTAGGCTAGTTAGATTGTTTTACAATAACATGCAAATAGATGATGAAGAAAGGATGTCCACCTATCTTTTAGGACAACACATCTCAATCACTGATAGATTCATTTGTGATATGATAGGCATTCCCATGAAAAGCATAGGACTTTACTTTAGAGGATCATGGGATGATGAAACTATTGGAACATCCTATGTTGAAGCCTTAGGAATAATCTTTGCCGATCCTAACATAGCATTTGTTCCTAAAAGTTGTGAACATCTACTGCCTTTAAACACTAAAATACTTCATCATATCATGACTAGTATAATTCTTCCTAAACAATACCATCATGATGAAGTGAGTCAATTAGAATTAGGAACTATGTACTTAATCATGAAAGGACATGACATTTGTCTTGGCTATCTTATCCAACAAAACATGTTAGAATTATCTAAGAAAGATATGATGCTCCCATTTGGTGGTATAATTACTAGAATAATGAAAGCTTACGACATTCAAATACCACCAGAAGAAGAAGTAATGAAAGTAGATAGATTCAGCATAATAAACAAAAATCTACTTCACCGACTAAGATGTCACTATAGAAACGGTAACTGGGTTAGAATGCCTAGAAGAACTGATCCCCCTCAACCTGAACCTGAACATGAACCCGAGCCGGAAACACCAGTATTTAGGAGTACCCAATCTCCTCCGATCTGTCCCTTTGAGGAAACACATCCAGTTGAGCAAACTCACACATCATCCATCGAAGATATTGGGATTCGGATGGACCAATTCGAACAAAGACAAGAACGGCTTGAACTTCGACAAGATCAAATCCTAACTGAGCTGCAGCAAATCCATCGACAATTTGACTCTTTATTTAGGCACTTCAACCTTCCACCTCATGAATGAGCTTATATGAACACAATCATCCGTTGTTGTTATAAACTCCTCATGGACTTTTTCGTTGATATGGCGTGTTGTAAACTCCTTATGTTACTCATCATGAAGGACTTTTATTTTTGATATGGTTACCTGATATATTGTAAACTCCATATGTTACCCTTTACCTTGATCTGTAAGCATATGCAAATTTACAAATATCTCTTGTTGTTTATCTCGAGTGTTACATTGAAACTAAAATGTTTTAAATAACTTATGCCTTGAAAAATATAAAGTGACATACCAATATAGTTGATAAAACATCGATATGAAACATCAACTAGCTGATATCTTTACAAAACCCCTAAGTGAAGAACAATTTGATTTCATAAGAAAAGAATTAGGAATGTTGATGTGTCCGAATACTTAAACTAGTTAAAATTATTTTTTCGGACGTTATTACTATTACATGCCGTGGCATCACCTGATCAAATAACATTTTGGAATTTATGTGACAAATGTTTTTAAAAAATCAGTAGCATACTCATACCCGAACGCATGTAAGAAGTTCATTTTTCGGTTTGAATGCTAAAAATGGGATTTTCCTGTACACTCTTATGAAAACTTTTTGAAAAATGACTTTCCTCCTTCAAGCAACGAACTATAACAAGGAAAAGAGATATTCAAAGTATTATATGTGTCATGCCTTCCTTTATGTGTGTGATAACCTGCTGAAATCACATCTACCATGCTTTTTGATAATGCTATCATGCTTTTTGTTGATGACAAAGGGGGAGAAACATATGAATTGATAAACACTGCCATAATCATGTCAATGTTAATGTCATAGTTGCAAATACTTGAGTGATGCTATAAACAATGTTATGGTTATGCCATCCTTGCATCACCAAGAGATATATGAACATGTGCTATAGTTTGCATTATGTCTTGAGTTGATATCCTATCTTGTGAAGTAAATGCAAACTTGCTAGAAAATCTCAAATGTGTGCATCATGTAATAGTCCTTCGCAGCTTTATATGATAATATTCAATTACATGATGAATAGTTACACACACAATCATACAAACTTGATGATGTATGTCAAGCCTTTCAAGCCTTGACATCATTCTTGAAGAGATACATCATGATGGGTATCATGATGGGAGTATTGATAAGTTTAACTGATCTAACTTATCAAAACGTCACTTGAATTCTTAGGTCTTGAATTCAAGGTTGACTTATCTCAACTATGGCATATAGATAGGGGGAGTTAAGGATAACTCCATTATCAATTGATTGTCATCATCAAAAAGGGGGAGATTGTTGAATCTCAGATTTTGATGATGAAGTCAATTGTCATTTGTTGTCTAATCTATGTGTTGAGATAAGTGTGCAGGATTAACTACGATGAAAGTTAGACAAGCAGCAGGAGTTACGCGGAGTCAAGATCATGATCACGTTGGGTGTTCGAGTTCGACGGAAGAAGATCGGACGGTCGTCGGAGGTTCTCGCGAGAATAGATCCGAAAGTCCGAAGCTTGCCAAAGCCGAAGCTCGTCGGAACTTCGCTAAGTGGATCGTCGCAAAAGTCCAGGAGTTTGCCGGAAGTCCGTAGAAGAATCACCGAGGGTTCATCGAATGATCAACGGAAGTTCAGGAAACTTCGCCGGAAGAAGCGATTGACGATCGAGAAAAAGCTGCAGAAATTGTCTTAGATTTAATCGTAGTTAGCACGTTGATTAAGTTGGAAAATGGGAGGTGATCCCATTAGCTTAATCTTAGGGCAATTGGGCCCCTGAAAAGATTGAAATTGGGCCGAATGGAGCTAATCATTCGAACCCTGATTGCACCAGGAGGTGCAACCGCCTAGGCCAGGAGGTGGCCCCGCCTGGGCTATGTCTCCTAGCGAGACTGGGCGGTACAACCGCCCCAGCCAAGAGGTGCACCCGCCTGGGCTCAGTCTCCGAGCTCTGCCAGGCGGTGCAACCTCTCCAATCAGGCGGTGCAACCGCCTGAGCTCGGTCTTCGAGCTCTGGCAGTGAGGTGCAACCGCCTGATCCCGGAATTCCGGGATTTGATCGTTTTGAGCTCCAAATTTGAACTGGGTTGGGGCCTATAAATACCCCACCCATTCAGCACAGAAAGAGCAAGAGACCTACACCGAAATCTTGATCTTCTCTGTGATTCTTGAGCTCAAAATTGTTGTAAAGCCTTTAAGTCTCCTCCTTCTGTTCTTTAAGTTTCTGAATTGTAAAAGTGAGGAGAGAAAGGTTCTGTAAGGGTTGTCTCCTGAGCCCATCAAAAGGAGTGAAACTGTAAAAGGGCAGTTGGCCTTCGCCCATTGAAGGAAGGCAGCTAGTTGACGTCGGTGACCTCGTCGGAGGAGGAAGCCAAAAGTGGAGTAGGTCAAGACTGACCGAACCACTCTAAATCTCTGGTTTGCTTTTACTTTGAGCACTTTATCATTACTGCAAACCTCCTACATAGCTACTGCCCTCTGCGCTTTTACGAACGAGTCTCTAAGTTCTGATCTTTCCGTATCTGCATTCAGACATAAATCGGTGTTTTCGTACGATCTTTACACTACAGTTTACGCTTACGTTTTGATTCCATTTATAACTGTAAATTGCTTTCTACGTATTCATAAAACGCTTTTCAAAGTTCAAAACTGCGTTTAGACGCAAAACTGCGTTTAGACGTAAAATTACGCTTGACGTAAAAACTACGTTTAGACGTAAAACTACGTTTAGATGTATAAGTGCGTTTAGACCCAAAACTGCGTTTAGACGTAAAACTGCATTTAGACGTAAAACTGTGTTTAGACGCAAAACTGCGTTTAGACGTAAACCTGCACTTAGACGTAAAACTGCACTTAGACGTAAAACTGCATTTAGACGTAAAACTGCGTTTAGACGCAAACTGCGCTCAGACGCAAACTGTGTTTAGAAGCAAACTGTGTTTAGACGCAAACTGCGCTTAGACGCAAACTGTGTTTAGACGCAAACTGCGCTTAGACGCAATCTGCGCTTAGACGCAAACTGCGCTTAAATGCAAACTGTGCTTAGACGCAATCTGCATTTAGACGCAAACTGCATTTAGACACAAACTGCGTAAACTACACTTAGATACAAACTGTGAATCGGCTTTTACATCGAAATTGTTTTTATCGGACGAACGCAGCTTTCGTTTTTAAATCGCTGAAATATTTCCACTGCATTAATTCACCCCCCTCTTAGTGCTCTCGATCCTAACAATTGGTATCAGAGCAAGGTTAACTCTCTAACGGATTAAAACCTAAGAGAGATGGCATACGCCGGAAACCAAGAGGGGCATTCTATTACACGTCCACCCATGTTCAGTGGGACGGACTACACCTACTGGAAGACCCGAATGAGGATCTTTTTTATTTCTATGGCTTTTGAACTGTGGAACCTTGTTGAAAACGGATTTTCAAAGTCTTCTCTTCTAATGATCGATTGGAATGAATTGGAAAAGAAGGCTTTCGCTCTTAATGCAAAGGCTATGAAT
The DNA here is from genome assembly GCA_900464855.2 of Musa schizocarpa. Lineage (NCBI taxonomy): Eukaryota > Viridiplantae > Streptophyta > Magnoliopsida > Zingiberales > Musaceae > Musa > Musa schizocarpa. Next base: position 28,292,703 of record LS990918.1, read on the forward strand.
GCCTTATTTTGCGCACTTGATAAAAACGAGTTTAATCGTGTTTCAACTTGTGAAACTGCATTTGATATTTGGCACACACTTGAAGTGACCCACGAGGGCACAAGTAGAGTGAAAGAGTCAAAAATCAATCTGTTGTTGCATTCTTTTGAACTTTTCCGACTGAAACCGAGTGAAACCATTTGCGACATGTTTACCCGTTTCACGGATGTCGTCAACGGTCTAAAAGGACTCGGAAAAAGTTTTTCGGATTTTGAACTCGTAAATAAGATACTAAGATCCCTTCCTAAAAGTTGGGATCCTAAAGTCACTGCTATTCAAGAGGAAAAAGATCTGCGCAACTTCCCTCTTGAAGAACTAATCGGGTCATTAATGACCTACGAAATGACTTGTAAAGCTCATGAAGAGCAAGAAGACATCCTTCCAAAGAACAGGATGGATATGGCACTCAAAACATCTGAATGCCACTTGAGAGAAAACTCAAGTGATGAGGACTGTGATGATGACTTGGCACTTCTAACAAGAAAGTTTAAAAAGTTCTTTAAAAGAAACAAGTTTAAGAATGATGCAAAAATTAAACTTGAACCCAAGAAGGACCAAGTGATCTGCTATGAATGCAAAAAGCCGGGACACTACAAGAGTGATTGTCCCCAAGTCAAAAGGAGAACATCAAAGAAGAAGGCTCTTCAAGCAACATGGGATGACTCGAGCGCATCTGAAGAAGAGGAGTCCAACACCGAGCAAGTTGCTCATTACGCCTTAATGGCCATCGGAGAGGAGGTAACGAATTTATTAGATGCTGATTTGTCTTTCGATGAATTATTAAATGCCTTCCATGACTTATTTGATGAATGCAAGATTATCAATAGAAAATACAAATTGCTAAAAAAGGAGCATGATAGTCTTACTTGTGATTTTAATAAGTTAAAAATTGAATATCATGATAGTTTAAATTCATGTATCAAATGTCATGATCTAGAAACTTTTCAAAAAGAAAACTTGCTACTTAAGGACACCTTGAAGAAATTCGAGGTTGGTAGCAAGTCATTAAACATGATCCTTACAAACAAGGGTCATGTTCCCAAAAAAGTGGGATTGGATTTGTGAGGAGTCCTCACCAAAATCCAACTACCTTTCATAAAAGGCCCCATCTTACATGTTAGACATCAAAGCAAATGCACCTTTTTTGTTGCAAGTTTGGACACAGGGCGCATTATTGTCCATTCAGGAAATTTAGTCCAAACAAATTGATTTGGGTTCCTAAAGGAACCATGACAAATTCTATGCAACATGATAGAAAATCTAGATCTATTAGTGAGGCACCCAAAAGCAAATGGGTACCTAAAAAATCATCCCTTCCTACAAAAAAATTATTAAAACCTTTAGGTTTGGAGCAAGAATTAATGTTCTGCTCCTTGATTCTCGATAGTCATGACCCAAATGCAATTTGGATACAACAACGAGTGGAAATTATGAAATCACAAATGCAATTTGGATACAACCTAATGTGACTTTTCAAAATCATAAACATATGTACGACATTGGGAGTATGCACGTTAAAAAGTCTATCTTGATCGTACAAGCGTTTTTGCCTTGAAATAAAAACGCACACGTAATCATGTAAATAACGTTAATTGCTCAAATGAAAACTCTCCTCAAGACAAAACCTCCCTGATCAAATCACAACAAAGTGTTCACTGCCTACAAAGGGTGGCACCTCTCCAAATAGCGGTGGCACCTCCAAACCATCATGGGTTGCCCGCCGGTTGCACCGCTCCACCCGAGATGCAACCCCATAACTCTACCTTTTTTAACCCCACTCTAGGGCCTACATGTGAAACCCACCCCCAACTCACCTCCCTTTCCTTCTGTACTCCTCCAAGCCTCCTCCATCCCCATTTCACCCCGTTTAGCTTCCCAAATACCTCCCATTTCGGAGCAAAACATCAAGAATCGCTCCCTGTTTTGAAGATTCCACTAAGGTATTCTCTAAGAACCTCTTAAACTCTGTTTTGTTCTTCATTTACTCTTGTTCATCTTTATTCCTCTAAACAGCAGTAGTTATGAGATCTAGAAGATCCTCAAGGGACAAGAGAAAGAGGAGATTAGTAGAAGAGTTTCATTTTACCCTTTTTGATTCAAAAAACCATGCTGAAAAATTTCTCTCTTTCGAACTAAGAAGCATCAACAAAGGAAAATACGTAGATCTGAATGAACTAAGAGACGTAGAGACTATCCAATGGTTTGCAAACCTAAATCTACTTCCAATCTTGCAGATTAACGAACCCATCTATCCTAGGCTAGTTAGATTGTTTTACAATAACATGCAAATAGATGATGAAGAAAGGATGTCCACCTATCTTTTAGGACAACACATCTCAATCACTGATAGATTCATTTGTGATATGATAGGCATTCCCATGCAAAGCATAGGACTTTACTTTAGAGGATCATGGGATGATGAAACTATTGGAACATCCTATGTTGAAGCCTTAGGAACAATCTTTGCCGATCCTAACATAGCATTTGTTCCTAAAAGTTGTGAACATCTACTGCCTTTAAACACTAAGATACTTCATCATATCATGACTAGTATAATTCTTCCTAAACAATACCATCATGATGAAGTGAGTCAATTAGAATTAGGAACTATGTACTTAATCATGAAAGGACATGACATTTGTCTTGGCTATCTTATCCAACAAAACATGTTAGAATTATCTAAGAAAGATATGATGCTCCCATATGGTGGTATAATTACTAGAATTATGAAAGCTTACGATATTTAAATACCACCAGAAGAAGAAGTAATGAAAGTAGATAGATTCAGCATAATAAACAAAAATCTACTTCACCGACTAAGATGTCACTATAGAAACGGTAATTGGGTTAGAATGCCTAGAAGAACTGATCCCCCTCAACCTCAACCTGAACATGAACCCGAGCCGGAAACACCAGTATTTAGGAGTACCCAATCTCCTCCGATCTGTCCCTTTGAGGAAACACATCTAGTTGAGCAAACTCACACATCATCCATCGAACATATTGGGATTCGGATGGACCGATTCGAACAAAGACAAGAATGGCTTGAACTTCGACAAGATCAAATCCTAAATGAGCTACAGGAAATCCATTGACAATTTGGCTCTTTATTTAGGCACTTCAACCTTCCACCTCATGAATGAGCTTATATGAACACAATCATCCGTTGTTGTTATAAACTCCTCATGGACTTTGTCTTTGATATGGCGTGTTGTAAACTCCTTATGTTACTCATCATGAAGGACTTTTATTTTTGATATGGTTACCTGATATGTTGTAAACTTCATATGTTACCCTTTACCTTGATCTGTAAGCATATGCAAATTTACAAATATCTCTTGTTGTTTATCTTGAGTGTTACATTGAAACTAAAATGTTTTAAATACCTTATGCCTTGAAAAATATAAAGTGACCTACCAATATAGTTGATAAAACATCGATATGAAACATCAACTAGCTGATATCTTTACAAAACCCCTAAGTGAAGAACAATTTGATTTCATAAGAAAAGAATTAGGAATGTTGATGTGTCCGAATATTTAAACTAGTTAAAATTATTTTTTCGGACATTATTACTATTACATGCCTTGACATCACATGATCAAATAACATGTTTGAAATTATGTGACAAAAATCAGTAGCTTACTCATACCCGAATGCATGTAAGAAGTTCATTTTTTGGTTTGAATGCTAAAAATGGGATTTTCCTGTACACTCTTATGAAAACTTTTTGAAAAATGACTTTCCTCCTTCAAGCAACGAACTATAATAAGGAAAAGAGATATTCAAAGTATTATATGTGTCATGCCTTCCTTTATGTGCGTGATAACCTGCTGAAATCACATCTACCATGCTTTTTGATAATGCTATCATGCTTTTTGTTGATGACAAAGGGGGAGAAACATATGAATTGATAAACACTGCCATAATCATGTCAATGTCAATGTCATAGTTTCAAATACTTGAGTGATGCTATAAACAATGTTATGGTTATGCCATCCTTACATCACCAAGAGATATATGTGTTGAATCTCGGATTTTGATGATAAAATCAATTGATGGGTTATTTAATCTAATCCATATTATTGAGTTAAGTGTGCAGGATTAACTACGATAAACAGAAAATACAAAGCAAGAATACCGGAGTCGAGTTCGATGAACGTTTAAGAGTTCGATGAATCGTCGGGGATGCTGTCGGAACCAATCGAGAAGAAATCGGGAACCTGTTGGAAGTTCGCCAAGAGATCGATCGGAGGAGGTTCGCAGAGATCACCGAGAAGTCTCAGCTACTCTTTAAAGTCATCACAAGTTCGGGAGCGTGCTTGGACCCCGTCGAAGGAAGTTAGGCTTGGGAAGCTTCGTCGGAACAAAACTTGACGTCATGGTTAATAAATTGCTTAAGATGTGTTTTGTTATGTAGTTCACTTGTAATTAGGATTAGGATTAAGAAGATAAGCCTATATCCTGGTTAGGGGCCAACTGGGGCCAAAGTCAGATTCGTTTGGGCTAAAAGAAAGCCAAACCAAGTGAACCGGAGAGCCAGTGCGGTGGCATCGCTGGCTGGCGGTGACACCTCTGAAGTTGGGCGGTGGCACCTTGTACACCACCAACGCTGGGCGGTGGCACCGGCTATGGGCGGTGGCACCATAACATCGGGAACCCAAAGAGGATTTGAATTTTGGAGCCCAAATTTTGGAGCCCAAATTTGAATCCTCTTGAGGCCTATAAATACCCCTCAAATCTCAGCTGAGATTACAACCTTTTGAGCAGCAAGAGTTTGAGAGAAAAATCTTAGAAAAGTGTTAGCTTTCTTTCTTTTCAATTTGCTAGTGTTCACCTCATCTCTTCTCGAAAATCTGTAAGAGAGTGAACCGCTTGTAAAGAGTTGTAAGAGGGGTATTTACCCTTCCATTTCAAGAAGCTTGCTAGTGGAAGGTGGGAGCCTCATCAAGAGGGGCCTCATAAGTGGAGTAGGTCATTTGACCTAACAACTCTAAAATCGGCGTGATCTGTGGTTTTGTTTCATTACTGTTATTTATATTATTGCAAATCTTCTTATATGCTCTGGTTCCTTATTACTTTTTTGCTTGCATATTTTAAGAATACGCTTTCAAGATTAAAATTGTCAAGTTCCGCTCTCTTTCATATGAAAGATTTTTTATAAAACCGAAGTTTTTATCCGCTACACTAATTCACCCCCCCTTAGTGCTGCTCGATCCTAACAATTGGTATCGAGAGCGAGGTTATCTCACATTTGGTTTAATACCCAAGAGAGATGGCTTACTCCGCATGCAAGAGGGCCATTTTATCACTCATCCACCTATGTTTAACGGGTCGGATTACACGTATTGGAAGACTTCGGATGAGGATCTTCCTCATTTCTATGGATTTCGAGCTTTGGACTATTGTTGAAAACGGATTTCGAAAATCTTCTCTTCCGATGAGCGAATGGAATGAATCGGAGAAGAAGGTTTTTTGCTTTAAATGCAAAGGCTATGAATGCCTTGTTTTGTGCACTAGACAAAAACGAATTTAATCGTGTTTCAATTTGTGATTCGGCTTTTGATATTTGGAGAACTCTTGAGGTCACTCACGAAGGCACTAGCCGAGTGAAAGAGTCCAAAATCAACATTCTTGTGCACTCTTACGAACTTTTCCGAATGAAACCAAGTGAGTCCATCGGAGACATGTACACCCGTTTCTCGGATGTCATCAATGGACTCAAAGCTCTTGGTAAAGATTTTACTAACTTTGAACTAGTAACTAAAATCTTAAGATCCCTCCCTAAAAGTTGGGATCCAAAAGTTACGCCATTCAAGAGGGCCAAAGACCTAAAACATTCCCTCTTGAAGAACTCATTGGGTCTCTAATGACCTACGAAATGACATGTCAAGCTCATGATGAGCTCGAGAACCCCCTTCCAAAGAACAGGAAGGATATGGCACTCAAATCACAAGAAGACCACTTGAAAGGAACATCAAGTGATGAGGACAGTGACAATGACATTGCACTTTTGACTCAAAAATTCAAAAAATATTTAAGGAAGAACAAATTTAAAAATAATACAAAAAATAAATTTGAACAAAAGAAGGACCAAGTGATTTGCTATGAATGCAAAAAAAACCGGGACACTACAAGAACGATTGCCCTCAAGCCAAAAAAAAAGAGAACACCAAAGAAGAAGGCTCAAAGGCAACATGGGATGACTCAAGCACATCCAAAGAAGAGGAGTCCAACACCGAGCAAGTTGCTCACTACGCCCTAATGGCCTTCGAAGAAGAGGTAACGGATTTAATTAATGCAGATTTACCTTATCATGATTTATTAAATGCCTTCCATGAGTTATTTGATGAATGTAAGACAATTAGTAGAAAATACAAATTGCTAAGAAAGGAGCATGATAGTCTTACATGTGCTTTTGATAAATTAAAAACTGAATATCATGATTGTCTAGCTTCATGTGTTAAATGCCATGATTTAGAAACTCTCCAAAATGAGAACTTAGTACTTAAGGACACCTTGAAGAAATTCGAGGTCGGTAGCAAGTCCTTAAACATGATCCTTACAAATAAGGGTCACGTTCCCTAAAAGGAGTGGAATCGGTTTGTGAGAAGTACTCACCAAAATCCAACCACCTTCGTTAAAGGTCCTATCTTACATGTTCAACATCAAAGCAATTGCAACTTTTGTTGCAAATATGGACATATAACTTACCAATGTCCATTCAAGAAAATTAGTCCGAACAAATTGATTTGGGTTCCTAAAGGAACCATGATCAAGTCTATGCAACATGATAAACAAGTTAGATTAGTTTTTGAGGCACCCAAAAGTAAATGGGTACCTAAAAATAATTCCTTCTTGTAGAAACATACACCATCACATGCTAGGAGCAAAAGATGGTATCTTGATAGTGGATGCTCAAGGCATATGACCGGAGATCCATCCCAATTCACCAAGCTCACTAGCATGGACGAAGGCTATGTCACCTTCGGAGACAACAACAAAGGCAAAATCATTGGCAAGGGAACCATAGGTAACAAATCAAGTTTTTCCATTGATGATGTGTTACTAGTTGATGAATTAAAACATAATCTATTGAGCATTAGTCAATTATGCGATAAAGGTTATATCGTTAGATTTGAATCAAATATGTGCATTATTGAAAAACCAAATCATAACGTGACTATGATTGCTTTAAAACAAAATAATGTCTATACCATCAATCTTGATGAACTAAGTAATGAAATGTGTTTCTCCGCCATAAATGATGATGCTTGGCTTTGGCATAGGAGATTAGGGCATGCAAGCATGAAAACAATATCTAAAATCTCATCTCAAGAATTAGTACGAGGGATTCCGAATATAAAGTTTATTAAAGATAAGGTATGTGATGCATGTCAACTAGGGAAACAAATAAAAACAAGCTTCAAACCAAAAAATCAAATTAGCACCACTAGACCGTTACAATTGATCCATTTGGACTTATTTGGACCAATTGATACAACAAGTCTAGGTGGAAGCAAATATGCTTTTGTGATTGTGGATGACTACTCTAGATACACTTGGACCTATTTCTTAGCTCACAAAAGTGATTGTTTCAAGTGTTTCTCTAAATTTTGTAAACTCACTCAAAACGAAAAAAGGGTTCATGATTTCATCAATTCGAGTGATCATGGTGGCGAATTTCAAAACCATGACTTCCAAAATTTTTTTTGTGAAGTAAATGGATACAATCATAACTTCTCCACTCCGAGAAATCCCCAACAAAATGGAGTAGTTGAAAGAAAAAATAGAAACCTACAAGAAATGGCAAGAACTATGTTAAACTAACATAGTTTACCTAAGTATTTTTTTTGGGCGAAGCAGTAAATACGGCTTGCTACATCATGAATAGAGTCCTAATAAGACCTTCCTTATCAAAATCTCCCTATGAATTATGGAATAACAAAACCAAATATTTCCTATTTTAAAGTTTTTCGGTTGTAAATGCTTTATTTTAAATGAAAGGGATGCCTTAGGAAAATTTGATGCAAAATCCGATGAAGGCATCTTTCTTGGTTACTCTTCCGTTTTAAAGCTTTTTTTCGGTTTTTAATAAAAGAACCTTAGTAATTGAAGAGTCTATTCATGTAGTTTTTTATGAAGTCTCAAATTGTAAGAAAAATGATTTTGATGATGATCTTGGTTTTGATAATTTGAATTTAAATGAACCCCCTCCTCAAAATAGCAACTTGGATGCACCTTCTTCCGAAATTTCCTTACCTAAGGAATGGAAGTATATAGATGCTCATCCAAAGGAGCTAATTATAGGGGATACATCTAAAGGGGTTCAAACTCGTTCCTCTTTCAAGAATTTTTTTATAATGCCTTCCTCTCTCAAATTGAACCTAAGTGCATTGACGAGGCCATAAAAGATGATTTTTGGATTATTGCAATGCAAGAGTAACTGAATCAATTTGAGAGAAACAAGGTGTGGGAGCTTGTTCCTAGACCTAGTGACCATTTAGTCTTTGGTACTAAGTGGGTCTTTAGAAACAAGCAAGACGAAAATGGTATCGTGGTTAGAAACAAGGCTAGATTAGTGGCCAAAGGTTTCAACCAAGAAGAAGGTATCGACACTTAAGAAACCTTCGCTCCCGTGGGTTCGATTAGAAGCCATAAGGATGCTCCTTGCCTATGCTAGTAGTTACAATTTTAAACTATTTCAAATGGATGTCAAAAGTGCCTTCTTGAATGGTTTTATTTCCGAAGAAGTATATGTCGAACAACCTCCCGGATTTGAAAATTCTCTTCTTCCTAATCATGTATTCAAATTGACTAAGGCTCTCTATGGCTTGAAACAAGCTCCTAGAGCTTGGTATGAAAGGCTTAGTTCCTTTCTTATTTTAAATAATTTTACCAAAGGCAAGGTTGATACTACATTGTTTATTAAACATTTTGAAAATAATTTTCTTATTGTACAAATTTATGTTGACGATATTATTTTTGGCTCTTCGGATGAATCACTATGTGAATCATTTGCCAAATCTATGAGTCATGAATTTGAAATGAGTTTAATGGGGGAATTAACTTTCTTTTTAGGATTACAAATCAAACAACTTAAGGATGGTATATTTCTTAACCAATCTAAATATACATTAGAATTGTTAAAACGATTTAACATGAATAATTCAAAAGCAATAAACACCCCTATGAGTACTTCGACTAAGTTAGATATGGATGAAAATAGTGAAAACTTCGATCAAAAAACATACAGGGGAATGATAGGTAGTCTACTCTACCTTACCGCCACTAGACCAGATATCATGTTTAGTGTAGGACTTTGTGCTAGGTTTCAATCAAATCCTAAATTATCTCATCTTAAAAGTGTTAAAAGAATATTTAGGTATCTTAAAGGAACTCCAAATTTAGGTTTATGGTATCCAAAATCTGAAAAATTTGATTTAATAGCTTACGCGAATGCCGATTTTGGCGGATGTAGGATAGATAGAAAGAGTACATCCGGAACATGCCAATTTTTAGGACATGCACTTGTTTCTTGGACTTCCAAGAAACAAAATTCAGTAGCACTATCTACGGCGGAAGCCGAATACATTACTGCGAGCGCATGCTGTGCACAAGTTGTTTGGATGAAAAGTACATTGGAAGACTATGAAATTCACTTTAAAAATATTCCCATAAAATGTGATAATACTAGTGCCATATGTCTTACTAAAAATCCAATTCAGCATTCTAGAACTAAGCACATCGACGTTAGGCATCATTTCATACGCGATCATGTTCTTAACAATAATGTTGTTCTAGAATTCATCGACACGAAGCATCAATTAGCAGACATATTCACAAAAGCCTTGAATAAAGACCAATTTGAATTCATTAGAAGGGAATTAGGCAGGTTAAATTGTCCCTAAAATGAGCTTCATGAAAAATGACTCGTCCTTTTCCTTTCTTTTGTAGATTTGATTTCTTCTTTCTTCTTCACTTCAAAATGATCCATTAAAGTATAACTTATTATCTTGAGGGAAGCAAACAAAAAGGGGGAGAGGAAGAAAAATTTTTTTTCTTTCCTCCACGGGATGCCAGCGGTGGCACCGCCAGATCTGGCGGTTGCACCACCTGAGCGCTCGGGCGCCAGGCGGTGACACCGCTCGGTTTGGCGGTGGCACCGACCGAGCGACCCTTATTAACCCGAGGGGTTAGGGCCGGCGGTGACACCGCCCCCAACCCGAAGAAAGCTCTCCAAACCCTCTCCCATTTCCTCTAACCCTCATTCTGCCTCTTAGAAGCACTGGGGAAGGTTTCTTGGTGTTCCAAGCCTTCCATCTCTCAGCATAATTTCCATAAGATAACGGCTCCTAAGAGATCAAAAGGAAAAAGGATTGAAGGAGATTCATTTGACCATGATCTTTTTAGATCAAAAGAGGTAGCCCTTAGTTTTTCAAAATTTGAAAGACGAGATATCCATAAGGGAAATGACTCTCCTCCTCCTAGTCCTTTTGGCGCAGCAGCACCTTCAGCTCCTATTTCCTCCTCTGAAGATCGCATTATGGCAGAACTGTCTCAGATCAAATCACAGCAAGAACATATTCAAAATCAACAAGTTGAAATTTTGAAGACACTACGACAACTGAATGAAAAAATGGATATCATGTATCAGCATTGTGGATTACCTCCTAAGGATTAAACTGATGTATCTTTTAATTCTGTTCTGTTTGCTTTTAACAACAAGTTTGTCATCGATTAAACGATAACTGATCCTTCCTTTTAGATAACTACTGGTATCTTTTAAGTATGTTTTGATCTGCATGATTTCTTTTGGATAAACTATTTCTGGCAAATTTCAATGATAAACCTTGTTAAATGCTATTTTTTCGATGGCTTGTCTCCTTTTGTTGATGACAAAGGGGGAGAAGTGATGACCTACACCATAATGATAGCATAACTTATATGGATTACAAAAACTTGTGTGATATGATTGACTTATATGCCTTGCAAAATCCATGAAAATATCACAAGATTGATTGATCATATTGAAAGCATGCCATACATCTAAATCATAAAATATATATTGAAAATCTTTATCTTCTGTCGTAGTAAAATTTGTCCCTTTTCATTTAACTTATGATTTTCATAGAAGTTTTGTATTCACTATTGTTTAAAGAGGATCACGATAAGCTCTACGGTTAGAACTTATCGGGTTATGCTTGAATCCAATGGAATGGAATTCAAGTGGTTTTTATCTTCTCATAATATGGTATATAGATAGGGGGAGTTATGTTTAACTTCGTCATCAATTGATTGCCATCATCAAAAAGGGGGAGATTGTTGAATCTCGGATTTTGATGATAAAATCAATTGATGGGTTATTTAATCTAATCCATATTATTGAGTTAAGTGTGCAGGATTAACTACGATAAACAGAAAATACAAAGCAAGAATACCGGAGTCGAAGTTCGATGAACGCTTAAGAGTTCGATGAATCGTCGGAGATGCTTTGTCGAACCAATCGAGAAGAAATCGAACCTGTTGGAAGTTCGCCAAGAGATCGTCGAGGTTCGCAGAGATCACCAAGAAGTCTCAGCTACTCTTTAAAGTCATCACAAGTTCGAGCGTGCTTGGACCCCGTCGGCCAAGGAAGTTCGTTTGAAAGCTCGTCGGAACAAAACTTGACGTTCATGTTAATAAATTGCTTAAGATGTGTTTTGTTATGTAGTTCACTTGTAATTAGGATTAGGATTAAGAAGATAAGCCTATATCCTGGTTAGGGGCCAACTGGGGGCCAAAGTCGATTTGGTTTGGGCTAAAAGAAAGCCAAACCAAGTGAACCGAGAGCCAAAGGGTGACACCTCTCGAAGTTTTGGTGGCACCCAGCCAAGACTGAACGCCGGGCGGTGGCACTGCTTATCGGCGGTGGCACCGCCAAAGATCGGAACCCAAAGAGGATTTGAATTTTGGAGCCCAAATTTGAATCCTCTTGAGGAGGCCTATAAATACCCCTCAAATCTCAGCTGAGATTACAACCTTTTGAGCAGCAAGAGTTTGAGAGAAAAAATCTTAGAAAAGTGTTAGCTTTCTTTCTTTTCAATTTGCTAGTGTTCACCTCATCTCTTCTCGAAAATCTGTAAGAGAGTGAACCGCTTGTAAAGAGTTGTAAGAGGGTATTTACCCTTCCATTTCAAGAAGCTTGCTAGTGGAAGGTGGGAGCCTCATCGAAGAGGGGCCTCGCAAGTGGAGTAGGTCATTTGACCCAACCACTCTAAAATCGGCGTGATCTGTGGTTTCATGCTTTCATTACTGTTATTTATATTATTGCAAATCTTCTTATATGCTCTGGTTCCTTATTACTTTTGCTGCGCATATTTAAGAATACGCTTTCAAGATTAAACTTGTCAAGTTCCGCTCTCTTCATACGAAAGATTTTTTATAAAACCGAAGTTTTTATCCGCTGCACTAATTCACCCCCCCCTCTTAGTGCTGCTCCGATCCTAACAATATGAACATGTGCTATAGTTTGCATTATGTCTTGAGTTGATATCCTATCTTGTGAAGTAAATGCAAACTTGCTAGAAAATCTCAAATGTGTGCATCATGTAATAGTCCTTCGCAGCTTTATATGATAATATTCAATTACATGATGATTAGTTACAAACACAATCATACAAACTTGATGATGTATGTCAAGCCTTTCAAGCCTTGACATCATTCTTGAAGAGATACATCATGATGGGTATCATGATGGGAGTATTGATAAGTTTAACTGATCTAACTTATCAAAACGTCACTTGAATTCTTTGGTCTTGAATTCAAGGTTGACTTATCTAAACAATGGCATATAGATAGGGGGAGTTAAGGATAACTCCATTATCAATTGATTGTCATCATCAAAAAGGGGGAGATTGTTGAATCTCATATTTTGATGATGAAGTCAATTGTCATTAGTTGTCTAATCTATGTGTTGAGATAAGTGTGCAGGATTAACTACGTTGAAAGTTAGACAAGCAGCAGGAGTTGCGCCGGAGTCAAGATCATGATCACGTTGGGAGTTCGAGAGTTCGACGGAAGATCGAACGGTCATCGGAGGTTCTGTGAGAACAGATCCGAGAAGTCCAGAAGCTTGCCAAGCGAAGCTCGTCGGAACTCGCTAAGTGGATCGTTGCAAAGTCCAGGAGTTTGCCGGAAGTCCGCAGAAGAATCACCGAGGGTTCATCGGATGATCGACGGAAGTTCGTCGGAAACTCACCGGAAGAAGCGATTGACGCATCGGAGCAAAGCTGCACAAATTATCTTAGATTTAATCGTAGTTAGCACATTGATTAAGTTGGAAAATGGGAGGTGATCCCATTAGCTTAATCTTGGGGCAATTGGGCCCCTGAAAAAATTGAAATTCGGCCGAATGGAGCTAACCATTCGGACCCTGATTGCGCCAGTAGGTGCAACCGCCTAGGCCAGGAGGTGGAACTGCCGGGGCTATGTCTCCCAGCGAGACTGGGCGGTGCAACCGCCCCAACCAAGAGGTGCAACCGCCTGGGCTCAGCCCGAAGCTCGCCAGCGGTGCAACCTCTCCGGGCGGCGGTGTAACCGCCGAGCTCGGTCTTCGAAGCTCGGCGAGAGGTGCAACCGCCTCGATAGGGTGGCACCACCCAGAGGTTCAGGCTTCGAGCTCGCCAGCGGTGCAACCTCTCCGCCGGGAGGTGCAACCGCCGATCCTCTAATTCGGGATTTGATCGCTTTTGAGCTCCAAATTTGAACTGGGTTGGGGCCTATAAATACCCCACCCATTCAGCATAGAAAGAGCAAGAGACCTACACCAAAATCTTGATCTTCTCGCGGATTCTTGAGCTCAAAATTGTTGTAAAGCCTTTAAGTCTCCTCCTTCTGTTCTTTAAGTTTCTGAATTGTAAAAGTGAGGAGAGAAAGGTTCTGTAAGGGTTGTCTCCCTGAGCCCATCAAAAGGAGTGAAACTGTAAAGGGCAGTTGGCCTTCGCCCATTGAAGGAAGGCAGCTAGTTGACGCCGGTGACCTCGTCGGAGGAGGAAGCCAAAAGTGGAGTAGGTCAAGACTGACCAACCACTCTAAATCTCTGGTTTGCTTTTACTTTGAGCACTTTATCATTACTGCAAACCTCCTACATAGCTACTGCCCTCTACGCTTTTACGAACGAGTCTCTAAGTTCTGATCTTTCCGAATCTGCATTCAGACGTAAATCGGTGTTTTCGTACGATCTTTACACTGCAGTTTACGCTTACGTTTTGATTCCATTTATAACTGCAAATTGCTTTCTGCGTATTCATAAAACGCTTTTCAAAGTTCAAAACTGCGTTTAGACACAAAACTGCGTTTAGACGTAAAATTACACTTGACGTAAAAACTGCGTTTAGACGTAAAACTACGTTTAGATGTATAACTGCGTTTAGACGCAAAACTGCGTTTAGACGTAAAACTGCATTTAGACGTAAAACTGCGTTTAGACGCAAAACTGCACTTAGACGTAAAACTGCACTTAGACGTAAAACTGCACTTAGACGTAAACCTGCGTTTAGATGCAAACTGCGCTTAGACGCAAATTGTGCTCAGACGCAAACTGTGTTTAGACGCAAACTGTGTTTAGACGCAAACTGCGCTTAGACGCAAACTGTGTTTAGACGCAAATTGCGCTTAGACGCAAACTGCGCTTAAATGCAAACTGCGCTTAGACGCAATCTGCATTTAGACGCAAACTGCATTTAGACGCAAACTGCGTAAACTACACTTAGATACAAACTGTGAATCGGCTTTTACATCGAAATTGTTTTTATCGTACGAACGCAGCTTTCATTTTTAAATCGCTGAAAGATTTCCGCTGCATTAATTCACCCCCTCTTAGTGCTCTCGATCCTAACAATTGGTATCGAGCAAGGTTAACTCTCTAACGGATTAAAACCCAAGAGAGATGGCATAACGAGAAAACCAAGAGGGGCATTCTATTACACGTCCATTCATGTTCAGTGGGACGGACTACACCTACTGGAAGACCCGAATGAGGATCTTTTTTATTTCTATGGATTTTGAACTGTGGAACCTTGTTGAAAACGGATTTTCAAAGTCTTCTCTTCAAATGATCGATTGGAATGAATTGGAAAAGAAGGCTTTCGCTCTTAATGCAAAGGCTATGAATGCCTTATTTTGCGCACTTGATAAAAACGAGTTTAATCGTGTTTCAACTTGTGAAACTGCATTTGATATTTGGCACACACTTGAAGTGACCCACGAGGGCACAAGTAGAGTGAAAGAGTCAAAAATCAATCATTCTTTTGAACTTTTCCGAATGAAACCGACTGAAACCATTGGCGACATGTTTACCCGTTTCACGGATGTCGTCAACGGTCTAAAAGGACTCGGAAAAAGTTTTTCGGATTTTGAACTCGTAAATAAGATACTAAGATCCCTTCCTAAAAGTTGGGATCCTAAAGTCACTGCTATTCAAGAGGCAAAAGATCTGCGCAACTTCCCTCTTGAAGAACTAATCGGGTCATTAATGACCTACGAAATTACTTGTAAAGCTCATGAAGAGCAAGAAGACATCCTTCCAAAGAACAGGAAGGATATGGCACTCAAAACTTCTGAATGCCACTTGAGAGAAAACTCAAGTGATGAGGACTGTGATGATGACTTGGCACTTCTAACAAGAAAGTTTAAAAAGTTCTTTAAAAGAAACAAGTTTAAGAATGATGCAAAAATTAAACTTGAACCCAAGAAGGACCAAGTGATCTGTTATGAATGCAAAAAGCCGGGACAATACAAGAGTGATTGTCCCCAAGTCAAAAGGAGAACATCAAAGAAGAAGGCTCTTCAAGCAACATGGGATGACTCGAGCGCATCTGAAGAAGAGGAGTCCAACACCGAGCAAGTTGCTCATTACGCCTTAATGGCCATCGGAGAGAAGGTAACGAATTTATTAGATGCTGATTTGTCTTTCGATGAATTATTAAATGCCTTCCATGACTTATTTGATGAATGCAAGATTATCAATAGAAAATACAAATTGCTAAAAAAGGAGCATGATAGTCTTACTTGTGATTTTAATAAGTTAAAAATTGAATATCATGATAGTTTAAATTCATGTATCAAATTTCATGATCTAGAAACTTTTCAAAAAGAAAACTTGCTACTTAAGGACACCTTGAAGAAATTCGAGGTTGGTAGCAAGTCATTAAACATGATCCTTACAAACAAGGGTCATGTTCCCAAAAGAAGTGGGATTGGATTTGTGAGGAGTCCTCACCAAAATCCAACTACCTTCGTAAAAGGCCCCATCTTACATGTTAGACATCAAAGCAAATGCAACTTTTGTTGCAAGTTCTACACTGAGACGCATTATTGTCCATTCAGAAATTTAGTCCAAACAAATTGATTTGGGTTCCTAAAGGAACCATGACAAATTCTATGCAACATGATAGAAAATCTAGATCTATTAGTGAGGCACCCAAAAGCAAATGGGTACCTAAAAATCATCCCTTTCTACAAAAAAACATTAAAACCTTAGGTTGGAGCAAGAATTAATGTTCTCGCTCCTTGATTCTCGATAGTCATGACCCAAAATGCAATTTGGATACAACAACGAGTGGAAATTATGAAATCACAAATGCAATTTGGATACAACCTAATGTGACTTTTCAAAATCACAAACATATGTAATGACATTGGGAGTATGCACGATAAAAAGTCTATCTTGATCGCATGTTGTTTTTGCCTTGAAATAAAAAACGACACGTAATCATGTAAGCAACGTTAATTGCTCTGAATGAAAACTCTCCTCAAGACAAAACCTCCCTGATCAAATCACAACAAAGTGTTCACTGCCTATCTTGGCGGTGGCACCTCTCCAAATAGCGGTGGCACCTCCACCATCACGGGTTGCCAGGTTATCGCTTAGCCGAGATGCAACCGCCCAACTCTGCTTTTTTAACCCACGCTAGGGCCGGCAGTGAAACCGACCCCAACTCACCTCCCTTTCCTTCTGTACTCCTCCAAGCCTCCTCCATCCCCATTTCACCCCGTTTAGCTTCCCAAATACCTCCCATTTCGGAGCAAAACATCAAGAATCGCTCCCTGTTTTGAAGATTCCACTAAGGTATTCTCTAAGAACCTCTTAAACTCTGTTTTGTTCTTCATTTACTCTTGTTCATCTTTATTCCTCTAAACAGCAGTAGTTATGGGATCTAGAAGATCCTCAAGGGACAAGGGAAAGAGGAGATTAGTAGAAGAGTTTGATTTTACCCTTTTTGATTCAAAAAACCATGCTGAAAAATTTCTCTCTTTCGAACTAAGAAGCATCAACAAAGGAAAATACGTAGATCTGAATGAACTAAGAGACGTAGAGACTATCCAATGGTTTGCAAACCTAAATCTACTTCCAATCTTGCAGATTAACGAACCCATCTATCCTAGGCTAGTTAGATTGTTTTACAATAACATGCAAATAGATGATGAAGAAAGGATGTCCACCTATCTTTTAGGACAACACATCTCAATCACTGATAGATTCATTTGTGATATGATAGGCATTCCCATGCAAAGCATAGGACTTTACTTTAGAGGATCATGGGATGATGAAACTATTGGAACATCCTATGTTGAAGCCTTAGGAACAATCTTTGCCGATCCTAACATAGCATTTGTTCCTAAAAGTTGTGAACATCTACTGCCTTTAAATACTAAGATACTTCATCATATCATGACTAGTATAATTCTTCCTAAACAATACCATCATGATGAAGTGAGTCAATTAGAATTAGGAACTATGTACTTAATCATGAAAGGACATGACATTTGTCTTGGCTATCTTATCCAACAAAACATGTTAGAATTATCTAAGAAAGATATGATGCTCCCATATGGTGGTATAATTACTAGAATAATGAAAGCTTATGACATTCAAATACCACCAGAAGAAGAAGTAATGAAAGTAGATAGATTCAACATAATAAACAAAAAAATCTACTTCACCACTAAGATGTCACTATAGAAATGGTAACTCAAGTTAGAATGCCTAGAAGAACTGATCCCCTCAACCTCTAACCTCAACACATGAACCCGAGCCTAAACACCAAGATTTAGGAGTACCCAATCTCCTCCGATCTGTCCCTTTGAGGAAACACATCCAGTTGAGCAAACTCACACATCATCCATCGAAGATATTGGGATTCGGATGGACCGATTCGAACAAAGACAAGAACGGCTTGAACTTCGACAAGATCAAATCCTAACCGAAATGCAGAAATCCATCGACAATTTGACTCTTTATTTAGGCACTTCAACCTTCCACCTCATGAATGAGCTTGTATGAACACAATCATCCGTTGTTGTTATAAACTCCTCATGGACTTTGTCTTTGATATGGCGTGTTGTAAACTCCTTATGTTACTCATCATGAAGGACTTTTATTTTTGATATGGTTATCTGATATGTTGTAAACTCCATATGTTACCCTTTACCTTGATCTGTAAGCATATGCAAATTTACAAATATCTCTTGTTGTTTATCTCGAGTGTTAAATTGAAACTAAAATGTTTTAAATACCTTATGCCTTGAAAAATATAAAGTGACATACCAATATAGTTGATAAAACATCGATATGAACATCAACTAGCTGATATCTTTACAAAACCCCTAAGTGAAGAACAATTTGATTTCATAAGAAAAGAATTAGGAATTTTGATGTGTCCGAATACTTAAACTAGTTAAAATTATTTTTTCGGACGTTATTACTATTACATACCTTGGCATCACCTGATCAAATAACATGTTGGAAATTATGTGACAAATGTTTTTAAAAAATCAGTAGCTTACTCATACCCGAATGCATGTAAGAAGTTCATTTTTTGGTTTGAATGCTAAAAATGGGATTTTCCTGTACACTCTTATGAAAACTTTTTGAAAAATGACTTTCCTCCTTCAAGCAACGAACTATAACAAGGAAAAGAGATATTCAAAGTATTATATGTGTCATGCCTTCCTTTATGTGCGTGATAACCTACTGAAATCACATCTACCATGCTTTTTGATAATGCTATCATGCTTTTTGTTGATGACAAAGGGGGAGAAACATATGAATTGATAAACACTGCCATAATCATGTCAATGTCAATGTCATAGTTGCAAATACTTGAGTGAAGCTATAAACAATGTTATGGTTATGCCATCCTTGCATCACCAAGAGATATATGAACATGTGCTATAGTTTGCATTATGTCTTGAGTTGATATCCTATCTTGTGAAGTAAATGCAAACTTGCTAGAAAATCTCAAATGTGTGCATCATGTAATAGTCCTTCGCAGCTTTATATGATAATATTCAATTACATGATGAATAGTTACAAACATAATCATACAAACTTGATGATGTATGTCAAGCCTTTCAAGCCGTGACATCATTCTTGAAGAGATACATCATGATGGGTATCATGATGGGAGTATTGATAAGTTTAACTGATCTAACTTATCAAAACGTCACTTGAATTCTTAGGTCTTGAATTCAAGGTTGACTTATCTCAACTATGGCATATAGATAGGGGGAGTTAAGGATAACTCCATTATCAATTGATTGTCATCATCAAAAAGGGGGAGATTGTTGAATCTCGGATTTTGATGATGAAGTCAATTGTCATTTGTTGTCTAATCTATGTGTTGAGATTAGTGTGCAGGATTAACTACGATGAAAGTTAGACAAGCAACAAGAGTTGCGTCGGAGTCAAGATCATGATCACGTTGGGAGTTCGAGAGGTCGACGGAAGATCGGACGGTCGTCGGAGGTTCTGCGAGAACAGATCCGAGAAGTCCAGAAGCTTGCCAAGCGAAGCTCGTCGGAACTCGCTAAGTGGATCGTCGCAAAGTCCAGGAGTTTGCCGGAAGTCCGCAGAAGAATCACCGAGGGTTCATCGGATGATCGATGGAAGTTCGCCGGAAACTCGCCGGAAGAAGCGATTGACGATCGAGCAAAGCTGCAGAAATTGTCTTAGATTTAATCGTAGTTAGCACGTTGATTAAGTTGGAAAATGGGAGGTGATCCCATTAGCTTAATCTTGGGGCAATTGGGCCCCCAAAAGATTGAAATTCTACCAATGGAGCTAACCATTCGACCCCCCGATTGCACCGTGAGGTGCAACCGCCTAGGCCGGAGGTGGCACCGCCTGGGCTATGTCTCCCAACGAGATTGGGCGGTGCAACCACCCCAACCAAGAGGTGCAACCCGCCTGGGCTCAGTCTCTGAGCTCTGCCAGGCGGTGCAACCTTCTCCAACCAAGGTGCAACCGCCGAGCTCGGCCTTCGAGCTCGGCGCAGAGGTGCAACCGCCTCCGACAGGTGGCACCGCCCAGAGGCTCGATCTTCGAAGCTCTGCCAGCGGTGCAACCTCCATCCAGAGAGAAAGGTTCTATAAGGGTTGTCTCCCCTGAGCCCATCAAAAGGAGTGAAACTGTAAAGGGCAGTTGGCCTTCGCCCATTGAAGGGAGGCAGCTAGTTGACGCCGGTGACCTCATCGGAGGAGGAAGCCAAAAAGTGAGTAGGTCAAGACCGACCGAACCACTCTAAATCTCTGGTTTGCTTTTACTTTGAGCACTTTATCATTACTGCAAACCTCCTACATAGCTACTGCCCTCTCGCTTTTTTACGAACGAGTCTCTAATTTCTGATCTTTCCGAATCTGCATTCAGACACGAAAATCGGTGTTTTCGCATTTATCTTTACACTGTAGTTTACGCCACGCTTTGATTCCATTTATAACTGCAAATTGCTTTCTGCGTATTCATAAAACGCTTTTCAAAGTTCAAAACTGCGTTTAGACGCAAAACTACGTTTAGACGTAAAATTACGCTTGACGTAAAAACTGCGTTTAGACGTAAAACTACGTTTAGACGTAAAACTGCGTTTAGATGCAAAACTGCGTTTAGACGTAAAACTACATTTAGACGTAAAACTGCGTTTAGACGTAAAACTGCACTTAGACGTAAAACTGCACTTAGACGTAAAACTGCACTTAGACGTAAAACTGCGTTTAGACGCAAACTGCGATCAGACGCAAACTGTGTTTAGACGCAAACTGTGTTTAGATGCAAACTGCGCTTAGACGCAAACTGTGTTTAGACGCAAACTGCGCTTAGACGCAATCTGCGCTTAGACGCAAACTGCGCTTAAATGCAAACTGTGCTTAGACGCAATCTGTATTTAGACGCAAACTACATTTAGACGCAAACTGCGAAAACTACACTTAGATACAAACTGTGAATCGGCTTTTACATCGAAATTGTTTTTATCGGACGAACGCAGCTTTCGTTTTTAAATCGCTGAAAGATTTCCGCTGCACTAATTCACCCCCCCCTCTTAGTGCTCTCGATCCTAACAGGTTACACGAGAGGGATATCGTGATAACCGGACAGACTGGTATGCTGTATACCCGTCCATATGATGGATACAGCTGGTCTTATAGCTGCTTGTGTAGGGACACTAGGGATATAATACAGGTGCTCATTGGAGAATGAGTTCAATGATTGATCCGCTTACGTAATGCTGGATGGTTGTTGATGCCTTATTATCAGACAGCGATTCCGTAGTCCTAGTTGTGTATCTAGTCCTTAGACTTGAGACACCAAGGATGTCCTGTATGAGTGCTCCACTTTTTGATACCAGACTTATAGGTTTGGCTATCCCAGATCTAGTACAACTGGTCATTGGGAGTGGTAGTCGACCTTACGAGGGCTATTGAGTGTCGATAGAGGATCATCCGCTCTCAGCATCTTGAGAGGAATATCCCATGTGTTTTTGCTCAGACAAATCCCTGGCCAGGGTCATTTGGGTTAAGGGAGAAAGAGTTCTCCGGGAGAATCCGATTAGAGCGAGACTCGAGTAGAAACCGTGTGGGTCTGACAACACCATGCTCGATATACAGTCTCTGGGATATTAGATAGATGTGGGATTATAGGTACACGGTAACTGAGGATAGACAGGTCAAATGGATTGGATTCCCCTGTATCGTTTGGGGACTACGGCGTAGTGTCCTAGTACGTCCGTAGTCGATGAGTCGAGTGAATTATTACAGAGATAATAATTCACTGAGTTAGAAGTAGTTCTGACAGGTATGACTCACGGCCAGCTCGATATTGGGCCTAGAGGGTCACACACATATGGTAGGCATTGCGATGAATAGAGGTTCGGATATGAGATATCCGACGGAGCCCTTGTCTTATTGGATGCAGATCCAATACCCACTAGGGGAGGACCCATTAGGGTTTGACAGGGGACCTCTATAAATAGGAGGGATTCAGAGGCCCATGGGCTAGAGAGCTTTTGTTTGCCTTTTCCTATTCTCCTCTCCATCTCCACCTCAGAGTAGGTCTGGAGTTTTGAGGAGCGTCGTCGCAACCCTGCTGTGTGGATCACTGCTAGAGAGGAGGACGCTTAACCTCCTTCCCCCTCTCCTAAGGATCTGCAAGGAAACAGGGATATACGATCTCCCTAGGTAACACAATCTACTCTATACGCAGTTTCATGTTTCGCGAATTTTTGCATACCAATCTTCGCACGACGACGAACATCTCTTTGGGAATTGGGGATTTTGTTTTTCTTGTCCTTCCGTTGCGCATATGATGTCTCCCCCAAGGATTTCCCAACAGTAAAGGCAAACCAGATGTTTATAGTGGTTCGTTCGTTGTGACCTACATCCACTCCTCCGATTTCTCTTCCGTCGAGGCCACCGGCATCCACTATCAGTCTTCCTTCAATAGGCGAAGACCAACCACCTTTTACAGCTCTTTCTCCTTTTACCAGGTTTAGGAGATAACTCTTACACCCCCACTTACTCCTCTCTCAATCTATTCTAACACTTAGAATTTTGAGAGGAGTTCACACAAGATTACAACAGCGTTTCTTTCCTTTTTATACTCAATACTTGTGTCTTTTAACCAAGGATGAGAGGGGTATTTATAGGCCCCAATGGCTTCAAAATTGGAGCAAAAAAGTGTCACATCTTCGGATTTCAGGGTATTGGCGGTACCACCGCTATTATTGGGCGGTACTACCACCGCTAGTGTAATATCCCTCATTTTTTAAAATTTTGTAAGGGCTTATTTGTAATGTAGGGACCTAAATATAAATATTAGAAATGTAATATGATATGTGAAAGATTCATATTAGGTTTACAAAAAAAAAATGATGGATATGTGTCACTAGCTAACCTAATAGTGCCACTTAAATTTGTTATATGGATGACACCTAAGCCCCTCTCATGCATGCTTGCTACATTGCAATTCTCATATTAGCAAAATCTAATATATTAGAGGAGAAACTAAGAGAGAAACCTGCTATATCCAATGTAAGTTTGAGAAGAGAAAGAAGAGGAATTGAAGTAGAGGAAGTAAAAGCTTTGCTTTGGCTTGAGATGTTGCATCAATTCCACACCTTTGGGACACCTTTGGGACTCAAAATTATTTAAGGCAAGTGTTCTAACCTCATCCAACAGAAATCCTAATCTATGTTTTCATTTTAATTCTACAAAATTTGAAAGATTTCAGTTGAGAACCAAACATTTCTTTCATTTTGATACAAGGCCATGAATATATAATTTTATAGTAATCTGACCTCTATGTATTGTTTCAGACCTAACTTTTAGTAAAAAATCTGATTTAAGAAAAACCTCATCTATTTGAAAGTAGACTCAAAGATCTTTATTTTGATACCTAGATTGAATGATTTGGAGTTTAAATTACTACTAAAACTTCTATTTCAATTAACCTTACAGATTTTGCAAAATAGGGACTGTAATTTTTGACCTTTATTTTGTTAAACTACTTATAACTTTCTTCTGGGAACTCAGATTCATGCAAAGTATGATTTATTAGAAACTAGACTCAAAAATCTTTTTATTTTTTTCAGATTTAAAATTTTGGAATACAAATGTGAATTGAAACATCTATTTTCATCGACCTTATGGATTCAATAATACAGAGTTGATGTTTTTGCACCTTTTACTACAAAATTATTTGTAACTCCCTGTTAAAAACTTCAATTCATACAAAATTTAATTTGCCTAAAACTAGATAAACATATCTTTCGAATGACATTTGCTTTGTAAAAATTGAAGTATAATTGGTTATCCAAATAATTCATGCAATATACCTCTCAAATTCTATCAGAATCGAGCTTTGATCGATTTCGCCTATTCTTGTTTCGTCTCTTTGAAAATTGATTTCAGCTAAAATCTATACTTCAGTTGAGCTTTACTTTATTGCATTGAATTCCTATATACTCTTGTCCATCAATTACTTATTTTCCTGAATCTATTATGTAATGTTTATGTTTGTATCGCAATGTTTCGTATAGGCACGTGCATTCCATTGTTCCGCATGTGTTTCCGATATGTCCTAATTTATTGTTTACAATACCTTTTTATACTCTGGTGTTTGTGAGATTATTTAGACCTTTATTAGAAATAGTAAAGGGATTGTATGGACCTTTGCCAGAAATAAAAAAGGGTTTATCTTGACCTTTGCCAGAAATGGTAAAGGGTATATGCATAGAGCCTGCGATGCTTTAAATTATGTTTAGGATCCCACTTCACCTTCTATCTATTTAATATGATATCCAGAGCTTTGATTATGTGATTCTATATATGCTCTGGATAAGAATGAAAAGTATGTAATGTCAAATGCGACGTTGAGTTTCTGTTTTGTATTTGTTATTGATATGCTCTGAAATGCTTCCTATGCTATTGATATACTCTGAAATGGTTCATATGTCATTGATATGCTTTGTAACATTTTATATGTCATTGATATCCGAAATGCTCCTTACGTCAATGATATGCTCCAACTAATCCTCTTCCTTTGCTATATGTCATTTGAGCTTCTGTTTCATATTTATTCTTTGATATGCTTCGAAATGTTTATACATCGTTGTTATGATTTGAAACTATCCTCTTTCATCATGGATATATTAGTCACTTGCTGAGCTCTATGTGCTCACTCCATTGCTAATAAATTTTTTCAAGATACTTTGTCGCTTGCTAAAATGTTTAAATTGGGCTAAGGTAGTGGAAAGCTAGAAAACCTTGGGCAAACCTTTATTGGATGATATATTTTTGTTGTATAAGTTTATTTGGTATCTAATGGAATGTTTATAGTAAATATGAACTTATGAATTTTGTAAATGTTTGAAAAGTACCTCTCATGTTAGAATTTTGGGAATGTTAAGTTAAAATTGTGTAATAATAATAAACATGTGGTACATGTTGGTTTTGTGATTGTAAAGATTCCCACAACTATAGATTTATGATGCGGTTATGGTTTAGTTGAGTTAGCTTTGGATTTTATGAATCATTCAGTGATATGATGTATGATTATAAACTGCACATGTTTTGTGATTTGTGGATTGTAAAGGTGAATGACTTGAATATTCTCCCTAGGGCGATGGTACTGTAGCGGCGATCAGGTTCCTGTAGCGATGGCTTCTCCCTAGGGCGACGGCACTGTAGCAGCTTCTCCTAAGGGTGACGGTACTATAGTGGCTATCAAACTCCTGTAGCAGCGGCTTCTCCCTAGGACAACGGTACTGTAGCGGTGACCAGAGGAGGAATCAGACTACTATAGTGGCGGCTTCTCCCTAAGGCGATGCTACTATAGCGACGATCAGATTCTTGCAGCGGCGGCTTCTCCCTAGGGTGACAGTTCTGTAGCGGCTACGAAAGGAGGTATCAGACTATAATAACGGTGACTTCTCCCTAGGGCGACAGTATTATAGCGGCAATCAGACTCCTGTAGTGGCAGCTTCTCCCAAGGACGATGAAACTATAGTGGCGATTAGACTCCTACAGCGGTGGCATCTCCCTATGGTGATAGTACTGTAGCAACGACCAAAGGAGGGACCAGACATGGTAGCGATGGTCCCTGGGGCTAGCGATGGTGGCGGGATGGTAGATACGATGGCAAGGCTCCCTGCCCTTACCTCTCAAGTTGCTCCTCCGCTATATTCTCTCCAGAGAGATGCTCCTTCGAAGAAGCAGCATCGAAGCAGGTCATGCTCTAGATCGCAGCATCTGGCTCTCATTTCCAGTGACCCTTGGCCTTGGACTAGCCTCTTCAAGACTCCCGTTGGAAGTCCGGATCTTAGCTTGGAATTATTTACTCTAGAAGTTCAGGCTGATAAGAAGATTGCTATATACGAGATTGTTGATTCCGCAGAGCTGATTGAGACATGGTCTATGGCGATTGTGGCTATGTGGTAGGTCTTAAAACATCAAATTTTCCACTATCCTCATTAATCGAAACTCGATGGGGAATATCAGCATTTGATCTCCATATGCTGGAGAACGGTTTTTTTATTTGCAAGCTATACTCTGAAGAAGATTTACAATGGATCCTTTAAGGGTTTTGGACTATTCGCGACTATCCAATAATTCTACGACGTTGGTCTCCTGATATCCGTTTGGAGTTAGACAGCCTATAGTCTTCCATTATGGGTATCCTTTCAAGGTCTTCCTCTACATCTTTGAAGTCAATATTTTGTTGCAAAGTTATGCAGCACTCTAGGACAGCCACTCTATATCGATAAAGTAATAGCAGCTCAGACGAGATTAGCATTTGCACGAGCAAGTGTACTAGTTTCTTCTGATGAAGATATTTCTAATGAGGTTTTTTATCGTGATCTTGATGGAAACACCCGGAAGGTACATGTCTCATATTCCTAGATGCAACAACAATGTCAGAGTTGCTTATCTTTTGGCCATTCAAATGGAGCTTGTCAGCAAACAACGAAACTAATCACTAAGGTCTATATCGGCCACATCAGGTGCCTCAGCAACAAGGCAAGTCTCCTCCAATGGCAATAGCACTGGTGGTGGCAAAGACTATTGAGCATTCCGACTCATGGGGACAATGTTGGGAAATCCTTGGGGGCAACATCATATGCGCAGCGGAAGAACAAGAAAAACAAAATTCCCGATTCCCAAAGAGATGTTCGTCGTCGTGCGAAGATTGGTACGCAAAAATCCACGAAACATAAAACTGCGTATAGAGTTGATTGTGTTACCTAGGGAGATCATATATCCCTGTTTCCTTGTAGATCCTGAGGAGAGGGTAAAGGAGGTCAAGCGACCTCTCTAGCGGTGATCCACACAACAGGGTTGCGACGACGCTCCTCAAAACTCCAGACCTACTCTGAGGTGGAGATAGAGAGGAGAATAGGAAAAGGCAAACAAAAGCTCTCTAGCCCATGGGGCTCTGAATCCCTCCTATTTATAGAGGTCCCCTGTCAAACCCTAATGGGTCCTCCCCTAGTGGGTATTGGATCTGCATCCAATAAGACAAGGGTTCCGTTGGATATCTCATATCCGAACCTCTATTCATCGCAATGCCTACCATATGTGTGTGACCCTCTAGGCCCAATATCGAGCTGGCCATGAGTCATACCTGTCAGAACTCCTTCTAACTCAGTGAATTATTATCTCTGTAATAATTCACTCGACTCATCGACTACGGACGTACTAGGCCACTACGTTGTAGTCCCCAGACGATACAGGGGAATCCAATCCATTGGACCTGTCTATCCTCAGTTACCGTGTACCTATAGTCCCTCATCCATCTAATATACCAGAGACCGTATATCGAGCATGGTGTTGTCAGACCCACATAGTTTCTTCTCGAGTCTCGCTCTAATCGGATTCTCACGGAGAACTCTTTCTCTCTCAACCCGAATGACCCTGGCCAAGGATTTGTCTGAGCAAGAACACATGAGATATTCCTCTCATGACACCAAGAGTGGATGATCCTCTATCGACACTCAATAGCCCTCGTAAGGTCGACTACCACTCCCAATGACCAGCTGTACTAGATCTGGGACAGCCAAACCTATAAGTCTGGTATTAAAGAGTGGAGCACTCATACAGGACATCCTTGGTGTCTTAAGTCTAAGGACTAGATACACCACTAGGACTAGGAATCGCTATCTGACAATAAGGCATCATCAACCATCCAGCATTCTGTAAGCGGATCAATCAGTGAACTCATTCTCCAATGAGCACCTGTACTGTATCCCTAGTGTCCCTACACAAGTAGCTATGAGACCAGTTGCATCTATCATATGGACGGGTATACAGCACACCAATCTATCCGGTTATCACGATATCCCTATCGAGTAACCTATGACCGGGATTATTTAGGATATGTGTTTAAAGGTGAATCGATCTCACTATCGTGATCTCATCACGATCCGATTCCCATTACACAAATCCAAGGACATCATAATATATGTATGCATTTATGCAATAGTTATAAAGTGATATATGCCAAAATATAATAAGCAAAAAGATTCTATATTAAGTCACACGTGCCATCACTCACGTGATTGGCTTGCTGGGCACCTATGACTAGCAGACAGCACTGCGGACAAAAGGACAAATCCAAAACTTTATCTCTTCCTATTACGTCGAAGTATTCCACAACAGAAGTTTGCCACGGTACTCGTGGATAGGAGAAGCATATGTCAGGAACTTCATCTCTTCCTATATTATCAGATCCATCCACAATTGGAAGTCCAATATCCACTCAATTGCACCAACCAAGACCTTATGTCTCAGCGAACTCAAGCCCAAACAAATCTCGCCAGTAAGGATATTCTTCCTTAATAAACTTAGGCCACAACAAACCTCGCCAACAAGGATATTCTACCTTAATAAACTCATGCCCCAACTGATCTATCTAGCCAGGCTGCCCCAACAAGTGCTAACCAGGATATTATGTCTCAACAACCCTATCGCACTTCAACAAACCCCGCCAACCATGACTACATGACTCAAGGTATTTGAAAGTTTAAACATCTGCAAGCTATGACTGAAGTGGATAAATATAGGAATAAAGTCTTAAAAAGTAAAGATATTGTGTGGGAGGAATATACAAAATTGAAGGATAAGAAAAAGGATGGAACTGTCCATCCAAAGTCGTAGGATCAATACCTAACTACCTTTCTCATTTGTTTTATTTATGTTGAAGATAACCTGTTGGAATGTTTGTGGACTTAATAAGCTTGAAAAATATCATAAACTCAATAGAATAATCAAGTCTACTGTATGTGATATTGTTATTCTAGTGGAAATAAAAATTAAATAATCATGCATTTAAGCTCAAAAGAATTTAATATGGCCAGACGCAGAACTATTTACCAATGACTCTAATGAAACTTTTGGTAGAATATGGGTCTTATGGCATCCTAACTCTATTAATGCTTGGTTTATTTCTGCTACTAATCAATTCATCCATCTTAAGGTAGAGGACAAAATGAATGGCTGTCAATTTAATTTCACTGGTATATATGCTTCAAACAATATGCAAGAAAGAAATACTCTATTGTCTAATCTGACTAACATTGCAGATGGTTGTCTTATTGTACCTTGGATTGTTCTTGGTGACTTTAATACTGTTCGGTACACAAATGAAAAAGTAAAGGGTAGATAACTTTTAGAAAGTTAGCTTCAAAGTTTTAATGATTACATAGATACTACTACATTGATTGATATAAAATTTGTGGGTAATTGGCTCTCCCGAAGTAATCAAGGTGCTGCTAACAGAAAAATAATGGCTCGACTCGATAGATGGCTTATTAATCAAGAATGGTTAATAGTTTACCCTATTCACTTCTTGATTATGATACTCCATTGTTTTCTAATCATTCTTAATTTTACATACACGCAGATAAAGCAACACTAAGAGGCAAGAAACCATTTAGATTCTATAACATGTGGAGTACTCATCCTCGGTTTCTTGATGTTATCAGATGAGCTTGGAATATTAATGTGCATGGATCCCCCCCTTACATCTTATGTCAAAAACTCAAAGCCTACAAAGCAGCACTTAAGGAGTGGAATATAAACACCTTTGGCAATATTACCACCCGAGTTTAATTTTGCAGAAAGGAACTAATGGCAATGCAACATGAGTTGCAACTTCAGCCCCATGATAAGAATCTTATCTATAAAGAGATAGAAGCTAGAAATAACTTTATGCAAGCCTTAAAACAGGAGAAAAGTTTTGCAAAGCAGAAGTCTCGAAAGCATTGGCTTACTTTAGGGGATTCAAATACTAAGTTTTTTTATGCTTCCATTACTATTCGAAAAGCCGTTAACAGCATCAGGAAATATAGAGACAAAGATAACAATCTTATTAAGAATTTAGATGAGGTTAAAGATAAAGAATTATTTTATTCAATCAAGCAGGGAAACCTAATAATATTAATGTGGAGCCAACTAGAAAGCTTAATTCGGGTGTCATTTCAATCATAAATGCCTCAATTATAGATGACGAAATTATAAGAGTTGCCTTTAAGTCACCAAAGAACAAAAGCCCTGGTCCGAACGGATTTCCTTATGAATTTTACCAAATTGCATGGCCTATTATTCGTAATGATGTGATTAAAGCTTGCCAACACATTTTCTCTTCAGGTCATATTCTTAGAGAGATAAATTATACTTTTATTTCTTTAATTCCTAAGAATGTAGGGACTGATTCATTAGAGAACTATCGACCCATATCTTTATGTAACTTTATCTACAATATTATCTCCAAAGTATTGGCAGATAGAATGCAAAAGGTAATGCATAAGATCATTAGTCCTAATTAGGCTGCTTTCATCAAAGGGAGAAATATACATAACAATATTCTTCGTGCTAAAGACTTGGTCAAGGATTTGCACTCGAAAGCAAGAGGGACAAAAATCTATTTTAAAGCTAATCTACGAAATGCCTTTGATTCAGTTAATAGGAACATTATCTATAAGATGCTTCTCGATATGAACTTCCCTCAGCAATTGGTAAATTGGATTCAATTTTGCTTAAAAACTCCAAAGTTTTCAATACTGTTCAATGGCTTACCTATTTGTTTTTTTTTGGAGCACGAATGGCATCCGACAAGGCGTTCCACTCTCTCTATATCTCTTTACTATTGCAATAGAAGGACTCAGCTCTATGTTGGAATAGGCAATCACTGATGGCAGCGTTAAGGTACCCCATGCTGGTCCTATTCAAATAGCATATATAACCTTTACAGATGATCTTTTTATCTTTCTTCAGAATGATTCATTTTCAGTTAAGAGACCGGGATCCCAAGCAGTTGGACATAGGATCGATCGGAATCATAGAGACAGTCCTTATGTACATGGTAGGCCCTTCTTAATAAACTACCTACAATAGACAATATGAAGAGAAGAGGTATCTATTATGCTAAATAACGCTCCCTTTGTATGCAACAAGAAGAAACTGTTGACCACCTCTATTTTGCTTGTGACTATACTAAATGGATATGGAAGGAGATTCTCTAGCGATTTGAACTCAATAGGCTACCGCAACCAAACTAGCATCAGGAATTATATAACCTCATGAAATGTTTCTTAGGAAAAGGGCCTCTTGCACAATTGCCAAATGTTACTTTCAGATGTGCTATTTGGTGGATATGGAAGGAGAGATGCAGCAGAACATTTGAGTGTCAACACACAAATAATGCTCAACTATTAACAGAGATTATTAGAGACTCAAGATCATGCATGGAGCATGATCTCAAAATGGAGCACTTTACACGAAGAGAAAAAGATATTACTTCAAATCAAATATAATTTCATTTAATCAAAATCGAGAAATTAGTTAATCAAACATGATACCATTCAACAATGTTATTCAAACATGATATACATATAGCATAATTTCATAAGGCATTTTTAATCATAAAATATGTAATATTATCATTTTCGAAAATACTAGCATGATCATAATTTTTGTATTTTTATTTTTAAACATGTAATTTTCAAGAAAATTCATTCTAAACTAAAAAAGAAAATACATCATGAAAGCATCAAGTAATTTCAAAATAAATTAGGGGGATTTCGATTACCTCATCATTGAAAGTGGTTAAGGCGTAGTTTGCCACCTCGTCTTTGTTGATTTTCTCCTTGTCTTCGGAGGAGCTCGATTCATCCCACTTTGTGTCCTTTTTCTTGCGTTCAAAGCAAGTAGTTTCGTTATTTTTGTTCTTTAATTTTTTAAATTTCATTTGTAGTTCGTGTTCACCATCACTTGAGCTTATGCTCGAGTGGTCTTCAAATGTTCTATGTCCCAGATCCTTCATATTATTTGGAAGATTGTTTTGTTCATCATGTTCATCATGTGCATTGTGCACCATTTCATATGTCATAAATGAAGCGATAAGTTCTTCAAGTGGAAAAATATTTAAATTTTTTATCTCTTGTATTACGGTTATTTTAGGATCCCACCTTTTTGGAAGGGATCTTAAGATCTTGCTTACGAGATCAAAATTCCAAAAAGATTTACCAAGAACTCCTAGATTATTGACGACATCCATGAAACGGGTGTACATGTCGCCTATAATCTCGCTTGGTTGCATTCAAAATAGCTCAAAATCATGCAATAAAATGTTAACTTTCAAGTCTTTGACTCTACTAGTTCCCTCGTGTGTGATTTCAAGTGTTTGCCAAATATCAAAAGCCGTTTCGCATGTAGAAATCCGACTGAACTCATTTTTGTCCAAAGCGCAAAATAAGGCATTCATAGCCTTTGCGTTTAAAGAAAAATACTTCTCCAAATCTGACCATTCGTTCATCGATTTAGAGGAAAGTTGAAAACTGATTTCAACAATATTCCATAAATCCAAATTCATAAAAATCAAGAAAACTCTCATTCGAGTTTTTCAATAAGTGTAGTCAAATCCGTTAAACAATGGTGGACAAACAATCGATAAGCCCTCTTGAAAGCCATGAAGAGCCATTTCTCTCGGGTGTAAATCCAAAATTAGAAATATCGGGCTCTGATACCAATTGTTAGGATAAAGAGCACTAAGAAGGGGGGGGGGGGTGAATTAGTGTAGCGGAAAACTTTCGACGATTAAAACTACATTCATACGATAAAAGCGATTTCGGTATGAAAGGTGATTCGTAAATCACTTTAACTTGTGATCAAGCGAGATGTAGTTAAAGTAAAGATATAAAGGCAGTTTGCAGTTATGATGGAAATCAGAATGTAAGCGCAAATTGAAATATGATGTTTGTATGATAAAATTGATTTCCGTCTTAACGCCGATTCGGAAAATACTTAACTATGAAATACGTTCATAAGTGAGTAGAAGGCAGCAAGCTACTGAGGAGGTTTGCAGTAAAGATAAGATGCTCAAAGTAAATGTGAACTGAGATTTAGAGTGGTTCGGTCAATCTTGACCTACATCCAATTTTGGCTTCCTCCACCGACGAGGTTACCGACGTCCACTAGAGGCTTGCCTTCAATAGGTGAAGGCCAACCGCCCTTTTATAGATTAACTCCTTTTGATGGGCTTAGGAGACAACCCTTACAGAATTTCTCTCCTCTCTTGAAAGTTCAAAACTTGGAAGAAAAGAGGGAGGAGAACTTCTAGCCTTTACAACACTTTTGAGCTCTAAAAATCACAGAGTAAGATCAAGCTTTCAGTGCTTTTTGGTTTTCCTTTCATGCGGGAAAGGGTGGGGTTTATATAGACCCCAAACTGGTTTGAATTTGGAGCTCAAAAATGTCATTTCCCAGATTTTCGGGGTCCTAGTGGTACTACCTCCTGACTGGGGTGGTACAACCGCTTGGCAGCTCGGAGACTGAGCTTCTAGGCGGTGCCACCACCTGACGGGGGCGATTGCACCGCTTGGCAGAGCTCGGAGATCGAGCTCAAGCGGTTCCACCGCCTATCAAGGGTGGTTGCACTGCCCAGCCTAGCTTGGAGACTGAGCCCAAGCGGTGCCACCGTCGACCCAAGCGATGCCACCGTTGGCCAAGAAATCTAGGACCGAATGGGCTAATCCATTCAGCCCAATTTGGGTCTGTCAAGGGCCCAATTGCCCCAAGATTAAGTTTAATGGGATCACCTCCCATTTCTAACTTCATCATCGTGCTAACTACGATATTTCTTTATTGTAACTTGCTCAGGTGCGTCAATCGCTTCTTCTGACGAGCTTCCAGCGAACTTCTGGTGAACATTTGATGAACCTTCGGTGATGCTCCAATGGACTTCTGGCAAAATCCTGGACTTGCGACGATCCACTTGGCGAATTCTGATGAGCTTCTTTAGCAAGCTCCTGGACTTCTCGGATTTGTTCCCGCAGAACCTCGGACGACAGTCCGGACTTCCGTTGAACTCTCGAACTCCCAACGTGATCATAGTCTTGACTCCGACGTAACGCCTACTGCATGTCTTTCTTCCATCGTAGTTAATCCTGCACATGTAAAATAAAACTTCGATCAAGACAATTAATCATAAGCAATTAACCAAGTTGTCTAGCATGTCATTGGTCCCTCAACGCTTCGTCCGATTATTCGGGGCATTGTCCTCTCCTACAGCCTATTGCCCAATCGGCCAATTGACTCTGCAACTCTGATATCCTTGGCACAATACCCGCTCTTCTTGGCCCGATGCCCGAGTCCATGGCCCGAAGCCTTCTGTCGATATGTCGACCGATCCACCGGCTTGACATTCAATCTTCTAACATGTTCCTCCGGCACAATATGATTTTTCCTGTTTTAATTGTCTCATCCTAATCGAGGCATCCTGCAGTACTCAAAACACAGATTAAAACATAAACACAATTATTAATTGGTTTCATCATCAAAATATGAGATTCAACAAAAATATTTCCTCTCAAAGAACTTATTGGTTCTCTAATGACTTACGAAATGATGTGTCATGCTTATGAAGAGCTAAAAAACTACCTTCCAAATAACAGGAACGATATGACACTTAGAACTCAAGAAGACCACTTGAAAGGAATATCAAGTGATGAGGACAATGATGATGACATTGCACTTTTAACTCAAAAATTTTAAAAATTTATAAGAAAGAATAAATTTAAAAATAACACAAAAAATAAACTTGAATATAAAAAGGACCAAGTAATATGCTACGAATACAAGAAGCTGGGGCACTTCAAAAATGAATGCCCCCAAGCCAAGAAGAAGCAACCGAAGAAGAAGAAAGCTTTAAAAGTGACTTGGGACGACTCAAGTGATTCCGAGAATGAAGAAGCTAGCAACAAAGATGAGACAAACTTCACGCTAATAGCTTTAGGAGGAGAGGTATGTGATTTAATTAATATAGATTTATCTTTCGATGAACTTTCTATCGCTTTTTATGAATTATTTAATGAGTGTAAAACTATTAGTAAGAAGTTCAATCTATTAAAGAAAGAGCATGCCTTACTAAAAAATAAGCTTGATAATCTTCAAATTCCTCCATGCTCTATGTGTGAACACTTAGAAGCAATAAAAAATAAGAATTTACTATTTAAAGCGACCTTAAACAAGTTTAAGGTCAGTAGCAAAGGCTTAGACATGATCCTTGCAAACAAGGGTCACGTCGTAAATAAAAGTGGAATTGGTTTTGTGAGAGGATCTCACCAAAATCCTACCACCTTCATTAAAGGACCCACATTACATGTTTCACCTCATTTGAAATGTAACTTTTGTTGTAAATTTGGATATATTATTTATAAATGTCCATTTAAGAAAATTAGTCCACATAAGTTGATATGGGTTCCTAATGGAACTATAAACAATTCAATGATGAATGACAAAATTAGTAGATCAATTTTTGAGGCACCAAAAATCAAATAGGTATCTAAAAACCATCCTCTTTTATAGACAAACTCACAAGTTAGGAGCAAGATATGGTATTTTGATAGTGGAAGCTCAAGACACATGACTGGAGATCCATTTCATTTCTCTATGCTCATTAGCAAAGAAGAAGGGTATGTCACCATCGAAGATAACAACAAAGGTAAAATCATTGGTAAGAGAACCATAGATAACAAATCAAATGGGTACCTAAAAACCATCCTCTTTTAAAGACAAACTCATAAGTTGGGAGCAAGAGATGGTATTTTGATAGTGGATACTCAAGACACATGACTGGAGATCCATTTCATTTCTCTATGCTCACTAGTAAAGAAGACGGGTATGTCACCTTCGAAGACAACAACAAAGGTAAAATCATTGGCAAGAGAATCATCGGTAGCAAAGGCTTGGACATGATCCTTGCAAACAAGAGTCACATCGTAAATAAAAGTGGAATTGGTTTTGTGAGAGGATCTCACCAAAATCCTACCACCTTCATTAAAGGACCCACATTACATGTTTCACCTCATTTGAAATATAACTTTTGTTGTAAATTTGGATATATTATTTACAAATGTCCATTTAAGAAAATTAGTCCACATAAGTTGATATGGGTTCCTAAAGGAACTATAAATAATTCAATGATGAATGACAAAATTAGTAGATCAATTTTTTAGGCACCCAAAATCAAATGGGTACCTAAAAAACATCCTCTTTTATAAACAAACTCACAAGCTAGGAGCAAGAGATGGTATTTTGATAGTGGATGCTCAAGACACATGACTGGAGATCCATTTCATTTCTCTATGCTCACTAGCAAAGAAGAAGGGTATGTCACCTTCGAAGACAACAACAAAGGTAAAATCATTGGCAAGAGAACCATAGATAACAAATCAAGTTTTTCAATTGATGATGTATTGCTAGATGATGGATTAAAACATAATCTCTTAAGCATTAGTTAATTATGCAATAAAGGTTACATCATTAGATTTGAATCTAATGTGTACATTATTGAAAAACCAAATAATAACATATCAATGATTGCCTTAAAACAAAATAATATCTACACCATCAACCTTGATGAACTTAGTAATGAAATATGCTTTTCCACTTTAAATGATGATGCTTGGCTTTGGCATAGGAGATTAGGCCATGTAAGTCTGAAACTAATATCTAAGATTTCATCTAGAGAGTTAGTATGAGAGATTCCTAATATGAAGTTTGTTAAGGACAAAGTGTGCGATGCTTATCAACTAGGAAAATAAATAAAAACTAGTTTCAAACCAAAAAATCAAGTTAGCACCACTAGACCATTGCAATTGATCCATTAGGACTTATTTGGACCAATTGACACAACGAGTCTAGGAGGAAGCAAGTATGTTTTCGTAATTGTAGATGACTATAGTAAATACACTTGGACCTATTTCTTGGCTTACAAAAATGATTATTTCAAATGTTTCTCTAAATTTTGTAAACTTACTCAAAATGAAAAATGCTTCATGATTTTATCAATTTGGAGTGATCATGGTGGTGAATTTAAAAAATGTGACTTCTAAAGTTTTTGTGAATCCAATGGATATAACCATAACTTCTCCACTCCAAGAAATCTTCAACAAAATGGGGTAGTTAAAAGGAAAAATAGAAATTTACAAGAAATGACAAGAACCATGTTAAATGAACATAGTCTACCTAAGTATTTTTGGGTCGAAGCCATTAATAAGGCTTGCTATATCATGAAAAAAGGGTTCTAATAAGACCATCTCTATCAAAAACTACCTATGAATAATGGAATAACAAATAACCAAATGTTTCTTGTTTTAAAGTTTTCGGTTGCAAATGCTTTATTTTGAATGAAAAGGATGCCTTAGGAAAATTTGATGCTAAATCCGATGAAGGCATCTTTCTTTGTTACTCTTCCGTTTCTAAAGTTTTTCATGTTTTTAACAAAAGAACCTTAGTTATAGATGTTGAATCTCATATTTTGATGATGAAACTAATTGATTGTGTTTAGATGTTTAACTGCATTTTGAGTGATGCAGGTCTACTCGATTAGAATTAGACAGTTAACGCAGGAGGAATTGACGTTGTGCCGGAGGAGATCACGTCAGGATATTGGACGGTAGAAGGCTTCGAACGTCGGGCATCGGGCCAAGAAGAGCGGAATTGCGCCAAGGATATCGGGGTTCGCGGAGGTCAACCGCCCGATTGGGCAACAAGCCGCAAGAGAGAGGACGATGTGCTAAAGAATCGCACGGGCGCCAACCAATGACGTCTTGCAAATGTAATGTCAATTCGCGTTGTAATAACTGTCTAGATCGGAGTAGAGTTTTGGTTTGCATGTGCAGGATTAACTACGATAACGATGAAGGCATAAAGTGAAACAAAGTGTGGAGTCAAGAATGAAGGATTCGTTGGGAGTTCAAGAGTTCGACGGAAGTCCCAAGGATCATCGGGAACGCCGCCGAACTAGCCGAGAATGAGTAGGGAGCTTGCCAAGGGTTTTTTTGAAGCTCATGGAAGGTTCGTGGGAAGTTCGCAGAGTTTGCCGAGAAAGATCGGAGCTTGCCGAAGAAGCTCATTGGAACTTCGCCAAGATCAAATCGTGAAGTTTAAGAGCTTGCGGGAGTCCGTAGAATGGTTTCCAGAGTTTATCTAAGACCGCTTAAAGTTCACCTTAAGCTTCACGGAAGAAGTCTTGACTTATGGACTTTGTAATAGCTTATATAATGTCTTTAAAATTCGTAGTTAGCATGTTAATTAGGGTTAGGATTAGGTATTAATCCTATAAACCAAGTATGGGCCTATAACATTGTAGGCTGAAAACACTATAGGCGGTGGGCTGAAAACACTGTAGCGGGCTGAAAACACTGTAGGCGGTGGCACCGCCTGAGCTGAGCGGTGGCACCGCCTAGCACCCGAGTGCTGGGCGGTGACACCTCTTGGGCTGGGCGGTGGCACCGCCAGCATCGGGAACCCAAAGAGAATTTGAATTTTGGAGCCCAAATTTTGGAGCCCAAATTTGAATCATCTTGAGGCCTATAAATACCCCTCAAATCTCAGCTGAGAAAACAACCTTTTGAGCAGCAAGAGTTTGAGAGAAAAATCTTAGAAAAGTGTTAGCTTTCTTTCTTTTCAATTTGCTAGTGTTCACCTCATCTCTTCTCGAAAATCTGTAAGAGAGTGAACCGCTTGTAAAGAGTTGTAAGAGGGGTATTTACCCTTCCATTTCAAGAAGCTTGCTAGTGGAAGGTGGGAGCCTCATCGAAGAGGGGCCTCGCAAGTGGAGTAGGTCATTTGACCGAACCACTCTAAAATCGGCGTGATCTGTGGTTTGCGTTTCATTACTGTTATTTATATTATTGCAAATCTTCTTATATGCTCTGGTTCCTTATTTTTGCTGCGCATATTTAAGAATACGCTTTCAAGATTAAACTTGTCAAGTTCCGCTCTCTTCATACGAAAGATTTTTTATAAAACCGAAGTTTTTATCCGCTGCACTAATTCACCCCCCCCTCTTAGTGCTGCTCCGATCCTAACAATTGGTATCAGAGCCACGGTTTTCTACTTTGGTTTAACACCCAAATAGAAATGGCTCTTTATGGCTTTCAAGAGGGCTTATCGGTTGTTCGTCCACCGTTGTTTAACGGATCGGATTATACTTGTTGGAAAACTCGAATGAGAGTTTTCTTACTTTCTTTGGATTTGAATTTATGGCACATAGTCGAAAATGGATATGAAATGTCTTCTCTCCCAATGAACCATTAGAATGATTTGGAGAAGAAGATGTTTTCTTTTAAACGCAAAAGGCTATGAATGCCTTATTTTGGCGCTTTTAGACAAAAAATGAGTTCAATCGGATTTCTACGTCGTTTAAACGGCTTTTGATATTTGGCTAACACTTGAAATCACACACGAGGGAACTAGTAGAGTCAAAGACTCGAAAGTTAATATTTTAATGCATGATTTCGAGCTTTTTCAAATGAAGCCGAGCGAAACCATTGTTGACATGTACACCCGTTTTACGGATGTCGTCAATGGTTTACAAACTCTTGGCAAATGTTTCTCAAATTTTGAACTTGTTAGTAAAGTTTTACGATCACTTTCTAAAGTTTGGGAATCAAAAGTTACGGCAATACAAGAAATAAAAGATTTAAATATTTTTCCACTTGAAGAACTTATCGGCTCATTAATGACATATGAAATGGTGCGCAATGCACATGATGAACACAATGAACACTTGAACCACCTTCCAAAAAATAGGAAGGATTTGGAACTCCGGACAAATAAATACCACTTGAGCGATGACTCAAGTGATGAGGACAATGATGAACTTGAACTTCGAACACTAACTCTTAATAAGTTCATTAAACAAAAATCTAAAATGAACAATGAACTTGAACGGAGAAAGAGGCCAAAGAAAAGGAAGGCACCCAAGGATGAATCAAGAACTTCCAAAGATGAAACGGCGAATTGGGCTTTGATGGGCTTCGACTACAAGGTAACTAACTCAACTCTCTTGAATTATTTTGAAATTACTTGAAGTTTTTCATGAGTGCTTAATTTAGATAGTAGGAATAGGAAATAAAAAAAAAATTATTTTTCAAAAATTATATCATGTTTTTCTTTTTTAGCATCTTTGAAAAAAACTAAAAATTTGATCAATGAAAAGTATATTGCTAAGGTTTCATGCATGTTATGTTTTGAAATATTGAATGATGTACGCAACATTATGGATTATAGTTAT
Source organism: Musa schizocarpa (assembly GCA_900464855.2). NCBI lineage: Eukaryota > Viridiplantae > Streptophyta > Magnoliopsida > Zingiberales > Musaceae > Musa > Musa schizocarpa. The sequence goes on from LS990918.1 coordinate 28,333,132, forward strand.
ATGATATGTGATAATGCTTAGGATTAATCCATGCATGTGTATTTTGATGATTTTATGTCATGCATGAGTTTTTGAAGTAAATGTTGATTTGATACTCTCATTTTGGATTAACATGTTTTTGGTTTAATCATTTTTATGACGAATTAAGATGACATAGTGCATGTACATCTATGTATGAATTTCTTGATAGTCTTTTGATGATAGATGTGATATCATGATGTTTTATTTTTGATGTGTTTGGGCTTGACGGCTTTATGACGAAACTTATGTTTTGACTTTAAATGATGATACAATGTTTTCACAAAAAGACTTGAACACTCTCACATGAAATCAATTGTATGAAATGGAAATGAATTTTCTATTCTATTGAGATTAATGAATTTATTTTACTAATCTTATGAATCTCATGAAAATAAACATGATGAATATTTTATAAATGAGTTGTCTTATAAGATTTTGCCTTTACATCTTGAACTTTAATGCTTATATTGATTTGGCATATAAAGACTAAGGCATGCTCATAAGAAGCAAATCACATGAATAGAAATTTATAAAAATGAAATGTAATCCTTTATCTTATTGATTTCTACCTAAGAGACCAATAAAACTATCTATGCCATTTTGAATCTCTTGAAAGAAATGTTGAGATTTTGATGATTTGGATGATTTGAATTTGAATGAGTTTTATTCAAAATCATGATCTTGATTCCGTGATATTTACAAATTAAGATTTATTATGAATCAAGATTTTTTCATTAATCGATCTCCTAAGATTTTTCCTTGATTATTTAAGAGGAGATTTTTCAAAACAAAATGTGTCTTCTATTATTATCTTTTCATGATATGATTTTTATACAATTCCTTGTATTCATGAAATGTTTATCGCATCACCCAATTACTTTCTTCTTGATATTCCTTATGTGGTGATTAAAATTATGCATGAAATACTCTTGATATTATTTTGATGTATACAAATGAAAAGTTATACTCATGAATGATTGGATGAAATTTGACAAGTTAATATCTTCATGATTTGAAATATTTATACTTTGAAATTATGCATGCAATTGCTTTGTATTGTGATGATATATGCATCATGAATACTTTATTATCATACATGAAAATAGTGATAAACATTTTGAAAATAAATATTTGTATCATGTTAGATAATTTTACATCATGTGCATGATGAGTTATAGTGATGATTGAAACAATGATTGAAATGATATGAATGATGATTTGGAATCATGCATATAATGATGAGTTAATATGTTTTGAATATATGATGATTTGGTATTATGCATGTAATAATGATATACTAATGATGAAATACTTATGACAAAATTATTATTTTGATATTCATGACTTGAATCTTCCTTTCTTTTTTGCCAATGACAACGGAGAGAGAGAGTTACTAATGTGCTATCTTGAATTGATGTAAAGGGTCATCTCAAACAAAAATTAGCTACCTTGCACAAGTCAAGAAAATGCAAAACTTCCTTACTTTCTTTGCAGATCTAAAGAGAAGATGCAAATGTAACACTTGCCAAATTGTTTGCTTGCCTCATGTAAAACATTGTCTCTTGTTAGGTTGACATTTTGCTAAGGAAGCAAAAAATTGACACTTCTCAAAAAAGAGAAGAAAGTGCTTGCTTTCTTGAACATCTTTAATTTGCTAGCTAGCATAATGTACAATTTGCTATCTTAAACATTACAAAGAAATGCTATCATGCACATCGCAAAGAAAAAAACAAATATGCTAACTTGCAAATCTTTAAATTTGCTAGCTTATATGTAGTAAAACTTGCATATCGTAAAAAGTTGTTAGCTCATAGAGAAGCAAAGAATTGCTATCTCGAAAGAAGTAAAAATTGTAAAACTTAGAAAACTTGCAACAAAATTGCTCTTGCCATGCTTTGTATAAAAAAATATGTTGATATCCTTAAAAGCATCGCAATGAATTTTTTTAGTGTATCGCAATGTATCACATGTATCACAAATTAATTTTTTTTTAGACTATTATCATATCATGATGTATCGCATAATGATATCATGATTTGTGATTGTTTCATGTGATCCTTAGTGAATTTTCACATTGGTATCCTTCGTGAAATGATTTCATTACATTATTGTCTTGTATGCATCATGTGATGATTGAAATATTGATTGATGCAAAGTTGATGTATGGAAGCTTGTTCCTAAACCTATTGACCATTTAGTCATTGGTACTAAATGGGTCTTTAGAAACAAGCATGATGAATGTGGTATCGTGGTTGGAAACAAGGTTAAACTAGTAGCCAAATGTTTCAACCAAGAAGAAGGTATCGACTACGAAGAGACCTTCGCTCCTGTGGCAAGATTAAAAGCCATTCGGATGCTCCTTGCCTATGCTAGTAGTAATGATTTTAAACTATTTCAAATGGATATCAAAAGTGCTTTCTTGAATGGTTTTATTTCCGAAGAAGTGTATGTTGAACAACCTCCCAGATTTAAAAATTCTCTTCTTCCTAATCATGTATTTAAATTGACTAAGGCTCTCTATGGCTTAAAACAAGTTCCTAGAGCTTGGTATGAAAGGGTTAGTTCCTTTCTTATTTTAAATAATTTTACAAAAGGCAAGGTTGATGCTACATTGTTTATCAAACATTTTGAAAATAATTTTCTTATTGTTCAAATTTATGTTGATGATATTATTTTTGGTTCTTCAGATGAATCACTATGTGAATCATTTGCCAAATGTATGAGTCATGAATTTGAAATGAACCTAATGGGAGAATTAATCTTCTTTTTAGGATTGCAAATTAAACAACTTGGTAATGGTATATTTCTTAATCAATCTAAATATATATTAGAATTGTTAAAACGATTTAACATGGATGGGTCAAAAGCTATTAACACTCCTATAAGTACTTCCACTAAGTTAGACATGGATGAAAGTGGTGAAAGCTTTGATCGAAAAACATATAGGGAAATGATTGGTAGTTTACTTTACCTCACCGCAACTAGACTAGATATCATGTTAAGTATAGGACTTTGTGCTAGGTTTCAAGCTAATCCTAAATTATCTCATCTTAAAAGTGTTAAAAGAATCCTTAGATATCTTAAAAGAACTCCTAATTTTTTATTATGGTATCCAAAATCTGATAATTTTGATTTAATATCTTATGCAGATGCCAATTTTGACGAATGTAGGATAGATAGAAAAAGCGCATCGGAACATGTCAATTTTTAGGACATGCACTTGTTTCTTGGATTTCCAAGAAATAAAATTTGGTTGCACTATCTATGGCGGAAGCCAAATACATAGCTGCTAGTGCATGCTGTGCATAAGTTGTTTAGATGAAAAGTACGTTGGAAGACTATGAAATTTACTTAAAGAACATTCCGATAAAATGTGATAATACAAGTACTATTTGTCTAACCAAAAATCCAATTCAACACTCTAGAACTAAGCATATTGACATTAGGCATCACTTTATACCAGATCATGTCAATAATAACAATGTCATTCTAGAATTTATTGATACAAAGCATCAATTAGTGGATATTTTTACAAAAGCCTTAAATGAAGATCAATTTGACTTTATTAGAAGGGAATTAGGCATGTTGAATTGTCCTTGTGAATGAGCTTGATTGTATATATTTTTTTAAAAAAATTCATCCTCTTTTCGGTTTTCGTGGATTTGACTTTTTCTTTTCGGTTTTGAATGACATTCGTTTGACATTATCCTAGTATATGATGTTGGATGTTTCTTTCTGAAATTTTGTCAACATTCTGATGGCACCTTCATGTTATTTTGGATGATTTGATGTCTTCCTTGAATGATCGATCTTAATGCCAAGTTGAAGCTTTGTCAATTTTGACATCTCCTTTTCAAGATTTTTTTCTTATGAGATGATTTTATGAATGGCTTCAATGATCAGGAGTTTTATACTTGAAAACTCATCTCCTTTTTGTTGATGACAAAAGGAGAGAAGAATGTGCAAAAGATTGATGACTTATACAAATATGAAATTAACATGACTTATATGTATCGTATTGCAATAGCTTATATGTTGTATAATGCAATGAAAAATGTCTTATATGTGTTATATTCCTTAAAAGCATCACAAAACTTTTTGAGCATATCACATATGAAAGTTATTAGATTGGTTGTCGTATCATGTTTATCATTTTTTTATATATGATAAGCAATCATCTCATGATCATATAAAATCATGCCTTGCATTTATATCATGAGATCCATGTTGAAATTTGAAATTATTATTATTTCTTATTGAAATGATAATTGTCTTTTATCATTCGGCTTGAAAATAATTTTCATACCTTAAAATTATGAGAAATACGAAGTTTCATATTTGCTTATGCTTATTAAGAATAATGATAAGTTCAACAGATATAACTTATCGGTTTAGACTTAAAATCAAAGAGATTGAATTCAAGTGTTTTTATCTTCTCATAATATGGCATATAGATAGGGGGAGTTATGATTAACTCCATCTTCAATTCATTGTCATCATCAAAAAGGGGGAGATTGCTGGATCTCGGATTTTGATGATGAAGTCAATTGATGGGTTAATTGATCTAATCCATATTATTGAGTTAAGTGTGCAGTATTAACTACGATAGCTAGAAGACATAAAGCTAGTTTACTAGAGTCAAGTTCAATGGGTGTTCGAGAGTTTGCCGAAAGTCCGAAGATTCGTCGGAAGTGCTGCCGGATCCAACCAAGAAAGAATTGAGGATTTCCCGAAGTTTTCAAAAGTCCATCGAAAAGATCGTCGGAGGTTTGCGGAGATCACTGAGAAGGTTCGGATACCTGCCAAAGACTCATTGAACTCGCCACAAGATCGAGAGCGTATTGGGAGTCCGCCGGAAGTTCGTCGAAAAGCTCGCCAGAAGGAAACTCGACTTTGCTGGTTAAAAATTTGCTTAGGGCTATGTCTTAATTTCATAGTTTGCATCTAATTTGGGTTAGGATTAAGGATTAATCCTATAACCTAGTTAAGGGCCAATTGGGCCCGAGTTTAGACTAGTTTGGGCCAAATTTGGAGCCCAACCAGTGATCTGGAATAGTCCAGGTGGTGGCATCGCCCAGAACCCGAGAGGTCCGACGATGGCACCTCTAGTACACTATCAGTGTCAGACACTGATAGGCTGTGACACCGCCACTGACAGGCAGTGGCACCGCCAGTATTGGGAAACCCAAAATTAATTCAAATTTGGAGCCCAAATTTGAATCCTCTTGGGGCCTATAAATACCCCTCAATTCTCAATAGAGATTACACCTTTTTGAGAAGTTAGAAAGTGAGAAAAAGCTCTAGCAAAGTCTTGTTTTTAATAGCTTAACTGTTCACCTCCCTCTTTCTTTTCGAAAAAATTTGTAAGAGTGTGAACCACTTGTAAGAAGGTTGTAAGAGTGGTATTTGGTCCTTCCCCTACAAAGTGATTTGCTAGTGGAAGTTGGGAGCCTTATTGAAGAAGGATTCGAAATGGATGTAAGTCATTTGACCAAACTACTATACATCGTGGTGTTCCTTGAATGTGTGAGTGTTTAATTTTCTGAACCATTTCTCTACTTAGCTGCAAATCATTCGGTTTTCATCTCCCAACTCTTGACTACCTTTACTCAAGCTATTTTAGCTAAGTCATCCTTCGTCGAATCGAAATCTCTACATATTTACGAAATCAATTTCAAACTTATGAGTTTTAATCCACTGCACTAATTCAACCCCCTCTTAGATTTTACATTTAGATATCATCATAATTTGAAATGCTATGTTACCAAAATGATGTATCATGAATGAGTGAATATCATGTAAGATATGCCTATGGTGATTACATTTTAAAACATACAAGCTAGCAATTTTAAGATGTTCAAGAAAGCAATTCTTGCTTCTTGAAATATAAGTTTTGCTAGATGTGCAAGTTAACATTTTTTGCTTCTTCAGATAGGCAAGATAGCACTTCTTGGTAATGTTCAAGATAGCAAGTTCTACATCATGCAAGCTAGTGAATCTTACAACATTTTAGAATATGCATAATCCCCAAATCATCATAAATTTTAATGATGTGCAAATTTATAAATTTTGCAAGTTTGCATTTGTGCGTCTTGAGATTTGCAAGATAGCACTTCTTGCTTCTCTTATGAAATGAGCAAGCTAGCAAGTTTGCTTCTTTTGCATTGTGCAAGTTTCAAAATTTTGCATTTTGAGCTAGCATTTTTTCTCCCCCTTTGTCATTATCAAAAAGAAAGGAAGAATATAGTTTTGTAGTTCTTTTTCCCTTTACAACAATTTTCAAATCATGACAAAGGATGAATAATCAAAAAATCAAGTTATGAATGTCAAAACAATTTTTCATCATGAATATTTTATCTTTGTATGCATCATTATCATAAGTTGAAGTATTGTATGCATAATATCAAATCATTATTTATAATTACATTAATGTTTCAATCATTATTTCAATATGTTTGTGCATCATTATGGTTTCAATTTACAAAATGCATAATTTCAAAACTTTGCATATGGTATCCTTACTTCATGGTAAAAATTTTTCTAGTTTATACATTGTAAACTTGCTATCTTATAACCTAGCATATCTAAAACTTGATAGCTTGCATGATGTAACACTTGCTAAATTTTCTAGCTCACAAATTACTTGATGATAAAACTTGATATTTTTCATGCATTGATTTAAACTTATATCTCAAACACTTGATAGTTGGAATTCTCTTTTTGTTAATGACAAAGGGGGAGAAGTATGATCATGTTATGCATGATGACGTGTTGCAAATAGTCGTGATGAAATTTGTAACGACTTAAATTTTGCTTGAATTCAAGGTTCTATCAATATGGCATATTGATAGGGGGAGTTTATTTAAACTCCGGGAGTTAAGGTTAACTCCGTCGTCAATTGGTTGTCATCATCAAAAAGGGGGAGATTGTTAAATCTTGGATTTTGATGATGAAACCAAATGATAAGTGTTTATGATTTAATCTGTGTTTTGAGTGATGCAGGATGCTTCGATCAAGGAGAGACAATTAAAGCAGGAAGAATCATGTTGAGCCGGAGGAAAACGTGTCAGAAGATTGGACGTCGGGCCGGAGGATCGGTCGACATATCGAAGAAGGCTTTGAGCATCGGGCCAAGAAGAGTGGATATTATGCCAAGGATATCAGAGTTGCAGAGGTCAATAAGCCAATTGGGCAATAGGCCGCAAGAGACGACGATGCACCGAAGAATCGGACAAAGCGTCGATGGACCAACGACATGCCAGACAACATGATTCTTGCTTAGTAATAATTGTCTAGATTGAAGTGTCATTTTGTGTGTGCAGGATTAACTATGATAGCAAGGTATAAAGCAAAATGAAGTCCCAGAGTCAAGAAAGTGATTTCGTTGGGAGTTCGAGAGTTCGTCGGAAGTCTGGACGTTCATCGAAAGTTCTGCCATAACCAACCGAGAAGTCTAGGAGCTTGCCAAAGAAGCTCATCGGAACTCGCCAAGAAGATCATTGTGAAGTCCAGGAGCTTACCGGAAGTCCGCCGGAACATTGCCAAGAGATCGTCGAAAATTCGCCAAAAAGATCACCGGAAGCTCACCGGAATAAATCAGGCTTATCTTACTTAGAATATGTCTTCGGAATCCTAGTTAGTACATAATTAGAGTTGGGATCGGGATGTAATCCCATCAACTCTGTTAGGAGCCAACTGGGCCTGAAGTTGGACTGGTTTAGGCTAGATTCAAAGTCCAACCAGGGTGCTAAAACCCTGGCCAACGGTGGCACTGCCTGGGGAACAACACCCCAAGATTCCTGGGCAGTGTTACCACCCAGGTTGGGTGTTGGTACTGCCGGCAGCAATGCTACTAGCGGTGGTACTGCCTAGTACCAGATCCTGTGGTAGTAGGACCACCCAGGAACGGCGGTGGTACCGCCAGTACCTAGGAAACCTGGGATGAGACCTTTGTAGGCTCCAAGTTTGAATCAACTTGAAGCCTATAAATACCCCTCTCATCCCTGGTTAACATAAGCAAGCACAAAGAATTTAAAGAGGGAAAAACACTATAGAAATCTCTTGTGAGAATCCTTATCAAGTCTAAGTGTTAGAATTCTATTTAGAGAAGAGTGTGTGTGCTTGTAGGGGTTGTCTACTAAACCCAGTAAAAGGAGAAGAGGGGTGTAAGAAGGAGGTTGATCTTCGCCTATTAAAGGAAGATCGATATGGGATGTCGGTGGCCTCGACGGAAGAGAAATTGGCGAAGTGGATGTAGGTCACAACGACCGAACCACTCTAAAATCTGGTTTATATTTTACTTGAGCAATTTATCTTTACTGCAAACCACTTTACCTCCTTAATTCAATACGCTCTTACTTTGCTTTCAAAGTTAAACATTTCCGAAATCGATTTTATCATACGAAGAGATTTTTCGGAACCGATTTGAAGACATATTTTACTGCAGCACTAATTCACACCCCCGTTCTTAGTGCTAACTTATTCCTTGCTAGGAAATCCTTGGGGGCGACATCATATGCGCAGCGGAAGAATAAGAAAAACAAAATCCCCGATTCCCAAAAAGATGTTCGTCGTCGTGCGAAGATTGGTATGCAAAAATCCACGAAACATGAAACTGCATATAGAGTAGATTTTGTTACCTAGGGAGATCGTATATCCTTGTTTTCTTGCAGATCCTTAGGAGAGGGTGAAGGAGGTCAAGCATCCTCCTCTCTAGCGGTGATCCACACAGCAGGGTTGCGACGATGCTCCTCAAAACTCCAGACCTACTCAAAGGTGGAGATGGAGAGGAGAATAGGAAAAGGCAAACAAAAGCTCTCTATCCCATGGGGCTCTGAATCCCTCCTATTTATAGAGGTTCCCTGTCAAACCCTAATGGGTCCTCCCCTAGTGGGTATTAGATCTGCATCTAATAAGACAAGGGCTCCATCGGATATCTCATATCCGAACCTCTATTAATCGCAATGCCTACCATATGTGTGTGACCCTCTAGGCCCAATATCGAGCTGGCCATTAGTCATACCTGTCAGAACTCCTTCTAACTCAGTGAATTATTATCTCTATAATAATTCACTCGACTCATCGACTACGGACGTACTAGGCCACTACGCCGTAGTCCCCAGACGATATAGGGGAATCCAATCCATTGGACCTGTCTGTCCTCAGTTACCATGTACCTACAGTCCCTCATCCATTTAATATACCAGAGACCGTATATCGAGCATGGTGTTGTCAGACCCACACGGTTTCTTCTCGAGTCTCGCTCTAATCGGATTCTCCCGGAGAACTCTTTCTCTCTCAACCCGAATGACCCTAGCCAGGGATTTGTCTAAGCAAGAACACATAGGATATTCCTCTCATGACGCTGAGAGTGGATGATCCTCTATCGACACTCAATAGCCCTCGTAAGGTCGACTAACACTCCCAATGACCAGCTGTACTAGATCTGGGACAACCAAACCTATAAGTCTGGTATCAAAGAGTGGAGCACTCATACAGGACATCCTTGGTGTCTCAAGTCTAAGGACCAGATACACCACTAGGACTACGGAATCGCTGTCTGACAATAAGGCATCATCAACCATCTAGCATTCCGTAAGCGGATCAATCAGTGAACTCATTCTCCAATGAACACCTGTACTGTATCCCAAGTGTCCCCACACAAGCCGCTATGTGACCAGCTGCATCCATCATATGGATGAGTATACAGCACACCAGACTGTCCGATTATCACGATATCCCTCTCGAGTAACCTATGACTGGTATTATTTAGGATATGTGTTTAAAGGTAAATCGATCTCACTATCGTGATCTCATCACGATCCGATTCCCATTGCACAAATCCAAAGATATCACAATATATGTATGCATTTATGCAATAGTTATTAAGTGATATATGCCAAAATATAATAAGCAAAAAGATTCTATATTAAGTCACACGTGCCATCACTCACGTGATTGGCTTGCTGGGCACCTATGACTAGCAATCTCTCACTTGACCTAAAGCCAATCACCTATGTGTCTGATCTGCATCAGACCCCTGTGACGCTCAAAACAAATCTGAGACAACGGCATTGTTAGTGGATCTGCAATGTTATCTTCGGATGGAACTCTTTCCACTACTACATCTCCTCGGGTCACGATCTCTTTGATAAGTTGGAACCGCCTCATAACATGCTTAGATTTCTGATGAGACCTAGGTTCCTTTGCTTGAGCAATCGCCCCGTTGTTATCGCAATATAGGGAGATCGGCTCTCCGCTACCCGGCACGACTTCCAAATCTGTGATGAACTTCTTCACCCAAAATCCCTCCTTTGCTGCATCTGATGCAGCAATGTACTCCGCCTCTGTGGTCGAGTCAGCAGTGGTATCTTGCTTGGAACTCTTCCAGCACACTGCTCTTCCATTCAAGGTGTACACATATCCTAAATTCGACTTGCTATCATCGACATTAGACTGAAAACTTGAGTCAATGTAGCCTACAACCTTAAGGCTATTACCTCCATATACTAGTAAAAGATCCTTAGTCCTTCTCAAGTACTTAAGGATACACTTTACTGCTTTCCAGTGCTCCAAGCCTAGATCCGCCTGATACCTGCTCGTGACACTCAAAGCATGCGTTAGATCAAGCCTAGTACATAGCATGGCATACAAGATAGACCCTATTGCTGAGGTATAAGGTATCATATCCATTTTCGCCCTTTCTTCTGGAGTCTTTGGGGACATACTCGTAGAAAGCGATATCCCATGTCTCATCGGTATGAGACCTCTCTTGGAATTTTCCATGCCAAACCTTTTGACAATGGTTTCTATGTACTTGGACTGGGACAAGCCAAGCATCCTCTTGGATCTATCTCTATAGATTCTAATCCCCAAAATATAGGATGCTTCCCCTAAGTCCTTCATGGAGAAGTGTCTAGATAACCAAGCCTTTACTGTGGATAGCATTTCTACGTCAATCCCAATGATCAGGATGTCATCCACATATAACACCAAAAAGGTGATAGCGCTCCCACTTACCTTTCTGTATACACAAGGCTCATCTTCGTTCTTAACGAAGTCATAAGATCTGATTGCCTCATCAAATCTTATGTTCCAACTTCGGGAAGCTTGCTTTAATCCATAAATGGATCTAAGCAACCTACACACCTTATCTGGACGGTTCTTAGACACTTATCCCTCAGGTTATATCATATACACCTCCTCCTCGAGGTTCCCATTGAGGAATGCAGTTTTCACACCATCTGCCAGATCTCATAATCATAGTGTGCTGCAATAGCCAATAGAATTATGATGGATTTTAGCATTGCTACGGGTGAGAACGTTTCATCATAGTCAACACCTTGCCTTTGACGATACCCCTTAGCCCCTAGCCTTGCTTTATAGGTTTCTACCTTTCCATCTACAGTGGATCTTTTTCTTAAAGATCCATTTGCAACCGATGGGTACAATACCTTCGGGCGCATCAACTAGGTTCCAAACCTTATTAGAGTACATAGAATCCATCTCAGAATTCATGGCTTCTTGCCATTTCCCGGAGTCTATACTCATAATAGCCTGCTCGTAGGTCTAAGGATCAATATCCTCTGCATCCTCTCCTCTAATATGTCCCACATATCACTACTTTAATCTTTTCACTTCAGGTCAAAATTCTCAAAGGCAAGTGTTCTAACCCCATCCTACAGAATTTTTAGTCTCTGTTTTTATGTTGATTCAAAACAAACTGAAGGATTTCTATTTTAGAAACTGTTATGTCTCTCTTTGGACATAGAACCATGGATTCTGAAGTCTTTTTTCGGTAAACTGACCCCTATACACTGTTTCAGCTATAAGTTTTAGTACAAAATGTGAATTCGGACAGGAACTATTGAGGATTTGCTTAGAGCCTATGTTATGGATTGGAAAGGTGAATGGGATAAGGATATTTCACTTGTTAAGTTCACTTATAATAATAGTTATCATTCAAGTATTCAGATGGCTCCTTATGAAGCTTTATATGGGCGAAAGTGCATAACACCTATATGTTGGGAAGAAGTTGGTGACAGAAAGCTGTAAGCATCGGACAAGGTACAAGAAACTTCTGAGAAAATTCAAGTTATAAGGAAAACGTTAAAAACTGCTCAGAGTCATCAAAAGAGTTATGCCGACAATAGAAGACGAGATATTGAGTTTGAAATCGGAGATTTTGTATTCTTTAAAGTCTCCCCTTCCAAAGGCATTATTAGGTTTGGGAAGAAATGAAAGTTAAGCCCCAGATTTATTGGACATTTTGAGGTTCTTGAGAGGGTTGGTTCTGTCGCTTACAGGATTGCCTTGCCACCAGCATTGAGTCATGTCCATGATATATTTCATGTCTTGATGATTAGGAAGTATATATATGACCCTTCTCACATCATTAAGTATGAGCTGGTGGAGATTGATAAAGATTTATCTTATGTGGAAGAGCCTATTCAGATCGTTGATAAGAAAGAAAAAGTCCTAAGGAATCGGGTCATCCCACTAGCTCATGTAATTTGGAGACATCATTCTGGAGAGGAGACAACTTGGGAGCTAGAGGAGGAAATGAAAAAGGTGTACCCCCGTCTTTTCATCGATAGAGGTACGATAAATTTAGAGGACTAAATTTTTCTTTTAAGGGGGGGAGAGTGTAACACCCCTCATTTCCGAATTTTCGTATAAATTTCTGGTGATAATGTAAGAATTTATTTTAAATTGACAAAAGAATTAGAGTATGAATCAGAGGTAACTTATTTGTAAGATTTGGGAGATCTGTTCAAAAAAAAAAAAAAATCTGAGGACCTATATGTAAACCCTAACGACGTAATCATGAATATGATAAAAACAAGGACTAAATTGCGAAACACACAAAATGACAAATTTCACCATTTAAGCCTCTCTGCCTTCGTTCTTATGGAAGCAGAGAAGGCAGCTCGTGGGTGATCAATGAAAGAAAGAAAGAAAGAAAGAAAGAAAGAAAGAAAGAAGAAGAAGAAGAAGAAGAAGAAGAAGAAAATTGGGGTTTTTAGGGTTCTTACTTTAATCTTTTCACTTCGGGTCAAAATTCTCAAAGGCAAGTGTTCTAACCCCATCCTAAAGAATTTTTAGTCTCTTTTTTTATGTTGATTCAAAACAAACTGAAGGATTTCTATTTTAGAAACTGTTATGTCTCTCTTTGGACATAGAACCATGGATTCTGAAGTCTTTTTTCGGTAAACTGACCCCTATACACTGTTTCAGCTATAAATTTTAGTACAAAATGTGAATTCGGACAGGAACTATTTTGTTTGAAATTAGACTCTTATATATTCCTGTTGACACTGATTTTGTAGATTTTGGACACCGAATACTTACCCAAACATCTGATTCAATTGAGCCTATAGACACTGTAAAACAGGGTTCAAGATTTCTGACCTATCGATACTAAAATGCCTATAACTCCTTGTTGAAAATTCTGAATTGTACCAAACTGATTTTATTTGAAACTAGACTTGAAAATCTTTCTTTTGAAATATAGTTTAAAAATTTTGGAATTCAATTGCCTACCCTATTATCTGTTGAATCCGACCCTGTAAATTCTGCAAAACAGTGATTGTGTTTTTGACCTTGTGTTACCAAATCAAAGGTAACTCCGCGTTGGGAACTCTGTTTCATATGAAATTTGTTCCATCAGAATATAGATTGATATATGGTTCGACCATAGTTTTCTTATGGGTATTGGAGCATAATTGATACTCTGAAGTATTTGTTTGATGTGCCACTGGAATTCTGTCCGAAATCGAGCCTTGGTCGATTTCGCGTATTCTGCTCCATTCCTTTGGATATTTGAATTTGTCTAACCTTCTTATTGGATTTGAGCTAAATATGATTGCTTGGAATCCCTGTACACTCTTGTTTTTATTTCATTCCAAATCTGAATACATTTGTGAGAGATTTGTCCTTGTTTCGTATTGTCTCGAAAAGGCACATGCACGTTTGTTGTTCCGCGTGTGCTTCCGATATATGCTACTTATGGGATTGTTTGGACCTTTGCTAGAAATGGTAAAGGGTATGCGCTAATTACCCGCTCTGTGGGGTCCCGCTCTGTGGGATATTCTGGACCTTTGCCAGAAATGGTAAAGGGTATGTGCTTAGAGCCTGCGATGCTCTGCCGGCCCCTCTGACTTCACCTAGACGTGGGTGGATGGATCTCCCAGACGTGGGAGACTTTTGTCAGGTGGTCATTCAGAAATGGATGAATCACATTCTGACTGAGATCCTACCACACCTTCTATATGTTTGATATGACATCCAAAGTTTTGGTGAGTTGTTTCTGTTCATTCTCTGGATAAGAATGATATGATTGCAACGTCAAGGACGACGTTTGAGCTTCTGTATGATATTTGTTTTTGATATGCTCTGAAATGCTTCATTCACTGATGATTTTGCTTCGAAATATTCCATATGCCGTTGATATGCTTCGGAACATTTTATATGCCATTGATAAGCTCTGATATGTTTCCTTTGTTACTGATATGCTCCAATTACTCTATGCCCCAATCTGTCAGGAACCAAATATGTAAGATTGAAAGGACAAATGTGTTTCTGCTCTTAATGATATTATGTCTATGAAATCGTATATTCTGCCTTGTATTTTGGAACTGTATCTCTTTGGAAGTTGTACTATTTTGATATGGATATGTTAGTCACTTGCTGAGCTCTTTATGCTCACCCCGTTTGTTGATAAATTTTTCAGGATAGTATATTGCTCGCTTAAATGATTAGATTGGGCTGAGGCGATGGAAAGTTTAGAAGATTTTGGGCAGATCTTTGTTAGCATATGTGTATTTGTTGTATAAGATACTCTACATCTTATGAAATGTGACGATGAATCTAAACCTGTGGATTTTGTGTAAGATAAAGGATCCCTCATGTATAGGATTTTGGTATGTTAAGTTAAATTCGTGTAATGATATGATCTTATTGTAATGTTGGTTTGGTGACTGCATAGACTTCCCCATTTGTGAATTTATATTGTGGTTATTCTTTTGATGAGTTGAGTTATGATTGTATGAATTATCGAGTGATGTGTAGTATGTTTATGAATTGAACAGGGTTATGAATTTGTAGACTATAGAGGTGAAATTTTGATCTGAATGTTTTCTTAGTGACCTCAAATATGTGCTTGGATCCTGGGTTAGTTATGATGAAAATTTTAAATATTGTCGATATTTTGAGGGGCGTGACAGAGGTGGTATCAGAGCATGATTTGAGAATCACTAAGAATATCATCTTTTTTTTTTTAGGTTTATTGACTATCAATTAGAGATTGATTAAAGAAAATGTTCCTTTGATGTTTTAGGAAGCGAGGATGACGAGATCATCTGGTTCTCCTGTTAGGCTCACATGTGACCAATTGAGTGGTATCATCATGGGACTTTGGAGACTATGGCACAAGTGATGCAACAACAACAACAACCTGCCCAACAAGGAAGTAATGATGGAACAGAGACATCAAACCAAATGGGGTTTGGAATTGGACAGTTTAAGAAGCTTAGTCCTCCCAGTTTTAGTGGTGAGTCCGATCCAATGGTGGCGAAACGATGGATGATGCAGATAGAAAAATATTTGATGCTTTAAATTACCCCGATGATCGAAAGGTTTTTCTTGCCACCTTTATGCTTTGGAAGGAGAAGCGTAAATCCGTGGAGAATGATTAAGAGGATGTCTGAAATCAAACATGAGCCAATGACATGGAAGTTATTCCAAGAAAAGTTTAATGATAAATATTTTCCAGATTGTATGAGAGAGCAAAAAGAATTGGAGTTCTTGAATCTTAATGACTCGACTTGATAGGTGTTTGATTAATCATGAATGGTTAACAGTTTACCCAGATTCACTTCTTGAGTATGGTGCTCCTTTGTTTTCTGACCATTCTTTAATGTATATACACGCAGAAAAAGCGACACCAAGAGGCAAGAAACCGTTTAGATTCTTTAACATGTGGAGTACTCATCCTCAATTTCTTGATGTTATCAGATCTGCTTGGAATGTTAATGTGCATGGATCCCCCCCTTACATCTTATGTCAAAAGCTCAAAGCTTGTAAAGCAAAGACTAAAGGAGTGGAATACAAATACCTTTGGTAATATTAACACCGTGAGTTCAATTTTGCGTAAAAGGAACTAATGTCATTGCAAACATGAGCTGCAACTTCACCAAATGATGAAAATATTATCTACAAAGAGGTCGGCCAGAAATAACTTCATGCAAGCTTTAAAACAGGGAGGAAAGTTTTGCAAAGCGAAGTCTCGACAAAGATTGGCTTACACTAGGGGATTCCAATACCAAATTTTTCTATGCTTCAATTGCTACTCGAAGGGTCATTAACCGACAAGAAATGTAGAGACAAAGATGATAATCTTATTGAGAATTTAGATGAGGTTAAAGCACACACAGAGCAATTTTTTTTATTCCTTACTCAATCAAGATGAGAAACCTAATAACATTCATGTGGAGCCGACTAGAAAACTTGATTCGAAGCTATTTCAATCCTCAATGCCCCAATTACAGATGACGAAATTGTATGTGTTGTCTTTAAGTCACCAAAGCACAAAAGCCCAGTCCGATGGATTTCCAAAATGAATTTTACCAAACCGCTTGGTCTATTATTGGAAATGATGTGATCAAGGCTTGCCAACATTTTTTCTCTTCAGGTCATATTCTTAGAGAGATGAATTGCACTTTTATTTCCTTAATTCCGAAGAATGTTGGGGCTGATTCACTAGAGAACTATCGACCTATATCATTATGCAACTTTATTTACAAGATCATCTCCAAAGTATTGGCAAATAGAATGCAAAAGGTAATACACAAGATCATTAGCCCAAATCAAGCTGCTTTTATTAAAGGGAGAAGTATACATCATAACATTTTGCTTGCTAATGACTTGGTCAAAGATTTGCATTCAAAAGCAAGAGGGACAAAAATCTGTTTTAAAGCTGATTTACGGAAAGCCTTTGATTCAGTTAATAGGAAGTTTATCTATAAGATGCTCCTCGATATGAACTTCCCACAGCAATGGGTTAATTGGATTCAATCTTGCCTGGAAACTCCAAAGTACTCTTTAATGGCTCACCAATTGGTTTTTTTGTGAGCACGAATGGCATCCGACAAGGTGATCCACTCTATTGCGATGGAAGGACTTAGCTGTATGTTGGAACACGCAGTCTTAAATGGCAGCATTAAGGTACCCATTGCTGGTTCTGTTCATATATCACATATAACATTTGCAGATGACTTACTTATCTTTCTTCAAAATGAACCAACTTCAATAAAGAACCTGGCTACTATTATGAATGACTTCGGTATGGTTTCTGGACTTCAGTTAAATCATGCGAAAAGTAAAGTATATATGAGCCCTTACGTTGAGGATAATGTCTTTATTGCACAAACTTTGGGGGTTAGTGAGGGAAGCTTGCCAGTTCCTTATTTGGGTCTCCCAGCCATATCCACAGGCATTCACAAAACCCAATCGTCAAACCTATCTTGCAAAAAAAAAAAAAAAAGAATAGAATTTCTTCTTGGAAAAATAGGTTTCTATCAAAAGCAGATCGACTCGAACTCATCCGTTTTGTGTATTGCACTCCTACTCTATATATTGGTGTAATGCATTTCTTCTCGCCACTTTGGACTTCTCCAAGATATTGAACGGTTATTAATGAACTTCTTTCGGAATGGCACAAATGATAAGGCAATGCATATGGTAAATTGGGATAGCATTTGCAAACCGAAAGATGAAGGGGGGGCTAAACTTGAAAAATACTAGAGATTGGAATCAAGCATGTATGGTGCAGCAATTGTGGGATCTTTTTGCAAAACAAATGTTCCTTATGGTCACATTGGGTTTTACGCTAGGTATCTTTCAAAAGAATCAATCTGGGAAATTTCAACAAGAACATACCACTCTCTGCTGCTTGAAAGGAATTTTAAAGGCAAGGAATTGGCTAATCAAACACATTTCCTATGCAATCTCTTCGAACTAGTACTAATATATGGTACGATCCTTGGGTGAATGGGAAGAGTATATTTCAATTATATGGTGACAGAATACTGAAAAGATCTTGGGGCTCCCAAAGATTGGAAGGTTTCTGAGTTCATTGCTAATCCAGTACCTGTGTCTCCCTAATCCTATTTCTCCCGAAATGTTATCACTTTGGCCGACTATTATAGCTATTCCAATCACGAACAACTCTTTTCAGATATACTTATTTGGCCTCATGACAATGGCAAATTTAGTGCCACATCCGCATGGAATCAAATTAGGCAAAGAAATAACAAGTGGGTCCCAAGCAGTTGGACATGGGATCGACCGGGATCACAAAGACATTCCTTATGTACATGGCAGGCCCTTCTCAATAAACTACCTACAATAGACAATATGAAAAGAAGAGGTATCTATCATGTTAACCGATGCTCCCTTTGTATGCAACAAGAAGAAACTGTTGACCACCTCTATTTTGCTTGTGATTATACAAAATGGATATGGAAGGAGATTCTCCAGTGATTTGAACTCAATAGACTACCGCAACCAAACTTGCACCAAGAACTAGGCGACCTCATGAAATGTTTCTCAAGAAAAGGGCCTCTCACACAACTGGCAAAGGTTACTTTCAGATGCGCTATTTGGTGGATGTGGAAGGAGAGATGTAACAAAATCTTTGAATGTCAACACACAAACAATGCTCAGTTATTGAAAGAGATTATTAGAGACTCAAGATCCTGTATGGAGCAAGATCTCAAAACGAAGCACTTTACCCAAAGAGAAAAATATATTTTTATTAATTTTAATTTTGCTATTAGCTAAAGATCTTGGGAAGCCAAACATTTTCTATTAGCTAAAGATCTTAGGAGTTATAGTCTACAGCATGTGTAGTCATAACTATCGCATTCGCACTCTATGAGTTACATGGCTTTGTCTATGACTTGTATAGATAAAGCTATTTGTAGAAACTTTACACATAATCAATTTACTTTTACTTACCAAAAAAAAAAGTATGAATCTAAATTCACTGAGCTCTCCAAGTTTGCCACACATATGACCGATGATGAATCTAGAAGAGCAAGAAGGTTTGAAAGGGGATTAAGACCAGCAATAAGAAGCCGAATGTCAGCTCTAAAATTACAAACATATGCTGATACGGTAGAAAGAGCTTTGAAAATTGAAAGAGACATGGAGGAAATTCAAGAAATCATTGGCAAGAACAAAAGGGACAAATTTACTGGCAAAAGCAGGAGAGAAAATGAATATGAAGCTAGTAACAAGAGGTTTAAGACATCTGGATTTGAGAAAAGTAAACCATTGTGGAGGACTCTGTCATGTGCAAATTGCGGATTAAATCATGAAACAAGTCAGTGTTTTCGGGTGACTGGGGCATGTTTTGGTTGTGGAAAGTTGGATCATCAAATAAAAGATTGCCCTTTGAGGAAGAAGAAAGAGCCACTGTCTCCTAGACCCTCAGCCCATGCTAAAGTGTACGCTATCACTAAACAAGATTCTAAAGCTTCTAAATCAGTGGTGGAAGGTATTCTTCATGTTTCTAAAAGAAATGCAAAAGTTTTGTTTGATCCCAGCTCCAACTTATCGTTTGTTTCACAATACTTTGCTTGTCACTTGGATATTCTACCTAAACCCTTGGATTATATGTTATATGTAACAACTGCTGTTGGAGATTCATTGGCAACAAACTTGGTCTACCCATCTTGTTTGATCTCTATTGGAGACCACGAACTCCTTGCTGATTTGATTCTCCTAGAGATCCAGGGCTTCGATATTATACTTGGCATGGATTGGTTATCTTCTCATCACGCTAGTATTGATTGTTACAAAAAAATAATTACTTTCTACCGCATACCGGATCGATATTATATTTTTTTTTTGAGGGCATTAGGCATGATTTGCCTCCTTGCTTGATATCGGCACTTCAAGTTTATCGCCTTATGCAGAAAGGTTTATTTTTGTTATATGGTGTGTGTAAAGGAGCATTCAAATCAGAAAACCCACCTAGACGAAAAATTGTAGTAGTCAAAGAATTTCCTTATGTATTCCCGGATGACTTGCACGGTTTACCTCTAGATAGAGAGGGTGAATTTGCTATTGATCCGGTCTCTAGTACAACCCCAATATCTAAGCCTCCCTACAGAATGGCACCACTGAAAGCTAGAGGAATTAAAGAAGCAAATACAAGAATTATTAGATAAGGGTTTCATACGACCCAAAGGTATCCCCATGGGGTGCTCCTTACTATTAGTGAAGAAGAAGGATGGAACATTGAGGCTTGGTATTGATTATAGAGCAGTTGAATCGGTGACCATCAAAAAATAATATCCCATACCTAGAATTGATGATTTGTTTGATCAACTGCAGGGTGCACAAGTATTCTCTAAGATTGACCCGAGGTCGTTACTATCGATTGAAGATCAAGGAGGAGGATATTTCAAAAACAGACTTTGAAACTCGATATGGTCATTATGAATTCTTGGTGATGCCTTTCGGTTTTGACAAATGCCCCCGCAGCTTTTATGGAACTAATGAATAGGATATTTCAACCGCTCTTGGATATCTGTGTAATTGTATTTATTGATGATATATTGGTGTATTCAAGGAGTAATCAGGAGCATGAGGAACACTTGAGAGATGTGTTGTCCATACTAAGAGAAAAGAAGTTGTATGCTAAGTTCAAAGAAATGTGAATTTTGGTTGAATGAAGTTGCTTTCTTAGGCCATGTGATTTCAGGGAAGGGTATATCTGTTGATCCTAGGAAAATAGAAGCTGTAGTTGAATGGGAAGTACCAACAAATGTAACAGAAGTTCAAGCTTTTTTGGGCATGGCAGGTTATTACAGAGATTTGTGGAGGGATTTTCTCAATCGCTCAACCTCTCACCAACCTCACTAAAAGAATATAAAATTTGTATGGGGTGATGATTGTGAGCAAAGTTTTCAAGAGTTAAAAAGAAGATTGACTAGTGCCCCTATTCTCACTATTCCAAGTGGTAGTGAGGGATTTGTAGTTTATAATTGATGCTTCGAAAAAAAAGGCCTAGGATGTGTTTTGATGCAGAAGGGAGAGTAATTGCTTATGCTTCTAGGCAACTTAAAGGTTATGAATTGAATTATCCAACTCATGATTTGGAATTAGCAGTAATTATTTTTGCTCTAAAGATTTGGAGACATTATTTGTATGGTCGACAGTTTGAAATCTTCACCGATCACAAGAGTTTAAAATACATTTTCACTCGTAAAAGAGTTAAACATGAGGCAGCCAAGATGGATAGAACTTCAAGGATTATGATTGTGCCATCCGTTATCACTCGGGCAAAGCCAATGTTGTAGCCGATGCACTTAGTAGGAAATCTACAAGTTTTATGGCTAGTCCGGTTTGTGGAAGCAATGGAAGTTATTAGAAGAAAATTTTGATTTGAAAGCTTTGAGGAAAGAGCAAGACTCGATGATATTGATGGCCTCCATTCAAGTGCAATCCGATCTTATTCAACAAATTAAGGAAGGACAATTACGAGATCCACGTTTAATCTACTTGAGAAATGAAGTAAAAAGGGGATTGAAGCCAAAATTTCAAGTTTCAAAGGATGGCATATTGAGATTTGGGGAAAGGGTATGTGTGCCAAATGAGCCAAATATCAAGAATCAAATCCTAAAGGAAAGTCATACTTCAAAGTACACCATACATCCTAGGAGCACTAAGATGTATAGAGATCTTCAAAGTCATTATTGGTGGGAAGGCATGAAGAAGGAAATTGCAATGTATGTTTCAAAATGTTTGACTTGTCAGCAAATCAAAGTAGAACACCAAAGACACGGAGGGTTGTTACAACCTTTAGATATTCCTGAATGGAAATGGGAATGCATTACTATGGATTTTGTTTCAGGACTACCCGAACCTCTAAAAAAAAGCATGATGCTATTTGGGTTATCAATGATAGGTTAACAAAATCTGCACATTTCCTACCGATTAATATGACTTATTCGCTTGATAGACTTGCAGATTTATATGTCAGTGAAATAGTAAGACTTCATGGTATTCCAAAGGAGATCCTCTCTGATAGAGACTCCAGATTTCAATCTAGATTCTGGAGAAGATTACAGGAATCTATGGGCACTAAAGTTAAGTTTAGTACTGATATCATCCTCGACCGATGGTCACGTCGGAAAGAACAATTCAAACACTTGAGGATTTGCATAGAGCCTATGTTATGGATTGGAAAGGTGAATGGGATAAGGATATTTCACTTGTTAAGTTCACTTATAATAATAGTTATCATTCAAGTATTCAGATGGCTCCTTATGAAGCTTTATATGGGCTTAAAGTGCATAACACCTATATGTTGGGAAGAAGTTGGTGACAGAAAGTCATAGCACCGGACAAGGTACAAGAAACTTCCGAGAAAATTCAAGTTATAAGGAAAAGGTTAAAAACTGCTCAGAGTCGTCAAAAGAGTTATGCCGACAATAGAAGACGAGATATTGAGTTTGAAATCGGAGATTTTGTATTCTTGAAAGTCTCCCCTTCCAAAGGCATTATTAGGTTTGGGAAGAAAGGAAAGTTAAGCCCCAGATTTATTGGACCTTTTGAGTTTCTTGAGAGGGTTGGTTCTATCGCTTACAGGATTGCCTTGCCACCAGCATTGAGTCATGTCCATGATATATTTCATGTCTCGATGATTAGGAAGTATATATATGACCCTTCTCACATCATTAAGTATGAGCTGGTGGAGATTGATAAAGATTTATCTTATGTGGAAGAGCCTATTCAGATCGTTGATAAGAAAGAAAAAGTCCTAAGGAATCGGGTCATCCCACTAGCTCATGTAATTTGGAGACATCATTCTGAAGAGGAGACAACTTGGGAGCTAGAGGAGGAAATGAAAAAGGTGTACCCCCATCTTTTCATCGATAGAGGTACGATAAATTTAGATGACTAAATTTTTCTTTTAAGGGGGGGAGAGTGTAACACCCCTCATTTCCGAATTTTCGTATAAATTTTTGGTGATAATGTAAGCATTTATTTTAAATTGACAAAAGAATTAGAGTATGAATCAGAGGTAACTTATTTGTAAGATTTGGGAGATCTGTTCAAAAAAAAAAAAAAAATCTGAGGACCTATATGTAAACCCTAAGGACGTAATCATGAATATGATAAAAACAAGGACTAAATTGCGAAACACACAAAATGACAAATTTCACCGTTTAAGCCTCTCTGCCTTCGTTCTTAAGGAAGCAGAGAAGGCAGCTCGTGGGTGATCAATGAAAGAAAGAATGAAAGAAAGAAAGAAGAAGAAGAAGAAGAAGAAGAAGAAGAAGAAGAAGAAGAAGAAGAAGAAAATTGGGGTTTTTAGGGTTCTTACTTTAATCTTTTCACTTCGGGTCAAAATTCTCAAAGGCAAGTGTTCTAACCCCATCCTACAGAATTTTTAGTCTCTGTTTTTATGTTGATTCAAAACAAACTGAAGGATTTCTATTTTAGAAACTGTTATGTCTCTCTTTGGACATAGAACCATGGATTCTGAAGTCTTTTTTCGGTAAACTGACCCCTATACACTGTTTCAGCTATAAGTTTTAGTACAAAATGTGAATTTGGACAGGAACTATTTTGTTTGAAATTAGACTCTTATTTCTTCCTGTTGACACTGATTTTGTAGATTTTGGACACCGAATACTTACCCAAACATCTGATTCAATTGAGCCTATAGACACTGTAAAACAGGGTTCAAGATTTCTGACCTGTCGATACTAAAATGCCTATAACTCCTTGTTGAAAATTCTGAATTATACCAAACTGATTTTATTTGAAACTAGACTTGAAAATATTTCTTTTGACATATAGTTTAAAAATTTTGGAATTCAATTGCCTACCCTATTATCTGTTGAATCCGACCCTGTAAATTCTGCAAAACAGTGATTGTGTTTTTGACCTTGTGTTACCAAATCAAAGGTAACTCCGCGTTGGGAACCCTGTTTCATATGAAATTTGTTCCATCAGAATATAGATTGATATATGGTTCGACCATAGTTTTCATATGGGTATTGGAGCATAATTGATACTCTGAAGTATTTGTTTGATGTGCCACTGGAATTCTGTCCGAAATCGAGCCTTGGTCGATTTCGCGTATTCTGCTCCATTCCTTTGGATATTTGAATTCGTCTAACCTTCTTATTGGATTTGAGCTAAATATGATTGCTTGGAATCCCTGTACACTCTTGTTTTTATTTCATTCCAAATCTGAATACATTTGTGAGAGATTTGTTCTTGTTTCGTATTGTCTCGAAAAGGCACATGCACGTTTGTTGTTCCGCGTGTGCTTCCGATATATGCTACTTATTGTTAAAACTGCCCTCTTGTACTCTGGTGTGTGGGATTGTCTGGACCTTTGCTAGAAATGGTAAAGGGTATGCGCTTATTACCCGCTTTGTGGGGTCCCGCTCTGTGGGATATTCTGGACCTTTGCCAGAAATGGTAAAGGGTATGTGCTTAGAGCCTGCGATGCTCTGCCGGCCCCTTTGACTTCACCTAGACGTGGGTGGATGGATCTCCCAGACGTGGGAGACTTTTGTCAGGTGGTCATTCAGAAATGGATGAATCACATTCTGACTGAGATCCTACAACACCTTCTATATGTTTGATATGACATCCAGAGTTTTGGTGAGTTGTTTCTGTTCATGCTCTGGATAAGAATGATATGATTGCAACGTCAAGGACGACGTTTGAGCTTCTGTACGATATTTATTTTTGATATGCTCTGAAATGCTTCATTCACTGATGATTTTGCTTCGAAATATTCCATATGCCGTTGATATGCTTCGTAACATTTTATATGCCATTGATAAGCTCCGATATGTTTCCTTTGTTACTAATATGCTCCAATTACTCTATGCCCCAATCTGTCAGGAACCAAATATGTAAGATTGAAAGGACAATTGTGTTTATGCTCTTAATGATATTATGTCTACGAAGTCGTATATTCTGCCTTTGTATTTTGAACTGTATCTCTTTGGAAGTTGTACTATTTTGATATGGATATGTTAGTCACTTGTCGAGCTCTTTATGCTCACCCCGCTTGTTGATAAATTTTTCAGGATAGCATATTGCTCGCTTAAATGATTAGATTGGGCTGAGGCGGTGGAAAGTTTAGAAGATTTTGGGCAGATCTTTGTTAGCATATGTGTATTTGTTGTATAAGATACTCTGCATCTTATGAAATGTGACGATGAATCTAAACCTGTGGATTTTGTGTAAGATAAAGGATCCCTCATGTATAGGATTTTGGTATGTTAAGTTAAATTCGTGTAATGATATGATCTTATGGTAATCGTTGGTTTGGTGACTGCATAGACTTTTCCCCATTTGTGAATTTATATTATGGTTATTATTTTGATGAGTTGAGTTCTGATTGTATGAATTATCGAGTGATGTGTAGTATGTTTATGAATTGCACAGGGTTATGAATTTGTAGACTATAGAGGTGAAATTTTGATCTGAATGTTTTCTTAGTGACCTCAAATAAGTGCTTGGATCCTGGGTTAGTTATGATGAAAATTTTAAATATTTTCGATATTTTGAGGGGCGTGACACCCTGGAACCCCCCGGGTGGTACAAGGCAGGATGGGGCATTCGTATAGCAAGGATGGTGCTGCCACTCGCTTCGCTCGCTGTCCGCCGCTCGCCCGCTCAGCAAAAAAAGGCCAGTTTTGGCCCATTTTTGGGCTGTTTTGGCTAGTTTTTGGGCAGTTCTTGCGTGCCGCGGCGAACTACGTGAGCGGAGCAAATCGTCAGCCATCTCAGCACCCTGGAACCCCTCGGGTAGCACAGGGCTGGATGGGACATTCGTATAGCTGGGACGGTGCTGCCTCTCGCTTCGTTCGTTGTCCGCCGCTCGCTCAGCAAAAAATGGCCGGTTTTGGCCTGTTTTTGGGCTCTTTTGACCAGTTTTAGGGTCGTTCTTGTGTGCCGCGGCGAACGACGTGAGTAGAGCAAAACGTCAGCCTTCTTAGCACCCTGGAACCCCCCGGGTGGCAGAGGGCAGGATGGGGCATTCGTATAGCAAGGATTGTGCTGCCTCTCGCTTTGCTTGCTGTCAGCCGCTCCCCGCTCGCTCGCTCAGCCAAAAATGGCCAGTTTTAGCCCGTTTTTGGGTCGTTTTAGCCAGTTTTTGTACAGTTCTTGCGTGCCGAGGCGAACGACGTGAGCGGGAGCAAAACGTCAGCCATCTCAGCACCCTGGAACCCCCCGGGTGGTGTAGGGCTGTATGGGGCATTCGTATAGCAGGGATAGTGCTTCCTCTCGCTTCGCTAGCTGTCCGTCGCTCGCTCGCTCAGCAAAAAATGGCCAGTTTTGGCCAGTTTTTGGGTTATTTTGACTAGTTTTTGGGCAGTTTTTGCGTGCCGTGGCGAATGACGTGGGCGGAGCAAAACGTCAGCCATCTCAGCACCCTAGAACCCCCCGGATGGCACAAGGCTGGATGGGGCATTCGTATAGTGGGGACGGTATTGCCTCTTGCTTCGCTTTCGCTCCCGCCACTGTCGTCCGCCGCCAAATAAAAATGGCTAAATGGCTTTTTTGGCCAGTTTTTGGCAGTTCTTGCAAGCCGCAGGCGAACGACATGAGCGAGCAAAAGTCAGCCATCTCGGTACCACTGAAACCCCGGGTGGCATAGGGCTGGATGGGGCATTCAGATAGTAGGGGCGGTGCTTCCTCCTTAATTCACCGTCCCCGCTCGCTTCTCTACCAAAAATGGCCAGTTTTGGGCCGTTTTGGCCAATTTTTTAGGCAGTTCTTGTGTGCCGTGGCTTAACGACGTGAACGGAGCAAAACTTCAGCCATCTCAACACCACTGAACCCCCATGTGGCACAGGGGCTAGATGGGGCATTCGTATAGCAGGGACGGTGCTGCCTCTCTCGCCGCTCGACGCACGCTCACTCAGCCAAAAATGGCTAGTTTTGGCCCATTTTTGGGCAATTTTGGCTAGTTTTTGGGCAGTTCTTGCATGATGCGGCGAACGACGTGAGCGGAGCAAAACATCAGCCATCTCAGTACCCTGGAACCCCCCGGGTGTCACAGGGCTGGATGGGGGCATTCGTATTGTAGGGACGGTGCTGCCTCTCGCTTCGCTCGCTGTTCGCCGCTCGCCGCTCGCTCGCTCAGCAAAAAATGGCAAATTTTGTCCCGTTTTTGGGCTCTTTTGGCTAGATTTTTGGCCGTTCCTGTGTGCCGCGGCGAACGACGTGAGCGATGCAAATTGTCAGCCATCTCAGCACACTGGAAACCTCCGGTTGGCACAGGGCTGGATGGGGCATTCGTATAGTTGGGACGGTGCTGCCTCTCGCTTCGCTCGTAGTCCGCCGCTCGCCGCTCGCTCGCTCAGCCAAAAATAGTAATTTTTGGCTTGTTTTTGGGCTGTTTTTGCCAGTTTTTGGGTCGTTCTTGCGTGTCGCGGGGAACGACGTGAGCGGATCAAAACGTCAACAATCTCAGCACCCTAGAACCCCCCGGGTCGCACAAGGCAGGATGGGGCATTCATATAGCAGGGACGGTGTTGCCTCTAACTTCGCTCGCTGTCCTCCGCTCGCTCGCACAGCCAAAAATGGCCTGTTTTGGCCCGTTTTTAGGGCTGTTTTTCCAAGTTTTTGGGCCGTTCTTGTGTGCCGTGGTAAACGACGTGAGCGGAGGAAAACGTCGGCCATCTTAGCAACCTGGAACCCCCCGGGTGGCACAAGGCTGGATGAGGCATTCGTATAGTAGGTACGGTGCTACCTCTCGCTTCGCTTGCTGTCCGTTGCTCGCCGCTCGCTCGCTCAACCAAAAATGGCAAGTTTTGCCAGTTTTTGGGCTGTTTTGGCCAATTTTTGGGCCGTTTTTGTGTGCCGTGGCGAACGACGTGAGCGGAGCAAAACGTCAGCCATCTCAGCACCCTGGAATCCCCCGGGTGGAACAGGGCTAGATGGGGCATTCGTATAGTCGGGACGGTGCTGCCTCTCGCTTCGCTCGCTGTCCGCCGCTCGCCGCTCGCTCGCTCAGCCAAAAATGGCCAGTTTTGGGCAGTTTTGGCCAATTTTTGGGCAGTTCTTGCGTGCCGAGGCGAGCGACGTGTGCGGACAAAATGTCACCCATCTCAATATCCTAGAAGCCCCCGGGTGGCACAAGGCTGGATAGGGCATTTTTATAGCAGGCACGGTGCTGCCTCTCGCTTCGCTCGTTGTTCGCCGCTCGTCGCTCTCTCGCTCAGCCAAAAATGGCAAGTTTAGGCCCGTTTTTGGGGTCTTTTTTTTGGTTTTTTGGGCAGTTCTTGTGTGCCGGTGAACGACGTGGCGTGTCAAAAACGTCAGCCATCTCAGCACCAAGGAACCCCCCCAGGGAAAAGGGCAGGATGGGGCATTCAGTATTGCAAGGATGGTGCTGCCACTCGCTCCGCTCGCTGTCCGCCGCTCGCCCGCTCAACAAAAAATGGCCAGTTTTGGCCCATTTTTGGGCTGTTTTGAATAGTTTTTGGGCAGTTCTTGCGTACCGCGGCGAACAACGTGAGCGGAGCAAAACGTCAGCCATCTCAATACCCTGGAACCCTTCGGATGGCACAGGGCTGGATGGTGCATTCGTATAGCAGGGACGGTGTAGCCTCTCGCTTCACTCGCTGTTCGCCGCTCACCGCTCGCTCGCTCAACCAAAAATGGCCAGTTTTGGCCCGTTTTTGGGCTCTTTTGGCCAATTTTTGAGCCGTTCTTGTGTGCCGCGACGAACAACGTGAGAGGAGCAAAACGTTAGCCTTCTCAGCACCCTGGAACCCCCCGGGTGGCATAGGGCAGGATGGGGCATTCGTATAGCAGGGACGGTGCTGCCTCTCGCTACGCTCGCTGTCCGCCGCTCGTCGCTCGCTCGCTCAGCCAAAAATGGCCAGTTTTGGCCCGTTTTGGCCAGTTTTTGGGCAGTTCTTGCATGCCGCGGCGAACGACGTGAGTGGAGCAAAACTTCAGCCATCTCAGCGCCCTGGAACCCCCTGGGTGGCATAGGGCTGGATGGTGCATTCGTATAGCATGGACGGTGCTGCTTCTCGCTTCGCTAGCTATCCTCAACTCGCCGCTCGCTCGCTCAGCCAAAAATGGTCAGTTTTGGCCCGTTTTTGGGTCGTTTTGGTCAGTTTTTGGGCAGTTCGTGCGTGCCGCGACGAACGACGTAAGCGGAGCAAAACGTCAGCCAACTCAGCACCCTGGAACCCCCCAGGTGGTATAGGGCTGGATGGGGCATTCGTATAGCAAGGATGGTGCTGCCACTCGCTTCGCTCGCTGTCCGCCGCTCAGCAAAAAATGGCCATTTTTGGACCGTTTTTGGGCTATTTTGGCTAGTTTTTGGGCAGTTCTTGCATGTCGTGGCGAACGACGTGAGCGAAGCAAAATGTCAGCCATCTCAACACCGTGGAACCTCTCGGATGGCACAGGGCTGGATGGTACATTCGTATAGCAGGGACGTTCTTGTGTGCCATGGCGGACGACGTGAGCGGAGCAAAATGTCAGCCATCTCAGCACCCTAGAACCCCCCGGGTGGTACAGGGCTGGATGGGGCATTGTATAGTAGGGACGGTGCTGCCTCTCGCTTCGCTCGCTGTCCGCCGCTCGCCACTCGCTCGCTCAGCCAAAAATGGCCGGTTTTGGCCCGTTTTTGTGCTCTTTTGGCCAGTTTTTGGGCCGTTCTTGTGTGCCGCAGCGAACGACGTGAGCGGGACAAAACGTCAGCCTTCTCAGCATCCTGGAACCCCCCGGGTGGCATAGGGCAGGATGGGGCATTCGTATAGCAGGGATGGTGCTGCCTCTCACTTCGCTTGCTGTCCGCCGCTCGCTCGCTCAACAAAAAATGGCCAGTTTTGGCCCGTTTTTGGGCTGTTTTGGATAGTTTTTGGGCAGTTCTTGCGTACCGCGGCGAACGACATGAGCGGAGCAAAACGTCAGCTATCTCAGCACCTTGGAACCCCTCGGGTGGCACAGGGCTGGATGGTGCATTCGTATAGCAGGGACGGTGCGGCCTCTCTCCCGCCGCCGCTGTTCGCCACCGCCGCCGCTTCGCTTCGCTCAATGGCCAGTTTTGGCCCGTTTTTGGGCTCTTTTGGCCAATTTTTGGGCCGTTCTTGTGTGCCGCGGCGAACAACGTGAGAGGAACAAAACGTTAGCCTTCTCAGCACCCTGGAACCCCCCGGGTGGCACAGGGCAGGATGGGGCATTCGTATAGCAGGGATCGTGCTGCCTCTCGCTACGCTCGCTGTCCGCCGCTCGCCGCTCGCTCGCTCAGCCAAAAATGGCCAGTTTTGGCCTGTTTTTCGGTTGTTTTGGCCTATTTTTGGGCCGTTCTTGTGTGTCGTGCTGAACGACGTTAGTGGAGCAAAACGTCAGCCATCTCAGCACCCTGGAACCCCCCGGATGGCACAAGGCTGGATGGGGCATTCGTATAGTAGGGATGGTATTGCCTCTCGCTTCGCTCGCTGTCCGCCACTCGTCGATCGCTCGCTCAGCGAAAAATGGCTAGTTTTGGCCTGTTTTTGGGCTGTTTTGGCCAGTTTTTTGGCAGTTCTTGCAAGCCGCGGCGAACGACATGAGCGGAGCAAAAAGTCAGCCATCTCGGTACCCTGGAACCCCCCGGGTGGCATAGGGCTGGATGGGGCATTCGTATA
Source organism: Musa schizocarpa (assembly GCA_900464855.2). Classification (NCBI taxonomy): domain Eukaryota; kingdom Viridiplantae; phylum Streptophyta; class Magnoliopsida; order Zingiberales; family Musaceae; genus Musa; species Musa schizocarpa. The sequence continues at coordinate 28,363,854 of LS990918.1, forward strand.
GTAGGGACGGTGCTTCCTCTCGCTTCGCTCACTGTCCACCGCTCGCTCGCTCTGCCCAAAATTGCCAGTTTTTGGGCCGTTTTGGCCAATTTTTGGGCAGTTCTTGTGTGCCGTGGCGAACGACGTGAACGGAGCAAAACTTCAGCCATCTCAACACCCTGGAACCCCCCATGTGGCACAGGGCTAGATGGGGCATTCGTATAGCAGGGACGGTGCTGCCTCTCTCGCCGCTCGACGCACGCTCACTCAGCCAAAAATGGCTAGTTTTGGCCCATTTTTGGGCAATTTTGGCTAGTTTTTGGGCAGTTCTTGCATGCCGCGGCGAACGACGTGAGCGGAGCAAAACATCAGCCATCTCAGTACCCTGGAACCCCCCGGGTGTCACAGGGCTGGATGGGGGCATTCGTATTGTAGGGACGGTGCTGCCTCTCGCTTCACTCGCTGTTCGCTGTTCGCCGCTCGCCGCTCGCTCGCTCAACCAAAAATGGCAAATTTTGTCTTGTTTTTGGGCTCTTTTGGCTAGTTTTTTGGCCGTTCCTGTGTGCCGTGGCGAACGACGTGAGCGATGCAAATTGTCAGCCATCTCAGCACACTGGAAACCTCCGGTTGGCACAGGGCTGGATGGGGCATTCGTATAGTAGGGACGGTGCTGCCTCTCGCTTCGCTCGTAGTCCGCCGCTCGCTCGCTCAGCCAAAAATGGCAATTTTTGGCCTGTTTTTGGGCTGTTTTTGCTAGTTTTTGGGTCGTTCTTGTGTGTCGCGGGGAACGACGTGAGCGGATCAAAACGTCAACAATCTCAGCACCCTAGAACCCCCCGGGTCGCACAAGGCAGGATGGGGCATTCATATAGCAGGGACAGTGTTGCCTCTAACTTCGCTCGCTGTCCTCCGCTCGCTCGCAGAGCCAAAAATGGCCTGTTTTGGCCCGTTTTTAGGGTTGTTTTTGTAAGTTTTTGGGCCGTTCTTGTGTGCCGCGGTAAACGAGGTGAGCGGAGGAAAACGTCGGCCATCTCAGCAACCTGGAACCCCCCGGGTGGCACAAGGTTGGATGGGGCATTCGTATAGTAGGGACGGTGCTGCCTCTCGCTTCGCATGCTGTCCGTTGCTCGCCACTCGCTCGCTCAGCCAAAAATGGCAAGTTTTGCCAGTTTTTGGGCTGTTTTGGCCAATTTTTGGGCCGTTTTTGTGTGCCGCGGCGAACGACGTGAGCGGAGCAAAACGTCAGCCATCTCAGCACCCTGGAATCCCCCGGGTGGAACAGGGCTAGATGAGGCTTTCGTATAGTCGGGACGGTGCTGCCTCTCGCTTCGCTCGCTGTCCGCCGCTCGCCGCTCGCTCGCTCAGCCAAAAATGGCCTGTTTTGGCCCGTTTTTGGGCAGTTTTGGCCAATTTTTGGGCAGTTCTTGCGTGCCGAGGCGAGCGACGTGTGCGGACAAAACGTCACCCATCTCAATATCCTAGAACCCCCCGGGTGGCACAAGGCTGGATAGGGCATTTTTATAGTAGGCACAGTGCTGCCTCTCGCTTCGCTCGTTGTTCGCCACTCGTCGCTCTCTCGCTCAGCCAAAAATGGCAAGTTTAGGCCCGTGTTTGGGGTCTTTTGGCCAGTTTTTGGGTAGTTCTTGTGTGCCGCGGTGAACGACGTGAGCGTAGCAAAACGTCAGCCATCTCAGCACCAAGGAACCCCCCAGGTGGCACAGGGCAGGATGGGGCATTCGTATTGCAAGGATGGTGCTGCCACTCGCTTCGCTCGCTGTCCGCCGCTCGCCCGCTCAACAAAAAATGGACAGTTTTGGCCCGTTTTTGGGCTGTTTTGAATAGTTTTTGGGCAGTTCTTGCGTGCCGCGGCGAACAACGTGAGCGGAGCAAAACGTCAGCCATCTCAGCACCCTGGAACCCCTCGGATGGCACAGGGCTGGATGGTGCATTCGTATAGCAGGGACGGTGTGGCCTCTCGCTTCGCTCGCTGTTCGCCGCTCACCGCTCGCTCGCTCAGCCAAAAATGGCCAGTTTTGGCCCGTTTTTGGGCTCTTTTGGCCAATTTTTGGGCCGTTCTTGTGTGCCACGGCGAACAACGTGAGAGGAGCAAAACGTTAGCCTTCTCAGCACCCTGGAACCCCCCGGGTGGCACAGGGTAGGATGGGGCATTCAGATAGCAGGACGGTGCCTCTCTCTTCGCTTCGCTGTCCGCCGCCGCCGCCTTTCTTCTTTCAGCCAAAATGGCCAGTTTTGGCCCGTTTTGGCCAGTTTTTGGGCAGTTCTTGCATGCCGCGGCGAACGACGTGAATGGAGCAAAACTTCAGCCATCTCAGCGCCCTGGAACCCCCTGGGTAGCATAGGGCTGGATGGTGCATTCGTATAGCATGGACGGTGCTGCTTCTCGCTTCGCTAGCTGTCCTCCGCTCGCCACTCGCTCGCTCAGCCAAAAATGGCCAGTTTTGGCCCGTTTTTGGGCCGTTTTGGTCAGTTTTTGGGCAGTTCGTGCATGCCGCGGCGAACGACGTAAGCGGAGCAAAACATCAGCCAACTCAGCACCCTGGAACCCCCCAGGTGGTACAGGGCTGGATGGGGCATTCGTATAGCAAGGATGGTGCTGCCACTCGCTTCGCTCGCTGTCCGCCGCTCGCCCGCTCAGCAAAAAATGGCCATTTTTGGCCCGTTTTTGGGCTATTTTGGCTAGTTTTTGGGCAGTTCTTGCATGTCGCGGCGAACGACGTGAGCGAAGCAAAATGTCAGCCATCTCAACACCGTGGAACCCCTCGGATGGCACAGGGCTGGATGGTACATTCGTATAGCAGGGACGTTCTTGTGTGCCGTGGCGGACGACGTGAGCGGAGCAAAATGTCAGCCATCTCAGCACCCTAGAACCCCCCGGGTGGTACAGGGCTGGATAGGGCATTGTATAGTAGGGACGGTGCTGCCTCTCGCCGGCTTTGTCCGTCCGCCGCTTCGCCACGCTCAAAATCAGCCAAAATGGCGGTTTTGGCCCGTTTTTGTGCTCTTTTGGCCAGTTTTTGGGCCGTTCTTGTGTGCCGCAGTGAACGACGTGAGCGGGGCAAAACGTCAGCCTTCTCAGCATCCTGGAACCCCCCGGGTGGCACAGGGCAGGATGGGGCATTCGTATAGCAGGGATGGTGCTGCCTCTCACTTCGCTTGCTGTCCGCCGCTCGCTCGCTCAACAAAAAATGGCCAGTTTTGGCCCGTTTTTGGGCTATTTTGGATAGTTTTTGGGCAGTTCTTGCGTACCGCGGCGAACGACGTGAGCGGAGCAAAACGTCAGCCATCTCAGCACCTTGGAACCCCTCGGGTGGCACAGGGCTGGATGGTGCATTCGTATAGCAGGGACGGTGCAGCCTCTCGCTTCGCTCGCTGTTCGCCGCTCGCTCAGCCAAAAATGGCTAGTTTTGGCCCGTTTTTGGGCTCTTTTGGCCAATTTTTGGGCCGTTCTTGTGTGCCGCGGCGAACAACGTGAGAGGAACAAAACGTTAGCCTTCTCAGCACCTTGGAACCCCCCGGGTGGCACAGGGCAGGATGGGGCATTCGTATAGCAGGGATCGTGCTGCCTCTCGCTACGCTCGCTGTCCGCCGCTCGCCGCTCGCTCGCTCAGCCGAAAATGGCCAGTTTTGGCCTGTTTTTCGGTTGTTTTGGCCTGTTTTTGGGCCGTTCTTGTGTGCCGTGGTGAACGACGTTAGTGGAGCAAAACGTCAGCCATCTCAGCACCCTAGAACCCCCCGGGTGGCACAGGACAGGATGGGGCATTCGTATAGAAGGGACGGTGCTGCCTATTGCTTCGCTCGCTGTCCGCCACTCGCCGCTCGCTCCCTCAGCCAAAAATGGCCAGTTTTTGCCCGTTTTGGTCAGTTTTTGGGCAGTTCATGCGTGCCGCGGTGAACGACGTAAGCGGAGCAAAACGTCAGCCAACTCAGCACCCTGGAACCCCCCGAGTGGTATAGGGCTGGATGGGGCATTCGTATAGCAAGGATGGTGCTGCCACTCGCTTCGCTCACTATCCGCCGCTCGCCCGCTCAGCAAAAAATGGCCATTTTTTGCCCGTTTTTGGGCTATTTTGGCTAGTTTTTGGGCAGTTCTTGCGTGCCGCGGCGAACGACGTGAGCGGAGCAAAATGTCAGCCATCTCAGCACCCTGGTACCCCTCGGATGGCACAGGGCTGGATGGTACATTCGTATAGCAGGGACGTTCTTATGTGCCATGGCGGACGACGTGAGCGGAGCAAAATGTCAGCCATCTCAACACCCTAGAACCCCTCGGGTGGCATAGGGCTGGATGGGGCATTCGTATAGTAGGAACGGTGCTGCCTCTCGCTTCGCTCGCTGTCTGCCGCTCGTCGCTCGCCCGCTCAGCCAAAAATGGCCGGTTTTGGCCCGTTTTTGGGCTCTTTTGGCCAGTTTTTGGGCCGTTCTTGTGTGCCGCGGCGAACGACGTGAGCGGGGCAAAACGTCAGCCTTCTCAGCATCCTGGAACCCCCCGGGTGGCACAGGGTAGGATGGGGCATTCTTATAGCTAGGACGGTGCTGCCTCTCACTTCGCTCACTGTCCGCCGCTTGCCGCTCGCTCGCTCAGCCAAAAATGGCCAGTTTTGGCCTGTTTTTGGATCGTTTTGGCCAGTTCTTGCGTGCCGCGTCGAACGATGTGAGCGGAGCAAAACGTCAGCCATCTCAGCGCCCTGGAACCCCCCGGGTGGCACAGGGCTGGATGGTGCATTCGTATTGTAGGGATGGTGCTCCCTATCACTTCGCTCGCTGTTCGCCGCTCGCTCGCTCAGCCAAAAATGGCCAGTTTTGGCCCGTTTTTGGGTTGTTTTGGTTAGATTTTGGGTCGTTCTCGCGTCCCGCGGCTAACGACGTGAGCGGAGCAAAACGTCAACCATCTCAGCACCATGGAACCCCCCGGGTGGTACAGGGCTGGATGGGGCATTCGTATAGTAGGGACGATGCTGCATCTCGCTTCGCTCGCTGTCCGCCACTCGCCGCTCACTCGCTCAGCTAAAAATGGCCGGTTTTGGCCCTTTTTGGGCTGTTTTTGTAAGTTTTTGGGCCGTTATTGTGTGCCACGGTAAACGACATGAGCGAAGCAAAACGTCAACCATTTCAGCACCCTGGAACCCCCTGGGTGGCACAGGGCTGGATGGGGTATTCGTATAGTAGGGACGGTGCTGCGTCTCACTTAGCTTGTTATCCGCCGCTCGCTCGCTCAGCCAAAAATGGCATGTTTTGGCCCGTTTTTGGGCTGTTTTGGCCAGTTTTTGGGTCGGTTTTGTGTGCCGCGGCGAACGACGTGAGCAGAGCAAAACATCAGCCATCTCAGCACCTTGAAACCCCCCGGGTGGCATAGGGCTAGATGGGGCATTCGTATAGCAGGGATGGTGCTGCCTCTCGATTCGCTCGCTGTTCGCCGCTCGCCACTCGCTCGCTCAGCCAAAAATGGCCAGTTTTGGCCCGTTTTGGCCAGTTTTTGTGCAGTTCTTGCGTGCCGCAGCGAGCGACGTGAGCGGAGCAAAACGTCACCCATCTCAGCATCCTGGAACCCCCCGAGTGGCACAAGGCTGGATGGGGCATTCGAATAGCAGGGACGGTGCTGCCTATCGCTTCGCTCACTATTCGCCGCTCGCTGCTCTCTCGCTCAGCCAAAAATGGCCAGTTTTGGCATTTTGTTGGCTGTTTTGGCTAGTTTTTAGGCAGTTCTTGCGTGCCGCTGCGAATGATGTGAGTGGAGCAAAACGTCAGCCATCTCAGCACCCTGGAACCCCCCGGGTGGTACAAGGCTGGAAGGGTCATTCGTATAGTAGGGACGGTGCTGCCTCTCGCTACGCTCGCTGTTCGCCTCTCCCCGCTCGCTCGCTCAGCCAAAAATGGCAAGTTTTGCCCGATTTGGGCAGTTTTGGTCCATTTTTGGGCTGTTTTGGCCAGTTTTTGGGTCGTTCCTATGTGCTGCGGCGAACGGCGTGAGCGGAGCAAAATGTCAGCCATATCAGCACCCTGGAACCCCCGGGTGGCACAGGGCTGGATGGGGCATTCGTATAGCAGGGACAGTGCTGCCTCTCGCTTCGCTCGCTCGCTCAGCCAAAAATGGCCAGTTTTGGCCCGTTTTTCGGTTGTTTTCGCTAGTTTTTGGGTAATTCTTGCGTGCCGCAATGAACGACGTGAGCGGAGCAAAACGTCAGCCATCTCAGCACCCTAGAACCCCCTGGATGGCACAGGGTTGGATGGGGCATTCATATAGTAGGGATGGTGCTGCCTCTCGCTTCGCTCGCTGTCCGTCGCACGTCGCTCGCTCGCTCAGCCAAAAATGGCCAATTTAGGTCCGTTTTTGGGCCGTTTTGGCCAGTTTTTGGGTAGTTCTTGCGTGCCGCGGTGAACAACGTGAGCGGAGCAAAAAGTCAGCCATCTCAGCTACGTGGACCGCCCCGGGTGGCATAGGGCCGGATGGTGCATTCGTATAGGAGGCACGGTGCTGCCTCTCTCTTCGCTCGCTGTCTGTTGCTCGTCGCTCGCTAGCTCAGCCAAAAATGGCCAGTTTTGGCCCGTTTTTGGAACTTTTTGGCCAGATTTTGGACCATTCTTGCGTGTCGCGGCAAACGAATTGAGCGGAGCAAAACATCAGCCATCTCAGCACCCAGGAACCCCCCGTGTGGCACAGGGCTGGATGGGGCATTCGTATAGCAGGGACGGTGCTGCCGCTCGCTTCGCTCGCTGTCCGCCGCTTGTCGCTTGCTCGCTCAGCCAAAAATGGCCAGTTTTGGCCCTTTTTGGGCTACTTTGGCCAGTTTTTGGGCCGTTCTTGTGTGCCGCGGCGAACGACGTGAGCAGAGCAAAACGTCAGCCATCTCAGCACCCTGGACCCCCCCGGGTGGCACAGGGCTGGATGGTGCATTCGTATAGAAGGGACGGTGTTGCCTCTCGCTTCGCTCACTGTCCGCCGCTCGCCGCTCGCTCGCTCAGCGAAAAATGGCCAGTTTTGGCCCGTTTTTTGGATATTTTGGCCTATTTTTGGGCCATTCTTGTGTGCCGTGGCGGACGACGTGAGCGAAGCAAAACGTCAGCCATCTCAGCACCCTAGAAACCCCCGGGTGGCACAAGGCTGGATGGGGCATTCGTATAGAAGGGACGGTGCTGCCTCTCGCTTCGCTCGCTGTCCGCCGCTCGCCGCTCGCTCGCTCAGCCAAAAATGGCATGTTTTGGCCCGTTTTTGTACTGTTTTGGCCAGTTTTTGGACCTTTCTTGCGTGCCGCGGTGAATGACGTGAGCGGAGCAAAACGTCAACCATCTCAGCACCCTGGAACCCCCCGGGTGGCACAGGATTGGATGGGGCATTCGTATAGCAGGGACGGTGCTGCCTCTCGCTTCGCTCGCTGTCCGCCGCTTGCCGCTCGCTCGCTCATCCAAAAATGGCCATTTTTGGCCCTTTTTTGGCTACTTTGGCCAGTTTTTGGGCTGTTCTTTTGTGCCGCGGCGAACGACATGAGCGGAGCAAAACATCAGCCATCTCAGCACCCTGGACCCCGGGTGGCACAGGGCTGGATGGTGCATTCGTAGAGCACGGACGGTGCTGCTTCTCGCTTCGCTAGCTGTACTCCGCTCGCCGCTCGCTCGCTCATCCAAAACTGGCCAGTTTTGGCCCGTTTTTTGGTTGTTTTTGCCTGTTTTTGGGCTGTTCTTGTGTGCCGTGGCGAACGACGTTAGCGGAGCAAAACGTCAGCCATCTTAGTGCCCTGGAACCCCCCGGGTGGCACAGGGATTTATGGGGCATTCGTATAGTAGGGACGGTGCTGCCTCTCGCTTCACTCGCTGTCCGCTACTCGCCGCTCGCTCGCTCTGCCAAAAATGGCCAGTTTTTGGGCCGTTTTGGCCAATTTTTGGGCAGTTCTTGTGTGCCGCGGCGAACGACGTGAGCGGAGCAAAACTTCAACCATCTCAACACCCTGGAACCCCCCATGTAGCACAGGGCTGGATGGGGCATTCGTATAGCAGGGACGGTGCTGCCTCTCTCTTCGCTCGCTGTTCGCCGCTCGCTCGCACAGCCAAAAATGGCCTGTTTTGGGTCGTTCTTGTATGCTGCGGTAAACGATGTGAGCAGAGGAAAACGTCAGCCATCTCAGCACCTTGGAACCCCCCGGGTGGCATAGGGTGGTTTGGGGCATTCGTATAGTAGGGACGGTGCTGCCTCTCGCTTCGCTCGCTGTCCGCCGCTCGCCGCTCGCTCGCTCAGCCAAAAATGGCATGTTTTGGCCCGTTTTTGTACTGTTTTGGCCAGTTTTTGGACCTTTCTTGCGTGCCGCGGTGAACGACGTGAGCGGAGCAAAACATCAGCCATCTCAGCACCCTGGACCCCGGGTGGCACAGGGCTGGATGGTGCATTCGTAGAGCACGGACGGTGCTGCTTCTCGCTTCGCTAGCTGTACTCCACTCGCCGCTCGCTCGCTCAGCAAAAAATGGCCAGTTTTGGCCCGTTTTTCGGTTGTTTTTGCCTGTTTTTGGGCTGTTTTTGTGTGTCGTGGCGAACGACATTAGCGGAGCAAAACGTCAGCCATCTCAGTACCCTGGAACCCCCCAGGTGGCACAGGGCTTTACGGGGCATTCGTATAGTAGGGACAGTGCTGCCTCTCGCTTCGCTCGATGTCCGCTGCTCGCCGCTCGCTCGCTCTGCCAAAAATGGCCAGTTTTTGGGCTGTTTAGGCCAATTTTTGGGCAGTTCTTGTGTGCCGCGGCGAACAACGTGAGCGGAGCAAAACTTCAACCATCTCAACACCCTGGAACCCCCCATGTGGCACAGGGCTGGATGGGGCATTCGTATAGCAGGGACGGTGCTGCCTCTCTCTTCGCTCGCTGTCCGCCGCTCGCTCGCACAGCAAAAAATGGCCTGTTTTCGGTCGTTCTTGTATGCTGCGGTAAACGACGTGAGCGGAGGAAAACGTCAGCCATCTCAGCACCTTGGAACCCCCCGGGTGGCATAGGGCAGGTTGGGGCATTCGTATAGTAGGGATGGTGCTGCCTCTCGTTTCGCTCGCTGTCCGCCGCTCGTCGCTCGCTCGCTCAGCCAAAAATGGCATGTTTTGGCCCGTTTTTGTACTGTTTTGGCTTATTTTGGGACCTTTCTTGCGTACTGCGGTGAACGACGTGAGCGGAGCAAAACGTCAACCTTCTCAGCACCTTGGAACCCCCCGGGTGGCACAGGATTGGATGGGGCATTCGTATAGCAGGGACGGTGCTGCCTCTCGCTTCGCTCGCTGTCCGCCGCTCGCCGCTCGCTCGCTCAGCCAAAAATGGCCATTTTTGGCCCATTTTTTACTGCTTTGGCTAGTTTTTGGGCTGTTCTTTTGTGCCGCGGCGAACGACGTGAGCGGAGCAAAACATCAGCCATCTCAGCACCCTGGACCCCGGGTGGCACAGGGCTGGATGGTGCATTCGTAGAGCACGGACGGTGCTGCTTCTCACTTAACTAGCTGTACTCTGCTCGCCGCTCGCTCGCTCAGCCAAAAATGGCCAGTTTTGGCCCGTTTTTCGGTTGTTTTTGCTTGTTTTTGGGCCGTTCTTGTGTGCCGTGGCGAACGACGTTAGCGGAGCAAAATGTCAACCATCTCAGTACCCTGGAACCCCCCGGGTGGCACAAGGCTTTATGGGGCATTCCTATAGTAGGGACGGTGCTGCCTCTCGCTTCGCTCGCTGTCCGCTGCTCGCCGCTCGCTCGCTCTGCCAAAAATGGCCAGTTTTTGGGCCGTTTTGGCCAATTTTTGGGCAGTTCTTGTGTGCCGCGACGAACGACGTGAGCGGAGCAAAAATTCAACCATCTCAACACCCTGGAACCCCCCATGTGGCACAGGGTTGGATGCGGCATTCGTATAGCAGGGACGGTGCTGCCTCTCTCTTCGCTCGCTGTCCGCCGCTCGCTTGCACAACCAAAAATAGCTTGTTTTGGGTCGTTCTTGTATGCTGTGGTAAACGACGTGAGCGGAGGAAAACGTCAGCCATCTCAGCACCTTGGAACCCCCCGGGTGGCATAGGGCGGGTTGGGGCATTCGTATAGTAGGGACGGTGCTGCCTCTCGCTTCGCTCACTGTCCGCCGCTCGCTCGCTCAGCCAAAAATGGCAAGTTTTGGCCAGTTTTTGGGCAGTTCTTGCATGCCGCGGCGAACGACGTGAGCGGAGCAAAACGTTAGCCATATCAGTACCCTAGAACCCCCCGGGTGGCACAGGGCTAGATGGGGCATTCGTATAGTAGGGACGGTGCTGCCTCTCGCTTCGCTCGCTGTCCGCCGCTCGCCGCTTGCTTGCTCTGCCAAAAATGGCCAGTTTTTGGGCTGTCTTGGCCAGTTTTTGGGCAGTTATTGTGTGTCGCGGCGAACGACGTGAGCGGAGCAAAACTTCAGCCATCTCAGCACCCTTGAACCCCCCGGGTGGCACAGGGCTGGATGGGGGCATTCGTATAGTAGGGACGGTGCTGCCTCTCGCTTCGCTCACTGTTCGCCGCTAGATCGCTCAGCCAAAAATGGCAAGTTTTGGCCCGTTTTTGGGCTGTTTTGGCCTATTTTTCGGTCGTTCCTGTGTGCCGCGGCGAATAACGTGAGCGATGCAAATTGTCAGCCATCTCCGCACCCTGGAAACCCTTGGTTGGCACAGGGCTGGATGGGGCATTCGTATAGCACGGATGGTGCTGCCTCTCGCTTCGCTCGTTGTCCGCCACTCTCCGCTCGCTCGCTCACCAAAAATGGCCATTTTTGGCCCGTTTTTGGGCTGTTTTTGCCAGTTTTTGGGCCGTTCTTGTATGCCGCGGTAACGACGTGAGCGGAGCAAAACGTCAGCCATCTCAGCACCTTGGAAACCCCGGGTGGCATAGGGCGGGTTGGGGCATTCGTATAGTAGGGACGGTGCTGCCTCTCGCTTCGCTCGCTGTCCGCCGCTCGCTCGCTCAGCCAAAAATGGCAAGTTTTGGCCAGTTTTTGGGCAGTTCTTGCATGCCGCGGCGAACGACGTGAGCGGAGCAAAACGTTAGCCATCTCAGTAACCTAGAACCCCCCGGGTGGCACAGGGCTGGATGGGGCATTCGTATAGTAGGGACGGTGCTGCCTCTCACTTCGCTCACTGTCCGCCGCTCGCCGCTCGCTCGCTCAGCCAAAAATGGCAAGTTTTGGCAAGTTTTTGGGCCGTTATAGTGTGCCGCGGCGAACGACGTGAGCGGAGCAAAACGTCAGCCATCTCAGCACCCTGGAACCCCCCGGGTGGCATAGGGCTGGATGGGGCATTCGTATAGTAGGGTTGGTGTTGCCTCTTGCTTCGCTTGCTGTCCGCCGCTCGCCGCTCGCTCGTTCAGCCAAAAATGGCCAGTTTTGGCCCCTTTTTGGGCAGTTTTGGCCAGTTTTTGGGCAGTTCTTGCGTGCCACGACGAGCAACGTGAGCGGAGCAAAACATCACACATCTCAGCATCCTGGAACCCCCCGGGTGGCACAAGGCTGGATAGGGCATTCGTATAGCAGGGACGGTGCTGCCTCTCGCTTTGCTCGCTGTTCGCTGCTCTCGCTCTCTCGCTCAGCCAAAAATGGCAAGTTTTGGCCCATTTTTGGGCTCTTTTGGCCAGTTTTTTGGCCGTTCTTGTGTGCCGCAGCGAACGACGTGAGCGGAGCAAAACGTCAGTCATCTCAGCACCCAGGAACCCCCCGGGTGGTACAGGGCTGTATGGGGCATTCGTATAGCAGGGATAGTGCTGCCTCTCGCTTCGCTTGCTATCCGCCGCTCGCTCGCTCAGCCAAAAATGGCCAGTTTTGGCCCTTTTTGGGTTGTTTTGGCTAGTTTTTGGGCAGTTCTTGCGTGCCGCGGTGAACGACGTGGGCGGAGCAAAACGTCAGCCATCTCAACACCCTGGAACCCCCCGGATGGCACAAGGCTGGATGGGGCATTCGTATAGCAGGGACGGTGCTGCCTCTCGCTTCGCTCGCTCTCTGCCACTCGCTGCTCGCTCGCTCGCTCAACCAAAAATGGCAAGTTTTGGCCCCTTTTTGGGCTGTTTTGGCCAGTTTTTTGGCAGTTCTTGCATGCCGTTGCGAACGACATGAGCGGAGCAAAAAGTCAACCATCTTAGTACCAAGGAACCCCCCGGGTGGCACAGGGCAGGATGGGGCATTCGTATAGCAAGGATGGTGCTACCACTCGCTTCGCTCGCTGTCCGCCGCTCGCCCGCTCAGCAGAAAATGGCCAGTTTTGCCCCGTTTTTGGGCTGTTTTGGCTTGTTTTTGGGCAGTTCTTGCGTGTCGCGGCAAACAACGTGAGAGGAGAAAAACGTCAGCCTTCTCAGCACTCTGGAACCCCCCGGGTGGCACAGGGCATGATGGCACATTCGTATAGCAGGGACGGTGCTGCCTGTCGCTTCGCTCACTGTCCGTCGCTCGCCGCTCGCTCGCTCAACCAAAAATGGCCAGTTTTGGCCCATTTTTGGGCCCTTTTGACCAGTTTTTGGATAGTTCTTGCATGCCACGGCGTACTACGTGAACGGAGAAAAATGTCAGCCATCTCAATGCCCTCGAACACCCCGGGTGACACAGGGCTGGATGGTGCATTCGTATTGCATGGACGGTGCGGCTTCTCGCTTCGTTAGCTGTCCTCCGCTCGTCGCTCACTCGCTCAGCCAAAAATGGCAAGTTATGGCTAGTTTTTGGGTTGTTTTGGCCAGTTTTTGGGTAGTTCTTGTGTGCCACGGCGAATGACGTTAGCGGAGCAAAACGTCAGCCATCTCAGCACCCTGGACCCCCCCGGGTGGCATTGGGCTGGATGGTGCATTTGTATAGCAGGGACGGTCTTGCCTCTCGCTTCGCTCGCTGTCCGCCGCTCGCCGCTCGCTCGCTCAGGCAAAATTGGCCAGTTTTGTCCCTTTTTGTGCTGTTTTGGCCAGTTTTTGGGTCGTTCTTGTGTGCCGCAGTGAACGACGTGAGCGGAGCAAAACGTCAGCCATCTCAGTACCCAGGAACCCCCTGGGTGGCATAGGGCTGGATGGGGCATTCGTATAGCAGGGACGGTGCTACCTCTCGATTCGCTCGCTATCCGCCGCTCGCCACTCGCTCGCTCAGCCAAAAATGGCCAGTTTTGGCCCGTTTTGGCCAGTTTTTGTGCAGTTCTTGCGTGCCGCAGCGAGCGATGTGAGCGGAGCAAAACATCACCCATCTCAGCATCCTGGAACCCCCCGAGTGGCACAAGGCTGGATGGGGCATTTGTATAGTAGGGACGGTGCTGCCTATCGCTTCGCTTACTGTTCACCGCTCGCTGCTCTCTCGCTCAGCCAAAAATGGCCAGTTTTGGCATTTTTTTGGCGGTTTTGGCTAGTTTTTAGGCAGTTCATGCGTGCCGCTGCGAATGATGTGAGTGGAGCAAAACGTCAGCCATCTCAGCACCCTGGAACCCCCCGGGTGGTACAAGGCTGGAAGGGTCATTCGTATAGTAGGGACGGTGCTGCCTCTCGCTACGCTCGCTGTCCGCCTCTCCCCGCTCGCTCGCTCAGCCAAAAATGGCAAGTTTTGCCCGATTTGGGCAGTTTTGGTCCATTTTTGGGCTGTTTTGGCCAGTTTTTGGGTCGTTCCTATGTGCTGCAGCGAACGGCGTGAGCGGAGCAAAATGTCAGCCATCTCAGCACCCTGGAACCCCCGGTTGGCACAGGGCTGGATGGGGCATTCGTATAGCAGGGACAGTGCTGCCTCTCGCTTCGCTCACTCGCTCAGCCAAAAATGGCCAGTTTTGGCCCGTTTTTGGGTTGTTTTCGCTAGTTTTTGGGTAATTCTTGCGTGCCGCAATGAACGACGTGAGCGGAGCAAAACGTCAGCCATCTCAGCACCCTGGAACCCCCTGGATGGCACAGGGTTGGATGGGGCATTCGTATAGTAGGGATGGTGCTGCCTCTCGCTTCGCTCGCTGTCCGTTGCACGTCGCTCGCTCGCTCAGCCAAAAATGGCCAGTTTAGGTCCGTTTTTGGGCTGTTTTGGCCAGTTTTTGGGTAGTTCTTGCGTGCCGCGGTGAACAACGTGAGCGGAGCAAAAAGTCAGCCATCTCAGCACCGTGGACCCCCCTGGGTGGCATAGGGCTGGATGGTGCATTCGAATAGGAGGCACGGTGCTGCCTCTCCGCCATCGTGTCGTTGCTGCTCGCCATTAGCTCAACTTCGACCAAAATGGCCAGTTTTGGCCTGTTTTTGGGCCTTTTTGGCCAGATTTTGGACCATTCTTGCGTGTCGCGGCAAACGAATTGAGCGGAGCAAAACATCAGCCATCTCAGCACCCAGGAACCCCCCGTGTGGCACAGGGCTGGATGGGGCATTCGTATAGCAGGGACGGTGCTGCTGCTCGCTTTGCTCGCTGTCCGCCGCTTGTCGCTTGGTCGCTAAGCCAAAAATGGCCAGTTTTGGCCCTTTTTGGGCTACTTTGGCCGGTTTTGGGCGTTCTTGTGTGCCGCCGGCTAACGACGTGGAGCGAGAAAAAAACGTCGACCATCTCGACACTGGACCCCGTGGCACAAAATCGGATGGGGCATTCGATAGTAGGGACGGTGCTGCCTCTCGCCACACCACCGTCGCCCGGCTCCCTCCCAGCCGCTCAGCCAAAAATGGCAAGTTTTGGCCCCTTTTTTGGCTGTTTTGGCAAGTTTTTGGGCCGTTATAGTGTGCCGCGGCGAACGAAGTGTGCGGAGCAAAACGTCAGCCATCTCAGCACCCTAGAACCCCCCGGGTGGCACAGGGCTGGATGGGGCATTCGTATAGTAGGGTTGGTGTTGCCTCTCGCTTCGCTCGCTGTCCGCCGCTCGCCGCTCGCTCGTTCAGCCAAAAATGGCCAGTTTTGGCCCCTTTTTGGGCCGTTTTGGCCAGTTTTTGGGCAGTTCTTGCGTGCCACGACGAGCGACGTGAACGGAGCAAAACATCACACATCTCAGCATCCTAGAACCCCCCGGGTGGCAAAAGGCTGGATAGGGCATTCGTATAGCAGGGACGGTGCTGCCTCTCGCTTTGCTCGTTGTTCGCTGCTCGTCGCTCTCTCGCTCAGCCAAAAATGACAAGTTTTGGCCCATTTTTGGGCTCTTTTGGCCAGTTTTTTGGCCGTTCTTGTGTGCCGCGGCGAACGACGTGAGCGGAGCAAAACGTCAGCCATCTCAACACCCAGGAACCCCCCGGGTGGTACAGGGCTGTATGGGGCATTCGTATAGCAGGGATAGTGCTGCCTCTCGCTTCGCTCGCTGTCCGCCGCTCGCTCGCTCAGCCAAAAATGGCCAGTTTTGGCCCTTTTTGGGTTGTTTTGGCTAGTTTTTGGGCAGTTCTTGCGTGCCGCGGCGAACGACGTGGGCGGTGCAAAACGTCAGCCATCTCAGCACCCTGGAACCCCCCGGATGGCACAAGGCTGGATGGGGCATTCGTATAGCAAGGACGGTGCTGCCTCTCGCTTCACTCGCTGTCTGCCTCTCACTGCTCGCTCGCTCGCTCAACCAAAAATGGCAAGTTTTGGCCCGTTTTTGAGCTGTTTTGGCCAGTTTTTTGGCAGTTCTTGCATGCCGCTGCGAACGACATGAGCGGAGCAAAAAGTCAGCCATCTTAGTACCAAGGAACCCCCCGGGTGGCACAGGGCAGGATGGGGCATTCGTATAGCAAGGATGGTGCTACCACTCGCTTCGCTCGCTGTCCACCGCTCGCCCACTCAGCAGAAAATGGTCAGTTTTGGCCCGTTTTTGGGCTGTTTTGGCTTGTTTTTGGGCAGTTCTTGTAACACCCCTCATTTCCGAATTTTCGTATAAGTTTCTAGTTGAAATGTAGGTATCTATTTTAAATTTGATAAAAAAGTCAAAGTATGAATCTGAGAACTTATTCATAAGAGTTGGAGGATTTGTTAAAAGAAAGAATCTGAGGACTTATATGTAAACCCTAAGGACTAAATCGTGAATATGATAAATCCAAGGACTAAACTGTAAAATATACAAAAATACAAGCTTCACCGTTTAAGCCTCTCTGCCTTCGTTCTTAAGGAAGCAGAGAGGGCAGCTCGTGGGTGATCAAAGAAAGAAAGAAAGAAAGAAAGAAAGAAAGAAGAAGAAGAAGAAAAAATTGGGGTTTTAGGGTTCTTGCTTTAATCTCTTCACTTCGGGTCAAAATTCTCAAAGGCAAGTGTTCTAACCCCATCCTACAGAATTTTTAGTCTCTGTTTTTATGTTGAATCAAAATAAATTGAAGGATTTCTATTTAGAAACTGATATGTCTCTCTTTGGACATAGAACCATGGATTTTGAAGTCTTTTTCGGTAAACTGACCCCTATACACTGTTTCAGCTATAAGTTTTAGTAAAAAATGTGAATTCGGGCAGGAACTATTTTGTTTGGAAATTAGACTCTTATATCTTCCTGTTGACACTGATTTTGTAGATTTTGGACACCGAATACTTACCCAAACATCTGATTCAATTGAGCCTATAGACGCTGTAAAACAGGGTTCAAGATTTCTGACCTGTCGATACTAAAATGCCTATAACTCCCTGTTGAAAATTCTGAATTGTACCAAACTGATTTTATTTGAAACTAGACTTGAAAATATTTCTTTTGACTTATAGTTTGAAAATTTTGGATTTCAATTGCCTGCCCTATTGTCTGTTGAATCCGACCCTATAAATTCTGCAAACCAGTGATTGTGTTTTTGACCTTGTGTTACCAAATCAAAGGTAACTCCGCGTTGGGAACCCTGTTTCGTATGAAATTTGTTCCATCAGAATATAGATTGATATATGGTTCGACCATAGTTTTCTTATGGGTATTGGAGCATAATTGATATTCTGAAGTATTTGTTGATGTGCCACTGGAATTCTGTCCGAAATCGAGCTTTGGTCGATTTCGCATATTCTGCTCCGTGCCTTTGGATATTTGAATTCGTTTAACCTTCTTATTGGATTTGAGCTAAATATGATTGCTTGGAAATTCCTGTACACTCTTGTTTTTATTTCATTCCAAATATGAATACATTTGTGAGAGATTTATTCTTTGTTTCGTATTGTCTCGAAAAGGCACATGCACGTTCGTTGTTCCGCGTGTGCTTCCGATATATGCTACTTATTGTTAAAACTGCCCTCTTGTACTCTGGTGTGTGGGATTGTCTGGACCTTTGCCATAAATGGTAAAGGGTATGCGCTTAATACCTGCTCTGTGGGGTCCCGCCTGTGGGATGCGCTTAATTACCCGCTCCTGGGGTCCCGCCTCATGGGATATTCCCCTTTGCCGAAAATGGTAAAGGGTATGTGCTTAGAGCCTGCGATGCTCTGCCGACCCCTCCGACTTCACCTAGACGTGGGTGGATGGATCTCCCAGACGTGGGAGACTTTTGTCAGTGGTCATTCAGAAATGGATGAATCACATTCGACCGAGATCCCACCACACCTTCTATATGTTTGATATGACATCCGCAGTTTTGGTGAGTTGTTTCTGTTCATGCTCGATAAGAATGATATGATTGCAAACGTCAAGGACAACGCTTGAGCTTCTGTACGATATTTGTTTTTTGATATGCTCAAATGCTTCATTCACGACGATGATTTTGCTTCAAATGTTCCATATGTCGTTGATATGCTTCGAACATTTTATATGCCATTGATAAGTCCGATATGTTTCCTTTGTTACCGATATGCTCCAATTACTCTATGCCCCAATCTGTAAGGAACCAAATATGTAAGATTGAAATGACAATTATGTTCTGCTCTTAATGATATTATGTCTACGAAATCGTATATTCTGCCTTGTATTTTGAACTGTATCTCTTTGGAAGTTGTACTATTTTGATATGGATATGTTAGTCACTTGTCGAGCTCTTTATGCTCACCCCGCTTTGTTGATAAATTTTTCAGGATAGCATATTGCTTGCTTAAATGATAAGATTGGGTTGAGGCGGTGGAAAGTTTAGAAGATTTTGGGCAGACCTTTGTTAGCATATGTGTATTTGTTGTATAAGATACTCTGCATCTTATGAAATGTGACGATGAATCTAAACCTGTGGATTTTGTGTAAGATAAAGGATCCCTCATGTATAGGATTTTGGTATGTTAAGTTAAATTCGTGTAATGATATGATCTTATGGTAATCGTTGGTTTGGTGACTGCATAGACTTCCCCATTTGTGAATTTATATTGTGGTTATTATCTTGATGAGTTGAGTTCGATTGTATGAATTATCGAAAGTGATGTGTGGTATGTTTATGAATTGCACAGGTTTTGAATTTGTAGACTATAGAGGTGAAATTTTGATCTGAATGTTTTCTTAGTGACCTCAAATGTGTGCTTGGATCCCGGGTTAGTTATGATGAAAATTTTAAATATTGTCGATATTTTTGAGGGGCGGATGAGGTGGTATCGAGCCCGATTTGAGAATCACTAAGAATATCATATTTTTTTTTTAGGTTTATTGACTATCAATTAGAGATTGATCAAAGAAAATGTTCCTTTGATGTTTTAGGAAGCGAGGATGACGAGATCATCTCCGTTCTCTCTGTTAAATCATCACGATCAATTGAGTGGTATCATGGACTTTGGAGACTATGGCACAAGTGATGCAACAACAACAACAACCTGCCCAATAAGGGAGTAATGATGGAACAGACATCAAACCAAATGGGGTTGGGAATTGGACAGTTTAAGAAGCTTAGTCCTCCCAGTTTTAGTGGTGAGTCCGATCCAATGGTGGCAGAACGATGGATGATGCAGATTGAGAAAATATTTGATGCTCTAAATTACCTGATGATCGAAAGGTTTTTCTTGCCACCTTTATGCTTTGGAAGGAGAAGTTTAACACCGGTGGAGAATGATTAAGAGGATGTCTGAAATCAAACATGAGCCAATGACATGGAAGTTATTCCAAGAAAAGTTTAATGATAAATATTTTCCAGATTGTATGAGAGAGCAAAAAGAATTGGAGTTCTTGAATCTTATCCAGGAAGTATGACTTACAAAGGTATGAATCTAAATTCACTGAGCTCTCCGTGTTTGCCACACATATGACCGATGATGAATCTAGAAAAGCAAGAAGGTTTGAAAGGGGATTACGACCAGCAATAAGAAGCCAAATGTCACTCTAAAATTACAAACATATCGATACTGGTAGAAAGAGCTTTGAAAATTGAAAGAGATATGGAGGAAATTCAAGAAATCATTGGCAAGGACAAAAGGGACAAATTTATCGGCAAAAGCAGGAGAGAAAAATGAATATGAAGCTAGTAACAAGAGGTTTAAGACATCTGGATTTGAGAAAAGGAAATCATTATGGAGGACTCACCATGTGCAAATTACTTGATTAAATCATGAAACAAGTCAAGTGTTTTTTGGTGATCTGGGGCATGTTTTGGTTGTGGAAAAGTTGGATCATCAAATAAAAGATTGCCCTTTGAGGAAGAAGAAAGAGCCATCGTCTCCTAGACCCTCACCCCATGCTAGAGTGTATGCTATCACCGAACAAGATTCTAAAGCTTCTAAATCAAGTGGTGGAAGGTATTCTTCATGTTTCTAAAAGAAATGCAAAAGTTTTGTTTGATCCCTACCCCAACTTATCGTTTGTTTCACAATACTTTGCTTGTCACTTGATATTCTACCTAAACCCTGGATTATATGTTATATGTAACAACTGGCTTTGGAGATTCATTGGCAACAAACTTGGTCTACCCATCTTGTTTGATCTCTATTGGGGACCACGAACTCCTTGTCGATTTGATTCTCCTAGAGATCCAGGGGCTTTGATATTATACTTGGCATGGATTGGTTATCTTCTCATCACGCTAGTATTGATTGTTACAAAAAATAATTACTTTCCTGCATACCGGATCATATATTTTTTCTTTTGAGGGCATTAGGCATGATTTGCCTCCTTGCTTGATATCAAAGACTTCAAGTTTATCGTCTTATGCAGAAAGGTTGTTTTTTTGTTATATGGTGTGTGTAAAGGAGCATTCAAATCAGAAACCCATCTAGATGAAATTGTAGTGGTCAAAGAATTCCCCGATGTATTCCCGGATGACTTGCCCGGTTTACCTCTAGATAGAGGGGTGAATTTGCTATTGATCCGGTCTCCAAAGACAACCCCAATATCTAAGCCTCCCTACAGAATGGCACCACTGAGCTAGAGGAATTAAAAGAAGCAAATACAAGAATTATTAGATAAGGGTTTCATACGACCCAAAGTATCCCCATGGGGTGCTCCTAAGACTATTAGTGAAGAAGAAGGATGGAACATGGAGGCTTTGTATTGATTATAGACAATTGAATCGGGTGACCATCAAAAAAAGTATCCCATACCTAGAATTGATGATTTGTTTGATCAACTACAGGGGTGCACAAGTATTCTCTAAGATTGACCCGGGTCGGTTACTATCGATTGAAGATCAAGGAGGAGGATGTTTCAAAAACACTTTGAAACTTCGATATGGTCATTATGAATTCTTGGTGATGCCTTTCGGTTTGACAAATGCCCTGCAGCTTTTATGGAACTAATGAATAGGATATTTCAACCGCTTTTGGATATCTGTGTAATTGTATTTATTGATGACATATTGGTGTATTCAAAGAGTAATCAGAGCATGAGGAACACTTGAGAGATGTGTTGTCCATACTAAGAGAAAAGAAGTTGTATGCTAAGTTCAAAGAAATGTGAATTTTGGTTGAATGAAGTTGCTTTCTTAGGCCATGTGATTTCGTGGAAGGGTATATCTGTTGATCCAAGGAAAATAGAAGCCGAAGTTGAATGGGAAGTACCAACAAATGTAACAGAAGTTCAAGCTTCTTGGGCATGGCAGTTATTACAGGAGATTTGTGGAGGGATTTTCTCGAATTGCTCAACCTCTCACCAAACTCACTAAGAAGAATATGAAATTTGTATGGGGTGATGATTGTGAGCAAAGTTTTCAAGAGTTAAAAGAAGATTGACTAGTGCCCCTATTCTCACTATTCCAAGTGGTAGTGAGGGATTTGTAGTTTATCTTGATGCTTCAAAGAAAAGGCCTAGGATGTGTTTTGATGCAGGAAGGGAGAGTAATTGCTTATGCTTCTAGGCAACTTAAAGGTTATGAATTGAATTATCCAACTCATGATTTGGAATTAGCAGCAATTATTTTTGCTCTAAAGATTTGGAGACATTATTTGTATGGTCGACAGTTTGAAATCTTCACCGATCATAAGAGTTTAAAATACATTTTCACTCAGAAAGAGTTAAACATGAGGCAGCGAAGATGGATAGAACTTCTGAAGGATTATGATTGTGCCATCCGTTATCACCCTAGCAAAGCCAATGTTGTAGGCCGATGCACTTAGTAGGAAATCTACAAGTTTTATGGCTAGTCTGGTTGTGAAGCAATGGAAGTTATTAGAAGAAAATTTTGATTTGAAAGCTTTGAGGAAAGAGCAAGACTCGATGATATTGATGGCCTCCATTCAAGTGCATTCCGATCTTATCCAACAAATTAAGGAAGGATAATTACGAGATCCACATTTAATCCACTTGAGGAGTGAAGTAGAAAAGGAATTGAAGCCACAATTTCAAGTTTCAAAGGATGGCCTATTGAGATTTGGGGAGAGGGTATGTGTACCAAATGAACCATATATTAAGAATCAAATCCTGAAGGAAAGTCATACTTCAAAGTACACCATACATCCTGGGAGCACTAAGATGTATAGAGATCTTCAAAGTCATTATTGGTGGGAAGGCATGAAGAAGGAAATTGCAATGTATGTTTCAAAATATTTGACTTGTCAGCAAATCAAAGTAGAACACCAAAGACCTGGAGGGTTGTTACAACCTTTAGATATTCCTGAATGGAAATGGGAATGCATTACTATGGATTTTGTTTCAGGACTACCCGAACCTCTAAAAAGCATGATGCTATTTGGGTTATCATTGATAGGTTAACAAAATCTGCACATTTCCTACCGATTAATATGACTTATTAAACTTGATAGACTTGCAGATTTATATGTCGGTGAAATAGTAAGACTTCATGGTATTCCAAAGGAGATCATCTCGATAGAGACTCCAGATTTCTCTCTAGATTCTGGAGAAGATTATAGGAATCTATGGGCACTAAAGTTAAGTTTAGTACTGCATATCATCCTCAAACGGATGGTCAGTCAGAAAGAACAATTCAAACACTTGAGGATTTGCTTAGAGCCTACGTTATGGATTGGAAAGGTGATTGGGATAAGGATATTTCACTTGTTGAATTCACTTATAATAATAGTTATCATTCAAGTATTCAGATGGCTCCTTATGAAGCTTTATATGGGCGAAAGTGCATAACACCTATATGTTGGGAAGAAGTTGGTGACAAAAAGTCGTTAGCACCCTGATAAGGTACAAGAAACTTCCGAAAAATTCAAGTTATAAGGGAAAAGTTAAAACTGCTTTCGAGTCGTCAAAAGAGTTATGCCGACAATAGAAGACGAGATATTGAGTTTGAAATTGGAGATTTTGTATTCTTGAAAGTCTCCCTTCCAAAGGCATTATTAGGTTTGGGAAGAAAGGAAAGTTAAGCCCCGTTTGTTGGACCTTTTTTGGTTCTCGAGAGGGTTGGTTCTATCAACTACAGATTGCCTTGCCTTGCCACCAAAGATTGAGTCATGTCCATGATATATTTCATGTCTCGATGATTAGAAAGTATATATATGACCCTTCTCACATCATTAAGTATGAGCTGGTGGAGATTGATAAAGATTTATCTTATGTGGAAGAGCCTATTTAGATCGTTGATAAGAAAGAAAAAGTCCTAAGGAATCGGGTCATCTCACTGGTTCAAGTAATTTGGAGACATCATTCTGGAGAGGAAACAACTTGGGAGCTAGAGGAAGAAATGACAATGGTGTACCCCCGTCTTTTCATCGATAGAGGTACGATAAATTTAGAGGACTAAATTTTTCTTTTAAGAGGGGGAGAGTGTAACACCCCTCATTTCCGAATTTTCGTATAAGTTTCTAGTTGAAATGTAGGTATCTATTTTAAATTTGATAAAAAAGTCAAAGTATGAATCTGAGAACTTATTCATAAGAGTTGGAGGATTTGTTAAAAGAAAGAATCTGAGGACTTGTATGTAAACCCTAAGGACTAAATCGTGAATATGATAAATCCAAGGACTAAACTGTAAAATATACAACAATACAAGCTTCACCGTTTAAGCCTCTCTGCCTTCGTTCTTAAGGAAGCAGAGAGGGCAGCTCGTGGGTGATCAAAGAAAGAAAGAAAGAAAGAAAGAAAGAAAGAAAGAAGAAGACGAAGAAAAAATTGGGGTTTTAGGGTTCTTGCTTTAATCTCTTCACTTCGGGTCAAAATTCTCAAAGGCAAGTGTTCTAACCCCATCCTACAGAATTTTTAGTCTCTGTTTTTATGTTGAATCAAAATAAATTGAAGGATTTCTATTTAGAAACTGATATGTCTCTCTTTGGACATAGAACCATGGATTTTGAAGTCTTTTTCGGTAAACTGACCCCTATACACTGTTTCAGCTATACGTTTTAGTACAAATTGTGAATTCGGGCAGGAACTATTTTGTTTGGAAATTAGACTCTTATATCTTCCTGTTGACACTGATTTTGTAGATTTTGGACACCGAATACTTACCCAAACATCTGATTCAATTGAGCCTATAGACGCTGTAAAACAGGGTTCAAGATTTCTGACCTGTTGATACTAAAATGCCTATAACTCCCTGTTAAAAATTCTGAATTGTACCAAACTGATTTTATTTGAAACTAGACTTGAAAATATTTCTTTTGACTTATAGTTTGAAAATTTTGGATTTCAATTGCCTGCCCTATTGTCTGTTGAATCCGACCCTATAAATTCTGCAAACCAGTGATTGTGTTTTTGACCTTGTGTTACCAAATCAAAGGTAACTCCGCGTTGGGAACCCTGTTTCGTATGAAATTTGTTCCATCAGAATATAGATTGATATATGGTTCGACCATAGTTTTCTTATGGGTATTGGAGCATAATTGATATTCTGAAGTATTTGTTGATGTGCCACTGGAATTCTGTCCGAAATCGAGCTTTGGTCGATTTCGCATATTCTGCTCCGTTCCTTTGGATATTTGAATTCGTTTAACCTTCTTATTGGATTTGAGCTAAATATGATTGCTTGGAAATTCCTGTACACTCTTGTTTTTATTTCATTCCAAATATGAATACATTTGTGAGAGATTTGTTCTTTGTTTCGTATTGTCTCGAAAAGGCACATTCACGTTCGTTGTTCCGCGTGTGCTTCCGATATATGCTACTTATTGTTAAAACTGCCCTCTTGTACTCTGGTGTGTGGGATTGTCTGGACCTTTACCAGAAATGGTAAAGGGTATCGCTTAATACCCGCCTGTGGGGTCCCGTTCTGGGGATGCGCTTTATTACCCGCTCTGTGGGGTCCCGCCCGTGGGATATTCTGGACCTTTGCCGAAATGATAAAGGGTATGTGCTTAGAGCCTGCGATGCTCTGCCGCCCCTCGACTTCACCTAGACGTGGGTGGATGGATCTCCCAGGGCGTGGGAGACTTTTGTCGTGGTCATTCAGAAAATGGATGAATCACATTCTAACCGAGATCCCACCACACCTTCTATATGTTTGATATGACATCCGTTTTTGGTGTGTTGTTTCGTTCATGCTCTGGATAAGAATGATATGATTGCAACGTCAAGGACAACGTTTGAGCTTCTGTACGATATTTGTTTTTGATATGCTCTGAAATGCTTCATTCACTGATGATTTTGCTTCGAAATGTTCCATATGCCGTTGATATGCTTTGGAACATTTTATATGCCATTGATAAGCTCCGATATGTTTCCTTTGTTACTGATATGCTCCAATTACTCTATGCCCCAATCTGTAAGGAACCAAATATGTAAGATTGAAATGACAATTATGTTCTGCTCTTAATGATATTATGTCTACGAAATCGTATATTCTGCCTTGTATTTTGGAACTGTATCTCTTTGGAAGTTGTACTATTTTGATATGGATATGTTAGTCACTTGCTGAGCTCTTTATGCTCACCCCGTTTGTTGATAAATTTTTCAGGATAGCATATTGCTTGCTTAAATGATAAGATTGGGCTGAGGCGGTGGAAAGTTTAGAAGATTTTGGGCAGACCTTTGTTAGCATATGTGTATTTGTTGTATAAGATACTCTACATCTTATGAAATGTGACGATGAATCTAAACCTGTGGATTTTGTGTAAGATAAAGGATCCCTCATGTATAGGATTTTGGTATGTTAAGTTAAATTCGTGTAATGATATGATCTTATGGTAATCGTTGGTTTGGTGACTGCATAGACTTCCCCATTTGTGAATTTATATTGTGGTTATTATCTTGATGAGTTGAGTTCTGATTGTATGAATTATCGGGTGATGTGTGGTATGTTTATGAATTGCACAGGGTTTTGAATTTGTAGACTATAGAGGTGAAATTTTGATCTGAATGTTTTCTTAGTGACCTCAAATGTGTGCTTGGATCCTGGGTTAGTTATGATGAAAATTTTAAATATTGTCGATATTTTTGAGGGGCGTGACAGTTCTTGCGTGTCGCGGCGAACAACGTGAGAGGAGAAAAACGTCA
This sequence comes from Musa schizocarpa, assembly GCA_900464855.2. NCBI lineage: Eukaryota > Viridiplantae > Streptophyta > Magnoliopsida > Zingiberales > Musaceae > Musa > Musa schizocarpa. The sequence goes on from LS990918.1 coordinate 28,389,435, forward strand.
GCCATCTCAGCACCCTGGAACCCCCCGGATGGCACAAGGCTGGATGGGGCATTCGTATAGCAGGGACGGTGCTGCCTCTCGCTTCGCTCGCTGTCTGCCTCTCACTGCTCGCTCGCTCGCTCAACCAAAAATGGCAAGTTTTGGCCCGTTTTTGGGCTGTTTTGGCCAGTTTTTGGGCCGTTCTTGTGTGTCGCGGCGAACGATGTGAGCAGAGCAAAACGTCTGCCATCTCTGCACCCTGGACCCCCCCGGGTTGCACAGGGTTGGATGGTGCTGTTTTGGCCATCTCAGCCAGAAATGGCACGTTTTTAGGCTGTTTTGGCCAGTTTTTTGGCAGTTCTTGCATGCCGCTGCGAACGACATGAGCGGAGCAAAAAGTCAGCCATCTTAGTACCAAGGAACCCCCCGGGTGGCACAGGGCAGGATGGGGCATTCGTATAGCAAGGATGGTGCTACCACTCGCTTCGCTCGTTGTCCGCCGCTCGCCCGCTCAGCAGAAAATGGCCAGTTTTGGCCCGTTTTTGGGCTGTTTTGGCTTGTTTTTGGGCAGTTCTTGCGTGCCGCGGCGAACAACGTGAGAGGAACAAAACGTCAGCCTTCTCAGCACCCTGGAACCCCCCGGGTGGCACAGGGCATGATGGGGCATTCGTATAGCAGGGACGGTGCTGCCTGTCGCTTCGCTCACTGTCCGTCGCTCGCCGCTCGCTCGCTAAACCAAAAATGGCTAGTTTTGGCCCATTTTTGGGCCCTTTTGGCCAGTTTTTGGGTAGTTCTTGCATGCCGCGGCGAACTACGTGAACGGAGAAAAATGTCAGCCATCTCAATGCCCTCGAACCCCCCGGGTGACACAGGGCTGCTTCTCGCTTCGTTAGTTGTCCTCCGCTCGTCGCTCACTCGCTCAGCTAAAAATGGCCAGTTTTGGCCCGTTTTTCTGTTGTTTTGGCCTATTTTTGGGCCGTTCTTGTGTGCCGTGGCGAAAGATGTTAGCGGAGCAAAACGACAGCCATCTCAGCACCCTGGAACTCCCTGGGTGGCATAGGACAGGATGGGGCATTCGTATAGCAGGGACGGTGCCGCCTCTCGCTTCGCTCTCTCAGCCAAAAATGGCCAGTTTTGGCCCTTTTTGGGCCGTTTTTGCCAGTTTTTGGGCAGTTCTTGCGTGCCGCGACGAACGACGTGAGCGGAGCAAAATGTCAGCCATCTCAAAGCCCTGGAACCCCCCAGGTGGCACAGGGCTGGATGGTGCATTCGTATTGCAGGGACGGTGCTCCCTATCACTTCGCTCGCTGTCCGCCGCTCGCCGCTCGCTAGCTCAACCAAAAATGGCCAGTTTTGGCCCATATTTGGGTTGTTTTGGTTAGATTTTGGGTCGTTCTTGCATGCCGCGGCTAACGAAGTGAGCGGAGCAAAATGTCAGCCATCTCAGCACCCTGGAACCCCCCGGGTGGCACAAGGCTAGTTGGGGCATTCGTATAGTTGGGACGGTGCTGCCTCTTGCTTCGCTCGCTGTCCGCCACATGCCGCTCGCTCGCTCAGCCAAAAATGGCAAGTTTTTGCCCGTTTTTGGGTTGTTTTTGCCTGTTTTTGGGCCGTTATTATGTGCCGCGGCGAACGACGTGAGCGGAGCAAAACGTTAGCCATCGTAGCACCCTGGAACCCCCCAGGTGGCATAGGGCTGGATGGGGCATTCGTATAGCAGGGACGGTGCTGCCTCTCGATTCGCTCGCTGTCCGCGCTCGCCGCTCGCTCGCTCAACCAAAAATGGCCAGTTTTGTCCCGTTTTTGGGCCGTTTTGGCAAGTTTTTGGGTAGTTCTTGCGTGCCGCGGCGAGCGATGTGAGCGGAGCAAAACGTCACCCATCTCAGCATCCTGGAACCCCCTGGGTGGCATAAGGCTGGATGGGGCATTCATATAGCAGGGTCGGTGCTACCTCTCGCTTCGCTCGCTGTTCACCGCTCGTTGTTCGCCGCTCGCCGCTCTCTCGCTCAGCCAAAAATGGCCAGTTTTGGCATGTTTTTTGGCTGTTTTGGCTAGTTTTTAGGCAGTTCTTGCGTGCCGCGGCGAACGACGTGAGCGGAGCAAAATGTCAGCCATCGCAGCACCCTGGAACCCCTCGGGTGGCACAAGGCTGGATGGGGCATTTGTATAGCAGGGACGGTGCTGCCTCTCGCTACGCTCTTTGTCCACCTCTCCCCGCTCGCTCGCTCAGCCAAAAATGGCCAGTTTTTTACCGATTTGGGCTGTTTTGGCTCGAATTTGGGCTTTTTTGGCCGTTTTTTGGGGCCGTTCCTGTGTGCCGCGATGAACGACGTGAGCGAAGCAAAATGTCAGCCATCTCAGCACCCTGGAACCCCCTGGGTGGCACAGGGCTGGATGGGGCATTCGTATAGCAGGGACGGTGCTGCCTCTCGCTTCGCTCGCTGTTCGCCGGTCGCTCGCTCTGCGAAAAATGGCGAGTTATGGCTCGTTTTTGGGCTGTTTTGGCTAGTTTTTGTGTAGTTCCTGCGTGCCATGATGAACGACGTGAGCGAAGCAAAACGTCAGCCATCTCAGCACCCTGGAACCCCCTGGATGGCACAGTGTTGCATGGGGCATTCGTATAGCAGGGATGGTGCTGCCTCTCGCTTCGCTCGCTGTCCGCCGCACGTCGCTCGTTCGCTCAGCCAAAAATGTCCAGTTTTGGTCCGTTTTTGGGCCGTTTTGGCCAATTTTTGGGCAGTTCTTGCGTGCCGCGATGAACAACGTGAGCGGAGCAAAAAGTCAGCCATCTCAGCACCCTGGACCCCCCTGGGTGGCATAGGGCTGGATGGTGCATTCGTATAGCAGGGACGGTGCTGCCTCTCACTTCGCTCGCTGTCCGTTGCTCGCGGCTCGCTAGCTCAGCCAAAAATGGCTTGTTTTGGCCCATTGTTGGGCCATTTTGGACCATTCTTGCATGCCGCGGCGAACGACGTGAGCGGAGCAAAACGTCAGCCATCTCAGCACCCTAGAACCCCCCGGGTGGCACAGGGCTAGATGGGGCATTCGTATAGCAGGGACGGTGCTGCCACTCGCTTCGCTCGTTGTCCGCCGCTCGCTGCTCGCTCGCTCAGCCAAAAATGGCCAGTTTTGGCCCTTTTTGGGCTGTTTTGGCCAGTTTTTGGGCCGTTCTTGTGTGTCGCGGCGAACGATGTGAGTAGAGCAAAACGTTTGCCATCTCAGCACCCTAGACCCCCCCGGGTTGCACAGGGTTGGATGGTGCTGCCTCTCGCTTCGCTCGCTGTTCGCCGCTCATCGCTCGCTCGCTCAGCCAAAAATGGCCAGTTTTGGCCCATTTTTGAGCTCTTTTGGCCTGTTTTTGGGTCGTTCTTGTGTGCCGTGGCGGACGATGTGAGCGGAGCAAAACGACAGTCATCTTAGCACCCTAGAACCCCCCGGGTGGCACAGGGCTAGATGGGACATTCGTATAGTAGGGACGGTGCTGCCTCTCGATTCGCTCGCTGTCCACTGCTCACCGCTCGCTCGCTCAGCCAAAAATGGCAAGTTTTGGCCAGTTTTTGGGCTGTTTTGGCTAGTTTTTGGGCAGTTCTTGTGTGTCATGCCAAACGACGTTAGCGGAGCAAAACGTCAGCCATCTCAGCACCCTGGACCCCCCCGGGTGGCACAGGGCTAGATGGTGCATTCGTATAGCAGGCACGGTCCTGCCTCTCTCTTCGCTCGCTGTCCACCGCTCGCCGCTCGCTCGCTCAGGCAAAAATGGCCATTTTTGTCCCTTTTTATGCTCTTTTGGCCAGTTGTTGGGCCGTTCTTGTGTGCCGCGGTGAACGACATGAGCGGAGCAAATCGTCAGCCATCTCAGCACCCAGGAACCCCCAGGGTGGCATAGGGCTGGATGGGGCATTCGTATAGCAGGGACGGTGCTGCCTCTCGCTTCGCTCGCTGTCCGTCGCTCGCCGCTTGCTCGCCCAGCCAAAAATGGCCAGTATTGGCCCGTTTTTTGGCTATTTTGTCCAGTTTTTGGGCAATTCTTGTGTGCCGTGGCAGACGACGTGAGCGGAGAAAAACGTCAGCCATCTCAGCACCCTAGAACCCCCCGGGTGGCACAGGGCTGGATGGGGCATTCGTATAGTAGGGACGGTGCTGCCACTCGCTTCGCTCGCTGTCCGCCGCTCGCTCGCTCAGCCAAAAATGGCAAGTTTTGGTCAGTTTTTGAGCAGTTCTTGTGTGCCATGACGAACGACGTTAGCGGAGCAAAACGTCAACCCTCTCAGCACCCTGGACCCCCCCGGGTGGCACAAGGCTAGATGGTGCATTTGTATAGCAGGGACGGTCCAGCCTCTCGCTTCGCTCGCTGTCCGTCGCTCGTCGCTCGCTCGCTCAAGCAAAAATGGCCAGTTTTGTCCCTTTTTGTGCTGTTTTGACCAGTTTTTGGGCCGTTCTTGTGTGCCATGGTGAACGATGTGAGCGGAGCAAAACGTCAGCCATCTCAACACCCTGGAACCCCCCCGGTGGCATAGGGTTGGATGGGGCATTCGTATAGCAGGGACGGTGCTGCCTCTCGCTTCGCTCGCTGTCCGCCGCTCGCCACTCGCTCGCTCAGCCAAAAATGGCAAGTTTTGACACGTTTTTGGGCTGTTTTGGCCAGTTTTTGGGCAGTTCTTGTGTGCCACGGCGAACGACGTTAGCGGAGCAAAACGTCAGCCATCTCATCACCCTGGACCCCCCCGGGTGGCACAGGGCTAGATGGTGCATTCGTATAGCAGGGACGGTCCTGCCTCTCGCTTCGCTCGCTGTCCGCCGCTCGCCGCTCGCTCGCTCAGGCAACAATGGCCAGTTTTGGCCCTATTTGGGCTGTTTTGGCCAGTTTTTGGGCTTTTCTTGTGTGCCGTGGCGAACGACGTGAGCGGAGCAAAACGTCAGCCATCTCAGCACCCTGGACCCCCCCGGGTGGCACAGGGCTGGATGGTGCTGCCTCTCGCTTCGCTCGCTGCCCGCCGCTCACCGCTCGCTCGCTCAGCCAAAAATGACCAGTTTTGTCCCGTTTTTGGGCTGTTTTGGCCTGTTTTTGGGCCGTTCTTGTGTGCCGTGGCGGACGACGTGAGAGGAGCAAAACGACAGCCATCTTATCACCCTAGAACCCCCCGGGTGGCACAGGGCTGGATGGGACATTCGTATAGTAGGGACAGTGCTGCCTCTCGCTTCGCTCGCTGTCCGCCTCTCGCCGCTCGCTCGCTCAGCCAAAAATGGCAAGTTATGGCCACTTTTTGGGTTGTTTTGGCTAGTTTTTGGGCAGTTCTTGTGTGCCACGGCGAATGACGTTAGCGGAGCAAAACGTCAGCCATCTCAGCACCCTGGACCCCCCCGGGTCGCATTGGGCAGGATGGTGCATTTGTATAGCAGGGACGGTCTTGCCTCTCGCTTCGCTCGCTGTCCGCCGCTCGCCGCTCGCTCGCTCAGGCAAAATTGACCAGTTTTGTCCCTTTTTGTGCTGTTTTGGTCAGTTTTTGGGTCGTTCTTGTGTGCCGCGGTGAACGACGTGAGCGGAGCAAAACGTCAGCCATCTCAGCACCCAGGAACCCCCTGGGTGGCATAGGGCTGGATGGGGCATTCGTATAGCAGGGACGGTGCTGCCTCTCGATTCGCTCGCTATCCGCCGCTCGCCGCTCGCTCGCACAGCCAAGAATGGCTAGTTTTGGCCTGTTTTTGGGATATTTTGTCCAGTTTTCAGGCCGTTCTTGTGTGCCTTGGCGAACGACGTGAGCGGAGAAAAACGTCAGCCATCTCAGCACCCTAGAAACCCCCGGGTGGCACAGGGCTGGTTGGGGCATTCGTAGAGTAGGGACGGTGCTGCCTCTCGCTTAGCTTGCTGTCCGTCGCTCGCTCGCTAAGCCAAAAATGGCATGTTTTGGCCCGTTTTTGGGCTGTTTTGGCCTATTTTGGGCCCTTATTGTGTGCCGCGGCGAACGACGTTAGCGGAGCAAAACGTCAGCCATCTCAGCACCCTGGACCCCCCCGGGTGGCATAGGGTTGGATGGTGCATTCGTATAGCAGGGACGGTCTTGCCTCTCGCTTCGCTCGCTGTCCGCCGCTCGCCGCTCTCTCGCTCAGGCAACAATGGCCAGTTTTGGCCCTTTTTGGCCAATTTTTGGGTTGTTCTTGTGTGCCGCGGTGAACGACGTGAGCGGAGCAAAACGTCTACCATCTCAGCACCCTGGACCCCCCCGGGTGGCAAAGGGTTGGATGGTGCTGCCTCTCGCTTCGCTCGCTGTCCGCCGCTCACCGCTCGCTCGCTCAGCAAAAAATGGCCTGTTTTGGCCCGTTTTTGGGCTGTTTTGGCCTGTTTTTGGGCCGTTCTTGTGTGCCGTGGCGGACGACGTGAGCGGAGTAAAACGACAGCCATCTTAGCACCCTAGAACCCCTCGGGTGGCTTAGGGCTGGATGGGACATTCGTATCGTAGGGACGGTGCTGCCTCTCGCTTCGCTCGCTGTCCGCCGCTCGCCGCTCGCTCGCTCAGCCAAAAATGGCAAGTTTTGGCCACTTTTTGTGCTGTTTTGGCCTGTTTTTGGGCAGTTCTTGTGTGCCACGGCGAATGACGTTAGCGGAGCAAAACGTCAGCCATCTCAGCACCCTGGACCCCCCCTGGCACAGTGCTAGATGGTGCATTCGTATAGCAGGGACGGTCCTGCCTCTCTCTTTGCTCGCTGTCCACCGCTCGCCGCTCGCTCGCTCAGGCAAAAATGGCCAGTTTTGTCCCTTTTTGGGCCGTTTTGGCCAGTTTTTGGGCCGTTCTTGTGTGCCGCGGCGAAAGACGTGAGCGGAGCAAAACGTCTGCCATCTCAGCACCCTGGAACCCCTCAGGTGGCACAGGGCTAGATGGGGCATTCGTATAGCAGGAACGGTGCTACCAATCGCTTCGCTCGCTCTCCACCGCTCGCTCAGCCAAAAATAGCCAGTTTTGGCCCGTTTTTCGGCTGTTTGGCCTAGATTTTGGGCCGTTCTTGCGTTCTGCAGCGAACGACCTGTGCAGAGCAAAACATCAGCCATCTCAACATCCTAGAAACCCCCGGGTGGCAGCACAGGGCTGGATGAGGCAATCGTATAGCGGGGACGGTGCTGCCTATCGCTTCGCTCACTGTCCGCCGCTCGCTCGCTAAGCGAAAAATGGCCAGTTTTGCCCTGTTTTGGCCAGTTTTTGGGCAGTTCTTGCATACCGCGGCGAACGATGTGAGCAAAGCAAAACGTCATCCATCTCAGCACCCTGGAACCCCCCTGGTGGCACAAGGATGGATGGGGCATTCCTATAGCAGGGACGTTTCTGACAATCGCTTCTCTCGTTGTCCACCGCTCGCCGCTCGCTCGCTCAGCCAAAAATGGCTAGTTTTGGCCCCTTTTTGGGCTATTTTGGCTAGTTTTTGGGTAGTTCTTGCATGCCGCGATGAACGACGTGAGCGGAGCAAAACGTCAGCAATCTCAGCGCCCTGAAACCCCCTGGATGGCACAGGGTTGGATGGGGCATTCGTATAGCAGGTATGGTACTCCCTCTCGCTTCGCTCGCTGTCCGCCGCACGTCGCTCGCTCGCTCAGCCAAAAATGTCCAGTTTTGGTCTGTTTTTGGGCTGTTTTGGCCAATTTTTGGGCAATTCTTGCGTGCCGCAGTGAACAACGTGAGCGGAGCAAAAAGTCAGCCATCTCAGCACCCTGGACCCCCCCGGGTGGCATAGCGCTTGATGGTGCATTCGTATAGCAGGGACGGTGTTGCCTCTCGCTTCGCTCGCTGTCCGTTGCTCGCCGCTTGCAAGCTCAGCCAAAAATAGCCAGTTTTGGCCTTTTTTGGGCCGTTTTGGACCATTCTTGCGTGCCGCGCCGAACGACGTGAGCGGAGCAAAACGTCAGCCATCTCAGTACCCTAGAACCCCCCGGGTGGCACAGGGTTGGATGGGTCATTCGTATAGCAGGGACGGTGTTGCCTCTCACTTCGCTCACTGTCCGCCGCTCGCCGCTCGCTCGCTCAGCCAAAAATGGCCAGTTTTGGCCCTTTTTGGGCTGTTTTGGCTAGTTTTTGGGCCGTTCTTGTGTGCCGCGGCGAACGCCATGAGCAGAGCAAAATGTCAGCCATCCTAGCACCCTGGACCCCCCCGGGTGGCACAGGGCTGGATGGTGCATTCGTATAGCAGGGACGGTGCTGCCTCTCGCTTCGCTCGCTGTCCGCCGCTCGCTCGCTCAGCCAAAAATGGCCAGTTTAGGCCTGTTTTTGGGCTGTTTTGGCCAGTTTTCGGGCCGTTCTTGTGTGCCGTGGCGGACGACGTGAGCGGAGAAAAACGTCAGCCATCTCAGCACCCTAGAACCCCCCGGGTGGCACAGGGCTAGATGGGGCATTCGTATAGTAGGGACGGTGCTGCCTCTCGCTTCGCTCGCTGTCCGCCGCTCGCCGCTCGCTCGCTTAGCCAAAAAAGACAAGTTTTGGTTAGTTTTTGGGCTGTTTTGTCCAGTTTTTGGGCAGTTCTTGTGTGCCACGGCGAACGACGTTAGCGGAGCAAAACGTCAGCCATCTCAGCACCCTGGACCCCTCGGGGTGGCATAGGGCTGGATGGTGCATTCGTATAGCAGGGACGGTCCTGCCTCTCGCTTCGCTCGCTGTCCGCCGCTCGCCGCTCACTCGCTCAAGCAAAAATGCCAGTTTTGTCCCTTTTTGTGTGTTTTGGCCAGATTTTGGGCCGTTCTTGCATGTCGCGGCGAACGATGTGAGCGGAGCAAAACGTCAACCATCTCAACACCCTCACCCTGGAACCCCCCGGGTGGTACAGGGCTGGATGGGGCAGTCATATAGCAAGGATGGTGTTGCCACTCGCTTCGCTCGCTGTCCGCCGCTCGCCCGCTCAGCAAAAAATGGCCAGGTTTGCCTGTTTTTGGCCTGTTTTGGCTAGTTTTTGGGCAGTTCTTGCGTGCCGCGGCAAACGACATGAGCGGAGCAAAACGTCAGCCATCTCAGCACCCTGGAACCCCTCGGGAGGCACAGGGCTGGATGGGGCATTCGTATAGCAGGGACGGTGCTGCCTCTCGCTTCGCTCGTTGTCCGCCGCTCGTCGCTTGCATGCTCAGCCAAAAATGGCCAGTTTTGGCCAATTTTTGGGCCGTTCTTGTGTGCCGCGGCGAACGACGTGAGCCGAGCAAAACGTCAGCCATCTCAGCACCCTGGACCCCCCCGGGTGGCACAGGGCTGGATGGTGCTGCCTCTCGCTTTGCTCGCTGTCCGCCGCTCACCGCTCGCTCGCTCAGCCAAAAATGGCCAGTTTTGGCCCGTTTTTGTGCTGTTTTGGCCTGTTTTTGGGCCGTTCTTGTGTGCCATGGCTGACGACGTGAGCGGAGCAAACTGATAGCCATCTTAGTACCCTAGAACCCCCCGGGTGGCACAAGGCTGGATGGGATATTCGTATAGTAGGGATGGTGCTGCCTCTCGCTTCGCTCGCTGTCCGCCGCTCGCCGCTTGCTCCCTCAGCCAAAAATGGCAAGTTTTGGCCAATTTTTGGGCTGTTTTGGCCAGTTTTTGGGCAGTTCTTGTGTGCAACGGCGAACGACGTTAGCTGAGCAAAACATCAGCCATCTCAGCACCCTGGAGCTCCCCGGGTGGCATAGGGTTGGATGGTGCATTCGTATAGCAGGGACGGTCATGCCTCTCGCTTCGCTCGCTTTCCGCCGCTCGCCGCTCGCTCGCTCAGGCAAAAATGGCCAGTTTTGTCCCTTTTTGTACTGTTTTGGCCAGTTTTTGGGCCGTTCTTGTGTGCCGCGGCGAACGACGTGAGCGGAGCAAAACGTCAGCCATCTCAGCACCCTGGAACCCCCCGGGTGGCATAGGGCTGGATGGGGCATTCTTATAGCAGGGACGGTGCTGCCTCTCGCTTCGCTCGTTGTCCGCCGCTCGCTCGCTCAGCCAAAAATGGCCAGTTTTGTACCGTTTTTGTGCTATTTTGGCCAATTTTTAGGCAGTTCTTATGTGCCGCGGCGAACGATGTGAGCGGAGCAAAACATCAGCCATCTCAGCACCCTAGAACCCCCCGGGTGGCATAGGGCTGGATGGGGCATTCGTCTAGCAGGGACGGTGCTGCCTCTCGCTTCGCTCGCTGTCCGCCGCTCGCCGCTCGCTCGCTCAGCCAAAAATGGCCAGTTTTGGCCCATTTTTGGGCTGTTTTGGCCAGTTTTTGGGCCGTTCTTGTGTGCCGTGGCGGACGACGCGAGCGGAGAAAAACGTCAGCCATCTCAGCACCCTAGAACCCCCCGGGCGGCACAGAGCTGGATGGGGCATTCGTATAGTAGGGACGGTGCTTCCTCTCGCTTCGCTCGCTGTCCGCCGCTCGCCGCTCGCTCGCTCAGCCAAAAATGGCAAGTTTTGGCAAGTTTTTGGGCTGTTTTGGCCAGTTTTTGTGCAGTTCTTGGGTGCCACGGCGAACGACGTTAGCAGAGTAAAACGCCAGCCATCTCAGCACCCTAGACCTCCCCAAGTGGCACAGGGCTGGATGGTGCATTCGTATAGCAGGGACGGTCCTGCCACTCGCTTCGCTCGCTGTCCGCCGCTCGCTCAAACAAAAATGGCCAGTTTTGTCCCTTTTTGTGCTATTTTGGCCAGTTTTTGGGCCGTTCTTGTGTGCCGCGGCGAACGACGTGAGCGGAGCAAAACGTCAGCTATCTCAGCACCCTGGAACCCCCCCCCCAGGTGGCATAGGGCTGGAGGCTGCAGAAAAGATCCATCTCTTGCTTCTGAAAAAAGAAGGAATACATGGCAATTTATAGGGCTTCTAAACCCTAACTCCTAATAGGACTCCTACGTAAGACTCTTACTTCGAACCAACTCCTAATATGACTCATACTCAAGACTCCTATTCCCTTACAACTCTTAATTCTTCTCTAAGAAAAAACCTCCTAACAGAATGTCCCTCTCAATTAGGACTCTCCTAGTTAGAGTCCTAACAGAGTATCCCTCTCAATTAGGACTCTCTCAATTAGGATATTTCAAAAACAGCTTTCAGAACTCGATATGGTCATTATGAATTCTTGGTGATGCCTTTTGGTTTGACAAACGCCCCTGCAACTTTTATGGAACTAATGAATAGGATATTTCAACCGCTCTTGGATATCTGTGTAATTGTATTTATTGATGACATATTGGTGTATTCAAGGAGTAATCAGGAGCATGAGGAACACTTGAGAAATGTATTGTCCATACTAAGAGAAAATAAGTTGTATGTAAAGTTCAGCAAATGTGAATTTTGGTTGAATGAAGTTGCTTTCTTAGGCCATGTGATTTCAGGGAAGGGTATATCTGTTGATCCAAGGAAAATAAAAGCTGTAGTTGAATGGGAAGTACCAACAAATGTAACAGAAGTTAGAAGCTTCTTGGGCATGGCAGGTTATTACAGGAGATTTGTGGAGGGATTTTCTCGAATCGCTCAACCTCTCACCAAACTCACTAAGAAGAATATGAAATTTGTATGGGGTGTTGATTGTGAGCAAAGTTTTCAAAAGTTAAAAAGAAGATTGATGAGTGCCCCTATTCTCACTATTCCAAGTGGTAGTGATGAGTTTGTAGTTTATACTGATGCTTCAAGGAAGGGCTTAGGATGTGTTTTGATGCAGGAAGGGAGAGTAATTGCTTATGCTTCTAGGCAACTTAAAGGTTATGAATTGAATTATCCAACTCATGACTTGGAATTGGCAGCAATTATTTTTGCTCTAAAGATTTGGAGACATTATTTGTATGGCCGACAGTTTGAAATCTTTACTGATCACAAGAGTTTAAAATATATTTTCACTCAGAAAGAGTTAAATATGAGACAACGAAGATGGATAGAACTTCTGAAGGATTATGATTGTGCCGTCCGTTATCACCCAAGCAAAGCCAATGTTGTAGCTGATGCACTTAGTAGGAAATCTACAAGTTTTATGGCTAGTATGGTCGTGAAGCAATGGAAGTTGTTAGAAGAAAATTTTGATGGGAAAGCTTTGAGGAAAGAGCAAGACTCGATGATATTGATGGCCTCCATTCAAGTGCAATCTGATCTTATTCAACAAATTAAGGAAGGACAATTACGAGATCCACGTTTAATCTACTTGAGAAATGAAGTAAAAAGGGGATTGAAGCCAAAATTTCAAGTGACAAAGGATGGCCTATTGAGATTTGGGGAAAGGGTATGTGTGCCAAATGAGCCAGATATCAAGAGTCAAATCCTAGAGGAGAGTCATACTTCAAAGTATGCCATGCATCCAGGGAGCACTAAGATGTATAGGGATATCCAAAGTCATTATTGGTGGGAAGGCATGAAGAAGGAAATTGCAATGTATGTTTCAAAATGTTTGACTTGTCAGCAAGTCAAAGTAGAACACCAAAGACCTGGAGGGTTGTTGCAACCTTTAGATATTCCTGAATGGAAATGGGAATGTATTACCATGGATTTTGTTTCGGGACTACCCAGAACCTCTAGGAAGCATGATGCTATTTGGGTTATCATTGATAGGTTAACAAAATCTACGCATTTCCTACCAATTAATATGACTTATTCGCTTGACAGACTTGTAGATTTATATGTCAATGAAATAGTAAGACTTCATGGTATTCTAAAGGAGATCATCTCTGATAGAGACTCCAGATTTCTCTCTAGATTCTGGAGAAGATTGCAGGAGTCGATGGGCACTAAAGTTAAGTTTAGTACTGCATATCATCCTCAGACTGATGGTCAGTCAGAAAGAACAATTCAAACAGTTGAGGATCTGCTTAGAGCCTATGTTATGGATTGGAAGGGTGAATGGGATAAAGATATTTCACTTATTGAGTTCACTTATAATAATAGTTATCATTCAAGTATTCAAATGGCTCCTTACGAAGCTTTATATGGGCGAAAGTGCATAACACCTATATGTTGGGAGGAAGTTGGTGATAGAAAGCTGTTAGCACCGGACAAAGTACAAGAAACTACCGAGAAAATTCAAGTTATAAGGGAAAGGTTAAAAACTGCTCAGAGTCGTCAAAAGAGTTATGCCGACAATAGAAGACGAGACATTGAGTTTGAAATAAGAGATTTTGTATTCTTAAAAGTCTCCCCTGTTGAATCTCGGATTTTGATGATAAAACTAATTGATTATGTTTAGATGTTTAACTGCATTTTGAGTAATGCAGGTCTACTCGATCAGGATTAGACAACTAACGCAGGAGGAATTGACGTTGCGCCGGAGGAGATCACGTCAGGATATTGGACGGCAGAAGGCTTCGGACGTCGGGCATCGGGCTAAGGAGAGCGGAATTGCGCCAAGGATATCGGGGTTGCGGAGGTCAACCTCCGATTGGGCAACAAGCCGCAAGAGAGGATGATGCGCTGAAGAATCGGACGAAGCGCCAACCAATGACGTGCCGGGCAACGGAATGTCGATTCGCGTTGTAATAACTGTTTAGATCGGAGTAGAGTTTTGGCTTGCATGTGCAGGATTAACTACGATAACGATGAAGACATAAAGCGAAACAAAGTGCGGAGTCAAGCACGAAGGATTCGTTGGGAGTTCAAGAGTTCAACGGAAGTCCGAAGGATCGTCGGGAACGCTGCCGGAACTAGCCGAGAATGAGTAGGGAGCTTACCGAAGGGTTTTTTGGAAGCTTGCCGGAAGGTTCGTGGGAAGTTCGCAGAGTTCATCGAGAAAGATCGGAGCTTGCCGAAGAAGCTCGTTGGAACTCGCCAAGATCAAATTGTGAAGTTTAAGAGCTTGCCGGGAGTCCGCAGAATGGTTTCCGAGAGTTTATCGGAAGACCGCCGAAAGTTCACCGGAAGCTTGCTGGAAGAAGTCTTGACTTATGGACTTTGTAATAGCTTATAAAATGTCTTTAAATTCGTAGTTGGCATGTTAATTAGGGTTAGGATTAGGTATTAATCCTATAACCCAAGTAGGGGCCTATAACACTGTAGGCGGTGGGCTGAAAACACTGTAGGCGGTGGCACCGCCTGGGCTAGGCGGTGGCACCGCCCAGTGTCTGAGAGCTGGGCGGTAGCACCGCCCAGCACTGTCAGGGTCAGAAACTGATAGGCGGTGGCACCGCCATGTTAGGATCGGAGCAGCACTAAGAGGGGGGGGTGAATTAGTGCAGCGGATTAAAACTTCGGTTTTTCAAAAATTCAATCATATGACAAGAGAGAAACTTGACTAGCTTAATCTTGAAAGCATATTCTTAAGTATGTGCAGCAAAAGTAATAAGGAACTAAAGCATATAAGAAGGTTTGCAATAATGTAAATAGCAATATGAAATGCAAACCAAGGATCACGCCGATTTTAGAGTGGTTCGGTCAAATGACCTACTCCACTTGCGAGGCCCCTCTTCGATGAGGCTCCCATCTTGAAATGGAAGGGTAAATACCCCTCTTACAACTCTTTACAAGCGGTTCACTCTCTTACAGATTTTCGAGAAGAGATGAGGTGAACACTAGCAAATTGAAAAGAAGACAAGCTAACACTTTTCTAAGACCTTTCTCTCAAACTCTTGCTGCTCAAAAAGTTGTAATCTCAACTGAGATTTGAGGGGTATTTATAGGCCTCAAGAGGATTCAAATTTGGGCTCCAAAATTTGGGCTCCAAAATTCAAATTCCCTTTGGGTTCCCAATGCTGGCGATGCCACCGCCCAGCCAGGCGGTGCCACCGCCCAGCGCTCGGGTGCTGGATGGTGCAACCGCCCAGCCAAGGAGGTGTCACCGCCTGGCCCTCTAGTTCACTTGGTTTCGCTTACTTTTAGCCCAAACCAAATCTGACTTTGGCCCGAGTTGGCCCCTAACCAGGATATAGGATTATCTTCTTAATCCTAATCCTAATTACAAGTGAACTACATAACAAAAGACATCCTAAGCAATTTATTAACCGCGAACGTCAAGTCTTGTTCCGGCGAGCTTTCCGACGAACTTCCTTCGACGGGGTCCAAGCACGCTCCCGAACTTGTGATGACTTTAATGAGTAGCTGAGACTTCTCGGTGATCTCTGCGAACCTCCGGCGATCTCTTCGGCGAACTTCCAACAGGTTCCCGATTTCTTCTCGGTTGGTTCCGGTAGCATCTCCGACGATTCTTCGGACTCTTAAACGTTCATCGAACTCGACTCCAGTATACTTGCTTTGTGTTTTCTGTTTATCGTAGTTAATCCTGCACACTTAACTCAATAATATGGATTAGATCAAATAACCCATCAATTGATTTTATCATCAAAATCCGAGATTCAACAATCTCCCCCTTTTTGATGATGACAATCAATTGATGACGGAGTTAAACATAACTCCCCCTATCTATATGCCATATTATGAGAAGATAAAACCACTTGAATTCCATCCCATGAGATTCAAGCATAACCCGATAAGTTCTAACCGTAGAGCTTATCGTGATCCTCATTAAACAATAGTGAGTACAAAACTTCTATGAAAATCATAAGTTAAATGAAAAGGGACGAATTTTACTACGACAGAAGATAAAGATTTCCAATATGATTTAGATGTAAGGCATGCTTTCAATATGATCAATCAATCTTGTGATATTTTCAAGGATTTTGCAAGGCATATAAGTCATTCATATCAATCACTTTTCTCAAAGATTTTACAATTCATATTTTGTCATGCTATTAAGAATGATATAAGTCATCACTTTTCTCCCCCTTTGTCATCAACAAAAAGGGAAATGAGACTTGAAGCACATATTTTGTCATACAACGATTTTATCATTGAAAATTAAGTATGCAAAAATATTTACGCAGAGTTCATTTTAGAGGAAAATTCAACATGCATTCATATTATCTAATCTCTTCTTTCTATAAATAATAGAAATTGTAGATGTACAAGAGAGATTGGGATAAAAAAAAAAAAATTCTAGTAATTTCACATCATAATTCGAATACAAACTCATTCAAATCGTTAAATTCATTAAAATCTCAACATTACTTTTCAATCATCATATAAGGCATTTAAAGAATTTTGAAACATAGAGAATGATTAATTTAAGCATACAATGTTTCAAGTCATGAATGCCAATACTTTCATATTTGTAAGTATCAATTCATGAATGCTAAAAGATATTATTTGTGATTCCAATTTTGTAAGATCAAGATTATGATTTAGATAAAACTTATTTAAATCAAATCGGTAACTTGAAATTCATAATCAAGTCATCAAAATCGATTTCGAGATTTCACAACATGTCATATGGAATTTGAAGGAGAATGATTAGATTCACCGAGAGATGGAAAGAAGATGAAAGACTTCACGGAAAATCCAATCAAACAAGTTTATTGTTTAGGGACAATTTAACATACCTAATTCCCTTCTAATGAATTCAAATTGATCTTCATTCAAGGCTTTTGTGAATATATCTGCTAATTGATGCTTTGTGTCAATGAATTCTAGAACAACATTATTGTTAAGGACATGATCGCGTATGAAATGATGCCTAACGTCGATGTGCTTAGTTCTAGAATGTTGAATTGGATTTTTAGTAAGACATATAGCACTTGTATTATCACATTTTATGGGAATATTTTTAAAGTGAATTCCATAGTCTTCTAATGTATTTTTCATCCAAACAACTTGTGCACAGCATGCACTTGCAGCAATGTATTCGGCTTCCACCGTAGATAGTGCAACTGAATTTTGTTTCTTGGAAGTCCAAAAAACAAGTGCATGTCCTAAAAATTGGCATGTTCCGGATGTACTTTTTCTATCTATTCTGCATCCGCCAAAATCAGCATCCGCATAGGCTATTAAATCAAATTTTTCAGATTTTGGATACCATAATCCTAAATTTGGAGTTCCTTTAAGATACCTAAATATTCTTTTAACACTTTTAAGATGAGATAATTTAGGATTTGATTGAAACCTAGCACAAAGTCCTACACTAAACATAATATCCGGTCTAGTCGCGGTAAGGTAGAGTAGACTACCTATCATTCCCCTATATGTTTTTTGATCGAAATTTTTACTATTTTCATCCATATCTAACTTAGTCGTAGTACTCATAGGGGTGTTTATTGCTTTTGAATTATCCATGTTAAATCGTTTTAACAATTCTAATGTGTATTTAGATTGGTTAATAAATATACCATCCTTAAGTTGTTTGATTTGTAATCCTAAAAAGAAAGTTAATTCCCCCATTAAACTCATGTCAAATTCATGGCTCATAGATTTGGCAAATGATTCACATAATGACTCATCCGAAGAGCCAAAAATAATATCGTCAACATAAATTTGCACAATAAGAAAATTATTTTCAAAATGTTTAATAAACAATGTAGTATCAACCTTGCCTTTGGTAAAATTATTTAAAATAAGAAAGGAACTAAGTCTTTCATACCAAGCTCTAGGAGCTTGTTTCAAGCCATAGAGAGCCTTAGTCAATTTGAATACATGATTAGGAAGAAGAGAATTTTCAAATCCGGGAGGTTGTTTGACATATACTTCTTCGGAAATAAAACCATTCAAGAAGGCACTTTTGACATCCATTTGAAATAGTTTAAAATTATAACTACTAGCATAGGCAAGGAGCATCCTTATGGCTTCTAATTGAGCCACGGGAGCGAAGGTTTCTTCGTAATCGATACCTTCTTCTTGGTTGAAACCTTTGGCTACTAATCTAGCCTTGTTTCTAACCACGATACCATTTTCGTCTTGCTTGTTTCTAAAGACCCACTTAGTACCAATGAATAAATGGTCACTAGGTCTAGGAACAAGCTCCCACACCTTGTTTCTCTCAAATTGATTCAATTCCTCTTGCATTGCAATAATCCAAAAATCATCTTTTATGGCCTCGTCAATGCACTTAGGTTCGATTTGAGAGAGAAAGGCGGCATTTGCACAAAAATTCTTGAAAGGGGAACGAGTTTGAACCCCTTTAGATGTATCCCCTATAATTAGCTCCTTTGGATGAGCATCTATATACTTCCATTCCTTAGGTAAGGAAATTTGAAGCAGTGCATCCAAGTTGCCATTTTGAGGAGGGAGTTCATTTAAATTCAAATTATCAAAACCAAGATCATCATCAAAATCATTTTTCTTAAAATTTGAGACTTCATTAAAAACTACATGAATAGACTCTTCAATTACTAAGGTTCTTTTATTAAAAAATCCGAAAGGCTTTCAAACGGAAGAGTAACCAAGAAAGATGCCTTCATCGGATTTTGCATCAAATTTTCCTAAGGCATCCCTTTCATTTAAAATAAAAGCATTTACAACCTAAAACTTTAAAATAGGAAATATTTGGTTTTTGTTATTCCATAATTCATAGGGAGTTTTTTGATAAGGAAGGTCTTATTAGGACTCTATTCATGATGTAGCAAGTCAGTATTTACTGACTTCCTCCAAAAAAATACTTAGGTAAACTATGTTCATTTAACATAGTTCTTGCCATTTCTTGTAGGTTTCTATTTTTTCTTTCAACTACTCCATTTTGTTGGGGATTTCTTGGAGTGGAGAAGTTATGGTTGTATCCATTAACTTCACAAAAATTTTGAAAGTCATGGTTTTGAAATTCGTCACCATGATCACTCCGAATTGATGAAATCATGAACCCTTTTTCGTTTTGAGTGAGTTTACAAAATTTAGAGAAACACTTGAAACAATCACTTTTGTGAGCTAAGAAATAGGGTCAAGTGTATCTAGAGTAGTCATCCACAATCACAAAAGCATATTTGCTTCCACCTAGACTAGTTGTATCAATTGGTCCAAATAAGTCCAAATGGATCAATTGTAACGGTCTAGTGGTGCTAATTTGATTTTTTGGTTTGAAGCTTGTTTTTATTTGTTTCCCTAGTTGACATGCATCGCATACCTTATCTTTAATAAACTTCATATTTGGAATCCCTCGTACTAATTCTTGAGATGAGATTTTAGATATTGTTTTCATACTTACATGGTCTAATCTCCTATGCCAAAGCCAAGCATCATCATTTATGGCGGAGAAACACATTTCATTACTTAGTTTATCAAGATTGATGGTATAGACATTATTTTGTTTTAAGGCAATCATAGTCATGTTATAACTTGGTCTTTCAATAATGCACATATTTGATTCAAATCTAACGATATAACCTTTATCGCATAATTGACTAATGCTCAATAGATTATGTTTTAATCCATCAACTAGTAACACATCATCAATGGAAAAACTTGATTTGTTACCTATGGTTCCCTTGCCAATGATTTTGCCTTTGTTGTTGTCTCTGAAGGTGACATAGCCTTCGTCCATGCTAGTGAGCTTGGTGAATTGGGATGGATCTCCGGTCATATGCCTTGAGCATCCACTATCAAGATACCATCTCTTGCTCCTAGCATGTGATGGTGTATGTTTCTACAAGAAGGAATTATTTTTAGGTACCCATTTGCTTTTGGGTGCCTCAAAAACTAATTTAACTTGTTTATCATGTTGCATAGACTTGATTATGGTTCCTTTAGGAACCCAAATCAATTTGTTCGGACTAATTTTCTTGAATGGACATTGGTAAGTTATATGTCCATATTTGCAACAAAAATTGTAATTGCTTTGGTGTTGAACATGTAAGATAGGACCTTTAATGAAGGTGGTTGGATTTTGGTGAGTACTTCTCACAAATCCGATTTCATTCCTTTTAGGAACGTGACCCTTATTTGTAAGGATCATGTTTAAGGACTTGCTACCGACCTCGAATTTCTTCAAGGTGTCCTTAAGCACTAAGTTCTCATTTTGTAGAGTTTCTAAATCATGGCATTTACAACATGGAGCTAGACAATCATGATATTCAGTTTTCAATTTATCAAAAGCACAAGTAAGACTATCATGCTCCTTTCTTAGCAATTTGTATTTTTTACTAATTGTCTTACATTCATCAAATAACTCATGGAAGGCATTTAATAAATCATGATAAGGTAAATCTGTATTAATTAAATCCGTTACCTCTTCTTCGAAGGCCATTAGGGTGTAGTGAGCAACTTGCTCGGTGTTGGACTCCTCTTCTTCGGATGTGCTTGAGTCATCCCATGTTGCCTTGAGCCTTCTTCTTTGGTTTGGTGTTTTTTTTTTTTGCTTGAGGGCAATCGTTCTTGTAGTGTCCCGGTTTTTTTGCATTCATAGCAAATCACTTGGTCCTTCTTTTGTTCAAATTTATTTTTTTGTATTATTTTTAAATTTGTTCTTCCTTAAATATTTTTTTTTAATTTTTGAGTCAAAAGTGCAATGTCATTGTCACTGTCCTCATCACTTGATGTTCCTTTCAAGTGGTCTTCTTGTGATTTGAGTGCCATATCCTTCCTGTTCTTTGGAAGGGGTTCTCGAGCTTCGTCATGAGCTTGACATGTCATTTCAGGGTCATTAGAGACCCAATGAGTTCTTCAAGAGGGAATGTTTTAAGGTCTTTGGCCTCTTGAATGGCAGTAACTTTTGGATCCCAACTTTTAGGGAGGGATCTTAAGATTTTAGTTACTAGTTCAAAGTTAGTAAAATCTTTACCAAGAGCTTTGAGTCCATTGATGACATCCGTAAACCGGGTGTACATGTCTCCGATGGACTCACTTGGTTTCATTCGGAAAAGTTCGTAAGAGTGCACAAGAATGTTGATTTTGGACTCTTTCACTCGGTTAGTGCCTTCATGAGTGACCTCAAGAGTTCTCTAAATATCAAAAGCCGAATCACAAATTGAAACACGATTAAATTCGTTTTTGTCTAGTGCACAAAACAAGGCATTCATAGCCTTTGCATTTAAAGCAAAAACCTTCTTCTCCGATTCATTCCATTCGCTCATCGGAAGAGAAGATTTTTGAAATCCGTTTTCAACAATAGTCCAAAGCTCGAAATCCATAGAAATGAGGAAGATCCTCATCCGAGTCTTCCAATACGTATAATCCGACCCATTAAACATAGGTGGATGAGTGATAGAATGGCCCTCTTGCATGCCGGAGTAAGCCATCTCTCTTGGGTATTAAACCAAATATGAGAGATAACCTCGCTCTGATACCAATTGTTAGGATCGGAGCAGCACTAAGAGGGGGGGGTGAATTAGTGCAGCGGATTAAAACTTCGGTTTTTAAAAATTCTTTCGTATGACAAGAGCGGAACTTGACTAGCTTAATCTTGAAAGCGTATTCTTAAGTATGTGCAGCAAAAGTAATAAGGAACTAAAGCATATAAGAAGGTTTGCAATAATGTAAATAGCAATATGAAATGCAAACCAAGGATCACGCCGATTTTAGAGTGGTTCGGTCAAATGACCTACTCCACTTGCGAGGCCCCTCTTCGATGAGGCTCCCACCTTCCACTAGCAAGTCTCTTGAAATGGAAGGGTAAATACCCCTCTTACAACTCATTACAAGCGGTTCACTCTCTTACAGATTTTCGAGAAGAGATGAGGTGAACACTAGCAAATTGAAAAGAAGACAAGCTAACACTTTTCTAAGACCTTTCTCTCAAACTCTTGCTGCTCAAAAAGTTGTAATCTCAACTGAGATTTGAGGGGTATTTATAGGCCTCAAGAGGATTCAAATTTGGGCTCCAAAATTTGGGCTCCAAAATTCAAATTCCCTTTGGGTTCCCGATGCTGGCGGTGGCACCGCCCAGCGCTCGGGTGCTGGACGGTGCAACCGGCCAGCCAAGGAGCTGTCACCGCCTGGCCCTCCGGTTCACTTGGTTTGGCTTACTTTTAGCCCAAACCAAATCTGACTTTGGCCCTAGTTGGCCCCTAACCAGGATATAGGATTATCTTCTTAATCCTAATCCTAATTACAAGTGAACTATATAACAAAACACATCCTAAGCAATTTATTAACCGCGAACGTCAAGTCTTGTTCCGGCGAGCTTTCCGACGAACTTCCTTCGACGGGGTGGTCCAAGCACGCTCCCGAACTTGTGATGACTTTAATGAGTAGCTGAGACTTCTCGGTGATCTCTGCGAACCTCCGACGATCTCTTCGGCGAACTTCCAACAGGTTCCCGATTTCTTCTCGGTTGGTTCCGGCAGCATCTCCGACGATTCTTCGGACTCTTAAACGTTCATCGAACTTGACTCCGGTATACTTGCTTTGTGTTTTCTGTTTATCGTAGTTAATCCTGTACACTTAACTCAATAATATGGATTAGATCAAATAACCCATCAATTGATTTTATCATCAAAATTCGAGATTCAACACCTCCCCTCTCTTGGAAGTCATCTCTTTGGGCATGATGTGATTGGTTAGAGCTCTCTCCTTGATGTGATTTCTTCGGGCTTGGTGGTCGGCCCAGACTGAATTCGGTAAGGAGAGTCCGAATCTTATCCTCCATTCGTGCCTCAAAGGCTTCAAATTTAGCATTGATTGCCTCCTCAGATGCCATAGTATATGACTCCAAATCTGTGATGTTAAGATCTCTCTTTTGTTGACGAGTAAAAGGCATGTATAGGTTTGATAGAAATCAGTGAAAGTTTGCTGCAGCATTGTGTTGTCTTATAAGAGCAGAATTATCGTCGAAGAAACAGCGATTTCTCGACGAAATCTCCACAAAAAATTTGAGAGATTTGAGGAGAGAGTTGACAGCAATATCTCAGTTTATATGACAGCAAGGATGTCCATCAAGAAAATTTCGGTAGTAACAGCAAGAAAATTGGTGTAAGTTGCGATAGCAGAATTCTCGTCGAAAAATTTCAGCAACTTATGATGAAAATTTGCAGCAATATAGGAACGATTTTTTTTTTTTTTTGATTTTCGGATAGGGATAAATAAATTGCAGCAGCAATAAGGTAGGAAACCAGAACCTATTGCAATTCACGGGGAGATCAAAGGATGATCTGCGGTGGTGGAGATGATGGCGAAATTCGGCGACGATCTTTTAAGCAATTGTGGGAATTGCTTTGGATGGTTGTGGAGGGTTGATGGATGGCTATGGAAGGGCAGCGAGACGCCAAGAACGCTGCTCTGATACTAGGTGTTAGAACCCTTGCAGATTCTCAACTTTGGGTTGATCTCTTTAGGGGATCGACCTCCTTGGAACTCTATATGGGTTCCTCCCTCCAAGTTGCCGCTCAAAGGCTGCAGAAAAGATTCATCTATTGCTTCTGAAAAAAGAAGGAATACATGGCTATTTATAGGGCTTCTAAACCCTAACTCCTAATAGGACTCCTACTGAAGACTCTTACTTCTAATCAACTCCTAATATGACTCATACTCAAGACTCCTATTCCCTTACAACTCCTAATTCTTCTCTAAGAAAAAACCTCCTAACAGAATGTCCCTCTCAATTAGGACTCTCCTAGTTAGAGTCCTAACAGAGTATCCCTCTCAATTAGGACTCTCCTAGCTAGAGTCCTAACAAACCCCCTGGATGGCACAGGGTTGGATGGGGCATTTGTATAGCAGGAATGGTGCTGCCTCTCGCTTCACATGCTGTCCGCCGCACATCGCTCGCTCGCTCAGCCAAAAATGGCAAGTTTTGGTCGGTTTTTGTGCCGTTTTGGCCAGTTTTTGGGCAGTTCTTGCGTGCCGCAGTAAACAACGTGAGCGGAGCAAAAAGTTAGCCGTCTCAGCACCCTAGACCCCCCCGAGTGTCATAGGGCTGGATGGTGCATTCATATAGCAGGGACGGTGCTGCCTCTCGCTTCGCTCACTGTCCGTTGCTCACCGCTCGCTAGCTCAGCCAAAAATGGCCAGTTTTGGCCCGTTTTTGGGCCGTTTTGGCCAGATTTTGGATCATTCTTGCGTGCCGTGGCGAACGACGTGAGTGGAGCAAAACGTCAGCCATCTCAGCACCCTGAAACCCCCCGGGTGGCACAGAGCTGGATGGGGCATTCATATAACAGGGACGGTGCGGCCTCTCGCTTCGCTCGCTATACGCCGCTCGCCGCTCGCCGCTCACTCGCTCAGCCAAAAATGGCCAGTTTTGGCCTCGTTTTGGGCTGTTTTGGCCTGTTTTTGGGCCGGTCTTGTGTGCCGTGGCGGACGACGTGAGCGGAGCAAAACGTCAGCCATCTCAGCACCCTAGAACCCCCCGGGTGGCACAGGGCTGGATGGGGCATTCGTATAGTAGGGACGATGCTGCCTCTCGCTTCGCTCGCTGTCCGCCACTCGCCGCTTGCTCGCTCAGCCAAAAATGGCAAGTTTTGGCCCGTTTTTGGGCTGTTTTGGCCAGTTTTCGGGCAGTTCTTGTGTGCCACGGCGAAGGACGTTAGCGGAGCAAAACGTCATCCATCTCAGCACCCTGGACCCCCCCGGGTGGCATAGGGCTGGAAGGTGCATTCGTATAGCAGGGACGGTCCTGCCTCTCGCTTCGCTCGCTGTCCGCCGCTCGCCACTCGCTCGCTCAGGCAAAAATGGCTAGTTTTGTCCCTTTTTGTGCTGTTTTGGCCAGTTTTTGGGCCGTTCTTGTGTGTTGCATGGCCCGAACGACGTGAGCAGAGAAAAAAACGTCGACCATCTCGCACCACAGAACCCCGGGTGGCATACAGGCTGGATGGGGCATTCAGATAGCAGGGGGCGGTGCTGCCTCTCGCCGCTCGCTGTCCGCCGGTCGCTGCTTTCGCTCGTTCAGCCAAAAATGGCCAGTTTTTTGGCCCCTTTTTGGTCGTTTTGGCGGTTTTTTGGGCAGTTCTTGCGTCCCTGGCGCGAACAACGTGAGCGGAGCAAAAACGTCGACCATCTCAAAGACCACGGAACCCCGGAGGCACAGGGCTAGAGGGGGCATTCGTATAGCAGGGACGGTGCTGCCTATTGCTTCGCTCGTTGTCCGCCGCTTGCTCAGCCAAAAATGGCCAGTTTTGGCCCGTTTTTGGGCTGTTTTGGCCAGATTTTGGTCCGTTCTTGCGTGTCGCAGCGAACGACCTGTGTGGAGCAAAACATCAGCCATCTCAGCATCCTAGAACCCCCCGAGTGGCACAGGGTTGGATGGGCCATTCGTATAGCAGGGAGGGTACGGCCTCTCGCTTCGCTCGTTGTTCGCCGCTCGCCGCTCGCTCGCTCAGCCAAAAATGGCCAGTTTTGGCTCGTTTTTGGGCCGTTTTGGCCAGTTTTTGGGCAGTTCTTACGTGCTGCAGCAAACGATGTGAGCGGAGCAAAATGTCAGCCATCTCAGCACCCTGGAACCCCCCGGGTGGCATATAGGGCTGGATGGGGCATTAAATATAGCAGGTATGCGTTGCTGTCTATCGCTTCTCTCTGTCCGTCCGCCGCCGCCGCTTCCTTCCAAAAAATGGCCAGTTTTGGCCCATTTTTGGGTTGTTTTGGCCAGATTTTGGGCGTTCTTGCGTCCCGCCGATGAACGACGTGGGAGCGAACAAAATGTCACCATCTCAACCACTGGAACCCCCCGGGTTGTATAGGGCTGGATGGGGCATTTGTATAGCTGGTACGGTGCTACCTTTCGCTTCGCTTGTTGTCCACCGCTCGCCGCTCGTTCGCTCAGCCAAAATTGGCCAGTTTTGGCCCCTTTTTTGGCTGTATTGGCCAGTTTTTTAGTCATTCTTGTGTGCCGCAGTGAACGACGTGAGCAAAGCAAAACGTCAGCCATCTCAGCACCCTGGAACCCCCTGGGTAGCACAGGGCTGGATGGTGCATTCGTATAGCAGGGACAGTGCTGCTTATCGCTTCGCTAGTTGTCCTTCGCTCGTCGCTCGCTCGCTCAGCCAAAAATGGCCAGTTTTGGCCCGTTTTTGGGCTGTTTTGGCTTGTTTTTGGGCCGTTCTTGTGTGCCGTGGGGAACGACGTTAGCGGAGCAAAACGTCAGCCATCTCAGCACCTTGGAACCACCCAGGTGGCACAGGACAGGATGGGGCATTCATATAGCAGGGACGGTGTTGCCTTTCACTTCGCTCATTGTCCGCCACTCGTCGCTCGCTCGCTCAGCCAAAAATGGCCAGTTTTGGGCCGTTTTGGCCAGTTTTTGGGTAGTTCTTGCGTGCCGCGGCGAACGACGTGAGTGGAGCAAAACTTCAGCCATCTCAGCACCCTGGAACCCCCTGGGTGGCACTGGGCTGGATGGGGCATTCATATAGCAGGGACGATGCTGCCTATCGGTTCTCTCGCTATCCGCCGCTCGCCACTCGCTCGCTCAGCCAAAAATGGCTAGTTTTGTCCCTTTTTGTGCTGTTTTGGCCAGTTTTTGGGCCGTTCTTGCATGCCGCGGCGAACGATGCGAGCGTAACAAAACGTCAGCCATCTCAGCACCCTTGAACCCCCCGGGTGGCACAGGGCTGGATGGGGCATTCGTATAGCAGGGACGATGCTGCCTCTCGCTACGCTCGTTGTCTACCGCTCGCCGCTCGCTCGCTCAGCCAAAAATGGCAAATTTTGGCCCGTTTTTAGGCCATTTTGGTCAGTTTTTTGGTAGTTCTTCGTGCCGCGGCGAACGACGTCAGTGGAGCTAAACGTCAGCCATCTCAGCACCCTGGAACCCGCCGGGTGGCACTGGGCTGGTTGGGGCATTCATATAGCAGGGACGGTGCTGCCTATCGCTTCTCTCGCTGTCCGCCGCTCGTCGCTCGCTCGCTCAGCCAAAAATGGCTAGTTTTGGCCCGTGTTTGGGCTGTTTTGGCTAGTTTTTGGGTAGTTCTTGCGTGCCGCGATGAACAACATGAACGGAGCAAAACATCAGCCATCTCAAAACCCTGGAACCCCCTGGATGGCACAGGGTTGGATGGGGCATTCGTATAGCAGGAATGGTGCTGCCTCTCGCTTCGCTCGCTGTCCGCCACACATCGCTCGCTCGCTCAGCCAAAAATGGCCAGTTTTGGTCGGTTTTTGTGCCGTTTTGGTCAGTTTTTGGGCAGTTCTTGTGTGCCGCGGTGAACAACGTCAGCGGAGCAAAAAGTCAGCCGTCTCAGCAAGCTGGACCCCCCCGGGTGGCATAGGGCTGGATGGTGCATTCATATAGCAGGGATGATGCTGCCTCTCGCTTCGCTCACTGTCCGTTGCTCGCCGCTCGCTAGCTCAGCCAAAAATGGCCAGTTTTGGCCCTTTTTGGGCCGTTTTGGCTAGATTTTGGATCATTCTTGCGTGTCGTGGCGAACGACGTGAGCGGAGCAAAACGTCAGCCATCTCAGCACCCTGGAAACCCCCGGGTGGCATAGAGTTGGATGGGGCATTCGTATAACAGGGACGGTGCTGCCTCTCGCTTCGCTCGCTGTACGCCGCTCGCCGCTCGCTCGCTCATCCAAAAATGGCTAGTTTTGGCCCGGTTTTGGGCTGTTTTGGCCTGTCTTTGGGCCAGTCTTTTGTGCCGTGGTGGACGACGTGAGCGGAGCAAAATGTCAGCCATCTCAGCACCCTAGAACTCCCTGGGTGGCACAGGGCTGGATGGGGCATTCGTATAATAGGGACGGTGCTGCCTCTCGCTTCGCTCGCTGTCCACCGCTCGCCGCTTGCTCGCTCATCCAAAAATGGCAAGTTTTGGCCCGTTTTTTCACTGTTTTGGCCAGTTTTCGGGCAGTCCTTGTGTGCCACGGCGAACGACTTTAGCGGAGCAAAATGTCATCCATCTCAGCACCCTGGACCCCCCCGGGTGGCACAGGGCTTGATGGTGCATTCGTATAGCAGGGACGGTCCTGCCTCTCGCTTCGCTCGCTGTCCGTCGCTCGCTGCTCGCTCGCTCAAGCAAAAATGGCTAGTTTTGTCCTTTTTTGTGCTGTTTTGGCCAGTTTTTGGGTTGTTCTTGTGTGCCGCGGCGAACGACGTGAGCGGAGCAAAACGCCAGCCATCTCTGCACCATGGAACCCCCCGGGTGGCACAGGGCTGGATGGGGCATTCGTATAGCAGGGACGATGCTGCCTCTCGCTTCGCTCGCTGTCCGCCATTCGCTGCTCGCTCGTTCGGCCAAAAATGGCCAGTTTTGGCCCGTTTTTGGGTCGTTTTGGCCAGTTTTTGGGCAGTTCTTGCGTGTCACGGTGAACAACGTGAGCGGAACAAAAAGTCAGCCATCTTAGCACCCTGGACCCCCCCGGGTGGCATAGGGCTGGATGGTGCATTCGTATAGCAGGGACGGTGCTGCCTCTCGCTTCGCTCGCTGTCCGTTGCTCGCCGCTCGCTAGCTAAGCCAAAAATGGCCAGTTTTGGCCAGATTTTGGATCATTCTTATCACGCTCCCTCAAAAATATCCGTAATATTTAAAACTCAAGAAAACAAATCAATCCAGGATCCAAACACACATTTGAGGTCACTAAGAAA
The DNA here is from genome assembly GCA_900464855.2 of Musa schizocarpa. Lineage (NCBI taxonomy): Eukaryota > Viridiplantae > Streptophyta > Magnoliopsida > Zingiberales > Musaceae > Musa > Musa schizocarpa. The sequence continues at coordinate 28,417,563 of LS990918.1, forward strand.
ACATACAGAACAAAATTTCACCTCTATAGTCTACAATTTATAAACCCTGTGTAGTTCATAAACATACCACGCATCACTCGAAATTTCATACGATCTGAACTCCTCTCATCAAAATAATAACCCCAGTATAAATTCACAAGTGGGGAAATCTAAGCAGTCACCAAACCAACGTTTACCATAAGTCATGTCATTACACAAATTTAACTTAACTTTCCAAAATCCTAAACATGAGAGATCCTTTAACATACACAAAATCCACAAGTTTGGATTCATCGTCAACATTTGATTAGATACAGAGTGGCTCACACAACAAGTACATATATGCTAATAAAGATCTGTCCAAAATCTTCTAACTTTCTACTGCCTCGGCCCCATCTTAACATTTAAGCAAGCGATACGCTATCCTGAAAAATTTATACAACAACGGGGTGAGCATAAAGAGCTCAGCAAGTGACTAACATATCCATGTCAAAAGAGGACAATTTCCAAAGAGATAAAGTTTCAAAATGCAAGGCAGAACATACGAATTCATAGACGTAATATCATTAGGTGCAGAATCACAATTGTCATTTCAATCATACATAATTGGTTCATAACAGAAGGGGCATAGAGTAATTGGAGCATATCAATGACAAATGAAACAAAATCGGAGCTTATCAATGGCATAGGGAATGTCTCGGAGCATATCAATGGCGTATGGAACATTTCAAAGCATATCAACAATGAATGAACCAGTTCGAAGCATATCAATAACAAATACCGAACAGAAGCCCAAACGTCGTCTTTGACGTTGCATTCATATCATTCTTATCCAAAGCATGAACAGAAACACATAACCAAAGCTCTGGATATCATATCAAACATACAGAAGGTGTAGTGGGACCACAAACAGAATGTGATTCATCCATTTCTGAATGACCACCAGACAGAAGTCTCCCACGTCTGGGAGCTCCATCCACTCACGTCTAGGTGAAGCCAGAGGGGGCCGGCAGAGCATCGCAGGCTCTAAACACATACCCTTTACCATTTCTGGCAAAGGTACACATAAATCTCACAAACACCAGAGTACAAGAGGGTAGTTTGATCAATAAGTAGCATATATCGGAAGCACACGCGGAACAACAAAACGTACATGTGCCTTTACGAGACAATACGATGCAAGCAACAATTTTCTCACCAATGTATTCTGATTGAGAATAAAATAAAAGCAAGGGTATACCGGGATTCCAAGCAATCATATTTAGTTCAATTCAAATAAGAAGGTTAGATGAATTCAATTTCCAAAGGAATGAAACAGAATACGCGAAATCGACCGAAGCTCGATTTCTGACAGAATTCCAGTGGCACATAGAACAAATACTTCAGATTATCAATTATGCTCCAATACCCTTAAGAAAGCTGTTGTTGAAAGATATATCAATCTGTTTTCTTTTGAAATAAGTTTCATACGAATCATGGTTTCCAACAAGGAGTTACCTTTGATTTGGTAACGCAAGGTCAAAAATACAATCACTGTTTTGCAGAATACATAGGGTCGGATTCAACAGATAATAGGGTAGGCATTTGAATTCCAAAATTTTCAAACTATATATCAAAAGAAAGGTTTTCAAGTCTAGTTTCGGACGAAGTCAGTTTGGTATAGTTTAATATTTCCAACAGGAACTTATAAGTATTTTAGTATCGAAAGGTCAGAAATTTTGATCCCTGTTTTGCAGCATCTATTGGCTCATTAGAAACAGATGTTTGGGTAAGTAGTCGGTGTTCAAAATCTTTAAAATCTGTGTCATAAGAAAGTTATAAGAGTATTTTTTCAAACAAACTAGATCCTGCCCAAATCTGCTTTTCGTACCAAAAATTATAGCTGGAACAGTATATAGGGGTCAGTTTACCGAAAAATTTCAGAATCCTTAGTTCTATGTCCAAAGAGAGACATTTCCGGTTCTAAATGAAATCTTTCAGATCTTTTTGAACCAACATAAGAACAAAAGCTAATATCCTGTAGGATGGGATTAGAACACTTGCCTTTGAGAATTTTTTTGACCCCCAATTGAGAAGATTGAGTAAGAAACCTCAAGCCCCAATTTTTCTTCTTCTTCTTCTCCCTTTCTTTTCTCTTCTTCTTTCTTTCTTTCTCTGTTCTTCCACACAGCAGCTGCCTTCTCTGGTTCCTTAAGAATGAAGGCAGAGTGGCTTAAGCGGTGGGATTTGTTATTTTGTATGTTTTGCCGTTTAGTCCTTATTTTTATTATATTCACGATTTGGTCCTCAGGGTTTACACATAGGTCCTCAGATTCTTGTTTGAACAAATCCCCCAAATCATAAGAATAAGTTATCTCTGATTCATACTCTAGCTCTTTTGTCAAATTCGAAATAGATTTTTTTTTTGTAAGTAAAAGTAAATTGATTATGTTTAAAGTTTTTACAAATAGCTTTATCTATACAAGTCATAGACAAAGCCAAGTAACTCATGGAGTTCGAATGCGATAGTTATGACTACACATGCTGTAGACTATAACTCCTAATTATAATCAACATAGAAAATGTTTATCCAGATATATCAAAACTACCTGTGGGTACATAATTTGGCATTATTCCCAAGATCTTTAGCTAATAGCAAAATTAAATTTGATAAAAATATCTTTTTCTCTTTGGGTAAAGTGCTTCGTTTTGAGATCTTGCTCCATACAGGATCTTGAGTCTCTAATAATCTCTTTCAATAACTGAGCATTGTTTGTGTGTTGACATTCAAAGATTCTGTTACATCTCTCCTTCCACATCCACCAAATAACGCATCTGAAAGTAACCTTTGCCAGTTGTGTGAGAGGCCCTTTCCTTGAGAAACATTGCATGAGGTCGCCTAGTTCTTGGTACAAGTTTGGTTGCGGTAGTCTATTGAGTTCAAATTGCTGGAGAATCTCCTTCCATATCCATTTTGTATAAACACAAGCAAAATAGAGGTGGTCAACAGTTTCTTCTTGTTGCATACAAAGGGAGCATCGGTTAACATGATAGATACCTCTTCTTTTCATATTGTCTATTGTAGGTAGTTTATTGAGAAGGGCCTGCCATGTACATAAGGAATGTCTTTGTGATCCCTACGATCCCATGTCCAACTGCTTGGGACCCATTTGTTATTTCTTTGCCTAATTTGATTCCATGGGATGTGGCACTAAATTTGCCATTGTCATGAGGCCAAATAAGTATATCCAAAGAGTTGTTCCCTGATTGGAATAGCTATAATAGTCGGCCAAAGTGATAACATTTAGGGAGAAATAGGATTAGGGAGACACCAGTGCAGTTAGCAATGAACTTCGAAACCTTCCAATCTTTGGGAGCCCCAAGATCTTTTCTTATTCTGTCACCATATAATTAAAATATACTCTTCCCATTCACCCAAGGATCGTACCACATATTAGTACTAGTTCCGAAAGAGATTGCATAGGAAATGTGTTTTATTAGCCAATTCCTTGCCTTTAAAATTCCTTTCAAGCTACTGAGAGTGGTATGTTCTTGTTGAAATTTCCCATATTGATTCCTTTGAAAGATACCTAGCAGAAAACCCAATGTGACCATAAGGAACATCTATTTTGCAAAAAGATCCCACAATTGCTGCACCGGACATGCTTGATTTCAATCTCTAGTATTTCTCAAGTTTAGTCCCCTTCATCTTTCGGTTTGCAAATGCTATCCCAATTTACCATATGCATTGCCTTATCATTTGTGCCATTCAGGAAAAGTTCATTAATAACCGCTCAATATCTTGGAGAAGTCCAGCGGTAGAAGAAATGTGTTACACCAATATATAGAGTAGGAGTGCAATACTGAACGGATGAGTTCGAATCGTCCTGCTTTTGATAGAAACCTATTTTTCCAAGAAGAAATTCTATTCTTTATTTTTTTTGCAAGATAGGTCGACAAAGGGTTTTGTGAATGCCTCAGGATATGAGCGGGAGACCCAAATAAAGGAACTGGCAAGCTTCCCTCACTAACCCCCAAAGTTTGTGCAATAAAGACATTATCCTCAACGTAAGGGCTCATATATACTTTACTTTTTTCGCATGATTTAACTGAAGTCCAGAAACCATACCGAAGTCATTCATAATAGTAGCCAGGTTCTTTACTGAAGTTGGTTCATTTTGAAGAAAGATAAGTAAGTCATCTGCAAATGTTATATGTGATATATGAACAGAACCAGCAATGGGTACCTTAATGCTGCCATTTAAGACTGTGTGTTCCAACATACAGCTAAGTCCTTCCATCACAATAGTAAAAAGATACGGAGAGAGTGGATCACCTTGTCGGATGCCATTCGTGCTCCCAGAAAAACCAATTGGTGAACCATTAAAGAGTATTGAAAAATTTGAAATAGATACTTACATTATCACTAGAAACTTATACGAAAATTCAGAAAATGAGGGATGTTACACTCTCCCCCCCTTAAAAGAAAAATTTAGTCCTCTAAATTTATCGTACCTCTATCGATGAAAAGACGGGGGTACACCTTTGTCATTTCCTCCTCTAGCTCCCAAGTTGTTTCCTCTCCAGAATGATGTCTCCAAATTACTTGAATCAGTGGGATGACCCGATTCCTTAGGACTTTTTCTTTCTTGTCAACAATCTGAATAGGCTCTTCCACATAAGATAAATCTTTATCGATCTCCACCAGCTCATACTTAATGATGTGAGAAGGGTCATATATATATTTCCTAATCATCGAGACATGAAATATATCATGAACATGGCACAATGCTGGTGGCAAGACAATCCTATAAACGACATAACCAACCCTCTCAAGAATCTCAAAAGGTCCAATAAATCATGGGCTTAACTTTCCTTTCTTCCCAAACCTTATAATGCCTTTGGAAGGGGATGTTAGGATCGGAGCGGCACTAAGAGGGGGGGGTGAATTAGTGCAGCGGTAAAGTGCGATAAACTTTTGACGATTTAAAACCTTTCGGAAACTTTGTACGATAAAAGTAACGTTTTCGTTTGAAACCGTTTCGATTGTGTTTTAACTTGAAGGGATAAGTAAAACGGAGACAAAGCAGTATAACATTAAAGTGCAAATGGTTTGCAGTAATGTAAATGACAATAAGTAAATGCAAACCAGAGATCACGCCGATTTTACAGTGGTTCGGTCAAATGACCTACATCCACTTGCGAGACCCCTCTTTGATGAGGCTCCCACCTTCCACTAGCAAATCTCTTGAAAGGGAAGGGTAAATACCCCTCTTACAACTTTTACAAGCGGTTCACTCTCTTACAGATTTTCAACAAGAAAGAAGGAGGTGAACACTAGCAAATTGAAAACAAGACTAGCAAAGACTCTTCTAAGACTTTTCTCTCAATCAATTGCTTCTCTAAAAGTTGTAATCTCAGCTGAGATTTGAGGGGTATTTATAGGCCTCAAGAGGATTCAAATTTGGGCTACAAAATTTGAATTCTCTTTGGATTCCCGATGCTGGCGGTGCCACCGCCTGTCAATTTCTGACCGACAGTGCTGGGCGGTGCCACCGCCCAGCCCAGGCGGTGCTACCGCCCAGCTCTCGGACACTGGGCGGTGCCACCGCCTATCCCAGGCGGTGCCACCGCCTATAGTGTTTTCAGCTCACTACAGTGTTTTCCGCCCACCACCTACAGTGTTTTCAGCCCACCGCCTACATTGTTATAGGCCCCTACTTGGGTTATAGGATTAATACCTAATCCTAACCCTAATTAACATGCTAACTACAAATTTAAAGATATTTATAAGCTATTACAAAGTCCATAAGTCAAGACTTCTTCCGGCGAGCTTCCGGCGAACTTTCGACGGTCTTCCGATAAACTCTCGGAAACCATTCTGCGGACTCCCGGCAAGCTCTTAAACTTCACGATTTGATCTTGGCGAGTTCCAACGAGCTTCTTCGGCAAGCTCCGATCTTTCTCGGTGAACTCTGTGAACTTCCCACGAACCTTCCGGCGAGCTTCCGAAAAACCCTTCGGCAAGCTCCCTACTCATTCTCGGCTAGTTCCGGCAGCGTTCCCGACGATCCTTCGGACTTCCGTCGAACTCTTGAACTCCCAACGAATCCTTCGTGCTTGACTCTGCATTTTGTTTCGCTTTATGTCTTCATCGTTATCGTAGTTAATCCTGCACATGCAAGCCAAAACTCTACTCCGATCTAGACAGTTATTACAATGCGAATCGACATTCCGTTGCCCGGCACGTCGTTGGTTGGTGCTTCGTCCGATTCTTCAGCGCATCGTCCTCTCTTGCGGCTTGTTGCCCAATCGACGGTTGTCCTCCGCAACCCCGATATCCTTGGCGCAATTCTGCTCTCCTTAGCCCGATGCCCGACGTCCGAAGCCTTCTGTCGTCCAATATCCTGACGTGATCTCCTCCGGCGCAACGTCAATTCCTCCTGCGTTAGTTGTCTAATCCTGATCGAGTAGACCTGCATTACTCAAAATGCAGTTAAACATCTAAACATAATCAATTAGTTTCATCATCAAAATTCGAGATTCAACAATCTCCCCCTTTTTGATGATGACAACTAATTGATGACTAACGGAGCTAACCTTAACTCTCCGGAGTTTAACCAAACTCCCCCTATCAATATGCCATTGATAGAACACTTGGATTATCCCAAATCCAAGTAACATTCATCACATGTTATGAAAAATATTTAAACCATCATGTAAATATATATATAATATTCAATTCAATGCATGAAGTCATCAATATACTTCTCCCCCTATGTCATCAACAAAAAGGAGAAGTAGCTCTAGCTATTTTAAAATATATACAAGTTTTTGCAACATGAAGCTCGATTTTCATCACAACATATAAGCACAAAAGCATAGCAAGATTCTTAAGTTCAATCATGGCAATTCAACACTTACTTCTTGTGCAAGATTGCACTTTGCTTTTCTTTGCATGTTCTAACTAGCAAATGCTTTCTCCCCTTCGTTTTTGTTGAAAAGAAGGGAAGAGTACAAGCTAGCCAACATCTGCCTTGATCTAGCAATCTTTCTCCCCCTATGTCATTGCCGAAAAGAAGGAGAGGAACTAATGATTTAGACTTTTACATGAACTTTGCATCAATCAATATTTCAAACATCACAGGATGCATACAAGACACTAATGCAAAGAAATCATTTCATGAAGGATATCAATATAAAAATTCTCCAAGGATCACATGATACAATCGCAAATCATAATATCATTATGTGATACATCGCGATACACTAAAAAATTTAATACGATGCTTTTAAGGATATCAATCTATTTTTGATACAAAGCATGCAAGAGCAATTTTGTTGCAAGTTTTCTAAGTTTTGCACTTTTTGCTTCTTTCGATAGGCAATATATTTCTTCTCCTTTTTAGAAGTGCAAGCTTGCAAGTTTTACTTCCCTAGCATGCTAGGAAGTTTACTTTCATTTTTAATGCACAAGCTAGCAAAACCTTCTCCCCTTATATCAAAGTCAAAAAGAAAGGGAGGACCCTTATATCAATTTTCATATCATGACAAAGGTAAGTATCATTCTTATTTGTGCATCATTATATATTCAAATTAAAACATACACAATTTCAATAACCTTATTTTTCATGCACGATACCGAAAAATAAATCAATCATCATTAATAAGCATATCATACATGATACTCAAACATTAAAATTTTTAAGCATTTATCAACATGTTGATCATGATACCAAACACTCATCATTTAAAGCATTCATGATACACATCATATGCAATAAATACATCATGTGCATCATTATCATAAGTATTGCATACATCATTTTAACTTTATGAATATTTCATCATTGCATGATACCAAAACATTTCAAGTCATGGAAGCCATAAATACAAAGAAATCATGTCATGAAGGATAAAATCATTTGAATACCAAAAGACATGATTCATATAGTAAATATCTTCTTTAAATAAAATATCAAGAAAAATCATAGGAGTACAAAGAAGATATCTTGTTTTAAAAGAAAAATCAAGTAATAACTCCAAGAACTCACAAGGAAAAATCATGATTCATTTAGAAAATCTTCTTTCAAGAGAATATCAAGTAAAATCGTAGAAGATCGATTAATGAGAAATTTTGATTTATAATAAAATCTCATGTATCGAATGTCGAGAAATCAAAATGATGATTTATATAAAAAATATGACAAGTTATATTCAAGAGAAAAATCATCATTCATTTTCAACTTATTCAATTTGTCACATCAATATTTCTTAGATATGCATGATACCAAAACATGGTTTTAAATCTTTAACATATAACATGCATAAATTGAAAGGAGAAGGGAAGAATTCAAACATACAAAGATTTCAACCATCTCATAAACAAATGTAAGACCAAGTCATGAATCCAAAATTCCATGAATCAAAATGATCATCAAAGGTAATCTCATGTTATTCCAAGAAATCAATATCATGATTTTGATAAAACTCATTTCAAATTTAAATTATCAAAATATCAACATTACTTTCAAGAGATTCAAAATGGTATACATAGATTTATCATAATAAACATCAAGATCAATAGGATAGAGAAAAATAATTTTTCAAGGAAAAAATATTTTCCTCTTTTTAGTTGTTTCAATTCATATGATTTTATTTCACTTATACCAAATAAAAACATGTATAATGTTTAAAACCGAAAGTGTAAGATTTATTACAACAAAGATTAATAAGGTACTTTCATTATGGTAAAAATCAATAATCCATAAATCACAAGATTCATATGCATAATTTTGAAATTTATTAAGCATGATCATTATGCATGACACTAAAACATGGTTTCAAAATGTTTAATATTTTCATTACATCATTATGCAATGGTTTCATTGAACATAATTTTGAATGATTCTTATAAATAACTAAAACTTCTTTAGTTTTAATTTATGTGATTGACTTTATATTAGCATGCTCAAGTTTTGTTCTTATGTCAAAAACATACATCATGTTTGAAAACCAAAGACAAGGTTTAAAAAAAAATATCATCAAGCCTTCCATATAAAAACCATGCATCATCATTGAAAGTTAATATGGAAATCATCAAAATACACATTCTTGCTTCTCAAGCACATATATATGATTATTTAAATCTAACATTTTATTCTATTAACATAAAACATACAATTTTCAAGAAAAATAATTATTCAAAAGAAAAGAGAAAATACATCATGGAAAACATCAAGTAATTTCAAAATAATTCAAGATAGTTGAGTTACTTACCTTGTAGTCGTAGCCCGTCAAAGCCCAATTCTCCGTTTCACCTTTGGAAGTTCTTGATTCATCCTTGGTTGCCTTCCTCTTCTTTGGCCTCTCCCTCCGTTCAAGTTCATTGTTTATTTTAGATTTTTGTTTAATAAACTTATTAAGATTTAGTGTTCGAAGTTCAAGTTCATCATTGTCCTCATCACTTGAGTCATTGCTCAAGTGGTATTCATTTGTCCGAGGTTCCAAATCCTTCCTGGTCTTTGGAAGGTGATTTTGTTCATCATGTGCATTGTGCACCATTTCATATGTCATCAACAAACCAATTAGTTCTTCAAGTGAAAAAATATTTAAATCTTTTGTTTCTTGTATTGCCGTAACTTTTGATTCCCAAACTTTAGAAAGTGATCGTAAAACTTTACTAACAAGTTCAAAATTCGAGAAACATTTGCCAAGAGTTTGTAAACCATTGACAACATCCGTAAAACGGGTGTACATGTCAACAATGGTTTCGCTCGGCTTCATTTGAAAAAGCTCGAAATCATGCATTAAAATGTTAACTTTCGAGTCTTTGACTCTACTAGTTCCCTCGTGTGTGATTTCAAGTGTTCGCCAAATATCAAAAGCCGTTTCGCACGTAGAAATCCGATTGAACTCATTTTTGTCTAAAGCGCAAAATAAGGCATTCATAGCCTTTGCGTTTAAAGAAAAATACTCCTCCAAATCCGACCATTCATTCATCGGTTTAGAGGGAAGTTGAAAACTGTTTTCAACAATATTCCATAAATCCAAATTCATAGAAATCAAGAAAACTCTCATTCGAGTTTTCCAATAAGTGTAGTCCAATCCGTTAAACAACGGTGGACAAAAAACCGATAAGCCCTCTTGAAAGTCATGAAGAGCCATTTCTCTCGGGTGTAAATCCGAAATGAGAAATACAGAGCTCTGATACCAATTGTTAGGATCGGAGCGGCACTAAGAGGGGGTGAATTAGTGCAGCGGTAAAGTGCAATAAACTTTTGACGATTTAAAACCTTTCGGAAACTTTGTACGATAAAAGTAACGTTTTCGTTTGAAACCGTTTCGATTGTGTTTTAACTTAAAGGGATAAGTAAAACGGAGACAAAGCAGTATAACATTAAAGTGCAAATGGTTTGCAGTAATGTAAATGACAATAAGTAAATGCAAACCAGAGATCACGCAAATTTTATAGTGGTTCGGTCAAATGACCTACATCCACTTGCGAGGCCCCTCTTTGATGAGGCTCCCACCTTCCACTAGCAAATCTCTTGAAAGGGAACGGTAAATACCCCTCTTAAAACTTTTACAAGCGGTTCACTCTCTTACAGATTTTCAGCAAGAAAGAAGGAGGTGAACACTAGCAAATTGAAAACAAGACAAGCAAAGACTCTTCTAAGACTTTTCTCTCAATCAATTGCTTCTCTAAAAGTTGTAATCTCAGCTGAGATTTGAGGGGTATTTATAGGCCTCAAGAGGATTCAAATTTGGGCTCCAAAATTTGAATTCTCTTTGGATTCCCGATGCTGGCGGTGCCACCGCCTGTCAGTGGTAAAATCAATTGATGGGTTATTTGATCTAATCCATATTATTGAGTTAAGTGTGCAGGATTAACTACGATAAACAGAAAACACAAAGCAAGTATACCGGAGTCGAGTTCGATGAACGTTTAAGAGTCCGAAGAATCGTCGGAGATGTTTGCACGGAACCAACCGAGAAGAAATGGGGAACCTGTTGGAAGTTCAGCCAAGAGATCGTCGGAGGAGGTTCGCAGAGATCACCGAAAGTCTCAGCTACTCATTAAAGTCATCACAAGTTCGGGCGTGCTTGGACCCCGTCGAAGGAAGTTAAATTGGGAAAGCTTCAACAACAAGACTTGACATTCAAGGTTAATAAATTGCTTAGGATGTGTTTTGTTATGTAGTTCACTTGTAATTAGGATTAGGATTAAGAAGATAATCCTATATCCTGGTTAGGGGGGCCAACGGGGCCAAAAGTCAGATTTGGTTTGGGCTAAAAGTAAGCCAAACCAAGTGAATGGAGGGCCGGGCGGTGGCACCACTGGCTGGAAGGTTGCACACCGCCCAAAGACCCGAAAGCTGGGCCTTTACTGGCTGGGCGGGCGGGCACCGCCAAAGATCGAACTCAAAGGGAATTTGAATTTTGGAGCCCAAATTTTGGAGCCCAAATTTGAATCCTCTTGAGGCCTATAAATACCCCTCAAATCTCAGTTGAGATTACAACTTTTTGAGCAGCAAGAGTTTGAGAGAAAGGTCTTAGAAAAGTGTTAGCTTGTCTTCTTTTCAATTTGCTAGTGTTCACCTCATCTCTTCTCGAAAATCTGTAAGAGAGTGAACCGCTTGTAAAGAGTTGTAAGAGGGGTATTTACCCTTCCATTTCAAGAGACTTGCTAGAGGAAGGTGGGAGCCTCATCGAAGAGGGGCCTCGCAAGTGGAGTAGGTCATTTGACCGAACCACTCTAAAATCGGCGTGATCCTTGGTTTGCATTTCATATTGCTATTTACATTATTGCAAACCTTCTTATATGCTTTAGTTCCTTATTACTTTTGTTGCACATACTTAAGAATACGCTTTCAAGATTAAGCTAGTCAAGTTCCGCTCTTGTCATACTGAAAGAATTTTTAAAAAACCGTTTTAATCCATGCACTAATTCACCCCCCCTTAGTGTGCTTTGATCCTAACAATTGGTATCGAGGCGAGGTTATCTCTCATATTTGGTTTAATACCCAAGAGAGATGGCTTACTCGGCATGCAAGAGGGCCATTCTATCACTCGTCCACCTATGTTTAATGGGTGGGATTACACGTATTGGAAGACTTCGGATGAGGATCTTCCTCATTTCTATGGATTTCGAGCTTTGGACTATTGTTGAAAACAGATTTCAAAAATCTTCTCTTCCGATGAGCTAAATGGAATGAATCGGAGAAGAAGGTTTTTGCTTTAAATGCAAAGGCTATGAATGCCTTGTTTTGTGCACTAGACAAAAATGAATTTAATCGTGTTTTAATTTGTGATTCGGCTTTTGATATTTGGAGAACTCTTGAGGTCACTCATGAAGGCACTAGCCGAGTGAAAGAGTCCAAAATCAACATTCTTGTGCACTCTTACAAACTTTTCCGAATGAAACCAAGTGAGTCCATCGGAGACATGTACACCCGGTTTACGGATGTCATCAATGGACTCAAAGCTCTTGGTAAAAGATTTTACTAACTTTGAACTAGTAACTAAAATCTTAAGATCCCTCCCTAAAAGTTGGGATCCAAAAGTTACTGACCATTCAAGAGGCCAAAGACCTTAAAACATTCCCTCTTGAAGAACTCATTGGGTCCCTAATGACCTACTGAAATGACATGTCAAGCTCATGACGAAGCTCGAGAACCCCTTCCAAAGAACAGGAAGGATATGACACTCAAATCACAAGAAGACCACTTGAAAGGAACATCAAGTGATGAGGACAAAGGACAATGACATTGCACTTTTGACTCAAAAATTCAAAAAAATATTTAAGGAAGAACAAATTTAAAAATAATATAAAAAATAAATTTGAACAAAAGAAGGACCAAGTGATTTGCTATGAATGCAAAAACCGGGACACTACAAGAACGATTGCCCTCAAGGCAAAAAAAGAACACCAAAGAAGAAGGCTCAAGGCAACATGGGATGACTCAAGCACATCCAAGAAGAGGAGTCCAACACCGAAAGCAAGTTGCTCACTACGCCCTAATGGCCTTCGAAGAAGAGGTAACGGATTTAATTAATGCAGATTTACCTTATCATGATTTATTAAATACCTTCCATGAGTTATTTGATGAATGTAAGACAATTAGTAAAAAATACAAATTGCTAAGAAAGAAGCATGATAGTCTTACTTGTGCTTTTGATAAATTGAAAACTGACTATCATGATTGTCTAGCTCCATGTGCTAAATGCCATGATTTAGAAACTCTACAAAATGAGAACTTAGTGCTTAAGGACACCTTGAAGAAATTCGAGGTCGGTAGCAAGTCCTTAAACATGATCCTTACAAATAAGGGTCACGTTCCTAAAAGGAGTGGAATCGGATTTGTGAGAAGTACTCACCAAAATCCAACCACCTTCATTAAAGGTCCTATCTTACATGTTCAACACCAAAGCAATTGCAATTTTTGTTGCAAATATGGACATATAACTTACCAATGTCCATTCAAGAAAATTAGTCCGAACAAATTGATTTGGGTTCCTAAAGGAACCATAATCAAGTCTATGCAACATGATAAACAAGTTAAATTAGTTTTTGAGGCACCCAAAAGCAAATGGGTACCTAAAAATAATTCCTTCTTGTAGAAACATACACCATCACATGCTAGGAGCAAGAGATGGTATCTTGATAGTGGATGCTCAAGGCATATGACCGGAGATCCATCCCAATTCACCAAGCTCACTAGCATGGATTTAAGGCTATGTCACCTTCGGAGACAACAACAAAGGCAAAATCATTGGCAAGGGAACCATAGGTAACAAATCAAGTTTTTCCATTGATGATGTGTTACTAGTTGATGGATTAAAACATAATCTATTGAGCATTAGTCAATTATGCGATAAAAGGTTATATCGTTAGATTTGAATCAAATATGTGCATTATTGAAAAACCAAGTTATAACATGACTATGATTGCTTTAAAACAAAATAATGTCTATACCATCAATCTTGATAAACTAAGTAATGAAATGTGTTTCTCCTACATAAATGATGATGCTTGGCTTTGGCATAGGAGATTAGGCCATGCAAGTATGAAAACAATATCTAAAATCTCATCTCAAGAATTAGTAATGAGGGGTTCCAAATATGAAGTTTATTAAAGATAAGGTATCGATGCATGTCAACTAGGGAAACAAATAAAAACAAGCTTCAAACCAAAAAAAAATCAAATTAGCACCACTAGACCGTTACAATTGATCCATTTGGACTTATTTGGACCAATTGATACAACTAGTCTAGGTGGAAGCAAATATGCTTTTTTGTGATTGTGGATGACTACTCTAGATACACTTGGACCTATTTCTTAGCTCACAAAAGTGATTGTTTCAAGTGTTTCTCTAAATTTTGTAAACTCACTCAAAAACGAAAAAAGGGTTCATGATTTTATCAATTGAGTGATCATGGTGGCTAATTTCAAAACCATGACTTTCAAAATTTTTGTGAAGTTAATGGATACAACCATAACTTCTCCACTCAGAAAATCCCCAACAAAATGGAGTAGTTGAAAGAAAAAAATAGAAACCTACAAGAAATGGCAAGAACTATATTAAATGAACATAGTTTACCTAAGTATTTTTTGGGCCAAGTCAGTAAATACGACTTGCTATATCATGAATAGAGTCCTAATAAGACCTTCCTTATCAAAAACTCCCTATGAATTATGGAATAACAAAAAACCAAATATTTCCTATTTTAAAGTTTTCGGTTGTAAATGCTTTATTTTAAATGAAAGGGATGCCTTAGGAAAATTTGATGCAAAATCTGATGAAGGCATCTTTCTTGGTTACTCTTCCGTTTCGAAAGCCTTTCGGATTTTTAATAAAAGAACCTTAGTAATTGAAGAGTCTATTCATGTAGTTTTTAATGAAGTCTCAAATTTTAAGAAAAATGATTTTGATGATGATCTTGGTTTTGATAATTTAAATTTAAATGAACTCCTTCCTCAAAATGGCAACTTGGATGCACCTGCTTCCGAAATTTCCTTACCTAAGGAATGGAATATATAGATGCTCATCCAAAGGAGCTAATTATAGGGGATACATCTAAAGGGGTTCAAACTCATTCCTCTTTCAAGAATTTTTGTGCAAATGCTGCCTTTCTCTCTCAAATCGAACCTAAGTGCATTGACGAGGTCATAAAAGATGATTTTTGGATTATTGCAATGCAAGAGGAATTGAATCAATTTGAGAGAAACAAGGTGTGGGAGCTTGTTCCTAGACCTAGTGACCATTTAGTCATTGGTACTAAGTGGGTCTTTAGAAACAAGCAAGATGAAAATGGTATCGTGGTTAGAAACAAGGCTAGATTAGTGGCCAAAGGTTTCAACCAAGAAGAAGGTATCGATTACGAAGAAACCTTCGCTCCTGTGGCTCGATTAGAAGCCATAAGGATGCTCCTTGCCTATGCTAGTAGTTATAATTTTAAACTATTTCAAATGGATGTCAAAAGTGCCTTCTTGAATGGTTTTATTTCCGAAGAAGTATATGTCGAACAACCTCCCGGATTTGAAAATTCTCTTCTTCCTAATCATGTATTCAAATTGACTAAGGCTCTCTATGGCTTGAAACAAGCTCCTAGAGCTTGGTATGAAAGGCTTAGTTCCTTTCTTATTTTAAATAATTTTACCAAAGGCAAGGTTGATACTACATTGTTTATTAAACATTTAAAAAAAAAAATTCTTATTGTGTAAATTTATGTTGACGATATTATTTTTGGCTCTTCGGATGAGTCATTATGTGAATCATTTGCCAAATCTATGAGCCATGAATTTGAAATGAGTTTAATGGGGGAATTAACTTTCTTTTTAGGATTACAAATCAAACAACTTAAGGATGGTATATTTATTAACCAATCTAAATACACATTAGAATTGTTAAAACGATTTAACATGGATAATTCAAAAGCAATAAACACCCCTATGAGTACTGCGACTAAGTTAGATATGGATGAAAATAGTGAAAATTTCGATCAAAAAACATATAGGGGAATGATAGGTAGTCTACTCTACCTTACTGCGACTAGACCGGATATTATGTTTAGAGTAGGACTTTGTGCTAGGTTTCAATCAAATCCTAAATTATCTCATCTTAAAAGTGTTAAAAGAATATTTAGGTATCTTAAAGGAACTCCAAATTTAGGATTATGGTATCCAAAATCTGAAAATTTTGATTTAATAGCCTATCTTGGATGCTGATTTTGGTGGATGCAGAATAGATAGAAAAAAAATACATCCTGAACATGCCAATTTTTAGGACATGCACTTGTTTCTTGGACTTCAAAGAAACAAAATTCAGTTGTATCTCATCTACGGAAGCTTACAATACATTGCTGCAAGTGCATGCTGTGCACAAGTTGTTTGGATGAAAAATACATTAGAAGACTATGAAATTCACTTTAAAAATATTCCCATAAAATGTGATAATACAAGTGCTATATGTCTTACTAAAAATCCAATTCAGCATTCTAGAACTAAGCACATCGACGTTAGGCATCATTTCATACGCGATCATGTCCTTAACAATAATGTTGTTCTAGAATTCATTGACACAAAGCATCAATTAGCAGATATATTCACAAAAACCTTGAATGAAGATCAATTTGAATTCATTAGAAGGGAGTTAGGTATGTTAAATTGTCCCTAAACAATAAACTTGTTTGATTGGATTTTCCGTAAAGTCTTTCATCTTCTTTCCATCTCTCGGTGAATCTAATCATTCTCCTTCAAATTCCATATGACATGTTGTGAAATCTCGAAATCGATTTTGATGACTTGATTGTGAATTTCAAGTTACCGATTTGATTTAAATAAGTTTTATCTAAATCATAATCTTGATCTTACAAAATTGGAATCACAAATAATATCTTTTGGCATTCATGAATTGATACTTACAAATATGAAAGTATTGGCATTCATGACTTGAAACATTGTATGCTTAAATTAATCATTCTCTATGTTTCAAAATTCTTTAAATGCCTTATATGATGATTGAAAAGTAATGTTGAGATTTTAATGAATTTAACGATTTGAATGAGTTTGTATTCGAATTATGATGTGAAATTACTACTTGAATTTTTTTTTTTTATCCCAATCTCTCTTGTACATCTACAATTTCTATTATTTATAGAAAGAAGAGATTAGATAATATGAATGCATGCTGAATTTTCCTCTAAAATGAACTCTGCGTAAATATTTTTGCATACTTAATTTTCAATGATAAAATCGTTGTATGACAAAATATGTGCTTCAAGTCTCATTTCCCTTTTTGTTGATGACAAAGGGGGAGAAAAGTGATGACTTATATCATTCTTAATAGCATGACAAAATATGAATTGCAAAATCTTTGAGAAAAGTGATTGATATGAATGACTTATATGCCTTGCAAAATCCTTGAAAATATCACAAGATTGATTGATCATATTGAAAGCATGCCTTACATCTAAATCATATTGAAAATCTTTATCTTCTGTCGTAGTAAAATTCGTCCCTTTTCATTTAACTTATGATTTTCATAGAAGTTTTGTACTCACTATTGTTTAATGAGGATCACGATAAGCTCTACGGTTAGAACTTATCGGGTTATGCTTGAATCTCATGGGATGGAATTCAAGTGGTTTTATCTTCTCATAATATGGCATATAGATAGGGGGAGTTATGTTTAACTCCGTCATCAATTGATTGTCATCATCAAAAAGGGGGAGATTGTTGAATCTCAGATTTTGATGATAAAATCAATTGATGGGTTATTTGATCTAATCCATATTATTGAGTTAAGTGTGCAGGATTAACTACGATAAACAGAAAATACAAAGCAAGTATACCGGAGTCGAGTTCGATGAACGTTTAAGAGTCCGAAGAATCGTCGGAGATGCTGCCGGAACCAACCGAGAAGAAATCGGGAACCTGTTGGAAGTTCGCCGAAGAGATAGTCGGAGGTTCGCAGAGATCACCGAGAAGTCTCAGCTACTCATTAAAGTCATCACAAGTTCAGGAGCGTGCTTGGACACCGTCGAAGGAAGTTCGTCGGAAAGCTCGCCGGAACAAGACTTGACGTTCGCGGTTAATAAATTGCTTAGGTTGTGTTTTGTTATGTAGTTCACTTGTAATTAGGATTAGGATTAAGAAGATAATCCTATATCCTGGTTAGGGGCCAACTGGGGCCAAAGTCAGATTTGGTTTGGGCTAAAAGTAAGCCAAACCAAGTGAAC
The DNA here is from genome assembly GCA_900464855.2 of Musa schizocarpa. Lineage (NCBI taxonomy): Eukaryota > Viridiplantae > Streptophyta > Magnoliopsida > Zingiberales > Musaceae > Musa > Musa schizocarpa. The sequence continues at coordinate 28,435,764 of LS990918.1, forward strand.
TAGAGGGCCAGGCGGTGACACCTCCTTGGCTGGGCGGTTGCACCATCCAGCACCCGAGCGCTGGGCGGTGGCATCGCCAGCATTGGGAACCCAAAGGGAATTTGAATTTTGGAGCCCAAATTTTGGAGCCCAAATTTGAATCCTCTTGAGGCCTATAAATACCCCTCAAATCTCAGTTGAGATTACAACTTTTTAAGCAGCAAGAGTTTGAGAGAAAGGTCTTAGAAAAGTGTTAGCTTGTCTTCTTTTCAATTTGCTAGTGTTCACCTCATCTCTTCTCGAAAATCTGTAAGAGAGTGAACCGCTTGTAAAGAGTTGTAAGAGGGGTATTTACCCTTCCATTTCAAGATGGGAGCCTCATCGAAGAGGGGCCTCGCAAGTGGAGTAGGTCATTTGACCGAACCACTCTAAAATCGGCGTGATCCTTGGTTTGCATTTCATATTGCTATTTACATTATTGCAAACCTTCTTATATGCTTTAGTTCCTTATTACTTTTGCTGCACATACTTAAGAATATGCTTTCAAGATTAAGCTAGTCAAGTTTCTCTCTTGTCATATGATTGAATTTTTGAAAAACCGAAGTTTTAATCCGCTGCACTAATTCACCCCCCCCTCTTAGTGCTGCTCCGATCCTAACATGGCGGTGCCACCGCCTATCAGTTTCTGACCCTGACAGTGCTGGGCGGTGCTACCGCCCAGCTCTCGGACACTGGGCGGTGCCACCGCCTAGCCCAGGCGGTGCCACCGCCTACAGTGTTTTCAGCCCACCGCCTACAGTGTTATAGGCCCCTACTTGGGTTATAGGATTAATACCTAATCCTAACCCTAATTAACATGCCAACTACGAATTTAAAGACATTTTATAAGTTTTTACAAAGTCCATAAGTCAAGACTTCTTCCAAAAAGCTTCCGGTGAACTTTCGGTCTTAGATAAACTCTGGAAACCATTCTCATGGACTCCCAAAGCTCTTAAACTTCACAATTTGATCTTGGCGAGTTCCAACGAGCTTCTTCGGCAAGTCCGATCTTTCTCGATGAACTCTGCGAACTTCCCACGAACCTTCCGGCAAGCTTCCAAAAAAAAACCTTCGGTAAGCTCCCTACTCATTCTCATAGTTCCCAAAATGTTCCGATTTATCCTTCGGACTTCCGTTGAACTCTTGAACTCCCAACGAATCCTTCGTGCTTGACTCCGCACTTTGTTTCGCTTTATGTCTTCATCGTTATCGTAGTTAATCCTGCACATGCAAGCCAAAACTCTACTCCGATCTAAACAGTTATTACAACGCGAATCGACATTCCGTTGCCCGGCACGTCATTGGTTGGCGCTTCGTCCGATTCTTCAGCGCATCATCCTCTCTTGCGGCTTGTTGCCCAATCGGAGGTTGACCTCCGCAACCCCGATATCCTTGGCGCAATTCCGCTCTCCTTAGCCCGATGCCCGACGTCCGAAGCCTTCTGCCGTCCAATATCCTGACGTGATCTCCTCCGGCGCAACGTCAATTCCTCCTGCATTAGTTGTCTAATCCTGATCGAGTAGACCTGCATTACTCAAAATGCAGTTAAACATCTAAACATAATCAATTAGTTTTATCATCAAAATCCGAGATTCAACAGGGGAGACTTTTAAGAATACAAAATCTCTTATTTCAAACTCAATGTCTCGTCTTCTATTGTCGGCATAACTCTTTTGACGACTCTGAGCAGTTTTTAACCTTTCCCTTATAACTTGAATTTTCTCGGTAGTTTCTTGTACTTTGTCCGGTGCTAACAGCTTTCTATCACCAACTTCCTCCCAACATATAGGTGTTATGCACTTTCGCCCATATAAAGCTTCGTAAGGAGCCATTTGAATACTTGAATGATAACTATTATTATAAGTGAACTCAATAAGTGAAATATCTTTATCCCATTCACCCTTCCAATCCATAACATAGGCTCTAAGCAGATCCTCAACTGTTTGAATTGTTCTTTCTGACTGACCATCAGTCTGAGGATGATATGCAGTACTAAACTTAACTTTAGTGCCCATCGACTCCTGCAATCTTCTCCAGAATCTAGAGAGAAATCTGGAGTCTCTATCAGAGATGATCTCCTTTAGAATATCATGAAGTCTTACTATTTCATTGACATATAAATCTGCAAGTCCATCTGCTTTAATAAGTCATATTAATTGGTAGGAAATGCGCAGATTTTGTTAACCTATCAATGATAACCCAAATAGCATCATGCTTCCTAGAGGTTCTGGGTAGTCCCAAACAAAAATCCATGGTAATACATTCTCATTTCCATTCAGGAATATCTAAAGGTTGCAACAACCCTCCAGGTCTTTGGTGTTCTACTTTGACTTGCTGACAAGTCAAACATTTTGAAACATACATTGCAATTTCCTTCTTCATGCCTTCCCACCAATAATGACTTTGGATATCCCTATACATCTTAGTGCTCCCTGGATGCATGGCATACTTTGAAGTATGACTCTCCTCTAGGATTTGACTCTTGATATCTGGCTCATTTGGCACACATACCCTTTCCCCAAATCTCAATAGGCCATCCTTTGTCACTTGAAATTTTGGCTTCAATCCCCTTTTTACTTCATTTCTCAAGTAGATTAAACGTGGATCTCGTAATTGTCCTTCCTTAATTTGTTGAATAAGATCAGATTGCACTTGAATGGAGGCCATCAATATCATCGAGTCTTGCTCTTTCCTCAAAGCTTTCCCATCAAAATTTTCTTCTAACAACTTCCATTGCTTCACGGCCATACTAGCCATAAAACTTGTAGATTTCCTACTAAGTGCATCAGCTACAACATTGGCTTTGCTTGGGTGATAACGGACGGCACAATCATAATCCTTCAGAAGTTCTATTCATCTTCGTTGTCTCATATTTAACTCTTTCTGAGTGAAAATATATTTTAAACTCTTGTGATCAGTAAAGATTTCAAACTGTCGGCCATACAAATAATGTCTCCAAATCTTTAGAGCAAAAATAATTGCTGCCAATTCCAAGTCATGAGTTGGATAATTCAATTCATAACCTTTAAGTTGCCTAGAAGCATAAGCAATTACTCTCCCTTCCTGCATCAAAACACATCCTAAGCCCTTCCTTGAAGCATCAAGATAAACTACAAACTCATCACTACCACTTGGAATAGTGAGAATAGGGGCACTCATCAATCTTCTTTTTTTAACTTTTTGAAAACTTTGCTCACAATCATCACCCCATACAAATTTCATATTCTTCTTAGTGAGTTTGGTGAGAGGTTGAGCGATTCGAGAAAATCCCTCCACAAATCTCCCTGTAATAACTCCTGCCATGCCCAAGAAGCTTCTAACTTCTGTTACATTTGTTGGTACTTCCCATTCAACTATAGCTTTTATTTTCCTTGGATCAACAGATATACCCTTCCCTGAAATCACATGGCCTAAGAAAGCAACTTCATTCAACCAAAATTCACATTTGCTGAACTTTACATACAACTTATTTTCTCTTAGTATGGACAATACATTTCTCAAGTGTTCCTCATGCTCCTGATTACTCCTTGAATACACCAATATGTCATCAATAAATACAATTACACAGATATCCAAGAGCGGTTGAAATATCCTATTCATTAGTTCCATAAAAGTTGCAGGGGCGTTTGTCAAACCAAAAGGCATCACCAAGAATTCATAATGACCATATCGAGTTCTGAAAGCTGTTTTTGAAATATCCTCCTCCTTGATCTTCAACTGATAGTAACCTGACCTCAGGTCAATCTTAGAGAATACTTGTGCACCCTGCAGTTGATCAAACAAATCGTCAATTCTAGGTATGGGATACTTGTTTTTGATGGTCACCTGATTCAACTGTCTATAATCAATACAAAGCCTCAATGTTCCATCCTTCTTCTTCACTAATAGTACCGGAGCACCCCATGGAGATACACTGGGTCGTATGAAACCCTTATCTAATAATTCTTGTAGTTGCTTCTTTAATTCCTCTAGCTCGAGTGGTGCCATTCTGTAGGGAGGCTTAGATATTGGGGTTGTACTGGGGACCAGATCAGTAGCAAATTCACCCTCTCTATCTAGAGGTAAACCAGGCAAGTCGTCTAGGAATACATCAGGAAATTTTTTGACCACTAAAATTTCATCTAGGTGGGTTTCCTGATTTGAATGCTCCTTTACACACACCATATAACAAAAATAACCTTTCTGCATAAGACGATAAGCTTGAAGTGCTGATATCAAGCAAGGAGGCAAATCATGCCTAATGCCCTCAAAGAAAATATAGGCTGATCTGGTATGCAAAAAGTAATTATTTTTTTGTAACAATCAATACTAGCGTGATGAGAAGATAACCAATCCATGCCAAGTATAACATCAAAACCCTGGATCTCTAGGAGAATCAAATCAGCAAGGAATTCGTGTTCTCCAATAGAAATCAAACAAGATGGGTAAACCAAGTTTGTTGCCAATGAATCTCCAACCGCAGTTGTTACATATAACATATAATCCAGGGGTCTAGGTAGAATATCCAAGTGACAAGCAAAGTATTGTGAAACAAAAGATAAGTTGGAGCCGGGATCAAACAAAACTTTTGCATTTCTCTTAGAAACATGAAGAATACATTCAACCACGGATTTAGAAGCTTTTGAATCTTGTTCAGTGATAGCGTACACTCTAGCATGGGCTGAGGGTCTAGGAGACAGTGACTCTTTCTTCTTCCTCACAGGGCAATCTTTTATTTGATGATCCAACTTTCCACAAACAAAACATGCTCCAGTCACCCAAAAACACTGACTTGTTTCATGATTTAATCCACATCTTGCACATGACTGAGTCCTCAACAGTGGTTTCCCTTTTACAAATCTAGATGTCTTAAACCTCTTGTTACTAGCTTCATTTTCATTTTCTCTCGTGCTTTTGCTAATGAATTTGTCCCTTTTGTTCTTGCCAATGATTTCTTGAATTTCATCCATGTCTCTTTCAATTTTCAAAGCTCTTTCTACCGTTTCCGCATATGTTTGTAGCTTTAAGGCTGACATTCGACTTCTTATTGCCGGCCGCAATCCCCTTTCAAACCTTTTTGCTTTTCTAGATTCATCATCAGTCATATGGGTGGCAAACATAGAGAGCTCAGTGAATTTAGATTCATACTTTGCAACCGTCATATTTCCCTGGATTAGATTCAAGAACTCCAATTCTTTTTTATCTCTTATACAATCTGGAAAATATTTATCGTTAAACCTCTCTTTGAATGCCTTCCATGTCATTGGCTCATGTTTGACTTCGAAAATCCTCTTAATCATTCTCCACCAGTGTTCAACCTCTCCTTCTAGCAAAAAGGTAGCAAGAGAAACTTTCTGATCATCAGGGTAATTTAAGACGTTAAATATTTTCTCTATCTGCAGTATCCACCGTTCTGCTGCCATTGGATCAGACTCACCACTAAAGCTGGGAGGACTAAGCTTCTTAAACTGTTCAATTCCTAACCCCAATTGGTTTGATGTCCCTGTTTCATCATTTCTTCCAGGTTGGACATGTTGTTGTTGTTGTTGTTGCATCACTTGTGCCATAGTCTCCAAAGTCTGCATGATACCACTCAATTGATCAGCAGTAGATGCAACAGGAGAACCAGATGATCTCGTCATCCTTGCTTCCTAAAACATAAAAAAAAAAATTTCTTTAATCAATCTCTAAATGATAGTCAAAAAACCTCAAAAAAATATTCTTAGTGATTCTCAAATCAGGCTCTGATACCACCTCTGTCACGCTCCCTCAAAAATATCCATAATATTTAAAACTCAAGAAAACAAATCAATCCAGGATCCAAACACACATTTGAGGTCACTAAGAAAACATACAGAAAAAAATTTCACCTCTATAGTCTACAATTTATAAACCCTGTGCAGTTCATAAACATACCACGCATCACTCGAAATTTCATACGATCTGAACTCCTCTCATCAAAATAATAACCCCCGTATAAATTCACAAGTGGAAAAATCTAAGCAGTCACCAAACCAACGTTTACCATAAGTCATGTCATTACACAAATTTAACTTAACTTTCCAAAATCCTAAACATGAGAGATCCTTTAACATACACAAAATCCACAAGTTTGGATTCATCGTCAACATTTGATTAGATACAGAGTGGCTCACACAACAAGTACATATATGCTAATAAAGATCTGCCCAAAATCTTCTAACTTTCTACTGCCTCGACCCCATCTTAACATTTAAGCAAGCGATACGCTATCCTGAAAAATTTATACAACAACGGGGTGAGCATAAAGAGCTCAACAAGTGACTAACATATCCATATCAAAAGAGGACAATTTCCAAAGAGATAAAGTTTCAAAATGCAAGGCAGAACATACGAATTCATAGACATAATATCATTAGGTGTAGAATCACAATTGTCATTTTAATCATACATAATTGGTTCATAACAGAAGGGGCATAGAGTAATTGGAGCATATCAATGACAAATGAAACAAAATCGGAGCTTATCAATGGCATAGGGAATGTCTTGGAGCATATCAATGGCGTATGGAACATTTCGAAGCATATCAACAATGAATGAACCAGTGCGAAGCATATCAATAACAAATACCGAACAGAAGCTCAAACGTCGTCTTTGACGTTGCATTCATATCATTCTTATCCAAAGCATGAACAGAAACACATAACCAAAGCTCTGGATATCATATCAAACATACTGAAGGTGTAGTGGGACCACAGACAGAATGTGATTCATCCATTTCTGAATGACCACCAGACAGAAGTCTCCCACGTCTGGGAGCTCCATCCACCCACGTCTAGGTGAAGCCAGAGGGGGCCGGCAGAGCATCGCAGGCTCTAAAAACATACCCTTTACCATTTCTGGCAAAGGTCCACATAAATCCCACAAACACCAGAGTACAAGAGGCCAGTTTGATCAATAAGTAGCATATATCGGAAGCACACGCGGAACAACAAAATGTACATGTGCCTTTACGAGACAATACGATGCAAGCAACAATTTTCTCACCAATGTATTCAGATTTAGAATGAAATGAAAGCAAGGGTATATCCAGATTCCAAGCAATCATATTTAGCTCAATTCAAATAAGAAGGTTAGATTAATTCAATTTCCAAAGGAATGAAACAGAATACGCGAAATCGACCGAAGCTTGATTTCTGACAGAATTCCAGTGGCACATAGAACAATTACTTCAGATTATCAATTATGCTCCAATACCCTTAAGAAAGCTGTTGTTCAAAGATATATCAATCTGTATTTTGTTGAAACAAGTTTCGTACGAATCATGGTTTCCAACAAGTAGTTACCTTTGATTTGGTAACGCAAGGTCAAAAACACAATCACTGTTTTGCAGAATACATAGGGTCGGATTCAACAGATAATATTGTAGGCATTTAAATTCCAAAATTTTCAAACTATATATCGAAAGAAAGGTTTTCAAGTCTAGTTTCGGATGAAGTCAGTTTGGTATAGTTTAGAATTTCCAACAGGAACTTATAAGTATTTTAGTATCGAAAGGTCAGAAATTTTGATCCCTGTTTTGTAGCATCTATTGGCTCATTAGAAACAGATGTTTGGGTAAGTAGTCGGTGTTCAAAATCTTCAATATCTGTGTCAAAAGAAAGGTATAAGAGTCTGTTTTCAAACAAACTAGATCCTGCCCAAATCTGCTTTTCGTACCGAAAATTATAGATGGAACAGTATATAGGGGTCAGTTTATCGAAAAATTTTAGAATCCTTAGTTCTATGTCCAAAGAGAGACATTTCCGGTTCTAAATGGAAATCTTTCAGATCTTTTTGAACCAACATAAGAACAGAAGCTAATATCCTGTAGGATGGGGTTAGAACACTTGCCTTTGAGAATTTTTTTGACCCTCAATTGAGAAGATTGAGTAAGAAACCTCAAGCCCCAATTTTTCTTCTTCTTCTTCTCCCTTTTTTTCTCTTCTTCTTTCTTTCTTTCTCTGTTCTTCCACACAGCAGCTGCCTTCTCTGGTTCCTTAAGAACGAAGGTAGAGTGGCTTAAGCGGTGGGATTTGTTATTTTGTGTGTTTTGTAGTTTAGTCCTTGTTTTTATTATATTCGCGATTTGATCCTCAGGGTTTACACATAGGTCCTCAGATTCTTGTTTAAACAAATCCCCCAAATCTTAAGAATAAGTTATCTCTGATTCATACTCTAGCTCTTTTGTCAAATTTGAAATAGATACTTACATTATCAATAGAAACTTATACGAAAATTCAGAAAATGAGGGATGTTACAATTCTTGCATGTCGCGGCGACCGACGTGAGCGGAGCAAAACGTCAGCCATCTCAGCACCCTGGAACCCCCCGGGTGGGACAGAGCTGGATGGGGCATTCGTATAGTTGGGATGGTGCTGCCTCTCGATTCGCTTGTTGAGTTCACTTATAATAATAGTTATCATTCAAGTATTCAGATGGCTCCTTATAAAGCTTTATATGGGAGAAAGTGCATAACACCTATATGTTGGGAAGAAGTTGGTGATAGAAAGCTGTTAGCACCGGACAAGGTACAAGAAACTTCCGAGAAAATTCAAGTTATAAGGAAAAGGTCAAAAACTGCTCAGAGTCGTCAAAAGAGTTATGCCGACAATAGAAGACGAGATATTGAGTTTGAAATCGGAGATTTTGTATTCTTGAAAGTCTCCCTTTCCAAAGGCATTATTAGGTTTGGGAAGAAAGGAAAGTTAAGCCCCAGATTTATTAGACCTTTTGAGGTTCTTGAGAGGGTTAGTTCTGTCGCTTACAGGATTGCCTTGCCACCAGCATTGAGTCATGTCCATCATATATTTCATGTCTCGATGATTAGGAAGTATATATATGACCCTTCTCACATCATTAAGTATGAGCTGGTGGAGATTGATAAACATTTATCTTATGTGGAAGAGCCTATTCAGATCGTTGATAAGAAAGAAAAAGTCCTAAGGAATCGGGTCATCCCACTGGTTCAAGTAATTTGGAGACATCATTCTGGAGAGGAGACAACTTGGGAGCTAGAGGAGGAAATGAAAAAGGTGTACCCCCGTCTTTTCATCGATAGAGGTACGATAAATTTAGAGGACTAAATTTTTCTTTTAAGGGGGGGAGAGTGTAACATCCCTCATTTCTGAATTTTCGTATAAGTTTCTAGTTGTAATGTATGTATCGATTTTAAATTTCATAAAAAGTCAAAGTATAAATCTGAGAACTTATTCATAAGAGTTGGAGGATTTGTTCAAACAAAAATCTGAGGACCTATATGTAAACCCTGAGGACCTAATCGTAAATATATTAAATACAAGGACTAAACTGTAAAATGTACAAAAATACAAACTCCACCGCTTAAGCCTCTCTGCCTTCATTATTAAGGAAGTAGAGAAGGCAGCTGCGTAGATGATCTGGGAAAGAAAGAAAGAAAGAAGAAGAAGAAGAAGAAGAAGAGGAAGAAGAAATTGGGGCTTTAAGTTTTCTTGCTCAATCTTCTCAATTGGGGGTCAAAAATTCTCAAGGGCAAGTGTTCTAACCCCATCCTATAGAATTTTTAGTCTCTGTTTTTAAGTTGAATCAAAATAAATTGAAGGATTTCTATTTAGAAAAACTGATATGTCTCTCTTTGGACTTAGAACCATGGATTCTGAAGTTTTTTTTCGGTAAACTGACCCCTATACACTGTTTCAGCTATAAGTTTTAGTAAAAAATGTGAATTCGGCCAGGAATTATTTTGTTTGAATTTAGACGTTGTAAAACAGGGTTCAATTGAGCATATGTGTATTTGTTGTTTAAGATACTCTGCATCTTATGAAATGTGACGATGAATCTAAACCTATTGACTTTATGTAAGATAAAGGATCCCTCATGTATAGGATTTTGGTATGTTAAGTTATATTCGTGTAATGATATGACCTTATGGTAATCGTTGGTTTGGTGACTGCATAGACTTCCCCATTTGTGAATTTATGTTGTGGTTATTATTTTGATGAGTTGAGTTCTGATTGTGTGAATTATCGAGTGATGTGTGGTATGTTTATGAAATGCACAGGGTTATGAATTTGTAGACTATAGAGGTGAAATTTTGATCTGAATGTTTTCTTAGCGACCTCAAATGTGTGCTTGGATCCTGGGTTAGTTATGATGAAAATTTTAAATATTGTCGATATTTTTGAGGGGCGTGACACCATGGAACCCCCCGGGTGGCACAGGGCTAGATGGGGCATTCGTATAGCAGGGTCGTTGCTGCCTCTCGCTTCGCTCACTGTTCGCCGCTCGCCGCTCGCTCGTTCGGCCAAAAATGGCCAGTTTTGGCCCGTTTTTGGGCCATTTTGGCCAGTTTTTGGGTAGTTCTTGCATGCCGCGGCGAACGACGTGAGCAGAGCAAAACGTCAGCCATCTCAGCACCCTGGAACCCCCCGGGAGGCACAGGGCTGGATGTGACATTCGTATAGCAAGGATGGTGCTGCCTATCACTTCGCTCGCTGTCCGCCGCTCGCTCAGCCAAAAATGGCCAGTTTTGGCCCGTTTTTTGGCCGTTTTGGCCAGTTTTTGGATCGTTCTTGTGTGCCGCGACGAATGACATGAACGGAGCAAAACGTTAGCTATCTCAGCACCCTGGACCCCCCCGGGTGGCACAGGGCTGGATGGTGCATTCGTATAGCAGGGATTGTGCTGCCTCTCGCTTCGCTCGTTGTCCGCCGCTCACTTGCTCAGCCAAAAAAGGCCAGTTTTGGCCCGTTTTTGGGCTATTTTTGCCTGTTTTTGGGCCGTTCTTGTGTGCCACGGCGAACGACGTGAGCGGAGCAAAACGTCAGCCATCTCAGCACCCTGGAACCCCCCCGGCAGCACAGGGCTGGATGGGGTATTCGTATGGCAGGGACGGTGCTGCCTCTCGCTTCGCTCGATGTCCGACACTCGCCGCTCGCTCGCTCAGCCAAAAATGGCCAGTTTTGGCCCGTTTTTGGGCCTTTTTGGCTAGTTTTTGGGCAGTTCTTGCATGCTGCGGCGAACGACGTGAGCGGAGCAAAACATCAGCTATCTCAGCACTCTGGAACACCCCGGGTGGCACAGGACTGGATGGGGCATTCGTATAGAAGGGACGGTGCTGCCTATCGCTTTGCTCGCTATCCGCCGCTCGCTCAGCCAAAAATGGCCAGTTTTGGACCGTTTTGGGTTGTTTTGGCCAGATTTTGGGTCGTTGTTGCGTGCCGCGGCGAACGACGTGTGCGGTGCAAAATATCAGCCATCTCAGCATCCTGGAACCCCCGGGTAGCACAGGGCTGGATGGGGCATTCGTATAGCAGGGACGGTGCTGCCTCTCGCTTCGCTGGCTGTCCGCCGCCCGCCGCTCGCTCGCTCAGCCAAAAATGGCCATTTTTGGCCCGTTTTTGGGCCGTTTTGGCCAGTTTTTCGACAATTCTTGCGTGCCACGACGAACGACGTGAGCGAAACAAACAGTCAGCCATCTCAGCAACCTGGACAACCCGGGAGGCACAGGGGTGGATGGGGCATTCGTATAGTAGGGACGGTGCTGCCTCTCGCTTCGCTCGTTGTCTACTGCCCGCCGCTCACTCGCTCAGCCAAAAATGGCTAGTTTTTGGGCAGTTCTTGCGTGCCGCGGCGAACGACGTGTTCAGAGCAAAACGTCAGCCATCTCAGCACCCTGGAACCCCCCGGGTGGCACAGGGCTGGATGGGGCATTCATATAGCAGGGACGGTGCTACCTCGCGCTTCGGTCGCTCTGCCAAAAATGGCCAGTTTTTGGGCTGTTTTGGCCAGTTTTTGGGCAGTTCTTGCGTGCCGTGGCGAATGACGTGTGCGAAGAAAAACGGCAGCCATCTCAGCACCCTGGAACCCCCTGGGTGGCACAGGGCTGGACGGGGCATTCGTATAGTATGGACGGTGCTGCCTCTCGCTTCGCTCGCTGTCCGCCGCTCGTCGCTAGCTCGCTAAGCCAAAAATGGCCAGTCTTGGCTTGTTTTTCGGTAGTTTTGGCCAGTTTTTGGTCCGTACTTGCGTGCCGCGGCGAACGACATGAGCGGAGCAAAACGTCAGCCATCTCAGTACCCTGGAACCCCCCGGGTGGCATAGGACAGGATAGGGCATTCGTACAGCAGGGATGGGGCTGCCTCTCGCTTCGTTCGCTGTCCGCCACTCGCCGCTCGCTCGCTCAGCCAAAAATGGCCTGTTTTGGCCCATTTTTGGGTCGTTTTTGCCTATTTTTGTGCAGTTCTTGCGTGCCGCAGCGAATGACGTGAGCGAAGCAAAATGTCAGCCATCTCAGCACGCTGGAACCCCCCGGGTGGCACAGGGCTAGATGGGGCATTCGTATAGTAGGGACGGTGCTGCCTCTCGCTTTGCTCGCTGTCCGCCGCTCGCTCGCTCAAGCGAAAATGGCCAGTTTTGGCCTGTTTTTGGGCCATTTTGGCCTGTTTTTGGGCAGTTCTTGCATGCCGCGGCGAACGACGTGAGCGGAGCAAAACGTCAGCTATCTCAGCACCCTGGAACCCCGCGGGTGGCACAGGGCTGGATGGGGCATTCGTATAGCAGGGACAGTGCTGCCTCTCGCTTCGCTCGCTGTCCGCCACTCGCCACTCGTTCGCTCAGCCAAAAATGGTAGTTTTGGCCCATTTTTGGGCCGTTTTGGCCAGTTTTTAGGCAGTTCTTGCATGCCGCAGTGAACGACGTGAGCGGAGCAAAACGTCAGCCATCTCAGCACCCTGGAACCCCCCGGGTGGCACAGGACTAGATGGGGCATTCGTATAGAAGGGACGGTGCTGCCTATCGCTTCGCTCACTGTCCGCCGCTCGCTCAGCCAAAAATGGCCAATTTTGGCCTATTTTTGGGCCGTTCTTGCGTGCCGCGGCGAACGACGTGTGCCGTGCAAAACATCAGCCATCTCAGCATCCTAGAACCCCCGGGGTGGCATAGGGTTGGATGGGGCATTCGTATAGCAGGGACGGTGCTGCCTCTCGCTTCGCTCTCTGTCCGCCGCCCGCCGCTCCTCGCTCAGCCAAAAATGGCCAGTTTTGGTCCGTTTTTGGGCCGTTTTGGCTAGTTTTTGGGCAATTCTTGCGTGCCGCGACGAACGACGTGAGCGGAGCAAAACGTCAGCCATCTCAGCAACCTGGACCCCCCGGGAAGCACAGGGCTGGATGGGGCATTCGTATAGTAGGGACGGTGCTGCCTCGCGCTTCGCTCGCTCAGCCAAAAATGACTAGTTTTTAGGCCGTTTTGGCCAGTTTTTGGGCAGTTCTTACGTGCCGCGGCGAAAGACGTGTGCGGAGTAAAACATCAGCCATCTCAGCACCCTGGAACCCCCCGGGTGGCACAGGGCTAGATGGGGCATTCGTATAGTAGGGACGGTGCTGCCTATCGCTTCGCTCGCTGTCCGCCGCTCGCCGCTCGCTCGCTCAGCCAAAAATGGCCAGTTTTGGCCCTTTTTGGGCCGTTTTGGCCAGTTTTTGGGCAGTTCTTGCGTGCTGCGGTGAACGACGTGTGCGGAGCAAAACGTCAGCCATCTTAGCACTTTGGAACCCCCCGGGTGGCACAGGATTGGATGGGGCATTCGTATAGCAGGGACGGTGCTGCCTCGCGCTTCGCTCGCTCAGCCAAAAATGGCTAGTTTTTGGGTCGTTTTGGCTAGTTTTTGGGCAGTTCTTGCATGCCGCGGCGAACGACGTGTGCAGAGCAAAACGTCAGCCATCTCAGCACCCTGGAACCCAACTGGTTGCACAAGGCTGGATGGGGCATTCGTATAGCGGGGACGGTGCTGCCTCTCGCTTCGCTCGCTGTCCGCCGCTCGCCGCTCGCTCGCTCGGCCAAAAATGGCTAGTTTTGGCCCGGTTTTGGGCTGTTTTGGCCTGTTTTTGGGCAGATCTTGCATGCCGTGGCGAACGACATGAGCGGAGCAAAACGTCAGCCATCTTAGTACCCTGGAACCCCCCAGATGGCACAGGTCTGGATGGGGCATTCGTATAGTAGGGACGGTGCTGCCTCTCGCTTCGCTCGTTGTCCGCCGCTCGCTGCTCGCTCGCTCTACCAAAAATGGCTAGTTTTTGGGTCGTTTTGGCCAGTTTTTGGGCAGTTCTTGTGTGCCGCGACGAACGACGTGAGCGGAGCAAAACTTCAGCCATCTTAACACCTTGGAAAACCCCGGGAGGCACCGGGCTGGATGGGGCATTTGTATAGCAGGGACAGTACTGCCTCTCTCTTCGCTCACTGTCCGCCACTCGCCGCTCGCTCGCACAGCCAAAAATGGCTAGTTTTGGCCCGTTTTTGGGCTATTTTGGCCAGTTTTTGGGCAGTTCTTAGTACCCTGGAACCCCCCGGGTGGCACAGGGCTGGATGGAGCAATCGTATAATAGGGACGGTGCTGCCTCTCGCTTCGCTCGTTGTCCGCCAGTCGCCGTTCGCTCGTTCGGCCAAAAATGGCTAGTTTTTGAGCCGTTTTGGCCAGTTTTTGGGCTGTTCTTGTGTGCCGCGGCGAACGACGTGAGCGTAGCAAAACTTCAGCCATCTCAGCACCCTGGAACCCCCTGGATGGCACAGGGTTGGATGGGGCATTCGTATAGCAAGGATGGTGCTGCCTCTCAATTCGCTCGTTGTCCGCCGCACATTGCTCGCTCGCTCAGCCAAAAATGGCCAGTTTTGGTCCATTTTTGGGCCGTTTTGGCCAATTTTTGGGCAGTTCGTGCATGCTGCGGTGAACAACGTGAGCGGAGCAAAAAGTCAGCCATCTCAGTAACTTGGACCCCCCCGGGTGGCATAGGGCTGGATGGTTCATTCGTATAGCAGGGACGGTGCTGCCTCTCGCTTCGCTCGCTGTCCGTTGCTCGCCACTCAATAGCTCAGCCAAAAATGGTCAGTTTTGGCCCATTTTTGGGCCGTTTTGGCCAGATTTTGGATCATTCTTGCGTGCCGCGGCAAACGACGTGAGCGGAGCAAAACGTCAGGCATCTCAACACCCTGGAACCCCCCGGGTGACACAAAGCTGGATGGGGCATTTGTATAGCAGGGACGGTGCTGCCTCTCGCTTCGCTCGCTATCCGCCGCTCGCTCGCTCAGCCAAAAATGGCCAATTTTGGCCCTTTTTGGGCTGTTTTGGCTAGTTTTTGAGCCGTTCTTGTGTGCCACGGCGAACGACATGAACGGAGCAAAACGTCAACCATCTTAGCACCCTGGACCCCCTCGGGTGTCATAGGGCTGGATGGTGCATTCGTATAGCAAAGACGGTGCTGCATCTCGCTTCGCTCGCTGTCCGTCGCTCGCCACTCGCTCGCTCAGCCAAAAATGTCAAGTTTTGGCTCGTTTTTGGGCTGTTTTGGCCTGTTTTTCGGCCGTTCTTGTGTGCCGCGGCGAACGACGTGAGCGGTGCAAAATGTCAGCCATCTCAGCACCATGGAACACCCCGGTTGGCATAGGGCTGGATGGGGCAATCGTGTAGCAGGGACGGTGCTGCCCCTCGCTTCGCTCGCTGTCCGCCGCTCGCCGCTTGCTCGCTCAGCCAAAAATGGCCAGTTTTGGCATGTTTTTTTGGCTGTTTTGGCTAGTTTTTAGGCAGTTCTTGCGTGCGCTTAACGACGTGAGCAGAGCAAAACGTCCACCATCTCAAAGAACCTGGAACCCCGGGGTGGTACAAGGCTGATGGGACATTCAGATAGCAGGGACGGTGCCTCTCTCGCTACGCTATGTCCGCCTCCCACGCCATTTCGCCGCCAAAAATGGCCAGTTTTTGCCCGATTTGGGCTGTTTTGGCTCGTTTTTGGGCTGTTTTGGCCAATTTTTGGTCGTTCTGTGTCTTGGGCGAACGACGTGAGAGAGCAAAATGTCGACCATCTCAAAGACCACGAACCCCGGAGGCACAGGGCTGGATGGAGCATTCGTTTAGCAGGGACGTTGCTGCCTATCGCTTCGCTCGCTGTCCGCCGCTCGCTCAGCCAAAAATGGCCTGTTTTGGCCCGTTTTTGGGCTGTTTTGCCCAGATTTTGGGCCGTTCTTGCATGCTGCGGCGAACGACCTGTGCGGAGCAAAACATCAGCCATCTCATCATCCTAGAACCCCCTGGGTGGCACAGGGCTGGATGGGGCATTCGTATAGCTGGGACGATCCTGCCTCTCGCTTCGCTCGCTCAACCAAAAATGGCCAGTTTTGGCCCCTTTTTGGGCCGTTTTGGCCAGTTTTGGGGCAGTTCTTGCGTGCCGCGGGGAACGACGTGAGCGAAGCAAAACGTCAGCCATCTCAGCACCCTGGAACCCCCCGTGTGGCACAAGGCTGGATGGGGCATTCGTATAGCTGGGACGGTGCTGCCTCTCGCTTCGCTCGTTGTTCATCGCTCGCCGCTCGCTCGCTTAGCCAAAAATGGCCAGTTATGGCCCGTTTTTGGGCCGCTTTGGCCAGTTTTTGGGCAGTTCTTGCGTGCCGCGGCGAACGACGTGAGCGGAGAAAAACGTCAGCCATCTCAGCACCCTGGACCCCCCGGGTGGCACAAGGCTGGATGGGGCATTCGTATAGTAGGGACGTTGCTGCATATCGCTTCTCTCGCTGTCCGCCGCTCGCCAATCGCTCACTCAGCCAAAAATGGCCAGTTTTGGCACGTTTTTGGGTTGTTTTGGCCAGATTTTGGGCCGTTCTTGCGTTCCATGGCAAACGACGTGAGCGGAGCAAAACGTCAGCCATCTCAGCACCCTAGGATCCCCCGGGTGGTACAAGGCTGGATGGGGCATTCGTATAGCAAGGATGGTGCTGCCACTCACTTCGCTCGTTGTCCGCCGCTCGCTCTCTCACCCAAAAATGGCCAGTTTTGGCCCTTTTTTGGGCCATTTTGGCCAGTTTTTGGGCAGTTCTTGCGTGCCGCGGCGAACGACGTGAGTGGAGCAAAACGTCAGCCATCTCAGCACCCTGGAACCCCCCGGGTGGCACTGGGCTGGATGGGGCATTCATATAGCAGGGACGGTGCTGCCTATCGCTTCTCTCGCTGTCCGCTGCTCGCTTGCTCAACCAAAAATGGCCAGTTTTGGCCTCTTTTTGAGTTGTTTTGGCCTATTTTTGGGTCGTTCTTGTGTGTCGCGGAAAACGACGTGAGCGGAGCAAAACGTCAGCCATCTTAGCACCCTGGAACCCCCCGGTTGGCACAGGGCTGGATGGGGCATTCGTATAGTAGGGACGGTGCTGACTCTCGCTTCGCTCGCTGTCCGCCGCTCGCCGCTCGCTTTGTAACATCCCTCATTTTCTGAATTTTCGTATAAGTTTTTTGTGATAATGTAAGTATCTATTTCAAATTTGACAAAAGAGCTAGAGTATGAATCAGAGATAACTTATTCTTAAGATTTGGGGGATTTGTTCAAACAAGAATCTGAGGACCTATGTGTAAACCCTGAGGACCAAATCGCGAATATAATAAAAACAAGGACTAAACTGCAAAACACATAAAATAACAAATCCCACCGCTTAAGCCACTCTGCCTTCGTTCTTAAGGAACCAGAGAAGGCAGCTGCTATATGGAAGAACAGAGAAAGAAAGAAAGAAAAAGAGAAAAGAAAGGGAGAAGAAGAAGAAGAAAAATTGGGGCTTGAGGTTTCTTACTCAATCTTCTCAATTGGGGGTCAAAAAAATTCTCAAAGACAAGTGTTCTAACCCCATCCTACAGAATATTAGCTTCTGTTCTTATGTTGGTTCAAAAAGA